>CM055976.1:34870357-35546785 GCA_029531755.1 Holothuria leucospilota
TTCCATAAAACAAGTTAATTACTGTTCTCTTATGTCTGTCGTGAGGTATGGCTAGTGACCCGAGGAGGGAAGTAAAATGTAAGTTATGCCTGATAGGGCCCACCTGTCCGAACAATTGAGCCATATAAGTTTGAAACAAGTACAGATTCTCTTAAGTGTTGGCTTGCCCAAAAAATTTTCGCGCGCTTCGAGCGCTTTGCAATTTCACAGTTCAGATTCCGGATAAAAACGGTAAATCTATGTTCCTCTAGTATATACAAACTTTATGCAATATATGCAATGGCATGGTATAGCACACAGATTTTCTTCAAATCCCCCCTCACCAACCCCTCGACGGCATCGGGCTGTCAGGGATTCTGGTTGCTGGCCCCTTCAGGCAAATCCTGGCGCCATCCCTGAGCCCCTCTAAAAACTCCTGTGGAGAACACTGGGGTCTAGTATAAAAAGAAACACCATTTTGCATCTAAGCCCTTCGAGACAGCAAAAAAATTTCAGAAGGGGAGGGGGACACCCTTCCCCTCATACCCCTTTCCCAGGACTGCGGTCAAAAATGGGGACCGTTTGAGTCGACTTTGCCCCCCCCCCCCCCCACACACCAAAAACCTGGCTACGCCCCTAGCTCCCTAGCTCCCATAGATTGTGTCTGGTATAATTACCTAAATAATGTTCATGAGATTGATTGTAAATCTTGACGCATGCGCGCGAAGCGCGCCTAAATAATCATTAAATAAGATTTCCATAATAAAACCTGCATTCAGAATCTGAATCGAGATACTTTCAATTGCCCAACAAACCAACATGCCACTCAAAAAGTCAGTCTTTTACCTGGTAATTTGTAAACAGCTTTCAGCTTCTGCTGTTGAACTTCTCCAAAAGTTGCTTTCGGAAGATATTGAGAATAAGAACAACACTGAGGTAAGGTTTGAAGCGCGTGGAGCGGGAGAAAATTTTGAGAGTTTGAGAAGAATTTGCGAAAAAGGACAGTTTTGATTTGATTTTACGTGAGGAAAATAACGTTTGGTATTATTCTCACTTGGTCTAGTTGGAAAATATACACAAAGTTGACATAGGCTCAGTCGGAAAAATGTGGTAGACTGAGATGTCAAAAATTCCAACTGGCATTTCAGATTTTCCGACTATCGTCGCTCTGACGAACTTGGGGGGGGGGGTGAGTCACCCCTCACACACCCCCGGTCGCGACGGCCCTGTATCTGGCTAATATAACGTTTTATATGGCCATATTAAGCCAGATAAAAAGCCAGATATAAGTATCTTCATATGTTATATCAAGTTTGAAATGGCCTTATCAAGCCAGATATAACTTGATATAAATAACCATGCCAGATGTACATATCAATTTTCATATGGCCATATAAAGCCTTATATACCTTGATGAAAAAAATGCCAGAAATACATATCAAGTTTAATATGGCCATATCATGCCAGATATAACTTGATAGTCAACCATTCCAGATATGCATATCAATTTTGAAATGGCCATTTCAAGCCAGATCTAACATGCTAGCTGACCATGCCAGAAATACATATCAATTTTCATAAAGCCATATCAAGCCAAATATTTACTTCGTAAACCACCTTGCCAGATATACATATGAAGTTTTATATTGCTATAGCAAGCCATTATTGTATTGTATCAAAATTGTATCATATCCATATAGAGTTTTATATGGCCATAGCAAACCAGAAATTCACCTGGTACCCAGAATTTCTCTCAAGGGGGGGGGGGGATGCAGTATGTTGTGCGATCACCGGCGTGGGGGAGGGGTCTAAGGGTCCCCCTCCCCTTTGGAAATTTTTGAAAAATAGGTATCCTTACATGCAATCTGGTGCCACATATGCTACCTTTTGAAGAAAATTTATGTTGAAATATTTACTTTTTTTAGGAACAAAAAAAAAAATCGGGATCTGTGTGGGACCATGGCCCAGTGCCTCCCCTGCGTACGCTACTGTATGTATACCAAACTGTGCAGTTTCAATGTTGTCATCATTTGTCTATAGTCAGCAGGGGCGGATCCAAGGGGCTTTTAGGGGTTAAACCACCCCCCCCCCCCTTGGATTTTCGAGAATTTTTTCACTTTGTATAATATATTGTTTATTTTCCCCGGTATGTTTTGAAGGTTATTTTCAGTTACAACAATGCAATTAACATGCCATAATAAGGTTGCTGACAGCGTATTTTTCCTTCTATCGTCCCGATTCTCTCTCATTCAAAATCCTTCTAGAGTCAGTGAGTCCTTCAAAAGGAGGTCCAGCTCTAATCTTGGTTCCATTATGCCATGAAATCGCATCCAGTAGTGCCTAACTCTGTTTTAAAAAATGGGAACGCGACTCCAGCTTTTCGCTTGTACTCCCGCTGAAAAATTCAAATGTTGTGTTGACTGGTAGTGGTTGTCGTTGAATTGGAATCACTTAATATAATGAGAAATCGAGAAGGCCAATACTTTGGACATCCGTTGGATGTAAAGACGTTCAGGGAAAATAGACTGTTCAATGGGATCATACATCTAAAGAAGTTACCATTGTACTGGAATGTATTATAATCCAAAATTCGCTTATATACCGGGTCCCCTTTCATTACTAGGGAACAGTGAGAGAGCCTTGGGTATCGTGATTGAGTCAGGACTCGAACCCGGGACCTAGCTCTAGCAAGTGAGTACTGTAACAACTGTGTCACCACTATTGTTACGCAAGATATATTCCTTTTTTATCCAAGAGTCCGTTATGACTAAGATCACGTTTAAACATTATTCCATGCAGAACAGTGGGTCTTTGCCTGGAGTTTCTTGCACATGGGAAGTGCCAGTGACCTGTAGGCGGTATTTTAGCATATTTTCCTTCGTGCCTCTAGACGACATGGTTGTATGTACAGCACGGGAGGGTATCAAAGAAACGTAATGTTTCCATCGAAATGACAAACATACAAAACATGAAACATGAAGATGGCCTTAGTATAGATTGTAAGGTCTGAGAAGGGTCAATTTTTCTTGGTTCGCGCCGCGCAGTGGTGGCTCCTGGTGGGGGCAGGACATGGCCCCCCGTCGGGGAATTTTTACAGTTTCGTCGGGGAGTCTTAGTCGATACGGTAAAGTATGTGGTCCCCGACGGTTTACCTGTTTTTTGCTTTCACGAGGACAATTTTTCTTAAAAGAACCCAAAATTTTCGGCGCGCTAGGCGCGCGGTAGAGTCACTCCGCTTTCTTTAATACTTCCATTCTACATTGCTGGATAGCACAAGACCTGTCAAACTTAACAAGTTACATGTAGGCAGAGTACACAGTTTATGTAGAGGTCATAAATTCCATCCCATATCGCAAAGCCTAATTGCTGTTCTCTTGTGTGTGGCATGCGGTACGGTCAGTTGGTGAGTGACTCAAGGAGCAAAGTTTGGGTATTTCATAGGGTAGTCCAGGTGATTTCGATAAAATGTATGTTATCCCCGATATGTTCTACAACCCCTACAGTTTTTCTTTTTTCTTTTTGTTCTTAATGATAACATATATTTTTTGTGTAAGACCAAAAGAAATTTCGCGCGCTTCGCGCGCTTTGCAATTTCACGTTTCAGATTCAAAATTACACTATCAGCGCTCAACTCGGCTCATGAAGTATTAAGTGATATTATGCAAAATTTGCCCTGCAATGGCTTGGGATATTTAGACTCCTTCATATCCCCTCCTCACCACCCCTCGACATAGGGGCTGTCGGAACTTCGGGTCACTGCATGATCCGGCCCCCTGTCGGGAAAATGCTGTCGCTACCGTCCTGGTCGGTTTACTTATTATCTCATCGCTCCGTGAGGATGAGATATTGTAGTCACTTGACCTGTTGGGCTATATTAGGCAATGCCAGCAGAAATAACAACCGTTGCCATGGTAACAGTTAAATATCGCAAGTTACTAGTCTAAAGTCCTAACCCATGGTGGGGTACCCCAGGGTGACCAAAAGTTCATAACGGAGGGAGGGGTCAAAACGTGTCCGTGTGTGTGGGTGTGTGGGTGAGTGTGTGGGTATCTAAGCTGTGTAAGCCATGATATGGGCATGGGTGCACTCACAGACACCTCCTTGGCGGGTACATGGGCAGCCGGCGGGACCTCCGCTTTCGCACGTCTTTCCTAGCTCACGCGCGGCTCGTAACTGGCGTAGCTGCCCGAAAATTCGGCCACTGCAACGAGAAGTCTCGCGCGGCTGCACGTGCCTGCCTTGGCAAGCAGCCCGCCCTCCAGACACGTGCGTCTGCTGGGTTAGTTGGAGGTCAGCCAGGCTGATGGGGAAATCCCGTGAATTCCTTGCCGGGTCCTGTCCTAGTACCCCGTAAGGCAATGAATGTGCGTATGGGTGTGTGTCCAATTTTGTTTTCTTAATATCTCCAAAACGGTAAGGCTGATTTTCTTCAAATTTGGTGGGAAGGTGCCCTAGGTAGAACCCCAGTTCTACATTAACTCCCAGAAGCAAAGGTCAGAGGTCAAAGGTCAAATTATGTGAAAATCACTCTTTTTATAATAACTCCAAGAAAAAACATCTCATGAACATGAAACTTCACACATATAATAAGAGTGTCTGGTACTACAAAAAATATATGGTTGCCATGGCAACCAAGGTCAAAAGTCACGTGATATTAACATTTTAAACGAAAAAGTGTGCCATGAATTCCTCCTTGTGGGCTGGACCGATTCTTTTGAAATTTGGTGAGTAGGTACCCCAGAGTGTAAACTTGTGTCTCCGTGACTTTCGGCAGAAAAGGTCAATGGTCAGAGGTCAAATTCAATTTTTGGGAAAATTCACGGTTTTTTAGTATTTTTAGTATAATTCCAGAAGGAAACATTCCACATACATGAAATTTTGCACATATGATGAACGTCTCTAATGCTACCAAAATATATGGTTGCCATGGCAACCAACGTCAAAGATCAATTTTTGTGAGAAATCACATTTTTTTAGTATTTTTAGTATAATTCCAGGAAGGAAACATTCCACATACATGAAACTTTGCACATATGATGAACGTGTCTAATGCTACCAAAATATATGGTTGCCATGGCAACCAAGGTCAAAGATCAATTTTTGTGAGAAATCACATTTTTTTAGTATTTTTAGTATAATTCCAGGAAGGAAACATTCCACATACATGAAACTTTGCACATATGATGAACGTGTCTAATGCTACCAAAATATATGGTTGCCATGGCAACCAAGGTCAAAGATCAATTTTTGTGAGAAATCACATTTTTTAGTATTTTTAGTATAATTCCAGAAGGAAACATTCCACATACATGAAATTTTGCACATATGATGGATGTGCCAAATAGTACCAAAATATGTGATTACCATGGCAACCAAGGTCAAAGGTCACGTGATAGGAAGTCAAAGGTCAATTTTGGGAAAAATCACATTTTTTAGTATATTTAATATAATTCCAGAAGGAAACATTCCACATACATGAAACTTAATTCACACATATGATGAACATGTCTAATGTTACCAAAATATATGGTTGCCATGGCAACCAAGGTCGAAGATCAATTTTTGTGAGAAATCACATTTTTTAAGCGTTTCGGTACACAAAGACTTAACATTGATGATAGCAACGTAAATCAACAGTACACAGTGTAGACGCGCTTGTTACTAGTACTGACCAAAATATTATAAGCATAGATTCCAAACTACTATACCTACACTGTTACGTTCAGTGACTCCTCGTGTAGACGCAAATATTGAAGTGTGAATGGGGCTGCCCAGTCGAGTAAAAATTAACAGAGGGCGCTCTCATATGGTTCCTACCAGTTGCGCGAAACGTAATCGCGACGGCGAAGTTTGTAAACAAAACATCGCTTATTACGTCTAGGCCTACGTACTCTCTCATAAGTTGCTGTTGAAGCTGAATGTTAAAGAGCTCCCCGGTTTTAGTATGCCGCAAAGCATTGTTCCTGGGCAGTACCCAAAGGTAAACAAGGTATAATCTGGAGTGTTAACATACCCAGAAGAAAAGAAGACTAATATGAACCTAGTATCAGTAGCGGCCTAATAGCCAACTCATTGCAGCACGAGTCAAAGATAGGTCGCTCGGCTATTGCCCGGTAGTTGTACTACGAAGTATCATTCCTCAATAAATTAGTAACATGGAACACTTTTCTCTTCTTCCAGTACTTTTGAATATGAACGCACAGTGACTGGTTTGAAGTTCATGGACCTACTGATTGGTCTGTTTCTATGGTATCTTCACTAGCGCACTTCATAGTACATGCATTTAAATTCTTACGCGCTAACAACGGAAAAGCAACCAAAGCGTTCGTTTTCCAAGAGCGCAGTAGAGTGAGTCAATTATTCCGGAAAATACACAGAGAAATATATTATGCGCGTATAGAACGCGTTGTTAATGTGCACACACGTCAACTCTTTTAACAATGGAATTTTCTATAACGCGTCCTTAGATTTGTAGGCAGATCACTGAAAAGAACGACGCACATATCAATTCCACACTTCCGCCCCGGTAATTGAACCTCATGCAGAGTCAGGCGCGTCTTACAGTGTAGGTATAGGAGTTTAATATGGTATCTATGCACCAAATCCTTACGTTTTGTGCCGTTTTTAAACAAATTCGCGTCTCGAGACTTGCATCTCATGCATAATATAACTTTTTTTACATGATATGCTGTCCGGATTGGGTGATCTATGTTTGTAATATCTTTGTAGGAACTAGGGTTCCTACATAGTATATCGTATAAAGGGACTCTAGTAGGAACCATATGAGAGCGCCCTCTGTCGGTAAGACAAAAACACCGGGCAGCCCCATTTGACATGCGCGCCCTTCTTTTTGGCGATCTGCTTAGCCGGGAAATAAGAACGCGTACGTTACAGAAATTTCATTGTTACAAGAGGTTTGTGTGCGTGTTTTTTACAACGCGTTCTATACGTGCGGAATACATTTTTTCTCTGTGTATTATCCGAAATACTTGACGCACACTTCTGCGCTCTTGGGAAGCAAACGCGCTAGTTGATTTCCCGTTGTGAGGGCGTAAGAAATTAAACGAGCATATAAAAGTGCTTTACTTAAAGATATAGGAACTGACTAATGAATGTAGGCGAATAAGTGTATGCAGTTTAAACCAGTCATTGTGCGTTCATTTTCAAGTGTACTTATTTGTAATGCTGTCAGGAAGAATTAAACTTCTTTTAAGTAGAATTTAGTGTTGAGAAATGAATACTTCTTACATTACAAAATTCCGAAATAGTATTAATACTTTTGTAAGACATTTAGCCTGTGCTTTTTTAAAACTGCTGAACAGTGATCAGCACTTCTACCCCATATTTTGGGCTCCATGGGGAGTCAACACGCCATCCTAAATTTTGAATCTATGCTTGTAATATTTTTGGTACTGACTGTCCATTCCAATGATGTGTATGCTAACACGAGCAAGCATGCACATCGTATTATGTGCACATATTTTCTGTATAGCGCAATGGAAACGTTCTTTTTGCACAACAACAAAAGGGCGCATGAAGGGAAACTAGTACGCGTGCAGACGCCTCAAACATGGTCACACTGATCTGTTTATGTATGTTGATCCTACACATAGATCAGTGCGCTAAAGGGGCGGTCGCCCCCTCCCACAAAGCCTCCGAAGGCCTCTGTCGGAAATTTCTAGTCTCTGTCGGAAATTTTTACCACCTTAATTAAAAATTCTTACAACGGAAAATTGTAGCTAAAATTATATTCTTAGGGGTTTACTTACAACACTTCTTATGTTTTTAAGCAGAAATTCACATCGAAATGGTTACTGACAAGTCCTGGAAATGTCATTTAAGGCAATCTCGGAGATATTTTAATCTAATTTTTTCCGCGCGCTACACGCCAGATGATGGTGGCGCTACACTTAGATAGTACCAAAGATACTATAAGCATAGATTTCACACTCCTATGCCTACACTTTTACGGAAATTGACTCCTCATGGAGAGGCAAATATCGGGGCGGAAGTGTGGAATTGACAAGTGCGCCGTTCTATTCGACGATCTGCGTATGAAAAACAGAACGTGTTACGGACAACGCCATTGTTATAAAAAGGTTGACCCACGTGCGCTTTGACAGTGAGTTTCATACGCGCAATATACCTTTCTCATGCACAGAGAAACTCACTACCTCGCACTTTGCGCTAATTGCGTTCCCGTTAAATGCTTGTAAGAAGTCGACGCACATTTTTAACAGCGTTTTTGACAAGACCATGGTAACTGACCTATTTATAGATTGCGGACTTCAAAACAGTCATTGTGCGTTCATGACAGAGTGTTTGCTTGACATGGCACGGGGAAGAAGCATAACTTGTCTGTGAATGGAATATATCGAGGAGTGATTATTTCTCAGATTTAAGAATGTTCCGAACATGTAGTTACACTTGCGCAAGACTTTAATCTAACTGTTTTCAAAACGACTGAACAGTGATCAGCACTTCCGCCCTGATATTTTGGCCTCCATGAAGAGTCAGCACGCCATTTTAAGTTTGGAATCTATGCTTATAATATCTTAGGATAGTACATCATTACTTCAAGATAATAATCTGTCGGAAATTTTTGCTTTTGCCCCCCCCCCCCCACAAAAAAATATCTAGCTACGCCACTGCAGTGTACCATCCGCGATCGGCGCATTGTGTGTTATCTTTTCAAAGATATAGACCTTATGCATATGATGTCACAGAGAAGAAAGTGCTCCCTCGTTTGGGAGAAAATGGAGGAAAGCGCGTATCAATTGCAAGTTACACCAATAAATGCAGACAGCTGAATTTGTAACAAATCGTACACGCGCATAAGTCTACTACACGTGCGGCGAAATCTACGCCGTGAGTGCACGTTTCAGACGTGTGCTTCATTGTTTTCGCCCAAAATGACGTCAGTGTGATGTTTATGCATAAGGTCTATTATAAGTATAGATGCCAAAGTCCTATACCTACACTGTTACGGAGATTGAATCCTCATGGAGACGCAAATATGGGAGTGGAAGTGTGGATTTGACATACCCGCTTTTTTATTCGGTGATGTGCGTATAATAATAGGTACGTACAGGAAATTTCATTCCTAAAATAGCGTGGCTTGCGTGAGCGTTGTGTACGCGCAGGATAACGTTCTCTGTGTTTTATCCGGAATACTTGGCTTGGCACTTTTGCGCGCTCCGGAAACAAACGTGCTAGTTTATTTCCCGTTGTGAGTGCGTAAGATATTAAAGGCTCATTTAAAAGTGCGTTACCTGAAGATTCAATAAAAACTGGCCAATAAATAAGCCCATGAACTGAGCTTGAAACGTGCCATTGTGCGTACATTTTCAAGTGCACTTAATGCAATGCAAAATGCCGCAAGGAAGAAATAACAATCTTCCTTTAAGTGAAATCTATTGAGGAGTGATACTCCTTAAATTTACAATGTTTCAAAATAACAAGTGTTCATGCTTTTGTAAGACATCTGTCTGTTTGCTTTCAAAACGACTGAACAGAGCATGATAAGCACTTCCGGCCCGATATTGTGGCTCCATGGGGAGTCAACGTGCCATTTTAAGTTTGGAATCTATGTTTATAACATCTTTGTATCTTTCCATTTAGCGCACACCCTATTTACAATTAGGGCTATCATGAAGTCTGTAGGCCAATGGAGTTTTAGATTCGTATTCTTGGGGTTGGATTTACTTGTAAACCCAAAGGTAATAATAAGTAAGGGTACTTATCGTTTTTGTCACACATTAGTACATTTGCGTCAGATACTGTGATGTGTAGCCATTTCATTAAGTTGCTAAGGCAATCCATGTACTAGACGCAGTGCAATGAAGTGGATGCGAACTAATGCGTGATTGTGCGAATTAAAGCATTAGAGGCCGAAGAGGCGTTAAAGACACGCTACAGGTGTAGGGCGCGTTACCATGCCCACATTGCTCAGTGTTATATTATTTCTGAAGGTGACCTACATAACGTGACCTCCAATTCCGGTTCCATTTCGCACGGTAGGCCTATAGATAGTTCTCACGTGACGTCATAGGAGCTTTTCACGTGTATTATTTCAGCCATGTCTGAGGGCAACCTCGGCATGTGTGTACAGGCTTGCCCTCAGACATGGCGGTTGCTAACCCCTAGCTGTGACGTCACTGAGAACTATCTATATTCCACACATAGAGCAGGATATACTCTGTGATTCCACATTGATGTGCGTCCTCTAGTTATACGTCTCAGCACAGTGCCTGTGCTAGACTTGGCCAAGTCTCTCGTGGTGTCATCTTTTCTCTCTGCATAGTCGTGTGCACTGTGCCGATCTTCTGATTAACACGCCCTCTATCGGCTGCTTATTGGTATCGCTTATCGCTCTGTGGTAAGCGATACCAATAAGCAGCCGATAGAGGGCGTGTTAATCAGAAGATCGGCACAGTGCACACGACTATGCAGAGAGAAAAGATGACACCACGAGAGACTTGGCCAAGTCTATGCCTGTGCTGGCGATGAGATAAGCAACTCCGTGGATTGCCCTCTTGTTTTAGTTACGCTCAAAAATGTAACAAGTACAAATGTCTAAGTACAAAATAGCCATAGTAACACATACGGAAGTACGAGTTGTGCACACGGTTGTGTAGAGCATAGGACCGCGTGTGTAGCCACAGAAGACCGTGTGCATCATTTAACAATAACAGTCAATGTGATTGGCTCAAAATGTAACAAAGCAAGATTCAGCCTTACACACGATCGGCTCTTGTGCATTTATTTTAGTTACGCTGCGTGTCTTTACGAACTGCGTAAGTTGTTTTCGTGAATACCACTTAAGAAAGTACAAACGCAGTTCGTAAGTAGTTTGATTTACGCAAGAACTTACGCAAATGTTAGTGAATCCCGCCCCAGCACACATTGCAGGTGCGTTTGTTACTAGTATACTGGCTCTCCATTCCAATCATGTGTATAGACCTTATGCATATGACGTCACAATGGAGAAAGTGTTCCCTCTTTTGGAGGAAAATGGTGGAAAAGCGCGTATCATTGCAAGTTACGCCAATAAATGCAGACAGCTGATTATTCAACCAATCGTATACGCGCGTAAGTCTACTACACGTGAGGCGAAATCCAAGCCGTTCGTGCACGTGTGCTTCATTGTTTTCACCCAAAATGACGTCAGTGTGATGTCAATGCATAAGGTCTATACTAACGAGCGCAAGCATGCATATCATATTATGTGGACAGATTCGTTCTTTTTTGCACAACAAAAGGGTGCATAGAGATGCAAACACCAGGGCGGCAGGAACTGTTGATTTGACATACGCACCTTTCTACTCGATGATGTGCGTGTATAGGCACGCATTACAGAAAACGCCATTGTTAGAACAGCGCAGATTGCGTGAGCATTGTATAAGCGCAGAATATAGTTGGCCTGTCTTTTTATCCAGACTACTTGACGCACACTTCTGCGTTATCATCGACGAACGCGCTGGTCCTTGCTTTCCCTTTGTGAGCGCGTGAAAATTAAAGACCGATACAAAAGTGCGTAATTTGAAGATACCATAGAAACAGACATATAATAGACTCATTGTGCGTTCATATTCAAGTGTACTTCAGTATTCAGAGACTGGGGAGCCAATTTTGAAGTGCGGGGGCTAATCATCGAAGCCGCCCTATATGTACAATAACATAAATGCAGTTTAATGCGGCCCAAAATGCAGTTTAAGTGCCAGAAAAAGTGCAGGGGCTAAAACCCCTGTAGCCCCCGTCTCTGTGGTCCCTGCTGTTAGCCTGTGTGTAGGCCATATGCCACAAGGAAGAGAAAAAGTTCTTGTAAGTGAGTTATATGGCTCAATGCGTGTGCTAGCCATGACATAAGCAACTCCATGGATTGCCCTCTTGTTTTGGTTTTCAAAAGGGTCATTTCTGCGATAAAACCCAAAATTTGCGGTCCACTTTGCTCACTCTTCCTCAGTTCCGTTCCGTTACTAATAGCTAAATATGGTACAAACCCTTTCCACCTTTTCAACTAACTTAATACAACTAGAATACATGGATCTATGTAAATGTCGGTCATTTCATCTCATTTTGCTAAACCTAGTTAATGTTCTCTTGTGTCTGGTCTGTCGTGCGGTACGGCTAGTGACTCAACGGAGGAGGGAAGTACAGTGTAGTTTATGCCCGATATGGCCCAACTGCCTTGACAATTGACCTATATATGCTTCAAATAAGTACTGATTCTTTTTAGTGTAAGCCTATCCAAAAAAATTTGGCGCGCTTCGCGCGCTTTGAAATAATATTCCATAGTTTAGATTCTGGGAAAAATGACAAATCAGGGCGGAAATATGTTTCTCTAGTATATACAAATATTATGAAATATATACCCCGCAATGGCATAATCTAGTACACAAGTTTTCTTGAAATCCCTCCTCACCAACTCCTCGACGACATCATGGCTGTCGGGGCTTCGGGTCGCTGTCCCCTACTTCGGGGAGTCTTCCCCCCGTCGGGAGAATCCTGGCGCCACCGCTGACGCCACGCCAACCGATGGTCGCACTCCTCTTAGATAACGAGACAACCAAAAATCCCATGCATGCGATCAAGCCTACTTGTTGAATTTTGAGGCCTCAATACCAAAATACTTGCAGAAGATTTCAAAAAGAGAAACCAAATTTTCTTTATTTAGCACAAGCGAGCAACTTTCAGTGAGTCACTGTGAGTGCCTAGAGAGAGCACAACAAATGACTCAATGCTCCGAACTCCTGACGCCCAAGATCGTTATCGGGCTGTAGAGCATGCATCTCTCACAAGAAGGAAGACAACTTTCTGACAGGACATTTGTCATAAAATTTCTGACACAGGGAATTTCAATAAAAGCTTGTTTTTATACGGATCAAAGAGCCTAGGGAACGCGTGGGAAATGCCATTTCCTGCAATCTGGGGTCTTCTGGACCAAACATTTTCTCTGTACGCTTCGTGCCAACTATGGTGGCGCTCCACTTAGATAGTAACTATATCGCAACCCCCTATGGGCGTCAATCTTGGGGGGGGGGGGAGGGGGACAAGTCCCCCACATTTCGATGGGTGGGGACACAATATCAAATGCCCCCCACATTTGCGCAAAAGATAGTGTCGTGGCTCTATTTGACTGGCTTTCTGAGTGGCATGTAGGTTTGTTGGGCAATTGTTTAGTGTCTCGATGCAGATTCTGAATGTAGATTTCGTCAGGGAAATCTTATTTAATGACAAAATTTCGGCGCGCTTCGCATGCTTCACGGTTTGCACTCCTTCTCATGACCATTAAAAAGGTAACTATACATGGAACTTTTCTGATCACAGCACTTTCCGAAAACAGACATACATCTCCAAACATCTGTAGGGGCCTCGCATCAATATGGGATCATTCAATCAGTGGCGTACGCAGAGGGGAGGGCCATTCGGCCATGTCCACCCTCACTGATTCCAATTTTTTAAGTTCCTAAAAATACGTGTTTTTTAACACAAATTTACTCCAAAAGGTAACATATTTGGCACCAGATTGCATGTAAGGACACCGAATTTTTCAAAATTTTTCAAAGGGGAGGGGGACACCCCATTGGGCCATGCCCCCTCACTGATTCCGATTTTTTAAGTTCCTAAAAATACGTAAATTTTTTAACACAAATTTTACTTCAAAAGGTAGCATATTTAGCACCAGATTGCATGTAAGGACATCGAATTTTTCAAAATTTTTCAAAGGGGAGGGGGACACCCTCTTCTCATAGACCCCTCCCCAGGCCAGCGGTCACACAACATACTGCATGCCCCCCCCCCCCTTGAGAGAAATCCTGGGTACGCTACTGCATTCAGTCTAATTTGTAGCATGATGTGGATGGTTGAAAGTGTGTTGTTGCTGTTAAACACTTTTCAAAAATTTTTACCGAGCGCTTCGCCGAAGCCATTATCGGTATAGATGGTGATTGTTAATACACTTACGACTACAAAGCATTCTGAAAACGCCCTTGCTAATCCTTCACACCTTTGCTATACTACGATCAGCTCCAAAAATATCCCAAAGATAGCACCATTTTGCATCTAAGCAACCTTAAATTAACAAAATTTCTTAAAAGGGAGGGCTACGCCCCCTCCCCTTAGACCCCTCCCCCAGGATGTCACCTTTATATAGTGACACTGCTGTATACAAACGCAGGGTGAATAAAAAAGGTGCAATTTACGCGCCGCCACTGCAGTTAGTAAAAACATCCAGCCAGTCGGAAAAATTAGAATTCACTAAATTATGGACATTTTCCAGCCATATACGATCAGCTTCAAAAATATCCCAAAGATAGCACCGTTTTGCACCTAAGTAGCCAGACCCCTCCCCCAGGACGACACATTTATGTAGTGACTAAGAAGGATCCCCACTGCTGTATACAAAACGCAGAGCGCATAACAAAGTGCAATTTAAACGCCTCCACTCAGTTGGAAAAAACATCCAGCCAGTCGGAATTGGGGACCTCCACACCCCCAAATATATCACCCTAGCAACGGGCCTGGTCGGGGTGCACCCATCAGTCCGACACGTCTTCAGTCGGACAAGTTTTCAGTCCGACACGTTTTCATTCCGAAAATGAAATACACGTTTTCATTCCGAAAAATAAAATACACACTTTCATTCCGAAAAAACGAGTTTTAATTCCGAAAATAAAATACACGTTTTCATTCCGAAAAAACGAGTTTTCAATCCGACACGTTTTCATTCCGAAATGTAAAATACACGTTTTCATTCCGAAAAATGAAATACACGCTTTCATTCCGAAAAAACGAGTTTTCATTCTGAAAATAAAATACACGTTTTCATTCCGAAAATGCAATACAGCAGTAACCATAGGCGAAGGAAGCGGGAGGCTTGGGGGCTTTAGCCCCCCCCCCCTCAATCAAAAATGTGGAGGTATGTGAAGTATGCTTTCGCTCCCCTCAATCCAACGATTAAAACCCCTTATTTGTTGCCTGTGTAAAAATGTCAAACTTTGCAGTATTTTTTCTTAAAATTCACCCAATTTGTTGCATCAAATTGCATATAAAGACCCCCAAATACTCAAAATATTTCCTAAGGGTAGGGTGCCCCTCCTAAAAGGACGGCTCTCCGAAACAAAGTTCAGCCTCCCCCCTCAATCTTGAACAGATTCCTACGCCTATAAGCATAACAATGTACCATTGAAAATGTATTGGTTTCTAAAAGTCTTTTGGTTTCGATGAAAGAGAATCCTATGCATTCATGATGGCGTGTGTGTATGTGTGTGTAGTGTGTGTGTATGTGTGTGTGTGGATGTATGTGTGAGTTTGTGACACTTTGTTCGTTAACACGATATCTCCAAAAGGGAGGCTTTGACAGTTCTCAAACTTGGTACATAGGTGCCCCATATAGAGAGGAGGAACCTATTGTATTTGATGAGGGTCAAAGGTCATCTAGGGTCACCAGGAGTCAAACTCTGAAAACCTTGTTAACACGATATCTGGACTAGGAAGCTTGGATTTATTTCAAACTTGTTATATTGATGTACTATGGTAAGAGTGTGAATTTAGCGGAGGTCAAAGGTCATCTGGCTTCACTGGGTGCCAAAGTCTAACCAGAAATCCCAAATGCTTAGTGGCTCCTTACCGAGAAGGTGTGCTTTGTCAGTAAGGTTCAGCCTTAAAATTTGTACATCCTGACTATATTAGTTTTTACAATTTTCTTCAGTTTAACCTCTGCTGACCTTACATGACCTTAGACCTCCACCTAAAATTATAGGTTTATTCCTCTCAACATGACAAATCTAGCTACTAAATAAGGAAAATCGCCCATTTTTACTTTGAGATATCGTATTTACAAAGTTTTCAGTTTTTGAATTCTGGTGACCTCAAATGACCACTGACCTCCACCAAAAACAATATGGTTCTTCCTCTCAACATGGAAAATCTATATACCAAATATAGAAAATGTCGGTCATTCTTATCTTGAGATATCGCTAATACAAGAAGCTTCACAAACACATACACGCACATACACACACACGACATCACCATCGAATAGATTCCTTGCCTGCCCTCGGCAAGGAATCAAAAACCCCATTAAAATATTTCATGGTAGGAAGCTTCGATATATTTGATACTTGGTATGTGGGTGCACTATGATGGGAAGAAGG
The DNA here is from genome assembly GCA_029531755.1 of Holothuria leucospilota. Lineage (NCBI taxonomy): Eukaryota > Metazoa > Echinodermata > Holothuroidea > Aspidochirotida > Holothuriidae > Holothuria > Holothuria leucospilota. The sequence goes on from CM055976.1 coordinate 34,886,494, forward strand.
ACCCTACTGCATTATTGGAGGTCAAAGGTCATATGGGGTTACTAGATGTCAAAGAGAAAATTTCCCAAGAACTCCAAAGTTTATTTTGGTGTAAGCAGAGGTTAGAAAGCAAAATTTACCAAGAATTCCCAAAAGAGTCCTTGTGGTAAATCAGTCTCCAGAGGTCAAAAAGCAAAATATCCCCAGAATTCCCAAGAACGTCATCTGAGATTATTAGCTCAAGAGAAAAAACTTCCCAAGGATTCCTAAGATCTAATATGATGAAAAAACTTTTTTCCATCACTTTAAAATGGCATTTTACCTATAGTGACTATAATAAATGGGACATCATGTTATAATTTCCAATGAAGCATTTCATCGAAACCTCAATGCATTTTTTGCATTCTGGTTAATTAATAAATTTAATTTTACAGGGGTACCTAAGGAATACAAACTTTAAAAAATTTCACCGAACCCTTCAGAATTACCTTGCAGTAACACCATATTATAGTGATTCGACCCCGCGGATCACAAGGCCGTAATCCTAATCTCCATCGGACTTTCTGTTGTTGAGACATAAGATAAAACCAACGTCCCTTTGCCAACTTTTCAAATTATTCTTATAAAATGTTTACATGTTCTTAACTTCAAACGATAACTTTTGGCGATTTTTTATTCACTCATAGTAATCTTTACTATACAAGAAACCACCTATTTGTATCACGCATCCTCTTTAGAAAAACATTTTTAAAGTGACCCCTGCATGATATTTTCAATTAAATTGCTATTTGAAAATTTATATAACTTTTTGGAAATTTTCGATCACCTTTGAACTCTTAAATCTGGAGATATTTGACTGAGCTATAGGATTGTATTTTCGAGATCTGTAACATATGCAAAGAAAGGGGTGATGTCCGATCAGGGAGTTGTTATTGGGAAGGAGATACATCGCTTTGAAGTGAAGTTTACACCGCCAAGGTCACACAGTAATCTGTCTCTCGCATCCTTCTTGGCATTTCTATAAGGACGTCACAACTGGATTGACGTAATTCCAAACAAGGGGATTTGTCGTCTGCTACATCAACAGTAAAAACCTGGGGGTTTGTCGCTGACGCTACTGCTATAGGCCAATTTGCCATCGCTGGAAAATTAAAAATTATTGCATCTTTGGACGCTCGGTGAGGCGGATCAGAGTATACCGGTAAGGGTTTATGTAAAAATCTGAATCTGATTGTATACCTGGTTATTTCAGGAAGCTTCCGGAAACTTTCCAAATTGTTGCGACAAAATTTAGACTTCTGCCTCTGCAGCTCATTTGCATGACGTTCTTTCTTGAGGAAGGGGCAGACCTCATTGGTTTATTTCAATGAAACAGTCGTTTCGAGTTTTAGCACCTGTCCCTAAATTGGTGGCGGCGCAAACCTACTCATCAAAGCATTGTCCAGACTAAGCCAATTGTGATAGGATTACTAGACCTGAATGATGTTGCTAACATATCGATGTTACATTGAAGCGAACGAATAAAAGAAAGAATTCCCCATCAACGGAATAAGTAGCTTATCCTTAATAATGTCCTCGGTATTTAGTGGATCGTAGCGTATTAGCATAAATTAAACTTTCCGTTAAACCTCCTTCCGAATAACAACTCCCTGGTCCGATGACTAACTTAAAAGATATGAAGGCGTACTTCAGGTAACTTAATTTCGACTTTATTTTTACCATCACAATGTCCGATCTAGCTGAAACCTGCACCATTGAACTCAGCGTCTATCTGTAAGTTAACGGACGGGGTGACCCCACCCGCATTGCATTTTGCAGGTTAATTAGTAAAGACATCGAAACGAAATACCGAAGTATGGCCAACTATTAGATTGGGCTAAACAAGTGATCTTTAATGTATTGTTGGATAGTATTGAAAACATATAATACACTTTAATTAAGCAGGTCAATTTAACCGCCAGCGTGCCACGCAGACTTGTTTGCCTTAATTTCCTTGCTCTTTTCACCTAGTAGCTTTACCGGCTTCCTTCCAGTTACCTCTCATGTGTTATATCGGTGTACGTGTCCTTGGCATCGCAGCTTCCACGGATTAGTTCTGAGACCACCACAACGACCACAACCCCCACAACCCACAACCTGTGTTGACATCATATAATTTTCGATTGCGGCTTGTGTCGGTTTTAGTAATCCTATGATCATTACTAAAACCGACACAAACCAGAGCAATTGAGGGATAAACTCATTCCATGTCTTATTCAAAGTCTATGGGTAGTCGGGGTTTTAGTAATTCTATATATCGAGTGTTTGGGATTCATACATGTTAAGCTTTTGATTTTGAGAATTGAGCACACTAATGGGAAAATCGGGTGCTTTTATTGTTCTAAGGACCAATACCTCATCATCAGGGTGAAAAGTTGAAAAATACATTGAAAACGTGTGAAGGATGCAACTTTTGCTATCTTATTTGGTGCAAAAAGGCGATCATTCACTTAACACCGGTGTGCACCAAACTGCCCGTCATTCATTGTGCAAATCTTCACACAGTAAAAGGCCCTATAACAATGTACTGCACCACTCTCAATTACCGAAAAAGTACAATTATCACAGCCAGAATGTCCCGATCAAGTAATTTATATTGCATTAAATCGACATCAGAAAATAATGGTAGTGACTACATACAATGAACAAAATTTTGCTGTGGGGAAATAAGTATGCCTATTGATGAACAATTTGCCCTCTCATCATATTCAACTACAAAAATATAAAATAACGCAGAATGTTCCGTGTTATAAAACTCTTTGCTGTACAAACTTGATTTTGGCACCAGCCACTTGATTTTCTATTGCGTTTTACTCAAACTGTGAAAATGCACCAATTCACGTAATTTTTGAATCCCAAGCTATCTATATGGTCATTTATAAAAAACCCAAAGACCCACAAACCATTTCGCAAAAGACTGCCTGAGTTTCTCCTCGAATGGTTGTGGATTGTGGGGGATTTCAGTAACAGACCATATGAGTATTACTAAAACCCCAAGACCCACGGGACTCTTTGTGTTAATTGACGGCTTGTGTCGCAAGTCAAACCAATAACAGCGAAAGATCACAAGAAGAACGAGATTAAAATTCAACAACTTAACTCTATTATTTTACGACATTCTCCTTCTCTTACTTAAATTTACAATAATTAATTAGACTTAATGACTCACCCAATCCTTTACTTAATATTATGTCCTGGTCATGGTCCAAGGGTTGGTAGTGCATGCACGTCGACGATGGTACAGTAGTAGACCTGCAGCGTGCCTGTAGCGTAGGAACTGTTCCACGAAGCGAATAATGAACAAAGGCTAGGCGATGATGGATGATAACGATCTCAATACACAGTGTAGAAACGGTGTAGGGCAATTTATCACAAGTGTGCAGTGTCAGTGGCTGGCTTCAGGTGATTCGGTCAGAGAATAACTTCTCAATAAACGGACAATGATAACACAGCGGGTATATATGACAGCGTCTGGTCTCGATGAAGTATTATGATATCTCTCCTACAACAGTTGTTGAACTGCCTTTTATACGCTAGGCTTTCAATCGAGAAATCTCCGGAATTTAATAGAAACTTCCAGTGCACACAGTCGAGCAATTCCAAGAATGTTCCTTGTATGCACAGTAGTAGTAAACAATGGCAATATTTCTTAGAAGTGTCGCCAGGCCGCTGCTATAATTGGCACGTTACGTAAATAGTTCTCACTTCTAGAGAATTCTGGAATTCTCTGGAGCTTTCCATTCGCTCGTCGACGGATTCAATCTGGTGTTCCTGACGGGTCGTCTTGTAACACTCCCCCCCCCCCCCTTGAAAGAGTTTTGGACGTCTCGGACAAAACTTAAGTTACAATGTTACAATGTATAACTTTACAGTAGTAACTACAGTATGTACAGTATGTAGACCAATATTCAATGGAAGGTATAATCATAACATACAACTTGTCTTGCAAGGTGATGATACATGAATACAGTAACCTCATCAATACACATTGTGCTGTAGTTAACACAAAATTTCAAAACTTACAGTGAGATTTCAACATACTGAATCAGATCAAATTCTTGACAAAGAATCTGGTACAACATTGTCTTTCCCTTCAATGTGCTTAATATCTACATTACATGATTGCAGAAATAAACTCCACCTCATCAATCTTTGATTCTTGTTCTTCATCTTAGATAAAAATGTCAAAGGGTTATGATCAGTGCATACAGTGATAGGGAAACTAGTAGTTCCCAAATAAACATCAAAGTGTTGAAGAGCAAGTATCAAAGCTAATGTTTCCTTTTCAATTGGTGAATTTAATTTTTCTGTGTGTTTTTGTCAAATTTCTTTCTCGAATAAATAACAAACAGGGTGATCAACACCAAGCTCATCAGCTGAAAGCAAGACTGCTCCTATGCCATTGTCACTGGCATCTACTGCCAACTTAAATTGCTTCTCAAAATATCTGGAGCAATCAACACTGGTGAACTCATTAGTGCCTTTTTCAGTGATTTCAAAATGCTCTTTAAAAAAAGGGGGGGGGGTTTTTTTTTTTTTTTTTCCCGGTTTTAATTTTTTTAAAATAATTTTTTTTAAAAATTTTTTGGGTTTTTTGGGGGAAAAAAAGGGGCCCCTTTGAAAAAAACCCCTTTTTCCCAAAAATTCCCCCCCTTTTTGGGTTTTAAAATTTTTTTTTAAAAAATTTTTGGGAATTTTTTTTTTCCCCCCCAGTTTTTTTTTTGGGGGCCCCCCAAAAAAAAACCCCCCCCCAAAAATTTTTAAAGTTTAAAAAAAAATTTTTTTAAAAACCATAAAAAATTTTTTTTTGGGGGGTTTTTTTGGGGGTTTTAAAAAAAAATTTTTGGGCAAAAACAAAAAAAAAAAAATTGTGGGGGGGGGTTTTTTTTTTAAAAACCCCAAAAAACCAAAAAAAATTTAAACTTTTTTTGGGGGGGGTTTTAAATTACTTTGAAAAAAAAAAAAAATTTTTTTTTTTTTCCCCCAAAAAAACCCTTTTTAAAATTTTAATTTTTAAAAACCAAAACCCCAAAAAATTAAATTTTTAAAAAAAAAACCCCCAATTTTTTTCTTTTTTTTTTTTTTTTTTTTCCCCCCCAAAAAACCCGGGATAACCCAAGTTAAAGGTGGGGGGTTTTTGGTTTTGGAAAAAAAAAAATTTTTTTCCCCTTTTTTTTTCCCCAAATTCTTTTCCTTTTTTTAAAATTTTGGGTTTTTTTCCCCCACCAAATTTTTTTTTAAAAAGGGAAATTTGGGGAAATTTTTTGGAAAATTTTTTTTTTTTTGGGGGGCCAAAAAAAAACCCCCCCCTTTTTTTTTCCCAAAAGGGGGGGCCCCCGGGTTTATGGGAGGGGGGCCCCCCGGGGGGAAAAAATCCCCCGGGCCAAAATTCCCCCCTTTTTGAAAAAAAATTTTTTTAAAAAAAAAAATTTTTTTTAAAAAAATTTTTTTTAAATTTAAAAAAAAATTTTAAATAAATTTTTTTTTTTTTTAAAAACCTTTCCCCAAAGGGGGGAAAAAAAAAATTTTTTTAAAAAAAAACCCGGGGGGAAAAAAAAAAACCCCCCCCTTTTTTTTAAACCCCCCTTTTTTAAAAAAAAAAAATTTAGTTCCCAAAAAAAAAATTTATTTTCCCCCGGGGGTTTTTTCCCCCCAATTTTTTTAAAAAAAATTTCCCCCCCCCCCTTTTTTGGGAACCATTTGGGGGAAAAAATTTCCAATCCAAACCAAAAAAATTTTAAAAAACCCCAAAATTTTTTTTAAATTTTTAAAAAAATTTTTTTTTTTCCCCCCTTTAAAAATTTTTTAAAAAAATTTTTTAAAAAATTATTTTAAAAAAAAATTTTTTTTTAAAAAAAAATTTTTTTTTTTGGGGAAAAAATTTTTTTTTTTTTAAAAAAAGGGGGAACTTTTTTTTTTAAAAAAAATTTTTAATTTTAGGCCTTTTCCCCCCAAAAAAAATTGGGGGTTTTTTAAATTTCCCCCTTTTTTAAAAATTTTAAATTTTTTTTTTAAAATTTTTTTTAATTTAAAAAAAAAATTTTTTTTTGGGGTTTTTTAAAATTTAAAAAAATTTTTTAAGGAAAGTTTTTTTTAAAAAAAAATTTTTTTTCCAAAAGAAAAAAAATTTTTTTTCAAAAACCTTTTTAAAGGGGGGCCCCCCCCCTTTTTTTTTTTTTTTTTTTTTTTTTTTTTTTTTTTTTTTTCAGGGGGGTTTTTGAACTTTTTTTAAATTCTGGAATTTTTTTAAAAAGGGAAGTGGTTTTCAACCCGGTAAAAATAAAGTTATGTACCCCCAAAGATGTTTTAGGGCAGGGGCCCCCCCCCCCCCCCCCAAAAAAAATGAAGTTTAACCCAGTAAAAAAATTTTAAACTGGATAAGGCCCCATTTTTTTACGTTTTTTAAAAAGGGCCCAGGAGAAAAAGACTTACCACAAAATTCTAAATACTTTTATTGGCCAAACTTAAAGTGAGGGGCCAAATTTTGAAAACCCTTTCACTCATGTAAAAGGGTTTGGGAAAGCCGAATCAAATTTTCCCGGCTGCCCCTTAAAGCCAATTCCTGCTTTGAAGGCCTTTTAGTGGGTCATATCGCTGTGTAGGTCCCTTACCAAAGAGTGGGCAGGGCATATTATTTTTAAACCATCATGTGTTTTCCCAAAAGGTTTCCAAGGCAATAACCTCTGAGAAATATTGGGGCTGGGACAGTTTTACAAGCTTTACTTAAATTTTTTACATTTTTTGGGATGCCTAAAGAGTCCAATCAGATAAAAGGTCTATTTCATGTAACTTATTCCAACAGATGTTGTAGATTTTAGCATAGACCAATTAAAGTCTTCGGCTTATCATCCTAAAAACCCAAGGGGTTTTTAAAAAGGTTTCACCAAAATTGAAGATATGTTAAAGACATATTGTCATGATAATGAGAGAGTTGGGATGAAGGCTTCCTTTGAAAATTTTTGGGCCCAGGGGTCCTAAAAGAGTCACTTGGGTTCACCCTTTTAAATTGTCTTTGCACACATTCGGGGACCATTAAAATTGTTAAAGAAAGTGGTTAAAACCCAGGTAAAACTACATCTACTTGTTATGTATCCCCCTTTAAAGATCGTTTCAGGGTGCTTTAAAATGCTCAAAAATCTGAGGCCTCTCAAAGAAAATAAAAGCTGGATGACAGCCACTGTGAAAAGAGATTTTAACCCGGGCGAAAGGTGTGTTTTTTTGACTGTTTCGGGTCAGCCATTTAAAGCTCGTTTTAAAGGACCTTATGTCATTGAGAGAAAGGTCGTGCCAACTCTCATTTTAACCCCTACAAGCGTAACTAAAAGAGTTGTAATTTTAAAATGATGAAGAATATTATGAAAAAGAATCCACATTTTTAAGAATAAATGTACTGATGTAAATGTAACACTAATGATACGGTGTCAAGTGTATTTATCATGCTGATCATGACCTCAGTAATGTGAAAATCGGGGTAATAATGTTTTCCGACATGTTGTTAAGTTACAAAATTCTGATGTATTGAAAAAAATTTCGACCAGAAAATTTAGTCATCGGACACAAAAAAAAGCGAAAAAAAATCATTAATCAAAGAGTAGCAGCTTTTTCTCAGTGATCCCACTAGGCAAATTTATTAACTGAGTTTAGTGGGAGATGCCACATCAATCAACAGCATCCTTCCGAATTAAAACCCCGAAAAAAAACAAAATCTCAGGAGAGGTTCGGTACATGCTAGACCATACATTATAGAACCTATAAAAGTGAATGGTTTCCCCTTGTATATTGGTCCCCAAGCCAGGGCGGTGGGGTTTAGATTTTGTACTGATTACCAAAATTAATGCGGTCCAAAACGGATTCCTATCCCAACCCCGTATCGAGAGTATTTATAGGTTGGGAAAGGGTATTATGTTCAAAATTTGACTTTCTAAAAAGGGGAGGGGATACCACCACTAGAGGGCCGGGAACTCGGCTTCGTGACGCTAGATGGGTTTTTTTCAGTATAAGGTTTGCCGTTTGGGATGAAAAAAATTCACTGATGACCTTTCAACCCCTTAGTAAATAACCCTTTCGCGACTTTGAAATTGTGAAAATTTTTTGACCTTATTGTGTCGCAACTATTTGGGTGAACATGTACAACATGTTAAGAGCACACTGCCACCACTTTTTGACCCCAAAATTGTCGTTTGACCTTCTGACCTCGTGGACCTTTGACCTCAGAAGGTCAAGTGTAAAGTTGCGTAAAGTAGGTGTCCATCAGAAGGTTATGCAAAGAAATGAGGATCGTTAAATGTTTCGTTCAGCTTTTACAGCCAGATTTAAAAATTTGCTTATTTTGACCTATCGTGACCTTTGACCTCTGACCTTTGACCTATCATGCTGATGATATTGGAGGCACAAATTCTAGGGGACATGCACCCCTCACCAAGTTTGGGGTCATTAGTACCTTCAGTTTTAAGTGAGTGCGCATCACACTTTTGACCCCAAAATTGTCGTTTGACCTTCTGACCTCGTGAACTTTGACCTCAGAAGAGCAAGTGTCAAGTTGTGCCAAGAGCGCTTCAATACGAAAGCTATGTCAAGAAATCAGGGCCATTTACTGTTGCATTCAGGTTTTATAGCCAGATTTGGAAAATTGCTTATTTTGACCTTTTTTGATGGTTGACCTTTGACCTTTGACCTATCATGCTGAGGGTATGTCAGGCACAAGTTCCAAGGACCATGCACCCGCCCACCAAGTTTGGGCTCAATCTTGTTCTTAGTTTAGGAGGAGTTCGCAACACACTTTTGACCTTGTGAATGTCATTTGACCATCAGAGCCTTTGACCCAAATTTTAGGCATATTTGGTCACATGACCAGGAAACAGGACCTTCACCACTCCATTTTGCCCCACCCTTGAGTAGCGGTCATAAAGCCCCAAATTTCTCTACCATGCATTTCCATGGTTGTGGTTGCTGTGGCGACTGGCAGGGGGAAACGTGTGCACTTTTCAATGGTAAACGAAGCACAATATCTCATCCCCCACATACTACGTATGTGGGGATGAGATAAAAGCTCTCCATTAGCAAAGGGTACGTATGAAAACTGTAAACAAAAGCTCTCCTTTAAGAAAACCATGGTTTGATAAAAGTTGTAGAGAAATGAAAAAGAAGTACGTAAAGGCAAAAAAAGTGTATAAATCAGTGAAAGATATTCACTCGTGGAATACGATGTGTACAATATCCAAACAATATAGGCAGCATATGAGAAAGGTAAAACGCAACTATTTCGGTAAGTTCCATTCACATTTAAGGCGTCTTAATAGTAAGAATCCTAAGGAATACTGGAATATTATAAATAAAGCAAGTAATTCCTTGGGCAGTTGTAACAGTATATCTCTGCAGACGTTTAGAAATCACTTTAAAGAGCTGAATGAAACAAAAACGCTCTCTAACGAAGCAAGCAGATTTATCCCGGATTGTTTTTCTTCTGAAAAAGTTGAACTTAACGAATATATTGCTGTTGATGAAGTGAGAACTCAAATAAATAGGTTAAAAAATAATAAATCTGCTGGAGAGGACCAAATAATTAATGAATTTTTGAAATACAGTACCGATCATATGATAGTTCTTATAACCAAATTGTTTAACGTTGTTCTGTCCTCCTGTGTTGTCCCAACTAGTTGGACCGTTGAGTTGATCATGCCAATTTATAAGGGTAAAGGTTCTCTTAATGATGTGAATAACTACCGCGGTATAACTCTGTTGAGCTGTTTGGGTAAGTTATTCACATCGATCCTAAATGAGCGTATAAGAACTTACCTTAGTAATACTGGTATGATTGGTGATGAGCAAGCAGGTTTTAGGAGTAATCACTCTACTCTGGATCATATATTCACACTTTATTCTATTGTAGACTTTTATCTTAGAAAGAAGAGGAGAATTTACTGTGCTTTTATCGATTATGAAAAGGCATTTGACTTGGTGGATAGAACTAGTTTGTGGTCTAAACTTATAAGTTGTAATGTTAATGGAAATGTACTTAAGGTGATTAATACTTTTTATGCGAACGCAAAATCGGCTGTCATCAAGGATGGAATAAAATCCGAATATTTTCAGTGCAACATAGGAGTAAGACAGGGTGAAAATTTGTCCCCGGTATTATTTACCATATTTTTAAACGACTTCGAGCGTTTTATTAGTCGTTATTACAAAGGTTTGCATCATTTGTCTGCTTCAATGAAGGAAATCTTTAGTAATGACGAGGTAGAAGTTTTTATTAAGTTGTTTACTTTGTTATACGCAGACGACACTATTGTATTAGCTGAAACTGAAAATGAACTCCAGGATGCATTAAATGGTGTAAATGACTATTGTAATGTTTGGCATATGAAGGTAAATGCTAATAAAACTAAAGTAGTGATTTTTTCAAAAGGGTTAAAATAAGGGAAAAAAACCTAAGTTCAAATTTGGCGATACAAACATAAAAATTGTTGATGACTATACTTATCTAGGGGTCACCTTTAACTACAACAATAGATTTTGTAAAACTGTGAATGCACAAGTGAATCAGGCGTGACGGGCTCTATTTAGTATGCTGAATAAATCTTACAATCTCAGTCTCCCACCTGATATTCAGATTAAATTGTTCGATCAACTTGTCCTTCCTGTTCTGTTATATGGATGTGAAATATGGGGGTTCGAGAATACCAATCAAGTTGAAGCCCTTCATACTAAATTTTGTAAGAGTATTCTGAAGTTAAGTAAGTATACACCTAATTGCATGGTTTATGGGGAGCTGGGACGACACAAAATTATGAAAACTGTTGAAGTGAGGATGGTCTCATTTTGGTGTGTGATAGCAGCTGGTAGAGGTCATAAACTGGCACATTTAATTTATGAGTTTTTGAGAATTTTGCATGATACTAATGTTTACAGTTCGCCCTGGATTATTAAGGTGAAGAATATATTGGATAAATCGGGAATGTCATTTGTTTGGAATACTAGTGGCGAAGTTTCAAGCAGTTGGCTTAGAACAATATTAAACCAGCGTCTGAGTGAAATGTATGAACAGGATTGGATTGCTGAAGTAAATACAAACTCACGGTGTAAAAATTGTAAGATATGTAAAACTAAACTGAAATTTGAACCTTTCTTACTAAACCTTGACCACTTAGTCGTAACGTTTTGTGTTTGTAAATTTAGATGTGGTAATAGTCAGCTGTCGGTGGTTACCGGTAAATTCGAAGGGGTTGTTTATCATGACAGAACGTGTGAAGTTTGTGGGGGGAGGGGAGCCGTGTGGTTGAATTTCATTATGTTTTTCAGTGCCGTTATTTTATTAAAGAAAGAAATTTGTTACTTAAAACCTTAGTTTAGGATAAGTCCTCTATTATTCAAATGGAAGAGCTTTTTCAAAGTAAAAATAGTAAAAATCTTTCAAATTTGGTTAAGTTTTGTAAGATTATTATGGATACATTTTCAAATTGATATTTTGGCCATTAGTTCAAGCTGAGTAATCATTAGGGGTTGGTGTCAGTTTGTTTTTGTGATAAGTAATGCCAGTCTGTGTTGTTTACATTATTATTTTGTTTTTCTTTCAATTCGTTCTTTTGTACTTTGGTGCTTTATGCTATATATTAAGTATTTGTTTATGAATGTTTACTTGTTAGTCTCTTGTGCCTTTTAAGGCGATACAGAAAATAAACTGAAACTGAAACTGAACTTAGTATTGCGGCATTCTCTTTCACGTCTAGAAAAACATTATAAATTTTATAAACAAAATCTCAAACTCAATCGGTCGAGATAAGAGGCTTTATCTTTACCTTAGTAGAAAAAAGTTTTCGTCTGATAACCAATGTGGTTTCCGTAAAAATAAAGGCACTTTTAATCACTTATTTAGGATAATTGAAAACATCAGGAATGGCTTTAAAGGGAAAAAAAATTACTTCAGCAGTTTTTCTGGATGCGGAAGAGGCATTCGATCAAACTTGGCATAATGGCCTAAAGTACAAACTCTTAAACCTACAACTCCCTTCATCTTTTCTTAAAATTCTTTCCTCCTTCTTTAAAAATAGAACAATGAAAATTTACTATAGGAATGTCTTCTCTGACACTATTTATATAAAGGCTGGTACCCCCCAGGGATCTGGTCTTAGCCCACTACTCTACATTATCTATGTTAATGACATCCCCAAAAATACTGAAAATAATACTAAACTAGCTCAATTTGCGGATGATATTGCAATTTGGAATACGTCCTCAAGTGCTCTTCTTAATCAGTCTAATAATCAAAAGTCACTTTCCAATATTGAAAAATGGTGCTCCAAATGGAGAATAAAAATCAATCCAGCCAAATCCAATTACATAGTCTTTAATCATGGCTATAAGAAAATTGCACTTAACAACCCCGAAGTTAAACTGAATAACGAATTTATTCCCTCTACAAAGGAAGCTAAATTCTTAGGTGTAACACTTGACGATAAACTATATATGAATAATCACATTAATATCATAATTGGTAAGGCTTGGGCTAGACTTAAACTTCTTGAACCGTTATTTAATAATAAGGCTATGTCACCTCAGACAAATGTAAAAATTTACAAGGTAATGCTAAGACCGATCCTTGAATATGGTAATATAACTTATTTAGCACCAAGTAAAACTAACATCTGTAAACTTGAACGTATTCAAATTCTATGCCTTAGAAAGGTACAACGTATCCCAAGCTATATCAATAGCAAAATTGTCCTTCAAACAGCTAATGTAACTGAATTATTCGAAAGATCTAAACTTTTAAATTCCAAAGCCCTTAAAAAACTTATCCCGGAGGACATTGTTACTAGAAATACTATCCTTTCTTATCTCACAACTAAAATAGACAAAAATATCAAAGTTCTTTCCCCTCTTGATCTGCTTAAAGTTACTGATTGGGATAAAGTGAACCAGCTAGTCGAGGGAGGGGGGCCCGTAGGTTAGGCCTAAGATAACTCTGGTCAGAGCGCCTGTGAGTTTCATAGCTGGTTACAGTGAAATGGTGCGGCCAGAGGGGTTGGGGATTTATTTTTTTTAATAAACTAGGCTCTAGTGGTTACTCCCTATTTTTTATTTAAGTCGTCTAACTGGTTCATTTCCCTCCCCTCTGTTAGTTCTTTGTAATTACCGTTTATTGCTTCACTGCTCCATTTAATTCCTTTACACCTGGCACCAATGTTTCCTAGCTCTATTGAGCCGACTCCGTTGGCTCTTTGTCACTCACTAAGATCTCTTACCCTCGTGTGTCCGTTTTTAAAGTCCAGTTCAGATTGTTCTATTGGCTCCCCTTTTCAGGTTTTCTACAATCGGCAATCAAAAGGCATGTCATTTCACACTCCACTGCACACTGACTGCTGTCTTGCTGCTATGCGGGTGTATGCTGGAATTCTAATTAGCGTCATTTGCACAGCTATCTATTATCCAGATTCACTATCTCTTTCACTGCAGAAGCTTCGTTGAGGCCTGATCGGTGATTAACATCCACACACACTAAACTCGATCGAGCTCAGTGTCGAAACAGCCATTGTACCGCCCCGATACATCTGACTGGCTCAACGTAGACCTACACCTGCCTCGCTTAAAGTCTCCACACTCTGAAGAAGAGAAAATAGCTTGTAGCAGTGGCGTAGCCAGAGGGGGGCAGGGGCAGAGTGCCCCCCCCCCCCCCACAGAAATTTTGGGGACGCAATGGGCGATGTTGAAAAAATGAAGGAAAGCAAAAAAAAAACGAAAAAAAAAAACGGCGAGAGGAGGGAGGGATGGGAAGTTGGTGGGGCCGAGTGGGAGGGGGTAGGGATCTAGGTCTCGGGGATGAGTAATGACGGTGGAATCCGGGGCAGAACGGACGACATATTTATTTTATGCAGGACGCATTGGCAATAAGCCCCGAAAAGTCAATCAAAACCTTGGATATTAATGATGTCATCTCGTCTGGAAACAGTGTTCCGGATTTTTTCTCCTTTTTTCAACAGATTATGCCTTGGGGACTGAACCCTAGCCCTTTTTTCGAACCCTAATCCTGATTTTGAAACAAAATAAATCCTGAAAACGTATTGGTTGTCAATGTCATTTTCACTCGGAGGGCGGGCAGCCCCTCCAGGAGTGGCGCCAGGTGGGGACAGGGTGCAGGTGGGCCATGGCTCCCTGTCGGGGAATTTTTACAGTTTCGTCGGGGAGTCTTAGTCGATACGATAAAGCATGCAGTCCCCGAAGGCGACAGTCGCCCCGACGGTTTACCTGTTTTTTGTTCTCAAGAGGACAACTTCTCTAATAAGTACCCCAAATTTCTGGGGCGCTACGCGCGCTGTAGGGTCCCACTCCATTTTCTTAAATATTTCCATTCCACATAGCTAGATAGCGCAAGTCCTCTCCACCTTACCAAGTAACATGTAGGCACAGTACACGGCTTATGTAGAGGTCGTAAATTTCATCACATATCGCAACGCCTAGTTGTTGTTCTCTAATGTGTGTCATACTGCACGGTCAGTTGGTGAGCGAGTCCAGGTGGCTTCGATACAATGTATGTAATCCCCGGTACGGTCTTCAACCCCTACAGTTTTCTTTTTCTCTTTGTTCTTAATGATCACATATGTTTTTTGTGGAAGCCTACCCAAAATTTTCGCGCGCTTCGCGCGCTTTGCAGTTTCACGATTCAGATTCAAGAGAACGATATCAGTGCGCAACTTGGCTCTTGAAGTATTAAGTGATATTATGCAAAATATGCCCTGCAATGGCATGGGATAGTTAGGCTCCTTCAAATCCTTTTCTCACCATGCACCCCCTCGACAAAGTGGGTTGTCGGAACTTTTGGGCTCGCTGGCATGGCCAAGCCCCCGTTCGGGAAAATTCTGTCGCCACCCATGGTCGGTTTACTTATTCTGGCTTTCAAAAGGATCGTTTCTGAGATAAAACCCACAATTTCTGGTACGCTTTGCCCACTCTTCCTCGGTTCCGTTACTTAGCTAAATGTAGTAAAATGTCATCTCATTTCCATAAAACTAGTTAGTCACTGTTCTCTTATGTCGGTCGTGAGGTACGGCTAGTGACCCGAGGAGGGAAGTAAAATGTAAGTTATGTCTGATAGGGCCCACCTGCCCGAACAATTGACCTATATAAGTTTTAAACAAGTACAGATTCTCTTTAGTGTAGGCTTACCCAAAAAATTTTCGCGCGCTTTGCAATTTCACAGTTTAGATTCCGGATAAAAACGGTAAATCTATGTTCCTCTAGTATATACAAACTTTATGCAATATATGCAAGGGCTTGGTATAGCACAAAGGTTTTCTACAAATCCCGCCTCACAACCCCTCGACGGCATCGGGGCTGTCGGGGTTTCTGGTTGCTGGCCTCTTCGGGCAAATCCTGGCGCCATCCCTGAGCCCCTCTAAAAACTCCTGTGGAGAACACTGGGGTCTAGTATAAAAAGAAACACCATTTTGCATCTAAGCCCTTCGAGACAGCAAAAAATTTCAGAAGGGGAGGGGACACCCCTCCCCTTATACCCCTTTCTCAGGACTGCGGTCAAAAATGTGGACGATGAGTCGACTTTGCCCCCCCCCACACCAAAAACCTGGCTACGCCCCTGGTTTGTAGTTAGAGAATGCACCCTCTTCAAAGGAAGGACAGGATTCACAGAAACCCACCCAGACTTCCGAAGTTCGTCAACTGCTCTGAGGAATTCTCTGAGTCATGGAACTCGGCCATTCTTGGAGCAGAAAGAGACGGCGGTGCCCCAAGAAAACACTCGAACAGGCGTTGAAGGAAATCAGGATTGGCTATTTAAACCGAAGGCACTTTTTGGGCACCAACCCTCTCCCGAAAGAGTGGGTCTTTTCTCTGCAAACATGCTTAAAATATTAGACTAGGCTATGTGTAGCCAGTTAGAAACCCAAAACCTATAAAATCGAGGCAAAAGCTCTGCATAAATACTTTTTATACACTTTTTGCCACTGTATATCACTAATAAAGCACAACACCCATGTAAACGTACAACGTATACCCCCAGTAAAAACTGAATGTGCTGTATACAAACTGGTGAAAAGTGTAAAAATACAGACTGATGAGGTTGCAGTACAACTTGCCCTGTATATAAACAGGAGTTTCTGTAGGTATGCATGTGATATCTTGTAAAGTACTGTACTATAAAGTACTATAAGTTATAGCAGGAAACCAATTGAATTTTAGACGGAACTTTGATCTGTTGACAGCCTTTTGCTTGTTTACCTCACAGAATATATCGTATCCTGATTGGTCTAATTAATCCTTTTGGGGCCGTGAGGATTGATATGATGGTTGGTTTAGTGGGTGTAGCTATGAAATTTAAGCCCGTACCAAGAGATATTTTGTCTATGTTTGACAGCATAGGTAAAGGAGGCGGTGGAATGGGGGCTGCAGCCCCCAACCAAATCATATCGCGTACATGTCCGTTAGGGAAATGTTACATACCTCCCCGGGCTTTGATAAAAAAGCCCGGGTGATCCACCTTGCTTCCTTTCAAGCGTGCTAATTGATTTGCTTGCTCAGCCGGCCACTTGGCGGCTAAAGTTTCTATGCTTAACGCTATTAATAGTATGTAATGCCAATTTAACAATGACTGCAGTCAGATCTGGTGCTAGTGGTCGCCGTGTCCTTCTGCATTGAAGAAGTCAAGCGAATTAGCCTTGCCCAAGATTGTTGATCACAGAGATTATGTTCGGTGATTGACATGGAGAGGTTGGTCTTCAGACTTTGACCGAGATGTTCACCTTATGTATGTTTGTGAAAATTCGGGCAATATGCTGAGAATTTTTCGGGCACCCACTGAAAGGAAAACAATGCAATGATGTAGCTAAAGGTAATCAGTGGTTAAAAAAAATCCTTGGTAATTAAATTAAAGTTCTGATTTGAATTGCACCAGCACCTATGTATTTGGTATTAATTCACCAGTGTGTTTTTTAATGGTTTAACTTATATAATGATTATCAGTGCTGTATTTAGGGGGAAATGGCCATTCCTCTCCCACACTGGTGCCGACTTTCTTAGTACCTGTAACTTTTTAACACAAATTTTACTTCAAAGGTGGCATATGTGGCACCAGATTGCATGTAAGGACATAATTTATCAATTTTTTTCAAAGAGGGCCCCTCCCCTAGGTGACGATCACACAACATAATGCATACTCTCACCCCCATGAGAAAAACCCTGACTGAGCCACTGATTATTATCATTATTATTGTAACAAATTCTCCTAAAATTATAATCACTATGGAAGGGTAGTAACACAGCAAATTATTATTTGTAATAAGCTTCCGGTGTGATAACCGATGCATGCCTATATGATATGTATGTTAACATGCTGAATGCGCTCGGAGCGCACGAAAATTTTTGATTATATTTGTCATGCAAGTCGTTACACCTCCACCCCACCCCCGTCAACTTGGGGTCCTACGCCCCTGTCCTACAGTGATCTATCAAAGAGGTTTGTAATGAAGTGTTCGGTTTGTTCCATCTTCAGACTATGTTAAGCAGTTTTAATTCGGCCTTTTATGGATGTACACTTCCTAGGAAACTTATTAGATCTTGCACGAAGTCCCCCCCCCCCCCTTTTCAGGGTTCGGGAAAACTTCCTGCTATTTGTGGAAGAAGTGATTCTTGATTTAGTATCCTGCATGTTTTCTATTTTGAACTTCTTACGGCGGATGATGCTTTTAGAAGTCGAACAGGATAATTGTAGAAACTTCTACATAGGATTTGTGTTGACTGAAATTCCTCTTTTAAGAGTGCTGTTTGAAGAATTGTACTCTGTGAGAATTCCTAAGAGACCTTCTCTTCGAAGGGTTAGCTCAGAACTGAGAGATGACAGTAGAACCAGACTCTAATGAGGTTTTTGCGGCCTGTGTGAAATCAAACAACCGTGTGGACCAATCAGAGAACGGTAACGGGTGTGCATCCGGTGTGTGTTGACACGTTGCTCTGATTTTCAATTTTGAAGGTTGGAGGAAAGTGACCAATCAGAAAAGAGCAGTGTTGCACATGAGCGGAAGCTACCTTTTGGAGCCTGGTCGGAAAATAATGCACAGACAGATCTTACAGAGGGGGCAATCAAGGGTATCGTACACTTTTAGTATATCGAATGAACGACTAAGGCGAAGAAGGCAACAAGTAAGCCCTGTTGTTTCCGCTTTATGTTGCGAAAAGGTGTCCCTAAGCAGTTAAGTTGTGTCTCATTTTTCTATTTTGGAAAAGAAACGAAGTAACATGCGGGTGTCATGAAGCGAAATATTTAAGCCAATTATTTTTGTACTAACGAAAAAAGGAAAAGACAGCAATGCATTTTTTGTGTATTGCTAGGCAATGTTTAAAAACCTATCGTTACAGAGACTTCTGAGAACAAACGTCTTTGAACGATAAATGCATCGTTGTTCTCGATTTTGCATGGCCGATACATGTCTTCAAAGAAGCTTCGAAATTTCCGGATAACGGAAAAGGAATAATAGAAGCAGAGTAAGGTCTTCCAATGTTGAGGAACAGGAATATAGCCGGGTTTACTTGTATCCAAGTTTTGTACCCTGTGGAACAAAGGGCGCTATTGCCATAAGGGTAGTAAGTCTAACTTGACAAATTGCGTCTTGACATATTTATTCGCAACTTTTAAGGCTTTGCGCCTCTGCTAAAAATAATTTCTTCATATTATTAAAAAGGTATCATTCTGTAAATAAGAGTTTCTCATGTGTAATCAGAGTTTCCTTTTTGATTGGGTCGGATAATACCACTTCATGCTAGGGGAGTATTACTCCGTTATCTTTAAGTAGGAAAGGCGTCATTTTTATGAAGAGGGCCTCTTGGGGCTAGCACATTAGAGCCCTTTTAGGGCCGTGCATTCGTTAGATCAAAACTAAGATCTGTACATATTTTTTTTTTTTGAAAAATACAGGGAAGCAACCAGGAGAAGGAGTCAGGGTATAATTCTAAACTTAAGTGTCTGAAGTACCTTCAGTTTCCTTTATTCCTGCTCTATAAGTACTTCGATTGAATTAATTTATTTGATACAACACCCATATTGCAATATGAGCACCTCTTTTCAGCAACAATGCATATACTGTAGATGCCCCCAAAACCTAATGTTCTCCCCTATTAAGAAGTTGAATGTGTCGGTTAATACCTCCCAGAAACAAAATGAAGGATACTTTAGACACGTACCAAGCTGGGTTTCGAGGTCATGCCAAATATAATGATGGCTGAAACTAGTTAACGTGAATTGTGGGTGTGATAAAATAGTAGTGTTTGCTCGTGTCTATTTTAATAAATCTACATGTTCAGGTACAAAGACCTTATTCTGTCAAAAAAGGTGTTTTGCAAGTAACCTCAGCTACCAAGTGTCACTCATTCTTTACAAATATTGTTTATTCTTATTAAACTATTGAACGTTGGTTTGAACCAAAGAGTTGGTGATTAGGGCTGGTATGTTATTAAGTATATTTATATTCTTCTATAATACAATGTTTGCATAGGTCTGTGTAAATGAAGCTGTCATGTTTGCACTGGACTTTGCAATTAAATCCCTTTCTTTCACTGTCAAAACTGTTTGGAAACTTGTCTTAACCTTCAAGCAGTGACGCATATTTCACACCCACCCACCAACACACCCAAAGCGAGACACACAAATATGTTACCAAACGAAGTTAATAAGGTTCCTGCCCCAAAATGAGGCTTAGTGCTCGATTGCTATGATCAAGTATTCAGGTATAACATCCCCCTGAGTACAACGACCCCCAGTCGATCCACTCGAGTAGTGAGTCATCCCCGAATTATCTAGTCAAAGGCAAACCACCCCCTGTATGTTATGTCTTGAAGCTGTCTTTGAGGGTTCTGGTTTGTGTATTACACAACTACTTGTAAGTCATGCTGCAGGCTAATGATTTCCTGTTTCCGTATTTTCAGATTGTACCATCTAATGGATTACGTTATGTTCACCGCCTGATGCAAGATGCGTCAAATACAAGGCTCACGAAGACACGTCAAACTTACAGTATTCAGTTGTAATTGTTATTTGAGTTGCAACTCCCAAGTGTGAGAAGATAACGTCCGTCACACTTTGTACAGGCTTTCGTTCATCTTCTAACTGGAAGTCATCCTCTGCCAAAGGTTTTCGTTAGCCTTCAAAATTGTTAATGGAGGACACCAGGCATTCTGTAGCAATTGTCATGAGAAGCCGCAAAAGCACAGGCGTAGGAGGGAGGAATGAGGTGGGTGATAATTGACGTCCGCCCGTAGAACATGTAGGGGCTAAACTATGCCTAGGCCCTACACTTTTGTAAGGACCAAGAACACCCTCACCCATTCATGGGTTCCAATTTGGGAAATTTAACACACGTTTTCAACGATATCGACCTGTTTTCGATAAATTTACTTAACACTTTTATCATGAAATAGTATAACATAACTATAATAAATGTGCTTCAAAATGTCACAAAACTGTAATACCACATCACACAAATAGGTCTGATCAGAAACTTTTCCAAAAGGGAAACCCGCCCCTTACACCTCTTACCCAAACCGCCGGTCTAAATCGTTCAGCCCACCAGTTGAGAACACCTGTCTACACCAATATCTGGAAAAGGAATTTTAAGAAACAATTTCTTGGACACCCCGATTGAGAATTCACGCCAAATTTCGGGTATCGAGTTCAAAAGCTTCTTCGGCCACACCATTCGAAAATGAAATGACATTTTCTCCTACTGACGGCTGTGGTCATGTATGCGTATGAACTACTCACAATAACAGTATTTTATTAATGTAATATATCTGATTCCCAAAGAAGTTTAGCAAAGTTGCTTTGAAAGGGTTCATAATACCTAAAAGTAATGAAAAATGTAGCACCATTTTGCATCTATCTCCCAGTTTTCCCCCGCATGTGATGTCTAGCTACGCCACTGCAAAGAAGGTATTGGTTGTATAAAATTATAAAGATACCACATTTTCTGTTCCAATGAACAAAAGATACAAATACTTAACTGCTTTAGTTATGGTCAATATTTTACTTCATAGCGATATGAATTCTGGCAAATGGCCTTTTTACACTAATTTTAAATTTTCCCAATAAATGATCGTTAAAGTTATAAGCTTAGTAAGGTTGTATAACTGGGTGGTGGTAATTGCCTTTCACTTCATTCAGAATGCCAATTTGCATATCGAAAGGATATAATGATAACCTTACGTGCTTGAAACATCTTCAGTTTCCTTTATTTTTGGTCTATGAATACTTCGCTTCATTTGCTACAACCTGACAACATCCATATCACAATATAAGCACATCTTTTCAGCAACATGACATAAACTGTACCAGTGCCCTCCCATTATGAAGTTGAACTTGCCGGTTAATAAATACCTCAGCTACCAAGTGTCACTCATTCTCTACAAATATTGTTTATTCTTATTAAGCTATTGAATGTTAGTTTGAAGTGAAAAATCGTGATTAGCGCTGGATTGTTATTAGGCGCCGATGTATTAATATTCTTCGATAATGCAATGTTTCGTAGGTCTGTGTAAATGAAGCTCGGGCGCGGATCCAGGGGGGCCTGGGGGCCGCCCTCCTTGCCACGACAAAAAAAAAAAAAAAAACGAAAGGAGGAAAAGAGAAGAAAAAGAAAAAAAGAAAAGGAGAAAGAAAAATTAAGAGCAAAAAATGAATAAAAGTGTTTAAGAACGTATTCAAAGTATATATTTCTGTAGGGGTTGGGCGAAGCTATAGCTGGATTATCTCTTTAGATATCTTTCAAAGTGGTTGGCGACGAAAGGAGAGCTACAATGTTCGAAAACAGGTGAACAGCTGAGTAATGATCCTTGACTTAAGATTTAAATAAGTAAACATAGTGACATATGCAGTATGGGCCCGGCTAGCTGCACTGAAATTTAGTAACAATTTTGTGTTAAAGAGTGAAATTTTTTGTTATCTAGAGGGACTGAGAGGCAAAGTTTTCGCCATACAGACCTTGCAGAATGAATACAGAAGACAAGCTGTCAAGTGACGTGCTATTGTGCACAGTGGCACCAGCTGTTGCAGGCAAAGTAGCGACGCGCATACCCTATTCGATTTCGAAACTGTCTGAAAAGTTTTAAAATGAACTCAAAAGGCTTTTAAGCTACAGACAGTGGCGTCGGCACAGTGGGCAATGGGTGACGTGTGTCCCCCTCCCCCATCGATTCTTGAAAATTTTTAAATGGTCCCAAAAGTCGTTGAGGCTAAAGATTTCTGTGGAGGGTGTAGGGTGAGATGTATTTTTGATGATTGGTTTATTTGTTCTAACAATTTTCTTTCACAAACTGTTCTCCAACTATCATAAGTTTTGGGAATTCTTGACAAATTCCAAATTTTCGCACGCTCCGCTAGCGTCACGCCTTGTGTCAGAGTTGTTCTTATTTTCAATAGCTTTAGGTAACAACTCACGGGGGGAACAAAGGAGCAAAAGTGCTTTTTAAGAATTCTCAGTCAGAAGATTCGTTTCTGAATAGCATAGGTTGGTGGGAAAGTGACAGTGTCCGATGCAGGTTCTAAATGCAGGTTTTGTCATGGACTAATATTATATTCAAAATTTCGTCGCGCTTCGCGCGCATACGACAGGGTTTACACCCAATTTCATATACCATTGACAAAGCTATGACGCAAGAAATTATTCCAGTGCAAACATTTTTCTAAAAAGTACATCTCCTTCTCTGTAGGGCTCTCATCATTATGGGATCTTTGACTAATCTAGTCTAGCACATGATTTGAAAGACTGAAAGTACGTAATTGCCGTTGCTTATTTTCCAAACATTTTACCGCGACGTTCAATAACGACGAAAATCTTTTCTGAAACGAATTTTGCCTGTCCACCATCCCCCCTTGCTATACCTAAAAGGAAGGTGATATATCATATTTCCTCCCATATGGATGTCGGGTAGTGAGAATCCGGTTGGTCCCTCTTTCGTATACTGTAACTAATTCAGAGCTCCCGGGAGGCTCTATACTGTTCTCTGTCAACCATGGATATCCTTTTAAAATGTAAAGGAAAAATTTTATTATAGTCCAAAAATGTTTCTGTGGACTCCACGCAGGTATAATTGCGTTTACAGTTTTCCCATGGGCGTGGATCATGGGGGGACGGTTTGGAAGGGGGGACATCGTCAAAAAGTCCCGCCTCACTTTTTCAAAAATGATGGAACAGACTGCAATTATGCCTAGGAAAACGAAATTTTAGAAGAAAAATAACCTAAAAATCCTACACTTTTGTTGCACCAATCGCATCTGAGGGCATTCAGTTCTAGAAAAATTTTCCTTAGACCCCTCCCGCATGCCGACGACCACAAAACTTATTCCCTCCCCGTGACGCAAATTCTGGCTACCACCACTGCTTCTTCCACCAGGACGGCGATTCACAAATGGGAAAAAGTCCCCCCTCCCACTTTTGGAGATGGATCCACGCCCATGATTTTTCCTGGGACTTAAGGAGGTTTGAAGACAATATATTTACCGTCTCTTACTCCCCTTTTTCACCCGATCAAAAGTTAGAATTCACTAAATTGTGGACATTTTTTAAATATACAATCACTTAAGAATGACCCAAACATACCAACATCTTGCATGTAGGCCCCCTAAAATTAACAAAAATTTCTCAAAGGGGAGGGTAAACCCCTTCCTTGGATTGCACTCTCATGTACTAACAAGAAAAGACTCTCCCACTCTTGTATATAGCGTATACAAAATCCCACTGCCTAAAAAGGCACGGTTTAGCAGTTATCTGCGGTTCTCCTAATCACCAACTCCCGCCGGAACCATCGGTCATGGATTTCCGAAGGGTATACCCTTCGGAAATCCATAAAGAAGGTGATATATCATCTCTCCTCCCATATGGATGTCAGGTTGTGAGAGTCCTGTTGGTCCCCCTTTTCAGTGTACAATTAATGCAGAGCTCCCGGGAGGCTCTATACCGAAAATTTTAGGCGCGCGTCGCCCGCAATTGTTTACGCTTACGGAGAGAGCTACGTTTTTATTGAGTGATGGATTTATTTTCATCACTTTTTACCAAAAATCATTTGAAATCTTTCATGATTTTTGCAAAGTCTTGTCAATATTTCTTGATTTTTGGTTGATCTGCCCACTTTTAGCCTTGAATTGCTCCTTTTACTATGATCAGTAAGGTCCCAAACGTATTTGCATTACTCATCGGTGGGGTTCTACCATAAGCCTATTATTCGTGTGTATAAACGTGATTTCAGAGGAACCAGCATTTTAAGGATGTGAAGCAACAGATATTCATTTTTTCACCCTCCTCTTATAAGAACTGAAAACTTAGTATCGAACCCACCTTCTAATTGATAGACACACATAAAGGGAATTGACACCGTTTGTCATAGCAATGGTTTTAAATGTAAATTCAAATTTTCGGCGCGCTTCGCAAGCAATTGCTTCATCTGACGTCCTATACCCGAATACCGTATAACGAAAATAAAACACACATTATGGCAAAAATCATTTCAAGTTACCTACACGGGCTCATAATGTTGGCGTGTAAATTTTAAGATAACTTAGATTCTCCGGAACTTCTGCAGGTACATATAGTAACTTATACTGAGCCATACACATCAAATTCCATGCAACATGAAAAGGTATAAAATCTCACTGACATAAGAACTGGAGCTGATTTCTGTGCTCTTAAAATGCAATATTACGAGAGCTTCCGGCCCCTGCATCCCACGCGTAGGAACTGGCGCTTCGCGCTCGTGGTGCATTTTCGGTGCACATGAGATCAAAACATTATCTACATTTACATCGATATACAAGGAACCTTTCATTTCACATGTTTATATTAACGAACCTGTTACAGTTTAGGCGAGCTGGTAAAAACATTGGTTGAACAAGGTGTCCCTGCTTACTTCCTTGTCTAATTTATGTGTACCGATGTAATAGTTCCACCAAGCTTACCTGGTTTTGGAGTCTGGTTTCAGTCATCACTTTGGTACTGAACATGGGTGAAATGATTTACTCCCCATCACGTGAGTGTGGGAGGAGATGTACTCCTGAAAGGATGGGGAAGGATTTACTCAAGGGGACGTACAACAAAGATCTTCGTAAGGCACAAGCTTAACTCCAACACCGATATGTTGATGTTCCTTTAGCAGTATTACACTGTTAATCGTATCACTCTGACAAAATTGTGGTAAACATGATTCCTTTATTGGTCCTTGCCGAAACCTAACGGACTGCGTGTAGGTGGGTATGTGATACTCTACCTAGGAACTGGATGTCCCAGAAAATAGTCTTGAGAGCACTTGTGATACCTTGGGACGATGAGGGAAGTGGGCCTCTTTTCAGAGAGCACAAACTTTGAAATCGTCACAAATTATCTTCTAAGATATAGTTGAAATATACTAGGTGGGATAAGGTATATTTTCTAAATATTAGGGTGTCGTATTCCGCATATTTTGGTTATTCCTGTTTTGTCGCCCTTCTACCTACAGAAGGGTTACTTTTCTTTCTCATTATTCTAATCATACATGTGACACTATTTGATACAAAGTTTCGACTGACTAAACTTATGTTCATCCATATCCCAGACCAGTGTAGTACCAGAAGGCTTTTACTTCCTATTATCCCATGCAGTGGTTCTCAACATATTTCAGCTTATCGCCACTTTCACCGAATGGGGTTAGGCAAAGCCCTCCACCCCATAGTATTGCTATGAATGAAACTACAATAATAAAAGCACATGTTGAAATGCGCATACATTGATGTTACGCATGACTCCGACCCAGGGTAGCAAAACAACGGTGTGGGATTCGAAAAGCTGACTCCCTTTTGTGATAGCGAATCACAATTTTGGGGCCAGGGAAGGAGAAACTTTTAATAGAATTTAACAGATGCAAAGGGCCCACCGAAGTTTCGCCCGTTCCTACAAGGACTCCTGATGGAACAAGAAACCAGTAGGGAACCGGGAGAGAAACCCCCGCAAGTTCTGGGGTATTAACAAAATTGTCGACACAAGAATACAGCACTGTACAAAAATTTTAATTTTTCGATTACTTTAAATCCTTGAATATCCAATGGAGATTACGATAGAGATTATAATACATAATACTAAGAGCATTTTGTATTTCAATAGTTACTAACGGAAGCTCTCTTTGTTGCCGCAAAGGGGTATCTCCTCTGGGTAAGAGGAAGAAGGTTGGTAAAGGGGTTCGCATGTGACTTGAAAAGACCTATGCTACTTCAGCTGTCCCAGAGGGAAAAATAATGAGAAAGCCGTAATTAGCGAACCAAAGTTTTGTATTTTTGAAAACATTTTAACATTTTAGTTTATGGTACATTTGTACTAAGCAAACTTTATCTATTAAGTTAAAGTTACCTACAATATCACTTCTGTCGGTATGTCATATTCAGGAAGGAAAAAATCTACAGTCAAGATAAAAGTGGTGGGACAAGTTTTAGTAATGGCCCCTTCGTTCACCGCTGTCACTTCCACTGATGGAAATACCACGATCCTAGCCAGGAAAATTTTGAAGTTAAACACTTTTAGATGCAATTTTGTAGAATCCAGCAATAAAGATAATTCACAAACTTACTCGACTTACTCGACGTGTTGACGTCATGCTAAAGAAGACCCATTGGAATCTTGTAACTTGGTAAAGCCCGGCTTAAATTTCGTATCAATTTTTCAAAACGCCCCCTCCCATCCCCTGTCGCCCCTTGATATCGTCCATTGACTTTGAGTTTTCACACAGTAAATTATTTGAAAATTGGGTTGTGTCCCCCAGTATTGAGAACAAATCTCCGCCTTGGACATACGTAAACCCAGAAGACATAGTCACCCCACCCCAATGACGGTTTATCTTCCTCTCAATTTTGGGATACATCAAACATTCCCGGGGCAGTGGTGGAGTTTAGCAGTGGGGCACTCGGAAGCTTTGTCCGTAATTAAAAGATGGACACACGCGCACGAAACTTGTAGCTGTCCTACAGATTATTGGAAGCAAACCCAGAACCTCACAAAAATCGCCATAACTTCGGACGACATTTTAGACGAACCCCTCGTTACGAGGGTTTTATGAGAGAAGGGGAGTAGGTGTAACCGAGAATTTGAGGAGTAGATTCGATGTTTTCTTTGCAAATGTATAAACAAAGCGATCACCATATATATTAGTGATAACGGGAACACACTTGGCGCACCGAAGAGAAGAAAAAACTTTGTTACACTTTTTGTAACTAATGATATGAGTATTTTACACAGACACAGTACGCTATACTAATGATATGCTTCATGATCCGCTCCTGATGTCTAGTCTCAACGTGTCTTTTTAACTAGTTTGGACATTTAACTCTTGTTTTCACTTAAAGACTTGAGAGTATAATTTCGAATGTAATGTGTAATCATTAAAACAATAATAGTGATAGTATTTTGTATTTGTCCTGATAACAGTTGTGGAGCGTAAACGTAATTGCGTGTGAAGGGTGCTGACCTTTTGCATTAGGAGTCACTTACCATGAAAAAAGCTTACAGGCTCCGCACTAGGAGTCTTGTAATATGATGGCAAAATGTATGCAAAGTCAAGTCTGAATTGAGAATACTCATTAATCTGCTCTGCCTTTAATTTTCTTTAAATATGTCTTTAAAACATGTAGAAGAAACCGGGAAAGACTTCAGTCCCCTTCTTTGCAGCATTGCAATGAAATCGGTGTTTTCCTGTTATCTCTCCTATGGAAGAACCATGGAACTATTGGACTGAAGGTAAAAACAAGTAGAGTGCGCGAAATTCTAAAACACAGTCAATAGGGTACATGCATTAACTGGTTCATTAACATTCCTTAACGAACCCTAGAGAAATACATAACTAAAACACCTTTGGTCACTTGAATTTTTTGTTCGAAAATGGGGGTGCGGAGGTGTGCATGGGGAGCAAATGCCCCACTGCCTGTCCAACCTGCCGATACTGCATTCATGTTAAAAGAACCCTTGATGAGTACGAAACACTACTTTAACACGATAACCCTGTTAAATGATGGTCATGTATATGCTTACTATGTTCCGTACGCAGGTAGAACCTGTATATTGTTCGTTTTACTCCTTTTCATATTTTTTTTTCGTGATGTCTTATTTTATGACTTTTTTCCTACTTTTTCTCGTTTTTGGGGGTTTCATCTTTTTGGAACGCTCTTGAAATTGCGAATCCGTGCCTGAAAATTTTGAATGACTTATTGGTCACTCCTTGTGCCAACCATGTTGAGCGGGAGGTTGCACCATGCGTGCTCGATATGTCCTGTCAAATTAAAAGTATATTCGCGACAAGAATAGTAACCAAGAGACCAAAAATGTCTACGAAGATCATGCAACAAGATTCTCTTGGTATGTAAAATGCACGATGAGGTTAACCGCCACGCGATTAATGGGAGCTTGTAATGGTGAAGTACATTTTCTTGCTATGCAAACGTTTTACTTTTATTACTTTTCGTCATTTATTCTCTTTATCTTGCATTTACAATTTTCTTTTTCATTTCTTTTCTTTTTTTTTCTCTTCTCTTTCTCTTTTCTTTTCATTTTTTTCAATCGAAGGAATACACGCCTGTTCACTTCATCGTGATGTATGATTCAATTTTTCTTCCTGTGAACGTATCCTCTAGCTAGATGCCAAGAAATTACATTTTACTGTGTTAAATCTTGAAACTTTTCCGACGGTGACCTCAACACTCTCCATCGAGGCCTCCCGCTTCAGCGTACGCAGCTTTTGGCTTTGAAGTCACAATGTTAAGTTCCCAGTTTGTGAATTAAATTTCCATAATCCCACTGATGACAGCTGGGATCCCTTGATTAATGTTGATCCTGAAAGCAATCTCAGCTCTTTTATGCCTTTTTCTTGTCAATACTTCGATGTTAAAAAAATTTAACAATCATTTTCAAGCTCTTCCTAGTGAAAAACTTTCTCTCATTCACATCAATTTTTGTAACCTGCAAAGTAATTTCAACTCCCTCTATTCACAGATGCATGGTTTAGACCTCTCTTTTGATTTAATTGGTATAACTGAAACTTGGCTAAAACGTAACTCTTGCAGTGGACTTTTTTCGATACCTGGTTAAAATTTTGTCCATACTCCGAGATCAATTAGAATCGGTGGTGGGGTCGGCATCTAGGCTATTTTAAAAATACTCTCAAGTTTGAAATCCTTTCTGAGCTTAGTATCTTTGAAGAGGGCCTCTTTGAATCTATTTTTATTCAGGTTAAGAATAGCAGTACTTTAGGTAACTATATCGTTGGTGTGATTTACTGCCCTACTGGTGTCGATAATGATTTTTCGCAAAACTCCTTTATTAATATTCTAAGCAAAGTGTCTAATGTTAATTGTAAATGCTGTTTAATGGGTGACTTTAATTGTAATCTCTTGAAATTGAATACTGATACAAATGTAAAAGATTTTCTCAATCTCATGACATCCCATTTCATTTACCCATTGCACTCCCTGCACTCTAAAAAATTATTGCCCAAAATGGGCAAAAATTTACCCAGTCGTTGGTTCCGTATGCCTCCTAACCGGAATTGGGTAAAATATTGCCCAACTTAGTTGGTTAAGGGTTTTACTCATTGGTTGGGCAAAAAATTGCCCAACCATTTGCCCAACTAATTAAGCAAACATTTTGCCCAACCAATTGGGCAAACATTTTGCCCAACTTTTAGGTAAAACATTTAACCAACCGAGTTGGGTAATTTATTACCCAATTCCGGTTAGGTGGCATACGGAACCAACGGTTGGGTAAAACAAGTTACGCAACGGGGTTGGAACATCTCAGAGAAGTTTCCATCTACAAGTTTTAAAAGCTACCGGTATTGCTAATGCTAGCGTGCTTTTTAAGTGCATAGAAACGGACACTATCAAACAGGAAGAACCAAATCCGGACCGGCAAGAACACAACCATGAACTACTTACAATCAATTACAAAGTTACCTTACACAAAGCTAGCAAAACAAAATTTCTGTGGCCAACATAAACGACATCCCCAGCCCACCCACCACACAAGACTATTTACAAACAGGAAAACAACACACGCCAGAAGGCAGCAACACACACCCGAAGGCAACAACAAACGTCCGAAAGCAACAACGCCCGAAGGCAACACAACACGCCCGAAGGCAACACCACGCCCGAAGGCAACACCACGCCCGAAGGCAACTTCACGCCCGAAGGCAACACCACGCCCGAAGGCAACTTCACGCCCGAAGGAAACAACACTCCCGAAGGAAACAACACTCCCGAAGGCAAGACCACGCCCGAAGGCAACTTCACGCCCGAAGGCAAGAACACGTAAAAAGCACAGGGCAAATACAGGTGCACCTTGCCCAAGGGTGCCCCGGAGACAGTTGTGGTAAAGGGTAACCTCATTATCCCCACGCTTACACAAGCTCCACAACCGGATGCAGTTTAAAGTCCTAATGCTAGCCTTTTTTAGCCGGCTTTTTAAGTGCATCGAAACGGCACATACAAACAAAAAACAAACTCAAACCGGTTCGGACAGGAACATAAATGCAAAACTATCCACACACCACCAAATCAAACAGAAAGTTATGTTCATTACAACAATAGAACCACACACACACTGACAACCCAAATACCCAACAGACCAACCTCCCCCCGGCCAACCTAAAGCAATAATACTACATACCGCCAACAACCAAAGAACCAGACACCAACAACAGGGGCCACGAGGGGTCCGGGGCGGGGTCCACCTGCCACGAGGGGTCCGGGGTGGAGTCAACTTGCTATATTTACACTATGTACACTATATACACTATTTACACAAAAACAAAAAACTGAACAAAACTGGGCCAAAAATACAGGCGCACCTTGCCCAAGGGTGTCCCGGAGGCAGCCGTGGCAAAGGGTAACCTCATTATCCCCACGCTTTAACAAGCTCCACAACCGGATGCAGTTTAACGTCCTACCCAGGACCCTTTTTTAGCCACTTTTAAAAGTAGCAGAATTTTAATTAGGAATCCATATCTAAATGAATGTTATGGTCTGGCTAATATATATATTCGGTGAGACTTGTTTGTTATGATTAACGATTAATAATACAATTTTCTTCACGATATTTCAATTTCTCCTTTTTTATGTTGTATTGTACAACTGAGAAACATAATATCCTGTAAGAATTCACCATTGCCAGCTTCAATTTATATCAATTAGACCTGCAATAAAGAATAAACACAAATTTGCTTTGAAAAATTCGGAATGCTCCATTCAAAGGATAGGTATATAAACATTTCCAACCATTTGAAACATGCACTTTTCTCAAATTGTTGTAGCGAAAATTCACACAGTGTAAGTAAACGTTTTGCAAAACGTTAATTGTGAATGTAAAAATTTAGAAATAGGTGTTATTTAAAGAATTAATTGGCGGTATGTTTAACCAGTGTTGGGTAAAGAAATTCACTTAAACCATTTCTCCAATAGTTGGTCAATAGGTTTTTCGGTTCTTTTGCCCAACATTGTACAAGTGTACGTAGGTACGTACGTACTGTCCGTATACTGCAGTACAGTATAGTACCTTTTCATTAATTGTGAACGTACTTATGGCGCACAAATCAGTTCACTTTAACCAACCTGGGTAATATTGCAAGAGAGACGGACTTTACCCAACCTGAAGGGTTAACCAACCCACTTGGTTTATCTGTTTTGCCACTTTGTTGGTTACCAAACTGCCCAGGTTGGGCACTTTGAATTTTACCCAACCCTTTTTAACCAACTTATTTTAGAGTGTGCCCACTCGTATCACTCCCTCCTCCACTTCCTTGGTTGACAATATTTTTACTAATGACCCTCGTGATTTCCACTCATGTACTTTGATTATGAATATTTCTGACCACCTTCCAGTATTTAGCATTTCACAATTTTTAGCTCACATAGACCGTGGCCCTCCGAAACTCTCTAAGACTCGTAGTTTTAAATCTTCTCAGATTGACGCTTTTAGTACTTCCTTAACAAATAAAGATTGGCATGATGTATTTCATTGCAATCATCGTAATAGAGCCTATGATATTTTTTTTTGATAAATTTCTCCTACACTACAAGAATTCGTTTCCTTTGGTAAATAATAGAAAGGTTTCTACTCATCGTAAAGATTGGATGACTGATGGTAATTTAAACTTGTGAAAAACCAAGAACAAACTCTATCGTAAATATTTGAAGCATCGAACACATCAGAATTACAAAGAATACGCAAGCTTTCGAAACATCCTGACTCGTATTATAAAAAATCAAAAAAGAAAAAAATTTTTACTACAACAAATGTTCGAAATTAAGAGGAAACATGAAAGAAACTTGGAATCTGATAAATACCATGTTAGGGAAAGATTGTACTCCTAAAATGTTTGATGAGATCTCTGTGGATGGAACACATATAACAGATCCAAATTTAATTTGTGCTCACTCTAATGACTTTTTCATCAATATTGGCAAGCAACTTCAGTCTGAAATTTTAACATCATCTAATGGTGCTAATGCTTACCGTAGTTATCTTCCTCCTGCCGCCTTACTCTCAATTTTTCTAGACCTCTCTTCCGAGGAAGAAATTGTTTACATTATTTCATCCCTAAAATCTTCGTCACCTGGTTATGACGATATTTCTCCAAAAGTAGTTAAATGTATTCCTCATTTAATAAGTAAGCCTCTTTGCCATATTTTTGATTTGTCTATGTCTCAAGGGATCGTGCCACCACGAATGAAAGTTGCTCGTGTTATTCTCGTTTTTAAGTCAGGTGACCCTCTTGTTATTTCAAATTATAGACCTGTCTCTGTATTACCATGTTTCTCAAAAATACTTGAAAAGATCATATTAACTAGAATGCTAGATTTTTTTAATAAAAACAATGCTATTTTCGATAGTCAATTTGGCTTCCTGCCTGGAAAATCAGCTTTTCAGGCTCTTATTTACCTTTCTCACTCCCTTACTGATGCATTTGAAAAGGAGCATTACGTCAATGGCACTTTCGTACACCTATCTAAGGCTTTCGACACTTTGGACCACGAAATTCTATTACGTAAACTAAACAGTTACGGTATTAGGGGGTTGCTCATACATGGCTACGTAATTATCTCTGTAATCGCTATCAATTTGTCAGTAACAATAATCACTATTCAATGCGTAAAAAAATCTGTGTGGGGTTCCCCAGGGTTCCATTCTTGGTCTTCTTCTGTTTTCAATGTATGTTAATGATCTTCATCGTTCTAGCCAGAAACTTACAATGATTACTAATGCTGATGACACAAATCTCTTTTATTCTGACGATGACAATTCTGCTAATACGGTTGTGTAAGGGTTCCCGGACAACCCCCACCCGGACAATTGCCACCCGGACAATTACCACCCAGACAACTCCCACCCGGACAACTCCCACCTGGACAATTGCCAACCCGGACAATTCCCACTCCGGACAATTCCCACTCCGGACAATTCCCACCCGGACAATTGCCAACCGGGACAATTCCCACTCCGGACAATTCCCACCCGGACAATTCCCACCCGGACAACTGCCAACCCGGACAATTCTCACTCCGGACAACCCCACCCGGACAATTTCCACTCCGGACAATTGCCAACCCGGGCAATTCCCACTCCGGACCGTTATCACAGTTAGATGTAGACCTACAATCTGGGAATGAGAAGATACAGGTCAACACAATTCTTGAGTAGGCTAAGAAGGAATTTTCAAAGGGGTGGGCCAGGATGGTCAAGCTCAGATGCACAACGATGGCGAAGGGTGAATTTGCACACATGGGGTTTAGAAGCGGAGCCCCAGTGGGTTTGTAGGGAATTCTCGCTACCTCTTGCAATATTTCATATTTTAATAGGAGACGATGGTTCCTGCTACTCCCTTTAAGATATTTTATTTCATTTCACGTTGTAAAAATGAAATGTTAATGACCTACTGCAGGTATTACAATCCGGCTAATGAATTTCGATAAACTATTCCATCAAGTGATCCTTATTAATATATACTTCAATTTTACCGATCAAAGGACTAGCCTCCTCGTTAACAGTGTACACTGGGTAGGGTGATTAATTCACACACCCATCATTTTCTACGTGTCACGCTACTTTGAAGACGGGCCGTTTCGAATTCTTTAAATAATAGCGCAGTGAGAGATGTTGGTTACCAGGCCCGTACGCAGGATTTTTCAAGAGGGGGTTAGAATAGACCTCGACATATGACGTGGCTTTGTTTAGGGCACAAGTGGAACAAACACTTTTGTCCACTACCGCATAACTGCAGTACACTACAGTTGTACACTTCACCGCATGTGCGGTATATTTTACACGCACATGTGGCACCACTGCCAGACTTCGACTGATTTACCACTTGAATACGTAAGCACACTTGCGCCTCGCTTATTCCGGGCCTCAAGATGGCTGCTTGTTCTTCCATAACAAAGAAATGTGGCGTTGGTAAAATGGGTCTACAGGTTACATTGAATCCCCATCTGCAGGGGAAATACAAGGCGTTGGCCATAGGCTGGCCCCATAGAGAATGTCATACACTTTTCTCAGATAGCTTCATCGTCGAAATGTGCATATGCGCCGGACACAGGTGAAAAAGTTTGCTCGTCCTAGTGACACAACCCATCCAGAGTCGTAGGAAGCAGGTCCTTTCAGAGGATTTTTTTTCCAGTTGAAAAGTGAAAGTTAGTGCTTTGAAACAAAAAAAAACAAAAAAATCATGAAAATATCTCAGTGGAGAGCACCACCAGTTAGCGAGTAACATGTCGGGACGTTTTCCCAAAATATCTTTCAAGCTGCAAAACGGGACTTTTTATGTCTTGTATGTTCCATCTGAAAATACACTTCTTATTTGGAGGTCTCATGACTTAGAGATTTACAGTTAAGGTTTAAAAACCCTGGTAGAAAGGGAACGGAAGAGTACTGACCCACTGTGTACATTGTGCTACGAATGTTATCGTTCTCTTGATATTCGGTTGGTTCATGTTGCCCTCTTGATGCGCGGCGTCCACGGGGTTTGAAGATGTACCTCTATTTTGGAAATGTTTTCCGGAGAATATTCCTTGTGCTTTATTGCCCTTTTAATGCAAGATGTAAATCGTGACGAATGCGAGAAAGCGAGCCGAAATTTTGAAAAAATACCATTTTTCATTACTACAGTTGCATCCACACTTTGCACAGAGACTCAATTTCCAAGCAAAACATATCTATCGAGAGGGCAGTGATGATGTTCATGAATCTGTCTTCCAATGAACAACGCTATATTCCTCCTTAATCACTCATAAACCTTGAATGATGCTGATACGTTTTAGACGGTATTGGCTATAAACATTGTAAATTTTCTTGTATCCTACAGTGGGGGATCTAGGATGTAGCCAAAGGGAGGGGGGGCGCTCCGAGACTGACCTGTACATGAGAGTGACGTGGGGAGTGGTCTAAGGGGAGGGGTGCCCCTCCCCTTTGGGATTTTTCAGACTATTAAAGCTATGAAGATGCAATTTTTGCAATCTTTTGCGATTTTTCCTGGTTCTCTAACCTAATAAAAAATATCAACTTTGGGACTGGCCTAGTATTCACAAACAGAATTCCAAGATGATAACCAAGTGAGGGGTCTTGGGGTGTTCGCGAAGTTTGGGTCAAGGGTCATGTTTTTTTAAACAAGCAAAATGCTAAATTCTCCTACAGATCAAGTTGGATTCTCACCAGAGTAGGTCAGTAACACATTATCATTGACCAATGGTGCCTACGGGGTCACCGGTGTTCAGGGAGTTGAGGTCAAATATCATCTAGTGGTCAATTGGGGGCATATTGTTGAAACACACAAAATGCTTCTCCTCCTACAGTTAGTCAGTATTATCACTGACAAATGGTGCCTACAAGGTGTTCGTTGATTTGACGTCAAAGGACATTTAGGGGTCAATTTGGGCCATTTCGTTGAAATACGCAAAGTTGGATTTTCAGAGTAATTCGTCACTAAAGTT
The DNA here is from genome assembly GCA_029531755.1 of Holothuria leucospilota. Taxonomy (NCBI): domain Eukaryota; kingdom Metazoa; phylum Echinodermata; class Holothuroidea; order Aspidochirotida; family Holothuriidae; genus Holothuria; species Holothuria leucospilota. Next base: position 34,922,495 of record CM055976.1, read on the forward strand.
TCCAAAGGTTATGAAAAAGACACTGACTCAGCATGAGCACCAGAGCCTATTTAGCTACGGTGGCTTATAACAACCATAGATCGATTGGCATTCTGGACTAGGCTATACATTTTACATGTTTTGGAATGACAAATGGGGGATGATGTTAATTTCTGAGGGGGGGAAAACACAAAAGCTTATTGCCTGCCTCACTTTCAAATTCACTAGTTTTAGAAAGGGGAAAAAATCAAAATTTTCCAGAAGGGGGAGGAGCCGCCCCCCCCCCCCCCACCAAATCCGCCCCTGTCATACATCGGTAACCAGTAGGAGATAGATTTAGCATTCTACATGGCTAAATATTACAGCAAACTGCACTCTAAAATACTAACTTTGTCACCAGAGTTTCTCGTCTATCATACATGAGTTCCGAAGTGTGAGAGAAAATTGGCATCACGCTTTGGATTGAGGGAAATTGCGCTCTTAAGCACGATATCTTTAATTTCACTATAGTTCAGAGCGGTCTATCATGCGTGGGGGGCTAAATGGTGGAAAGGGACACTGTATTGAAATCAGGGTTCATAGGAGCAGGCGCCGCAATCGCCCCATTCAAGTTAATCACGTACTGGTCTATAATATTAATAAACATGAAACCATACTGGCCATTTTTGGAAATTTCAATCAGATAGAACCAGCTCAGTCATTACTTAAGAGAATGGGTGTGCAAAAGAAAGTAAATGTTATGTATATATAGCCTAATCTCTTTTTGAACATGGAAGGGAATCTAACCAATGGTTCTGAGCGAAGGCCGCGAAATATTAAAGGTGTTATGGGATAATGATGTAATCATGCTTATTATGTTATCCTAATATTCATGTGAAATGTGTTCAATTTGTAACCATGTCAGTTTCTACACTGCAAGCTGGAGGGAGAAATCATAAGTAATGATGTACCACCCCTAGTTCACAAGAGGGTTCGATTATAAAGGGGATTTGATTTGAAATACGAACCCATTGACGATGCACTAGAAACCCCCCTCTCCGTTTACGGACCTGGTTACATTGCGGGTAATGGCGGTGTCAATGTTCAAAGACCACGGGAGACACTGAAGCAAGCGGGGTGGATCGCTTCCGCCAGTGGTGAAGAGGGTATCATACACATTTTTTTCACACCTCATCGCGTAAGTCATATAGTACCGAGACGCATTTTGCACCCATTCTTGGCCGCGAATGTCCGATCACATTTTAGGCTCATTCCTTACAGAGGCCAAGATAAATTGATTAGGGCGGTTTAAGAGGAACGGCGCATGGGGTTATGCCGACTTTATCCCAGCCACGGATGGGACCGAGGTCAGAAAAATTTGGCACTTCAAAAACTCCAAGATTCTTTTTTCCATGTTTTATGTTTGTCGATGGTCTGGGACAAATCCCCTTAACATTTTTATTAGTGTGTAAAATAAGGAAGTGTCGATTTTGAAGTAAATTATACTTTATTAAGAATTAATGAAATGTTTTATGGGTAGTTTTTACATGGACATGGCCAAGGGCATCGGTAGTTAAAGTGCCTAGGGAAGTCATTTTAATTGGAGCTGCATTTTGGGAACTTGTGGCTGGCGAAGCCTTTAACCGCGAGTGCCGAAGTCGCGGAGCCGGAGGGTAGGGACTGTGGGTCCTCCCCAAGTAAGTTTTCTTAAATATGGCTGCTTTTGCGATTATTCTGGACCACTTTTGGAAAAACCCTGCTTCCCCCATGTGTAATATGAAATTCTACTGAAATATTTTGCTTATGGTGATCCCAAATTTAAGGTAGTTCTGCCCTCAGTCAATTTGCTCAGGATGGGGAAGTGATCAGCTAGAGATGTATAGCAAGATTTTGGGATTAGCAATTTAGTCAAGCTGTCCTACACCTTATAATACTAACGAGACAATTTCACCAAAGGTTTCCTACCCACAGCAGCTTAGAAGTACCAATGAGTCATCGATTTGTATAAGGCTCATCGGAGGCACGCCGAAAAAAAAATTATCGAGATCAGCGATTCCCCATACATAACTGGGTTTGGGGTTCTGTTTGCAAGGACCACGGTGCATTTAATGGCGTACATTAGCACTTTCAGTGACCCTTATTTCAGAACTCCAAGTCACAGTAGGGTGAAGAGTAGGCGGCGACCACGTTTTGAAAGAAATTTTACTGCAAGAAACAAAATTTTCAATTGTATTTAGTCAGTTTCTTTTGGGTGTGTGCGCAAAGCGAGGCAAGAAAAATCTTATTAGCATTTTTATGGTATTTGATATTGTTTTCTTTCATTGAACATTGCAATTTTTTAACATAATAGGCTATTGAAAATCCTCTTATAATTTCTCTGATCTCACTTCTTTTCGCTCATGTTTTTCTCCATTATTTTATTATTTCTGAGCTCTGCAAAAGCGGGGCGGGGGGAGTGCTCCCCCTTTTTACCCTTAGCTCATAATCTCACATGGGCCACAGTGCCGTAAATTTTATCATGCCGTCTGGATCTAAGGCAAAGATGTATGTCCTTCCCCTTTGAAAACTTCCTCGTAATTATAGGTGCTTACGCGCAGTTTGGTGATATTTTCTGCAACATTTTGATGTAATTTTAAATTAAATTGTTCGGTATGTAGACTAAATTTAACGCCTAAACTAATAATTTTTGTGTCAACTACAAAAGTGTCAACAGGGACGTCCGTAAGGATCGATGAGTGGGTGGATGTTGGGCCTTTTCCAGACAAAAGAGGGTTTCATTTCCGACAAGATAGATGTGTCAAGAACGGTTAACTAGTAACCCTCGTTTTGAGGAAATCTTTGCAAAAAGTACAAGATGTAAAATTTAAGTACAACGGGAGGACAAGATAAGCAAAAAACGCAGTTTAACGCAGTTTAACATTAGGCAATGTCAATTTGACCTTGGTGGACCTGTTTTTATTTATCTGTGTTATGGCTAGGCAGGGGCGGTACCACGGTGGGCAGGGAGGGCTATTGCCCCCTATGATTTGCAAGAAAAGGGGAAATAGAACGAAGAGGGAAAAGAAGGAAAGGAGAAAACATAAGAGAAGAAAGGAGGAAGCGAAAAAGAAAGAAGAAGAGGAGAGTGGGGTACGCCTATACCTGATACATATAATTATAAAGGCTGGCAGACACCAGCCTTTAGATACCCTTTATAATGCAAAAATGAAGCAAAGGAAAATTTTCGTAATAGTTCAAGAATGTTTCTGTGGACTACACGACCGTATTTTTGCGTAAAAACTTTCCCCTAACAGAAAACAGTAAAGTAGCCAAAAGAGTGGCTTCAGGAGGTTTGTTGACAACCGGTGGCGTATTTAGGGATCAATTGGGCCATCCCTTCCACCACCCTCCCACCACCCTCCCCCCTCACTGATGCCGATTTTCATTTTGGTGCTTAAAATACGTAAATTCATTAACACAAATTTTACTTCAAAAGGTAGCATACGTGGCACCAGATTGCATGTAAGGACACCTAACTTTTCAAAAATTTTTAAGAGGGAGGTGTACACCACCTCAGTGGCGTAGCTAGACATTTTTTGTAGGGGGGGGGGGGCAAAAGCAAAAATTTCCGACAGATTATTATCTGGGGACCTTTTTTTGCTTTCCGGGCAATTTGAGACCGGATTCTGAATTTCACGTTGACATTGTAAGTGTTTCAAATGAACTTTTTTAATTTATTTCCGACAGACACTAGAAATTTCCGACAGAGGCCTTCAAAGGCTTTGTGGGGGGGGGGGGCGACCGCCCCGCCTGTCCCTCCCCTTTAAGAAATTTGTTGTTCATTTAAGGTTGCTTAGATGCAAAATGGTGTTATCTTTGGGGTATTTCTGGAGCTGATAATATACAGTATAGCTGGAAGATGTGCATAATTTAGTTAATTTTAATTTTTTGGTTAGATGAAGGCAGAGAATAATGTTGTCTAAGAGAAGAATACGTTGTCAACAAACCTCCTGAAGCCCCCCTCTTCGCAGGGGCGGATCTAGGGTCTTTTCTGAGGGGGATCCAACATAAAAAGGGCACATTCATTTTTTTAAAATTTTGGTTCCCATAAACGTCAGCGAATATACAACTTACCGCATATTGACAAAGAAAGGATAGTTTTAAACCCAAAGACATGAAAAAACTGGAATCAAAACCTGGAATCTAAAAGGTGAAATTGCGAAGCGCGCGAAAATTTTTGGGGTAATCCTACACTTATAAGAATTTGTACTAAATTAAAGCTTACATCAGTATATAGAACAATTGAGCGGACAGTTGGGCCCTATCGGGCATAACTTTATTGTACTTCCCTCCTCGAGTCACTAGTCGTACCGTACGACAGACACAAGTGAGCGTTAATTAACCAGGTTTAGCGAAATGCGATTCAATTCCCGACATTTACATAAATCCATGTATTCTACTTATTAACTTGAAAAGGGGGAGAGGGTTTGTACCAAGTATAACTGAACTGAGGAAGAGTGGACAAAGCGTACCGAAAGTTTTGGGTTTTATCCCAGAAATTACCCTTATGAAAGCCAAAATAAGTAAACTGACCATGGGTGGCGGCAGAATTTTTCCAACAGGGGGCCGAGCCATGTCAGCTACCCCAAGTTCCGACATTCCCTATTTCGAGGGTATGATGAGAAGGGCAAATGTGGGAGTCTCATTATCCCATGTAATTGCAGGCATATTTTGCATTATATCACTTAATACTTCCTGATCCGAGTTGCGCACTGATGGTGCTCTTTGAATCTGGATCGTGAAATTGAAAAGCGCGGGAAGCGGGTGAAATTTTTTGATAGGCTTACACATAAAACATATGACGAAACGAAGGAAAGAACTGTAGGGTTTGTAGACCGTATCGGGTGTAACATACATGTATCGAAAACACCTAGACTACACGATGAAATAGCCAAACTTTGCTCCGTAAGTCGCTCACCAACTGACTGTACCACATGACACACACAAGAGAACACCAACTAGGTTTTGCGATATGGGATGAAAGTTACGACCTTTACATAAACTATGTATTCTGCCCATATGTTACTTGGTAAGGTGGGCAGGACTTGTGCTATCCTGCTATGTGGAATGGAACTATTGAAAAAAATAGAGTGACTCTACAGCGCGCGTGGCGCGCCGAAAATTTTGGGTTCTTATTACAGAAATTATCCTCTTGAGGGCAAAAAACAGGTAAACCGTCGATTAGTTGTCGTCGGAGGCTGCGTACTTTCGACTGAGACTCCCCTACGAAACTGTTAAACTTCTTCAATAGGGGGCCAGCCTTCCCAGATGGGGGCATGAACCCTTCCCCCACCTGGCGCCACCGCTATCTCGACTGGGGAGGAGGTTAAAATACTGTATGTTGTGTTTCCTATAAAGTTGCGGCGCAACTGTCAAAAACACTGTCAGAACAGATGACTGAAGTCGAATGTTTGCTTTTCATTTGTGACAGCAAACCGGTCATCGGTCCAAAGACGTCAAAAAAATTGAACCGACTGACATGGCGTTATTTGACCTGGTTTTGATTTTATATAGTAATTTTAAAATCAAACAAACACCGATTCGTCTATTGTGACTTCTGTTCAACTCTTGGCTGTGGACTTTACCTAAGACTGGCTTTTTATTCCCATCACTAGGGCAACACTATAAAAGAAGAGAGTAATTCCAGACTATAAATATCATAGCGAAACATATTTACCTACTCTCTCTTGTTCACGAGAGGATGGATACTAGAGGGTGGAGGGAAGGTTTCGTAGATGTAGCGTTTAGCGAGTGTGAACAGATCATTATTTTGTAAGACCAAAAGACTGACTAGCAATGACCTTTTGGAATCAATTTTTAAACCCAATAGTAATACGTTGCATAAAGCACTAGCTAGTGAGTATGACGTAATATCTGAATGCCCAAGCACGCCACACGTGGTTCCAAGCGAAAAGTGATTTAGAATGCCTGATTGTCACGCAGACATACTGTAGTCACATTCTCTGTAAAACGATTGCACTGTTCGGGTTTCGAGGCGACCAATATAGGCTACCGTAGTCAAATATATTGCCGAGAGTTTCTGCGATACATGGCTAGACTAGTGAATTGGTCGATACTGGATGGGGGGCTCGGAATTGGACAACACTGTCATTACCTGTGAAACTGTCTGGTTTTTTTTTTTTTTTTTTTGCTAGTGTGAAAAAAAAAAAACATTTTTTGAAAAAGGGCACATTGGAAAATTTGAGGGGGGGGGTCCGGACGCCGGCGACCCCCCCCCCCTGGATCCGCCACTGAATTGGGCAAAGTTTTTACGCACAAATACGTGCGTGGAGTCAACAGAAACTTTCTTGGACTATTACGGAAATTTTTCTTTCCTTCATTGTGCATTATGAAAGGGTATCTAAGGCTGACAGATGAGCTGTATAGGCCCTCCTGGAAACTCAGGATCAATTATACCAAAAAGCCCAAAGGCTTAGTGATTCCTTACCGAATGGGGATGCTTTGTTCAGTGCACTGAGGCTTATCCCTCAAATTTACAAGTATTACAAGTATCCAACACCCCTGAATCGAAATATCGTGTTTTTCAATGCATTTGACCTCCGCCAAAAACAATAGGGTTCTTCCTCTCAACATGCAAATCTGTATACCAAATATGAAAAGTGTCGGGCATTGCTAACTGGAGATATCGTGTTTACAAGCTAAGCGTCACATTCACAGACATACAGACACACACGACATCACCATCGCATGGATTCCTTGCCTGCCTTATAAATGGGGCAATGACATAATGCTCATTACCTGACATCCAAATGATAGTATAGAGTAAGACGTCAAGCACTTTATCGTATTTTTACTAATTTTGAACAAAAAACTGGACGAAATGCTTCCAGCAATGGGAAATGGGCGGAAGGGAGAGTATAGGTGCAGGAAGGTGATATTAGTCTTCCCTGATAGGTATAGCAAAAGGGGTAAATGACTAAGAAGCGCGTTTCAGAATGCTTTTCGTCGAAAGTGCATTAACAATCACCATCTATATCGATAATGGCTGCGCCCAAAGAGGTCCTTGAAAATTTTCGAAAAATGTATAAGGGCAACAACGTACTTTAGACCTTCCACATCTGCTACAAATTAGATTGAGAGATCCCATATTGATGTGAGATCCTACAGATGTTTGAAGATGTATCTCTGTTTTTCGGAACGTTTTGTGACCAAAATAGTTCCACATGTAATTCAGGCGAGGTTGTAGGGATATAATGGGGGAGGGGGGCTATGTTGCCATTAACCCTGGTAAAACCGGATAAAGAGAAGTCCCGTGGTCAGGAATTCTGACATAGGGGACTCCGGTACCGCAAAAGTGGGCACGGAAGAAGACTATGTTTGTAGCTAGTGGTGCCAACAGATGATAGCAGTTTGCGGGAACCACGTGGGTTGATATTTCAAGTCCTACAAGGATCATAGCTTAAGAAATCGGGCCTCCTTTTGAACGTGCGCGCTAAGTGCGCAAAAAGTTCCCCCTCCCTGGCGGCAATTTGTAGAAAGTCTCACAAGTGAACGGAACAAGGCTCTGATGGTGCTGCTTCAGATCCGCAAGCGTAGATGAAGAGTTGAGTGCTTTTCGGACGGTGAGGGGACCATGCTGCCATGGGCTACCATAAATCCCGGGGATGATTCAGCATAAAAGTTCATCTAGTTTATGCTAGAAAAGTTTACTTGTGCTTTTGTCCCTACAATGTTCATAAGTGATACAACGTGGGTTGTGAGGATTGCGCTCAAAGCGCGCCGAAATTTGGGGTACACTTCAATGCCAAAAGGAAAATCCTGCATGCATGCTCAGCCAGGTTGTGCTTTGATTTGCCGGTATTGGAGCCAAGTGCCCTGACTGGAGGCCAGCTACGGTAAGCCCTGAAAGATGCAATGGGTTGCCGAACTCGAAATATAAGGCGCGCCGACAATTTCGGGGTTTTATTGAAAAAGGTTTCACATTCTTGTTTCATTATTAAAGAATCTGCCCTATTTAAGAGCAAAACTAAGAGATTTGTTCGGGAGACTGCACGGTAGTCGTCGGGGACTACATCCTTTATCTTACCCATTAAGGCTCCTCTACGAAACTGAAAAATCTTTTTTCTTACAAAATATGTTTGCCACGCTTGCAAGGCTGAAAAAAGAATCTTCCAAAGTTAGAAAAAAGAGGACAGAACTTCGCAACGATGCATTTTCGTGTATCTCTAGAATGACGCCTACATGGAAGAACAATATTTGTGGAAACGTTGAATATATCCAATATGTTTGAAATGGCGGGCGTTACCACTAGATAGAAGTAAAGATGAAATCGCGTGTAGCGCTCGAAAACTTTTTAAAGTTATAGAAAGAACTTCGTTACACAACTTACTGGGTACGGGCCTGATAAATAGCCATTCGGAATATTTTCTGAACATATCTGTGGTTTCACCTTTACTAGTCTATTCAAAATTTTGCGCAATTTTTGGGAGCTAGGAAACCCCAGCCCCTCGTAGAAACACGCCTGGTATATTTATCTTAATAATGGTCATGGCATGAGTTCAAGTAGTGACGCATGCGCGCTAAGCGGGCCGAAAGTTTTCATTAAATAAGATTTCCATGACAAAACCTGCATTCAGAATCTGCATCGAGACACTTTCAATTGCCCAAAAAACCTGCATGCCACTCAAAAAGCGCCAGTCTTTTACCTAGTAATTCGCAAACAGCTTGCAACTTCCGCTGCTGTGCTTCTTCGGGAGTTGTTGTTGGAAGATATTGATAACGAGAACAACATTGTGGTAAGGTTTGAAGCGTGCCGAAAATTTTGATAGTTGCAATTGTTTTGGGAAAATTCTGATAGTTTGAGAAAGGTTTGTAATAGAAAATGATTATAATATATCCATCACACACATACATACACAAATATTCCGTGGAAAAGGATGATGATTCGATTTTACGTGAGGAAAATAACGCTACCCTGAGATATCAAAAATTCCAACTGGTATTCAGATTTTCTGACTATCGTCGCTCTGACGAACTCTGGGGGTCACACACCCCACCCCCGGTCTCGACGGCCCTGGTCCCTCTGTGGAGGTCCAGAGGGCGAAGTCCCCCGAAGCTCTGAAGTATTAGCACGATTGCGGGCACTAGAATAAAGCATTTTGCTGTCTACAAAAGACATCGAGTACCCACTAAACAGGCCATACAATAACAATTTGTCTACATCTTTATCAAAACTGCAGAATTCGGACTAACCGCTGGTCGGCTTTTTCAAGCTGCAGCGGGATTGGTGCTGGGGAGGGTCATAGAGTTCCTACGGTGGGCAGGGTCATACAGTGGGGAGGGTCATGGAGTTTCCACAGAGTTTTGCAATAACTGTACTCACTTTTTTGTATGGGAAGTCTTAATATATACAAGAGTACATATAAATGCGCCGGAAAATAACACTTTTGAGGACATTAGTAATGTTTGTCTTCATTTTACAAAGCAATTACCTATCTACAAATTGCACAAAATACGCACTAGACAGACCTAAAAATTGCATTAAGCGCTTTTGTTTCATAATAGCCATTCCGTTACATTTCTTTAGTGATGCAGCGAATTTGAGAGTTGGCAGCTAGGACGAGCAATCACGGAGGTTGCACGGAGTTTTGCAATAATCCAACGCACGTTCCGTGTTACTTGAATTATTAATTGGACAATAAATTAGCGGATGAAGGATGCGCGCGAGCGTGCTGAAAAATAGGACTTTAAGGGATTTTACAAACGTTTTTAGGCATTGCATCTACAAAAGGAGTATAGGATAGCGAGCCTCCTTCGCAAACCACAACACAAAGTGTACGCACTTTCAGGTGTTTACGGCAAACACAAAAGTGCTCCGACTTCACGATTTGACTTAGTAGAAAGCCAACCCACATTGCATCGACCCGACTATAACCGGACGGCGGAAACCAGTCGCGTGGCAGATGGGTCGGTCAAGTGTATTACAAATTTTGTTTTCTACCCGACTTTCGGTCCTTTTTGATATCAAACTGTTTGATATTCGTAGTTGAGTCGAGGAGGGGGGGGGGGGTCGCGTTGCAGTTGAGTAAAGTAGTGGTATTTGCAACTGTCATCGACCCAACTGCCACCCATTTTTTATGAATTGGTCAACAAAGGAGGGTTTGCGAAATCAGATCACAGTTGCAGAAAGTGAACGTGCTCGCCCTCGTGATTGATGAAAAGTAGATAGACTGATATCAATGCCGACATTGAGTTGCGTGGAACCTACAAACAGACTGCTACCCAATGCAACTGACCACGAATACCTACAACCTATCCCCGACGATCAGTCAGGCTGAGTTGACTCACATTCCAAATGACTTTTATACTGCAGTGTCGGACACGGTGACAATTTCATGGCAGACAATTATGCAATTAACTAAATACTATATTACTATTTTCCCGACAGTCTGGATTTCGTCAAAAGCAATGGCTTCTAGAATAGTGTGTGTAGTAGGGATCACTGACATACAACCCTAGGCTTGTGGTAAATTTCCTAAAAATATATAATAATTTCCCGACAAACGAAACAGTTCCCCAACACAGTTATATCTGCGAGGGGTTACCTCTCTGGTTAACTGTATCCAAAGGAATATGTCCATCACACAATAACTCACATTAAGTAAGACTTTGCGCTAGTAAAATTTTTCGTTATTTCTGTACCCTTAAAAGATTTATTCCTGTCCATGTAAATAAATTGCAAAAGAGTCATTTTTTTCCCCGAGGGACCTCAAAATTTTTTCGACAGATAGAACTTTGCTAATTTATTGGGGGTTAAGCACTCCCACACCCCGGTAGTAACGCCCCTGATAGTCAACCCAAATACGCTTATTAGCCCTGATTATAATTTTCTTCCAGGTTGTGAGACACGGCTACAAGTTTTTAGCCTGAATACAGGTGTTTGCACTATCCAGTGCATCATGTAGTTTGGGCATCAACGTCCATTATCAGTCTGGCCGATCCAGTCTTTTGAAGTAGGGTTAGTCATTCGTAAGGATGGGACCGTACATAAGAGTCTGTGATGGAGGTAAAATTCAGGAAAAAATACCTTATCGCTTATAGGCCTATGTGATTTCCCACGTTCTGAAGACTTTCAAATAACAATTTTTCATCACTTTTCAAGTAAACCACTTTCATTCAGGGTGTAAAAATTCAGGAGACAGCCTCCCCAGTGACCCTGCAGGCTACGACCTTCATAAGCCTAGGTGTACAAGAAGAGCAAATGTGCAGAAGTATAACGTAACTTTCCACATCGAAAGAACCCAGGTCAGTAATAATATCGCGTACGAAGCGAGCGATTTTGGTACTCAGTATGGCGTAATTATACTTACTATGATAAAACAAGAACAAATGTCCATATGGTATACGCCTATGTTACATTTGCAGGCAGTACTGCTAAGGATAGGGAAAATATAAGACGAACCACCCATGTAGTTCGAAATGTGGTTCGATTTCAAAGGAAAGGGTAGAACCCAACCCGTCTTCTGCGTACGCGCCTGAGTTAGGCAAAGCAATCCAACATTTTAAAGAGTGTCTTTGCCCAATCCCTTTTGAGGGCATTTAAGGTACATTTGTTTGTCATTTTTAATTTCTGTCAAAATGTTATATAATTTTGCCCGATTTCAGATATAACATTTAAGTGTGAAACAACAAAATTTGATAGTAAAAGCAGTTCAAACCATTCTTGGTAGACTTATATCCTAAATAACCTTCAGCCTGCACTTTAGGTCACACAGTCTAGTGCAATTTTATTGGGGGAATTGTCCTGGGCATTGTTCGGGGCAATTGCCATGGTTGGGAGCCATTCGGTATGTGGAATTCCGAAGGTGGGAATTGTCCTGGATGGGAATTGTCCTGGTTGGGAATTATCCGGGTGGGAATTGTCCGGGTTGGCAACTGTCCGGGTTGGCAATTGTCCGGGTGGGAATTGTCCGGGTGGGAGTTGTCCGGGTTGGCAATTGTCCGGGATGGTAATTGTCCGTGTGGGGGTTGTCCGGGTGGGAATTGTCCGGGTTGGCAATTGTCCGGAGTGGGAATTGTCCGGGTGGGAATTGCCCGGGTGAGAATTGTCTGGGTTGGCAATTGTCCGGGTGGGAATTGTCCGGGTGGGAGTTGTCCGGGTGGGAGTTGTCCGGTCACGTGTGTAAGAGTAAAAACTATTTGTCTGTGATTTCAGGTTAATAAGCTTTTCCTTAATGGAACAAAAACCTGTTCGGTGATGTTTTCTTCCCGTGGTAAAAATGTGCCCTCAGAGCGTCATAGTATTGTAATTAAGAACGATTTCATTTCATTTTCATCGCAAGCTAAGTTTTTAAGCATTCTTGAAGATAAGCATTTAAGTTGGAAACCTCATGTTGATTACATTTCAAGTAAGATATCCCGAGGAGTAGGTATATTGAACAAACTAAGACACTACCTCCCTTGTAACATACTGCTTTCGATCCATAACGCTTTTATTTTACCGTATTTTACTTATTGTAACATTGTCCGGGGAAATAATTACTCATCACGCCTATAGAAACTCGTATCGCTTTAAAAAAGAGTCATTAGCTTTATTTCCCTTTCAAATAGTACCACCAGAAGCAACTCAATCTTTTCTTCTCTGAATACCTTGAAAGTCTCTGACATCAAAAAACTCCAAATAGCTTGTTTTGTTTATCAATACAACAATAGACTCCTTCCTAACTATTTTGATAATCTTTTCACAGTCCGTAACTCTATTTATAGCTATAGCACCAGACGAAATGACCATTTCAATCTACCTCTCAAGCGCTTGACCTCTTCCAACTATTGTATCTACTTTTCAGGCCCCTAAATTTGAAATTCACTTAATGAAAATTTGAAAGGGGTATCCTCTTATACCCGCTTTAAGAATCACTTCAAAAAGGAACTAATTTCTAAATATATGTTATCTCAATTTGCACTTCCCTGTGGGTGAGGTGGGTAGGGGATGTTTTGTTTAGCAGAGTAGGGGAACAGGTGTTTGGTGTTGTATTGTATCTTGTTGTGTAATTTGTGTTTTTTCAGTTTGATGTAAATTTTACCTGTGATTTGTTATCATTTCTATTTTATTATTATAGGGGTTCCCTTCCCCTCAAGTTTTGTTTTTAAACTTTCTTTGGAAACTCCTTAGTCAATGTTCTTGTATATTTCTTATGCCATACCATATATGTTATTCGAATTTTATGTGCATTGATCTGGAATAAAGTGAATTGAATTGGTTCTTAAGTGGCGGTCCGTGACGTCCATTAATGAGGCCTGCAGAAGATTCGAGAAGCCAGAATATTCTTTATGTGCAATTTTCTGCGTGCAATGTGGAGAGATTGGATGTAACATTCTCTCCCATAGGTCAACGGGTGATTCACATGGTGGACGCAGAAAAGTTTAGCTATAAAAGAAAGTGCTTCAAGTGGGATTTTCTCCATTCTAGAGCGTTTGGGGTGCCATTTTGTTCTTTCACCGGTGACCCACACATGTTTGAGGAATTGTTCTGCTGACATATTTGTGTTTTAAAGGACGTTTTATGCTTCAGTAGAGCGTTGTAAAGTTAGGAAAGTTAAACACTCTTCAACCCTGAGCTATGTGAGTGATTGACTTAGAAGAACAAGAGATGACACGATTTGGTACTTATAGCTTTATAGGCGCGTGAAAATGTGGAAACATAATCGGCCTAAATGCCGGTTAATTCTTCGGAATGGAGTTATAAATCTTTGAAAGTTGAACGCTGTTCAACTCTGAGGTATGTCAGTGATTGGCCCGGAAGAGCAAGGGATATCAATGAATGGTTCTTATAGCTTGAAAGCGCGTGAAAATCTAGAAGTATGAACTGCCTTTTAGAGTGCAATTTCCTACATTTAAAGGCGCTTGGAATTCCAAATTTTCTCACAATACTGGTGACACACGGATGGGAGCAAAGAACTACGGTGGAAAAATATATGCTGTAGATCTAGAGCGTTTTCCTGCTATATAGCGAGTGTAGAATGAGATTTCGCCATACGGCGCCATATTGAGAAACCACCACCCAGATTGAGAAACTATAGTTTTGATAAGTTGATTTGCAACTACCCATGACCATTCTAGTGTAATTTGCAATCGATACCGATGCGTAGTTCTCGAGATCTAAGTAAATGATGCTCTCACATTTTTGCGCAAAGCTTTTATTTACCGGTATATTTAGACGGTTGATAACCTCATATTAAACAACACTGCTTTGTCATTCTTTAAAATGTACCTAACGTCTAAAATTTTACAGATATCTATTACAAAGCTTGCAAAAGAATCCAAATTTTTGGAGGAAATTTTTGATGAAGAATGTTATCCAATAAATTTAAAATGGTTTTTGGTTGTGCAAGAGTGATGTCATTCTAGACTTGTGCTACTGGAATTACTATCTTCTATCTTTGTTTTTCTTTCAAAAATCACCTCACCTTGTGCCGAAATTTGATCACTGTCTTACTGTTATAGGAAGGTTTGACTAATCACGCCCCCAAGTATCACATCATGTTCAAGAAAACAGTCAAGTTTTCAAGGTCTTATAAACATTTAAATTTCAAAAGGGAACAAAAGCAGGTAATGTGAGTTGCACTAGGACATCATAAAATATTGCTCAGTCGACTATTTTAAATTAAGTGAATGAAAATTCGTCATTCTGTATCTCAATGCATCGAGCTATGAAAATAGGAATTGGATTAAGAAATTCAAATTCGAACCTTTAAAATAGGTATTCTCGTAATTCTAGACTTTAGGTACACTATAAGCTTTTCAACGAAATATTTCTGTACCCCCATTTTTTGTAATGTTACGTTATAAACTAATAGAACGTCCTATTCGACGCCTACAAAGGTACTCAAATTAATATCGACTTGAGAATTCTCCAACAAGAGATTTTAAACAAAGACGCCCGAGGAGCAACTGAATACACTCTACATTTGCTGTTTTGGCAATATGGGAGTCACTCTTGGCAAATGTTTTCTTGGCATGATAAGCGCCAACCGATGTTGGTATCCCGCTTAAATTGTGTCACATGATTAGAACCACAACAACAATTTTCTGTATGATTCAAAAACTTTTGAACCCTGCCCCCCCCCCCCTCTTCGGGGCTCCCGCACCTAGCATATGCAACCCCGTGTTAAGTACAAGCTTCTTATAGCTTATGGCAGATGTAAAACTTCATCATCAGTTATTTAGATGCCAAATTGTAAAAAGTCTTCAAACAAAATATTTTTAATAAGGGAAACGTGTTGGTACTATATTTGGCGTGTGGTAACCCCTTGCTAGGTAAAGATATCTATTGTTTGGAAAGACCTAGATATAAACGGGTGTTCGCATGCATCGGTAGAAAGGTTCATGTGCATTTCCTTTGCATTTAAATATTGTTACCAGCGTTCACCCTGTAGGTAAGAGCAGACAAATTTTTGCCCAAACGATTCTCAAGGTATTAACCACAACCACACAGACCTTTTGAAATTTTAAACGACACAAAATCAAAAACCAAAGTTATAAAACACATGAAATTAAACCCAGAAAAAATAGTAAAAATACTACGAAACTTGCGAGTAGTTATTTGCAAAGGTTTTACTTTTCTTACTACAATGTTATACGTCTAAGAAAATGTCATTGTCAGGAACAAGGAAAACAGTTGTTTCTGGCGCAAATATATAAAACCGTTGAAGCACATAGCGCATGAAATCTTTCCGGTGTGCAATGTGTATGTAACAAACACTGTTGCACGGGCTCTTGTCCGTTAAGGAGGGGTCAAAAGTAATTTAATGCGTACACGGTCAGCTGTAGTTTAGGGTATTACTCAAGATGTTATTAATATGTTGATGTCCTCGCTTAACATTTCCGTGACTTCCACTAACGTAAGCATTAATAAAACAAAAGCAAACTTTGTCTAGTGAATTTACTCTTACATAAGGTGATGGTAGGCAATTAACACAATGTACTCAAATAATACTATGAAAAAAAGTTGTCTTAGAAGGGCAATTTCCTTCAGTAGCAGTGTACATAATGATACCACAATTTTGGTAGCAAAAGTCTTAAAGTGCAATGTATAATACGATGACTTTAAGTAAGTGAGATTAAAGTAATATCCAAAGTAGTAATCTAATTGCCTAAAACAAGTGTAAACAAAACTAAATTTCGGTAATAAGTTTGTGAAGTACTCGAGCGACTTACCATAAAAGGAACAGGAAATGTTGCACGTAGCACCATCGACGCTGTCACTTTCACATCTGCTAGTTCCTTATTATTGCGTTACCTTATAACCTCAAAAATTGCGGTTCAATATGACCTCTGAAATAAATGCAACGTAGCTATGTCCTCGACAGAGGACGATATTTTAAAAGGATACTAATTCGTTTACATGGTAACAAAAAGTCCCTTTCGCCAGTTTACGTAATAACAGTAATAACAGAATCACCTGTTAATTCTGTTTCTACTGTTTTTACAAAAATAACTTTTCATAGTAATACGATGAAAGTCTTAATTTGGATATTAAACTTTTATCTGCAGCTAATTAAGTCTAATGAGGTGTCAAAATTGCAGTAGCTACCTCATTTATGGCGGTTGAGGCCTTTAAAAATGCAATTTTATATCACATTTACGGCTCACCTATACACAGTACGACTAGAGGGCTGGCAATTTAACTACACATTACTTGGATAAAGGTATATGAGTGATATTAACCACTCTCACATATATTTTGTTATTATTATACTAGAAGTAAGACTTAGTGGTTTCATAAAATTAAAACCATGAATTTTAATGTCAGATACTTGCAAAATAATGACACTTAGGTCACAGTTTTGAGATTAATAGAAAACTCATATTGTAATTTGTATCTTGACACGGTGTTGCTAAAAATCGAAGCATAATCGCTCTTTTCAGACATCGTTATGAGGTTTTTCAGTACACAGGATGAGAAAAAAATTCATACTTAAGTAGGTTTAACGGTTCCCCTTGACACTTTCTCTTTGCGAAATTGTGTTCATGAAAGGTGGGTCACATGCA
The DNA here is from genome assembly GCA_029531755.1 of Holothuria leucospilota. Lineage (NCBI taxonomy): Eukaryota > Metazoa > Echinodermata > Holothuroidea > Aspidochirotida > Holothuriidae > Holothuria > Holothuria leucospilota. Next base: position 34,939,502 of record CM055976.1, read on the forward strand.
AAATTTCTACCTTTGGCAAAAACTGGACTCCAAAACATTAGAATAAGACAGTTTAGAATCATACTTTGTAGGGATATTTCAAGTAGTATTTCCAATTTAGTAGTAACTTCAACACATGTTAATTACGGGAGGGGTGGAAGCTACCCCGATTGTTCTATTGTAAAACATATGGGTAAAAAAGCAAGGTAATAACATGGAAAACCAGTACTTCACTTTCCAAATCATGTAAAGTCAAAATAATATGATGAGAAGTTAAAGATTGAAATTGTCATTTAGAGTATTACGGTGAAAAAGAAATATGCGTTAATAAAAAGATACGAAGATCACATTTTGACCTTTACTGTCAACATAATGATGTTGAAAGTAATGTCATAACTTTACGGGTCAAAAGTTTGAGGTGTTAGTGAAGAGATTGAATTTTAGTGTCAAAATAAATAACGAGATTAAAAATCGAAACGTTTGTTTTAATTTCCAACAATGAAGTGACACAAGCGTACAAATCATCGTTATCGTTATCGCCCTTATCATTTTATGAGAGGTGAAACCTGTATTATGCAATATGGCCATTGTAGCACGTGATCATACTTCTTGCAACCATATAACCCCTGTCTCGGCTTCGAAATATTTCCCCGATCAGAGAGCTCACTTCCCCCCCCCCCCCACCCTCGCCTAGCCTTTTTGAACAAATCATGGGGTCATCCCTGATCTGTTTGAAAATATTCTACCAATATTTACTGTACTTTTTATGTAAAAGTTTTTGCCTGATCTATTTTAAGCCAAACATATTGCATCATTTATGAACTGATAAGAGGCTAAAATGAAAATTAAACATTCAGAAAATGTAGGAATTCTTTGCCGACTACTTAAATCTTCTCCTTTTGCAGTACATTAGTCAACCATTCATGAATCACGTTTTATCTCTGCCATCATTTCACGCTTGGTAGTCTCAGACTAATATCTGCCTCTACCATTGGCGTAGCCTGGATTTTTGATTTTGGGTGACCAACCGCAGGACCTGATCTCCTGCCTGGGGGAGGGGTGAAAGGGAAGGGGATGCCCCCTCCCTTTGAAAAATTTTTGAATATTTAAGTACCTTTAGATGCAATCTGGTGCATCATATAACATCATTTGAAATCATTTTTTGTTTGTTCCATTACAAAAAAAAAATTGCTCTGCAAAGAATTGGAGGGCATACGCACCCTGGATCCCGCCCTGAACTGTCATAAGAAAAATTATACTAAGCAAATCAAAGGTTGTCAGTACATTGGTGTAGTTGTGTAGTCAGGCCTTTCTCGGGGGTTAGGCACTAGCAGATTTTTCCGGAGGTGTTGGTGTAACTCAGTCATAAGAACATGTCAAACAAATTACCAAAAGTCATAAGCGTTATAGCTGAACATGACCAATAGTTTCGGCTTCAAAATGTTAATGAAGCCATGGGTTGACCACTGGCATAATTACAGAGAATGATCGGCTCCCCAGAACTCAGGGACGTCGCCAAAGTAGTGATAGCCTATATCGGGATAAAATAATTTGATATAGAAATAGTCAATCTATATCTCATGTTGTATAGGAGTAAATTTTCAGGAAACCAGTGTGGGGTTTCGTGTCATGTAGTTGGTTGACTGTGCGTAGTAGTAATCTATGCGTTTGTAACAATTTCATTTACTGTGTCACAGCAACTTTACAAAATTTCTTCCGAATACAAATACACTGAATAAGGGCGTTTTCTATTTTCATTCGGAACAGAAGTCGTATCGGAGGTGTGCTTTGTTTATCTGACGAAACTCACATCATGAGTATTTTTCGCATCTCTGGTCATACCGTTGAGACATTGGTATTATCAAAGCTAATATAAAAGAATGTTTTTCGCTTTCCCAGAGACATCACCTATCAGGATTTATCTGCACTCGAAAAACTTCCTAAAACAAAAACATATCCTTCTGTAAATTTAGGAAACTTTTCACACCTACAAAGAATTAGCTCTACTTTATTTTGGAAAAAGTTCCGTCCAGTTACATCCTTCCTTCTTTCACCGCAATTTTATCCTTTGTAAACCATTCATAGGCGCAGTTTTGTGCTACGTAAATATCCATGTTTCTAACCGTGATATTTCTAACCGCTACTGACACAAAACTCGACATGCAGTACCCGAAAAGAAGCATTGAATCGAACACTTTTAAGTCATTCATCCTTTCGAGAGAAGTACTGCTTTGGGGAGCGGGTCTTGTTGTTATCATGCAACCGATTTGTTTCTCTTTATTGGTAGGTATGCACCAGCTTATCGAAAAATACGAGAATTCAGATTTCACGGTTGGTCCACCAAAAATTTTACGTGACAACTCGTTGGCGTTCTATCGCCGACTTTACCCTACCCCTACTGATGAGGCCTGGTACTTATCTTCCACCGTCGGAACGCGTCTAGCAATGGCATACCAGCTTTGGCTAACTACCAAGTAAGGTCACTCTATACCATTTAAACCAGACCCATCCCTGGTTTCCTGATTTCCTATTTTAGTTCCCATAACATGGTAACTTGACGGTTCTAGGATACATTATCGGTATCTTGTATATCCCGACATATCATCACTTTAGTCACGTCACTGAGTTCTGGAGAATTCTAAAAAAAAATCAGAATTCGATTGAGGGCATGGCCCTCGTGGCCCCCTCTGGCTACGCCACTGGCCTCTACGAATACATACAGATCATCCTTTGTGCCACGTATGATTTAAATTTGCAAAGACTTATTAAGTAGATAGGGCAATCGCGGTGAGGTTGCTGGAGGTTTTGTTCCTTAGTATTTCTATAAGCCTTTTGAAATCACTGTTTTTACTTCTTTGTAAACTATTCCTTTAGCATCCTTTAGATTTATTCACTCTTTTAATCTGCGCTGGTGTAGTGATCCTTCGAAGGATACATTCAACTTTACCCTAACTTGTATTATATTCAAGGATATGTTTTATTTATGTTTGGGAAATATTCAAGACTAATGTTATGCAATACCATTCAAGGGTCTATTCACACTAAAGTAAGAATGATTTTTATCACAAAAGCAAAATACGAGAGGGCCATCCATGAAGTTGCGAATCTTACCTCCCCCGATACTCCACCTAATTTTGGGTTAAAAACGTTCCCAACAAACTGATAAGCAAATCCTGAAAAAGACCCCTTGTAGGTCATTTAAACTTCGAACTCAACTCAAGCAATTAAAATGTACTATATTTAAGGAATAAATCGTATTTGACGGACTGTTATTGGTGAATTAATTTGCCATATTTGGAGTCGAGACGATTTATGAGACAATAATAGTCCTACAAATGCCTTCAATGATATTTTTTTATCGTAGATATGTTCTTTTTGGTGAGCTTGCGGAACAACAGGGGAGTGAGGGCGCTTTAAGTAAATGAAGGAGAAATATGATAGCATTATGTATTGGCCTAGACAATTGAGAAAAAGTGACCTTTACTTCTTCTGCTGTCTTTCAATGTACCTTTTTAAGGGAAATATACCTGCAAGAGGGACCTGTAAAAAAGGGGTAAGAGCCCCTTCCCCTGAGGTATTACCTACGACCTTTCTGAATTAACGTATGACTTTTATGATAAAATTCTACGTTTCTAATTCCATATGAAAACGTCCTTAGAACAGTTTTTACATTATCGGGAATTTGCTTTACATTATCGGTAGACGAGCGTTTTTACATTATCGGTAATTTTTGTTTTGACATTATCGGTTCAAAGAGTTTTTTACATTATCGGTATTTTTTTTTTTTTTTTTTACATAATCGGTTGCTCTCACATTATCGGTATTTTTTTTACATTATCGGTCGTTTTTACATTATCGGTTGATTTTTACATTATCGGTTGTAACACAGGTACTTTCTTGTTTTGCGTAAAGGTAAAAAATCCTCCAGCCCACCTCTCTTTCTATAAGCACTTTCTACTCGTATGGATAGGGCGCTGTGAAAAACGAAATTTGTTACCTAAAACACTAACCAATATTGTTTTTTCAAAAGAGACTATTTTATTTCAAATTTGCAATCGATAGTGGTTTTTTATCTTCTTACAAAAGATGGTCATCCTTTCTTCTGGTCTTACGTAACGGTTAAGTTCTTGTAAGTTGCAACTTTAGAGATATTGAGGATTTTCAAAATGCTGTGATGTGATTCCCATTACATAAATGACGACGTTTGCTCTCAAAATTTAATATTCCTGACATTTCATCTAATGAGCATAAGATATTTTCTCCTTAGTATGTGTTCTTTCCTTACAGGACCGTAGTCTGGGCGAAGTCTCTAGGGGGGGGGGGGGGTAGTTCATGACGCTATCTAAGCGTAGCACCAAGTGGCGTCCTACAGAACGTTGGGACCAAGGCGGACCCTTCAAGTTCCCTTTTCACCTTTACACTGGGGAAGCCACCATGCTAGCGTAGGCCTTGCAAGAAAATGTTCGAAAGAAATGTCTCCTAGGTGGAGGAAAATGACACATTCTAGACCTTATCTCTTTTAGATTTTATCCTTTAGAAATAAACTTAGTAAGATTTCAAAAAGAAAAATCTGATCTGATTTTAAGGGAAAATGCAGTCACCCCATTTTGAATATTTTACCCGGGTATCCTATTTATGAGTGGTTTTTGAAAATCATACTACAATATATTTCTCACTGGGTTATGAAATTCACATGTAACTCCTTGCGATGTCTTGAATATGCTATATTCATGTTCTAAATCTAAAATATCATGAAAGATATTTGAAGTGAAATAAGGTAAAGTTCCTTTGCCAGTCATTAATGTTAGCTAATAAAACTTAAAGGAACCATAGGCTAATTTTATCTTTAGTCAGCGTATATGCTGGTATATTCAAGCGGTGTATCTTGTAAGGGGTAGATGGGTATTTCGTTGTAACAGAAACCCACATAAAAACTCGTCAACGGTGGAGGTCCGGGGACCTCCCAGGGAAAATTTGAGGAGAAGGGAACCCTTAGATGTGGTTCTCCAGGTTTGGAGGCCTTGAAATCATAATTTGGACAGTAAAATTTTCAGCATTTTATTACTTATCCTCAAGTAGGCTAGCTTTCATTTAGGATTTGGAAATCTCAGAGGAGGGTGGGGCAGTTGCCCCTGCTACCCGCAAGTTACGGTCCTGCCTTAGCCTACATGGTTGTGGTCGAATCTGTTTTGAACTTTACCTTTTGAAGTGACAGCGCTTTCGCAGAGATTTATTTGCTGGCCACGTAACTCACTTAATATAACATTACAGATGAAACACCGTCTGCCCTTGAATTAAAACTTTGGAGAGCAGGTGTAGATACCAGCCGTGTGAAAACAAGTAGCTAAGGTAGGAAGTACCTTAGATAAAGAAAACGTAACGATAAGAGCAGTGACTGAAACTTTCGGTCTGTAGGATAATTCACAATCTACGTTTTATTATGATTAAAAAGAAACCAATGAGAAATGTCCATTTGAGGAAAGGGAAAAGGTATTGTCCAAACTGTCATTACGCCAATGTAGCAATTAAATGTAGTCTGAACGTGTCTCCAATACAATTTTTGATATTGTTTTAGTGCGCCCTGAAATGTCGGATTCAGAAAGATACATTACCTCTCTTCCTGTGATGACTGACTAAAAGTCCTAATAGACAGGATAAAAATGCACATGGACGCAACTGCGAATGCCCCAAAGAGCAACATTACATGTAAAGTATTATGCTCACTTCGTTGGTTGGGGTATGCCGTTGGGGTAACATTAGTTGGGACGGGCACAAGTGTTGAAAATGGACAATCTTGCGGTAGCTCAGCATAATAAATGTTGATGTTTTGTAGTAATTCAGGAGACTGACATGTTGGATAATCTAATGGAGACATTCTTGAGTAACTGAACCACTTCAACAGGGGTATGGCCTGGCAGTCGCACACTGTTCCAAATTTTTTTCTCTAAAAGTGAACGTTCTGTAATTTCATTGAAGAAGCATTCATAGCCAGAAATATTTGAGAAAGTTTCTGCAATTCTGTGGGGTTTCTGTATATTTTTCTAGTTATGTTCACTTTAAATATGTAGCGCACAAATTGATGAAAGCCGTGCATGTGGGTGTGGCCACAATTTTGACGTAAACATGTACTTCTGTTAATGAAAACGGCAAATTGAAAAAAAAAATGATTGAATACAGGAAATAAATATTCCTTGCGGAGCAAAAACATATTAGAAAGGGAAGGGAAGTCTAATTTTATAGAAGAAGATGTGTAATTATTTGTTAAGGATTGTCAAATGAGTCACGAACGGGATAAGTGGAACTAATATTATGCAATGTTCACCTGATCGGAAATTGAATGCAGGAGTTTTCGTTAAAGTTACTCTTGGAAGTCTTCTGATAATAGAGTGTTTACTTGGATATAAAAATCTAATATTTTAAGGCTTAATTTTTAGATAATGAGAATATCCAATACACAGTTAAGAAATTCAGGTAATAGAAGTTCAGGTAAAACAACGATGATTGATATCATTCATCGTTTGGCACTCTTTACCGTAAACTTATTTTTGCCAGATTGAGGAGATTGAGGGCATTATTTTTCACGAACCATTTATTATCTTTTATCAGTTTGTAAGCAGCGATATTCACACTTATATTACACAGTCACAGGTAAGCTATTAATGGTTCATCCAGAATTACTTTTATGCAGAGTAGCAGCATCTGAATAAAACATTTACGAAATTGTTAGTTAGGCTGAACGTAACAGTTACTAGAAGAGTCACGAAATTTCTAAACCTAAATAGATGTAGAAAGTAAGTTTCTTTAGATTATGTATTTTTCTAATTTCAAAAGTGAAATTTTAGAAAACATCTTTTACATGTGGTGTGTGCAGATTCAGTTGTTTGTATACAACTTAGCGTGAAAACTGAGGCAATTGTATGCGTGTCCTAACTACAACTTGTGTGTAGGATCTTGCTTGAAAAACAAAGTGTTTGTTTTATGTCGAGACCAACATTTGAGATAAAATCACTTTTGCAGAGTGCTTGATGAAAGGTTCGTTTCTGCTTTTAACAAAACGTTTTGAAGAGATTCCTGTACTTAGAATGAAAGATGAGGCAAATGTATGCGTATCTTAACTACAAGTATATGCAAGGGGTTGTGGGTGGGATGGATGGATGATGGGTGGAACCTGGGGTTGCATTGGGCTTCGAAACAAACATGCTACATACACTGAAGGCTTATTACAGGACAGATACATGCGGTGGGGCGAGAGGAGCCCGCCGAAAAAATGTATCTGTAAGGCTCGGACATTTCAATAGAGGAACTAAACAACTTTTGAATAAATATCAGAGTATGTAAGGCCCCTTTTCACTTCCGCTGAATAAGAATGACCCCTGATGATATTCGTCCTGAAGGACAGATTTACACTTACACTGTAGAGTCCTTTTCATCTGATGCATATAGAGCCCCTTATTGCTGATAGGGCTCACGAAGCCCCCCCCCCCCCCACCCAACTCCGAAAAAAATGAACTTTTAAGACATTTCAGAAGAATAACTGAAAGGAGATTGGATATAGGATGGCCCCTTCTCACTTTAACTGAATAACGGTGGCCACTGATGCCCCAGATATGGATGAAATAAGATCATCTTCCTTTGAGAAAGATATGGAGGGGGACACTTAGTCCGAGAAGGGAGCCAGTGGTGACTTTCCCCTGCTTCCTCCCCCTCCCTGCTACTTACGCTATTGAATTGTGTATAAAAGTTTTAATATGTAGCAAATAAGCACACTACGTACGTCCTTATGAAAAACAAATGTGAAGTGAATAGTAAAGGAATGCATACAAAACGTTCCTTTTAAGCTATTTAGGAGGTATTTGGAACCCTCCACTTATCATTGAGTGGGGAGTTCAACTGAAAATGATACTTTCAACATAGGTTTTAAAAAGTCAAATTACAAACAGCGTGTCGGTTAATTGAATTTTATTTATTCGTTGCTTAAGTAGGAACAATGATAAAATGAAGGAAACGTTTTCTCGTCTCTAATGTTTACATACAAAAAATGATCAAATCGTTCACATCCGTGCCAATTATGTAAGGGTCTCCTTCTTGTTTATAGTTGAATACTAATCATGATCCTGATTGACTGCCTACGACAACGTCTGAATTACGAAGTACACATATCTCTTGCATGTTGTTAATTTTGTCAGGGTAAAACAAAAAGTCAAGTTACAGTACTCTGTTGAGTGTGTTGGCAGCAGGCGCGGATCCAGAAGGGCCTGAGGTGCCCGCCCCCCCCCCCCGCCACGAAAAAAACGAAAGAAGAAAAAAATAGGTAAAAGAAAAAAGAAAAGGAGAATGAAAAATTAAGAGCAAAAAATGAATAAAAGAGCCTAAGAACCTATTCAAAGTATATATGTCTGTAGGGGTAATTGGGCAGAGTTATAGCTGGATTATCTCTTTAGATATCTTTCAAAGTGGTTGGCGACGAAAGGAGAGCTACAATGTTCGAAAACAGGTGAACAGCTGAGTAATGATCCTTGAATTAAGATCTAAATAAGTAAACATCGTGACATATGCAGTATGGGCCCGGCTAGCTGCCCTGAAATTTAGTAACAATTTTGTGTTAAAGAGTGAAATTTTTGTAATCTAGAGTGATTGACAGGCAAAGTTTTCGCCATACAGACCTTGCAGAATGATGCAGAAGACAAGCTGTCAGGTGACGTGCTATTGTCCAAAGTGGCACCAGCTGTTGCAGGCAAAGTAGCGGCGTGCATACCCTATTCGATTTTGAAACTATGAAAAGTTTTAAAATGAACTCAAAAAGCTTTTAAGCTACAGACAGTGGCGTCGGCACAGTGGGCAATGGGTGACGCGTGTCCCCTCCCCCATCGATTCTTGAAAATTTTTAAAATTGTCCCAAAAGTCTTTTAAGCTACAGATTTCTGTGGAGGGTGTAGGGTGAGATGTATTTTTGATGATTGGTTTATTTCTTCTAAGCATTTTCTTTCACAAACTGTTCTCAAACTATCATAAGTTTTGGAAATTCTTGACAAATTCCAAATTTTCCCACGCTCCGTTGACGTCAAGCCTTATGTCAGAGTTGTCCTTATTATCAAAAGCTTTCGGTATCTACTTACGGGGAAACGAAGGAGCAAAAGTGCTTTTTAAGAATTTTCAGTCAGAAGATCCGTTTCTGAATAGCATGGGTTGGTGGGAAAATGACAGTGTTTGATGCAGGTTTTGTCATGAACTAATATTTTATTCAAACTTTCGGCGCTCTTCGCGCGCATACGACAGGGTTTACCAGTGGCGCCGCCAGGCTTTGGTGATTGGGGGGGGGGCACAACAGAGATGATGTCGTAATGACGCTTCAGTTAACCTCCCAAGTCTACGCAAAATGCGTTTTCTTCGTGTGCTCCCGCTTTCGTACACACAGTGGGGATCATTCCTTTGTCAGGTGTCACTGCACTAAGGTGCCGTCCTGGGGGAGGGGTCTAAGGGGAGGGGGTGTCCCTTTGAGAAATTTTTGTTTATTTAAAGTTGCTTAGATGCAAAATGGTGCTATCTTTATGATATTTTTGGAGCTGATCACATACCTGTATGGCTGGAAAATATCCATAGTTTATAGTGAATTCTAATTTTTCCGACTGGCTGGATGTTTTTTCCAACTGAGTGGCGACGCTTAAATATTCCTTTTTTATGCCCCCTGCGTTTTGAATACAGCAGTGAGGATCTTTCCTTTGTCACTATACAAAGGTGCCGTCCTGGGGGAGGGGTTTAAGGGAAGGGGGTGTCCCCTCCCCTTTGAGAAATTTTTTCTTATTTAAGGTTTCTTAGATGCAAAATGGTGCTATCTTTTGGAATATTTTTGAAGCTGATCATATATAGCTGGAAAATGTCCATAATCTAGTGAATTCTAATTTTTGGTTAGGTGAAAAAGGAGAGCATGTTGTCTACGAGAAGAATACGTTGTAAACAAACCTCCTAAAGACTCCCTTTTGGCTACTTTACCGCCTTCTATTGGCAAAGTTTTTACCCAAAAATACGTGAGTGGAGTCCACAGAAACATTGTTGGACTATAACGAAATTTTTCCTCCCCTTCATTGTGCTTTATAAAAAGGCATATAAGGCTGGCAGATACCTGTATAGGGCCTTCCGGAAGCTCTGAATAAAGTACATAAAATGGAGCAATGACATGACATCCAAATGATAACATAGAGTAGAGCACTTTTACAACTATCGTATTTTTACTAATTCTGAACGAAAATCCAGATGAACAGCTTCCAGCAATGGGGAACGGGCGGGAGGGAGACTATTGGTGCAGGAAGGTGATATTAGACCTCCCTGATAGGTAAAGCAAAAGGGGTGAAGGACTAACAAAGGCGTTTTTCAGAATGCTTGTTTATCGTAAGTGTATTAAAAATCACCATCTATCAAGGGCGTAGACAGGAATTTGTCAAGGGGGCGAAGCCCATAAACAGACTCTCGGCGCTTTGCGCCACCATGGGTTGGCGCAAAGCGCAAGAAAATTTTGGCCCAAAGTGCCTCCCAGATCACTGGAAATGGCACTTCCCAAGCCTATTTTACCGCATATAAATAGGGGGAACACTAGCAATATTGTAAAAAAAAATTAAAAAATACCAAAAATATGCTTAAGGGGGCGGCTGCCCCCTTCACCCCCTTGGCTACGTGTCTACCATCAATACCGATAATGGCTGCGCGCAGAGCGCTCGGTAAAGGTTTTTGGAAAAATATAACGGCAAATACGTAATTTCAACTTTCCAAATCATGCTACAACAACTTAGATTGAAACATCCCATATTGATGCTAGGTCCCTACAGATGCTGTTATTATCGTTCCATGTATTATCACCTTAATAATGGTCATGAGGTTGAGTGCAAACCGTAAAGCATGAGCGCAAAGCGCGCGAAATTTTCAATTATTAAGATTTCCATGACAAATCCTGCATTCAGAATCTGCATCTAGACACTTTCAATTGCCCACAAAGATACATGCCATTCAAAAGGCCAGTCTTTTACCTGGCAATTCGTGAACAGCTTTCAACTTTTGCTGCAGTGCTTCTTTGGGAGCTGCTATCAGAAGATATTGATAATAAGAACACTGTGGTAAGGGTTGAAGCGCGCGGAGCGCGCGAAATTTTTGATAGTTTGCGAAGGATTTGCGAAAATTCTGATAGTTTGAGAAACTTTTGTGATAGAAAATGATTAAATAGATCTATCACTCGGTTCAAGCACACCTCACCCTACCCCCTACAGAAATCTATAGCTTAATCGCCTTTTGGGATCATTTTAAAATTTTCAAAAAATTTTCATTGGGGGGGCACGCCCCCCATGCCCCCCCGTGCCGGCGCCACTGGGGTTTTCACCCGATTTCATATACCATTGACAAAGCTATGACGCAAGAAATTATTCAAATGCAAACATTTCTCTAAAAAGTACATGTCCTTCTCTGTAGGGCTCTCATCATTATGGGATCTTTGACTAATCTAGTCTAGCACATGATTTGAAAGATTGAAAGTACGTAATTGCCGTTGCTTATTTTCCAAACATTTTACCGCGACGTTCAATAACGATGAAAATCTTTTCTGAAACGAATTTTGCCTGTCCACCATCCTTCTTGCTATACCTAAAAAGAAGGTGATATATCGTATCTCCTCCCAAATGGATGTCGGGTAGTGAGAATCTCGTTGGTCCCTCCTTTGTATACTGCAACTAATTCAGAGCTCCCGGGAGGCTCTTTACTGTTCACTGTCAACCTTGGATATCCTTTTAAATTATAAAGGAAAATTTTTATTATAGTCCAAGAATGTTTCTGTGGACTCCACGCAGGTATAATTGCGTGTACAATTTTCCCATGGGCGTGGATCATGGGGAGATGGGGGAACGCATCCCCCTCACTTTTTGGAAGGGGGGACATAGTCAAAAAGTCCCCCTCACTTTTTCAAAAATGATGGAACAGACTGCAATTATGCCTAGGAAAACGAAATTTTTAGAAGACAAAGAACCCCTAAATGTCATACTACACTTTTGTTGCACCAAATCGCATCTGAGGGCATTCGGTTCTATAAAAATTTCCCCTAGACCCCTCCCCCATGCCGACGATCACAAAACTTATTGCCTCCCCGTGACGCAAATTCTGGCTATCACCACTGCTTCTTCCACCAGGACGGCGATTCACAAATGTGAAAAAGTCCCCCCCCCCCACACACACACACTTTTGGAGACGGATCCACGCCCATGATTTTTTCTGGGACTTGGGGAGGGTTGAAGACAATATATTAACCGTCTCTTACTCCCCTTTTTCACCCGAACAAAAGTTAGAATTCACTAAATTGTGGGCATTTTTGAAACATACAATCATTTTGAATGACCCAAAGAAACCACCATTTTGTATATAGGCCCCCTAAAATTAACAAAAATTTCTCAAAGGGGAGGGTAAACCCCTTCCTGGGATTGCACTCTCATGTACTAACATGAAAAGGCTCTCTCACTCTTGTATATAGCGTATACAAAATCCCACCGCCCAAAAAGGCACGGTTTAGCAGTTATCTGCGATTTCCCCAATCACCAACTCCCGCCGGCACCATCGGTCACAGATTTCTGAAGGGTATACCCTTGAGAAATCCATAAGGAAGGTGATATATCATCTCTCGTCCCATATGGATGTCAGGTTGTGAGAGTCCTGTGGTCCCCCTTTTCAGTGTACAATTAATGCAGAGCTCCCAGGAGGCTCTATACCGAAAATTTTGGGCGCGCTTAGCGCGCAATTGTTTACGCTTACGGAGAGAGGTACGTTTTTGTAGAGTGATGGATTTATTTTAATCATTTTCACCAAAAAGCATTTGAAATCTTTCACGATTTTGCAGAGTCTTCTCAAATCTCAATATTTCTTGATATTTGCTTGATCTGCGCACTTTTAGACTTGAATTGCTCCTCTTACTATAATAAGGTCCCAAACGTATTCCCATTACTCATCGGTGGGGTTCTACCATAAGCCAATTATTCGTGTGCATAAACGTGATTTCAGAGGAGCCAGAATTGTAAGGATGTAAAGCAACTGATATTCATTTTTTCACCCTCCTCTTCTTATGAGAACTGAAAACTTAGTATCGTGGCACCTCTAATTGATAGACACACATAAAGGGAATTCACACCTTTAGTCATAGCAATGGTTTTAAATGTAAATCCAAATTTTCGGCGCACTTCGCGCGCAATTGTTTCATCTGACGTCCTATACCCGAATACTCGATATGGCAAAAATCATTTGAAGTTACCAACATGGGTTCATAATGTTGGCGTGTAAGCTTTAAGATAACTTAGATTCTCCGGAACTTCTGCAGGTACATATAATAACTTATATTGAGCCATACACATCACATTCCATGCAACATGGATAGGTATAAAATCTCACTGACATAAGAACTGGAGCCGATTTCTGTGCTCTTAAAATGCAATATTGCGAGAGCTTCCGGGGGCTCCGCCCCTGGACCCCGCCAGGGGCCCTAATACGGGCCCCTGGACCCACGCGTAGGAACTCGCGCTTCGCGCTCGTGGTGCACCTTCGGTGCACATGAGATTTTCCATCTTGCCCCCCCCCCCCACCTCAAAATTTCTGGATCCGCACCTGGTTGGCAGTAAGACATTAGTGAATGAAACTGTCACAGAAGTGACTTTTCTAATTCAATGATGCAAATATTCAACTTGGTCTCCACTAATTTGCAAAACAAGGTATAGCATGAAATTCAAACACAGAGAGCCGCTTTAAACTGAGGGAACTGATTTAGGTAAACGTTTACTAACAGAGCAAGTTCAATGAACGTAGCGAACAAACGCTATTGTTACCGGACAAAAAATATCTCGCTGGCTACTCTGGTTACTTTTATTCGTCCCCGGACATGCAGGGAAAAAGCTAAATAATTAAATATTTTTTCCATCCTCTTTTATTCAATATTTGCATTCACATGTACAATTATCTTACAAAACGTAGCACTGTAATATTACAATCGGGGGTGGGGGGGGGTATCACCTCCCTTATACAATACATATGTATCTGCACATAATCTTAACAAGAAACAAAGTTTTTTTCTGAAATAAAACATGCAAAGTCCTCATTTTATGGACTTTCGCCCCACAATACTCCTTCAACTCAGATAGCTTCTCCAAACAACTTTCTACATAAAAATTTGAATTTCAAACAGATAATAAAATATTATTCGCATCAGATTATAAAAGCAATATCACTGAAAAAGAAGGGGACAATCACTAAAGGCAGTATAGAGGCTGTTGTAGGCAATTGTATGACAAATTCTGGAATCCCCTATTTCTTTTTCTACTTGAAGAGCTATTTTTCAATTTCTATAAGAATTCATTGAGTACAGGTGGCTAGAAGTTCAACTTATTATTAAACAAATGAAACTTTAAATGGAATGTCAAAAAAGTTGTATGGATGTCTCAGAGAGAGTTTGTAACCCCAAAACAAATCTTGTTTTGAGAAAACAGAAGGATACTTTGCTCTACGTCTAAAATAAAATTTGTGGTCAAAGTATATTTCCAACATAAATGATCCATAGCCTTGTTACTCTCGTCACAAAAAGTACATGCTGCTTTACCTATTATTCTCATTCGACAAAGACGGGAATTTGTTCCTAGGATACGATGGATAAAGCGACACTGAAAGTAACGGATCTTACTTTCCTTACAAGAGGTAAAGGGAATGCGACAAATTGTACGCCATTGTGATTGCCTATAAGCTGGAAACTTTGATCCCAATTAAGGCAACGGGAGGAGTAGCAGTTGACTGTATTAAATTTTTATAAACACCAGAAAGTCAAAAGGCTTAGTGATTCCTTGCCATATGGATATATTTTAACAAACATGAATCACCCACATGACAATTAAGCGTCTAATCCCTCATAGTTATCCTACTTGATATATCATCTAAATGAGGTCACAAGCATTTGGGATCTTGTGTCCCAAAATGACCTACATGCTAAATATAAACGATCCACTGGCTAAGAATGAGATCCCTCATAGTTGCCCTCCTTAAAATATGATGTTTACTAGGTTTTAACCTTTTGTGACCTCAAATGACCTTTGACCTGCAGGAAAAATAATATTGATCATCTACTTAATACGGCCAATACACAAGGTAAGTACGTGATCCCTCGCAGCTACCCTTCTTGAGATATCATGTTTACAAGGTTTTTGACCTTTTGACCTCTGGTTTCCCCAGATGACATTTGACCTCCACCAAAAACAATAGGGATAAACTACTTAATGTGGACAGTTCAAACGGTAAGTATGAGATCACTCACATTTATCCTTCTGGAGATATCGTGTTATAAGCAGTTTCCAGCATATTTACTATTCGACCCCTTGTGACCCCTAAATGACCTTTCACCTCCACCAAAAAGAATAGGGATCATCTTCTTATTATGGGCAATTTACCTGCTAAGTATGAGATCCCTCGGAGTTACCCTTCTTGAGATATCGTGTTTACAAGGTTTTGACCTTCTGACCTCTTGTGACCCCAAATGACCCTTGACCTCCACTAAAAACAATAGGGATTATCTACTCAATATGGGCAATCTACGTGCTGAGTATGAGATCACTCGGAGTTACCCTTCTTGAGATATCGTGTTTACAAGCAAAGCGTCACATAGACACACACACGACATCACCATCATGTTTTGGACAGCGTCGATACAGCGGATATCTTAACCACGACCCCTTCGGGGGGGGGGGGGTAAGATTTTGAAAACTTGCACCAAGCTTATTTCGTCACGTTTCCTAGGTACATTAAACGCGAATAGTTTTCCGGCTGCCAACTAACGACGGCAACTTGGACACTTTAACCTCCACATTCATGGGTCCTTTTCATTTTTCCTCTTCAACCTTTCATTAGATGGCTGCTTTTATCAAGTTCCCATTTCCACAAACTAACCCTCTTTTCCCGGAATTTTCAACTGATTGCGGTTGACTTGAGGTGTCTGATAATGTAGTTTGTCGGATCAAACACCATGATATTGAAACATTTTTGCGAGAAAGGATAGCAACTATTTACTTTCGGACGGATCACAATAGTTTTCTGACATGCGTCTCTTAAAAAATGTAGATTGTTTGCAACCAAACCCCTCCCCTCCTGAGTAATTCTGATCTGAACAGAGTTACACACTTTGGTAAAAGTAATCCATCTTCTACAGGGTAATTGCCTCGTCGTAGGCTCAGTGCTGTGATGATACACGAGTTTTCAAATGTACGCCTACCAATTCTAAATTTGGATTATTTTCTTTCTTTTTTTTTTTGGTGAGGGGGCAGAGGTGGATGGTAAAGCCTCCTGCACACTACGGGTTTCTGTATTCATGGACTGCACCCTTAACTGGCGCCGGAAGCCACCTGTTTTCTCTTTTTGCTGATGAACCTGCGGTACGAAATGGCGCTGTCCTAATTAGGATTTGAATGGGAGCAGAACCCTCTAAATCACATACAGTGCTAATTGAGAATGAATTTAGTGCAAGCCCCATGACCTGTTGCGATTCTTTTAGTTTGGTTAAATACATGAGCTTCAACAGCTTATCAAAAGTGTAAGGGGGGGGGCGGCCAAGGGCATGCCTTGATCACGTATATTTCAAGCGCGAATTGCTAAACCCCGGAAAGGAGCCCTGGCAAAAATTATGGGCCTATTGGGCCAGATGATCTGTGGTGTTATCTGTGGCACTTTCCCACGATTTTAATCCAATGGCTGTACCGTTTCCGATATATGTTGTTGGCTATGGTATGAACCATTTTCCAATTCACGGCTACGGAAAAAGGGTGGGCAGCAAAGACTTGCCAACCTAAAAAATGCAAAATGGTAAGAAGGTTTAGTATTTGGGATGTCCAAGCAACACTTATCTACAGCATTTTGCTCACAAGGTCTTACGTTATTTTTCCATCTGAATGGTGTGGCCTCTTCGATCTTTGGTCGTTTTCAACTCTCTCATTTCACTAGACCTTTCTGTTCAACATGAAGTCCACTTGTTTTAGCAAACTAAACGTTTACGCTTTTACGTGGTCAAGAGTTTTCCCGAGAGGGGGAGGTGAGGGGGCACCAGTTGCTTTATGGGTCGTAGTCAGGAGAATAAAAGCAAATTTTTGACCTGGTCGCTACTGCTATGTAACCCTAGCTCAGAGTACTAATGCATCTCATAATGGTCCTCTGCAGTTTAATGGGAAGGGTACAGACGGTGGAGTATCTAAAAGATACGGAATTATTGATACTCCAAAAATATTAATTAGGGTCTTTAAACTACTCCTTTTTACGTAGCCGAAATAATTAATATTTTACAATACATGACGGTGATGTGTAGAAGTTAAGAATTGTGAGAAGCAATTAACTGTCTCTCTCTGCCCCTTCGCAGTATGGCCAACTGTCATTGGTTTAGATATCGACTCGGTTGGTATAGGTGATGGTATCAAGGATCAAGGATTAATAGGACGTTGGTACAGTATCCACCCACAAGTTGTTGTAAAAGGACGTGGCTGAGACAACCGACCACGACGTATGGGCGCAAAGTGGACCCAGAGTTAAGAATTTAGAAGACATCCACGTAGTTTTTTACTTCACTTGTAAGTAAGTTATCTATTACATTAATATTGTCACCCAATCAATGTTCTCTTCTTATGTTCTCACGTCTCGCTTCCTTTCCAGTTTTATTTAGCCTGATACAAGCTAGGCTTTTTGTTGGCTGGAGCAAGGGCCTTAAACTTTATGCATGAGTGTAAGTTTAAACTTCGGTCTATGCTCCTAAAGCCCAGACCACGGATACGCGCGTAAGTGGTACAATAATGTAACCTTATTTATTCTCGTTGTTGTAAACGAACTGACCTTTCCTTCCGCATGAGATATTTTTTTTACCTCTAGGTGTAACTTGCATTATGATTTAGTCCCTCCCTGGGTCTGCACCTAGCTGCTATGATGAAAGTATTCAAAACCGTTAATTTCAGCCCCTTTCTTTTTTAATTTTTCTTTCGTTTTGGGGGTTCTTCATTTTTATTTCCCTTAGGCTATTAACCTGCGTGCGCTCATGTTAATGACTGACCCCTGAATACGCACCTGTATTACTGTACCACTGCATGTGATTTATATTTGCAATTTCCAAACAAATCTATATCCGTCTACTGCAATGCGGTATCCCATTGACTGTGTATAAACGATGTGGCAAAACCGTGGAAGTAGATGAAAAAGCAAAAGCTGCGTACAATAGTTTAGGCAAGGCTAAAAAATCACTTGCCCAGTAACTTTCACGTGTGAATAGTTAACTACTTATTTGCCTGATGTCACAAACATGTTTGTTTACTTTTCCTTCTTTTTGTATTAAGTCACTTGTGTAGTTAAATCCTCTTTCGGGGGTTGTGTAAAGGATCTACTAATTTTCCAGTCCTTACCACAATATATTGTGGTAGTATTTGAACTGCATTGACGCAGAAAGAAACTCATACCTCAACTCAACGTTAAACAGTTGAGTATGTAAAACGATAACAGAATTTACTTTCAAGCCAGTTTCTATGAAAAAACTTTTTAGCTTTCGCGCCTACGAGTGTAATTTTATTTCATTACAGGGGCATTATTGTTACAAGCAGCTTCCCTTACACCGTCACTGTATTTATTTACGTGCATTGGATACATACAGTGTACATAGGCATACGGTGTACGGAGCGTACAAATTAATTTTTTGCAAACGGCCTCCCTCACGCGATTTATGCACACGTTTACGTACAGTACGGTGTGCATGCTTTACGGACAAATTAAACTGATCCCCCAAATCCAGCTACTTTGTTAGTTGTATTTGTCCGGGGGGACATAGGACAACAAGAGACCAATGGGCACTATGGTTCCTTGCTGAATGTAATGACACTGAGCCATGACCATACAAAGTATTAGCTAATGTGAAGTGTGCATGTGACTCTGGTGACTGCTATATGACATTTAAAGTTGTTGGCAGTGAATGTTGACTTCATCTACCAAGTATCCTATAATTCCACAACTTGAACTCAAAATGACCTCTGAAAACCTCCAAAAGGCCCCCAGTGACACCAGATGACCTTTGACCTCCACCAAAAACAGAATCAATCTTCTCCCCATTACACGACATCCACATACCCAAGTATGACATCTATCCAAGCTTCCTACCCTGAGGTATTGTGTTTACAACGTTTTCAGAGTTTGACCCCGGTGACCCCAAAAGACCTTTGACCTCCACAAAAAAATAGGGCACATCTTCTTACTATGGTGGATCTATATACTACGTACGAAACGTATCCAAGCTTCCTACCTTGAGATATTGTGTTAACAACAAGTTTTCAGTTGTTGACTGCTGGGGACCCCAGATGACCTTTGACATCCACCAAAAGCGATATCGTTAAACTTCTCACCATAACACATTTACATACCAAGTATGAAATCCATCCAAACTTTCTACCTTGAGATATCGTGTTAACAAGGTTTTCATTGTTTGACCCCCGGTGACCCAGATGACCTTTGACCTCCACAAAAAACAATAAGGCACATCTTCTTACTATGGTGGATCTATACACTAAGTATAAAATCTATCAAAGCTTCCTACCTTGAGATAACTTGTTAACAAGGTTTTCAGTGTTTGACCCTCCATGACCTCAGATGACCTTTGACCTCCACCAAAAACAATAGCATCTATCTTCTAACCATAACACATCCATAAACCAAGTATGAAATTTATCCAAGCTTCCTACCTTGAGATAACGTGTTAACAAGGTTTTCAGTTTTTGACCCCTGGTGACCCTACGTGACCTTTGACCTCCACCAAAAACGATAGGACACACCTTCTTACTATAGCGGTTCTATATACCAAGTTTCAGTTTATTCCAACTTTCCCTTATTGAGTTTCAGTGTACCTAAGCAAGCGTAACAGACACACATACACACACATACACACACACACGCCAACCTGACTACATAGGTTCCTTTTGCTAACGCAAGGTACCAAAAACGACTGTGCCACCGGACTCGGAATTGGCCCGGACTCGGGTCAGGTGGACTCGGTTACAGCCCTGGTAAACGATCACCATTCGTCTTTTGTATCTTTTGAGGACACCTTGCAAACTAATATCAAGACTACAGTACTTGGTATATTTTGAGTCTGGAATACGGGTTTCTCTGGAACCATATATTGAAACTTGAGTTAAAAGTGATGAAAAAGTTTATTCATCGTCTACGTAAACAGTAGAAAAGGAATCTCCTTTACTAGCCAGTGAAAACGATATGTAAAATTCCACCGTTGATAGTGCTAGTGGGTGGCGTCAACGTTTCTTATTTTGAGTCATTTCCCTAACAGTTTTGATTAGAGCTAAAACCAGGGAGCTGCCGTGGCAGCTTCCTGCTAAAACATTGATAGCAGAACCATCAGCATGATTTATGAATAGCCCCCGCGATTCCCGAAATTATCAACCAGAGGACCTTACGTAAACTGATGTAGGCCTAATCTATCGAAGAGGGTCGACGTAATTCAACAATTCCGACCAGTTCGAGACATCATATAGTCTGTGAGAAACCAGAGCATTAAACTTTATCAGAAATAACCTCGCGTGGTTGCAACGGTGGTGACCAATAATGAGGATTCCTCATGAAATGGGGAAGGGAGGCATGGTGACATGCACTTCTCCTCTGGCTTGAAGAGCGTCATTCGCCTTTGGTGTTTCCGACCTTATATACCATACTGTCTTTCTTCCGTCTTTTCCTTTCTCCCTCTTCCTTTTCCTGATTTAATATAAAAATTTTCTTAGGCGCCAATAGAGGACTGTTAATTGCGCCCCTCTGGATCTGCCACTGTACAGAAGGTTACAGGATTATCAAGAATCTCAATCCATACTCATTTCGAAAAATCTCGCTTCAGGGGATAGTCTTCCTTTTCCGATCTCCCTTTCTTTATTTGCATTTAGTGAAAATCTCGAAAAAAAAGACTGAAAAATGAACACCTACTGATTTCCGATCAAAACATCATTCAATCGGTTCTGCTATTCTGCAGCGATTCGCTAATTATGTTCCTTTAGTTCTATACAGAAAATGTAGCGATGCTCTTTCCCCGTGTCTGTTTAAGAATCAGACAACATACGTTGTATCTCATGTGAAAACGGTAGGCCTATGTAAATAAATAACGGCAGCACAGAATTAATTATCTACAGTATTACGCATAGGTCTGTTATGAAGTACGTTCAGCTTTTTCTTTCCTTGAGTCTGACTCCTATTCCTGCAAATGTTGTACAATATGGTTATAATGTGTAAATATCACCCGGTCTCTCATTTGACGGGATACTGTACATATTAAGTTGATCAAGTAGTGAATAAATGAATGAATAAACGAACGAGCGAAATAACTTATTAATTATTCTTTCAAATTGCGTGCCTAACTTCCAGTGACGATGCATTTAAAACCCGTAGGGCCTACTTATTCCTGAAAATGGCGTCCATTGATATAGACGAAAAACTCCAGCAATTCATTAATCGAAGCAACAGCTTCGATTGAAGGAATTGCTTCATTCTGTCACGTGATTTTCAGCCTTCATATGAGGTCGGGCGGATGAATATTACATCCATGTTCCGTTTGGAGTCAGCGAGCAATCGCATGCTGTTTTCGCATCGTGGGACAGCCGCGCAGTAATGTTAAGTATTCCAGTAGGGGGATTTTCAACACGGCCTATTTCAAAAAAAGGGGATTTTTTTCGAACAACTCCCTCCTAGTAAACTATTCTTGTGCAAGCAAAAAAAGTAAATCCACATTCAAAGGTATCGTTCTGCATTAGAAGCTTCTTTTTCATTTACCAAAAGATGTTAAGCAGTTTGAAATTAATTCATACTTTCATTGATATCAGGATAAGTTTGATAGGCTGAATTTAGTAAGTTTTTGACAAGCTTTGGCTTACGAATAGAGTGCTATCAACTTGCACAGTTGTCGGAACTGTTTCATTAACTGTCACCAATGCAACTCAACTTAGTCAATTACGCCTACGTTCACAGCAACTGCGTTATCATAAGAAATCAACACCAGCTTCAAGTTGATTTCATTACGTAGTGTAGACTTTGGCTCCTAGATTTTTTCGTTTTATTTTTGAACGATTTTTGCCTGCTGTGAGGTATAACCCACTTCATTTTTCATAAAAATTTACCTAGGCCTAAGTAACTTTGCTAGGCATGTGTCATCCGTAGCGACAGAGGCCCTACTGTTATGTTACTGTTAGGCCTAGCCTAAGTTTAGGCCAAGGCGTAAGGGATTATACAGCCTAATACTTAGCCTGTAGACGGCAACGGGGCCTTCTTAACAGTTTCATTTGTAAACAATTAAATGACAGGTTACGGTTCAGGATGAATGTAGCGTAAGCCCCAAGGCCAAGGAAGGATCGAAGTGGGGCTTGGATAATTTTAATCAAGGCCTAGCCTAGGCTACAGTTAAAAATGCCTAGGCCTACTGGCTGCAGATGTTGTGGGCTCCCAACAGAGGAGCAGAAAGCCAGTAGACTAGGCTATATAGACAATTAGCCTACACTTTTAGTTTTTTCTTTGACATATTTGATGAGGGAGAACAATGGTCAACCTTTTCTCGTTATTAAGATGGACCCACTGTAGTGGGATGGATGGCTGAGGACATTACACTGTTACTAATTCCCATCCCACCAAGTACCGGCCTGAGTCTGGATCTGTCTTTCAAGGATGTAAGCGTCACTATGTGGGGGAATACAAAGTAGGACAGAAAAACTGTGTAAATGATATTGACTCAGAGTCAAGAAGAGCACAGTTGTAGCATTAAGAATGGTCGTGCAGGACTCGGAACTAAGGGCCAAAGCATGGGCTCAGTACAGAATTTGAATGTAACGCCCTACACTATACGCCACCACAAGGAGACCAGTGACGGAGGGTACATCTTTGATAGCATGTATGGTTGCTCACTCACAAATGAACTATGACATAAATGATGTCTCCAAAATTATGATATCACATTTCTGTCATAATAGTCTGTGCGTTGAAGCAACCCATCTTTCCTGGGAAACCTGCTCTGAGTACACAACAGCATTGAGACAAACTTCCTTGACGGATCAGTGTCATTAAAGTGGCCATGCATAGCTCAGTACTGTCAGCAAAGGGCGCTCCCACATTCACAAACTCTTTTGATTGGTTTACAGCCTACTGACATGGGGATATGAATGTTAATTTATTTCAAAATAGAATTCTTATTGCAGGCATGGGAGTAAATCAATGTTTTGAGTGAAGTCTGTGCACCTGAATAACTTTTTCTTTGCCTTTGTTATCATTATGTGTTGACACTTGGAGCAATAAAAAAAGAACAGATCAAGCAGTAACATGTCCATTCGTTGTGCTTGTTCCCATCCTCCTGAAGTCACTGACATGTGATCTTCGAATGTTCATTTTTCAGTATTTACCTGCAGCACTGTGCACACAGGCTTAGGAAGTTACTGTGATACTGACATATAGCAACAGTGTTAATTTGAAGCAAAAGTTCACGAAAGTTCAGACCCCCACTGCATGAATGCACTGAATTCTTTTGTTCAGTAATAGTGTATATGACATGCAACTTGGGGTCAATTTTGAAGAGTACCCGGTACCCATATTAATACTTAAAATGGAAATCTAAATATAACTTTGTAGTCAGGAAGATCACTGGGTCATGCTCCTCGTTTTAGGGTTATACACAAATTTTGCCTCTCCTCAAGGTGGCGCACCACCATTACAGAAAATTACAATTTGGCCAAAGGGTGATCCCTCTGCATAAAGTGCCTGAAAATGTTGCTTTGGTTGATTTTCACCCTATTTGGATCCTTTGTGTAATACATGATCTAGTGCTCAGATTGAAGACTACATAATATTGTTCAAAAATGGTCAAAATTGCTTTTGTTGTTTATGATTTTGAGACGGGAAGAAAGTGGAGCCATCTTGTATCCTAGTGTGTTGTGCAGTATAGGAAAGATCGTAATTTTATATTCAGGCACCTCTTCCTCAAAATTGCATGGTCATACTATGGACATTTTCATGGTCCATCAACCACCATCTCGTGAGCTTCATGTGTACCTTTTGGGGGTTGGAAACTCGGACAAGGAATGAGAGGCTTAAACAAGCCCAGTTTAGTGTAGAGCAAGTCAACTGCAGGATCGGGAATTAATGGTGGTATGCCGCCTCTAGGGTTACTTGTGCATAGACCTCTGTTATTCTCCCCTAATCAAGCGAAAGTGCCCACATTTTCTGGGCTTCGATTAGTACTTGCCCTGCAAGTACGATTTTCTAGTTGACATTGGCCTCACCAATCATGAAATGGCTGAAATGTTAAAGGTCGTATGACACGCCACCAAAAAGAGCTGTTTCACTTGTCACTTAAAGAATTAAGTCCTCCGACCAAAGATCCGTTGGAATTATTTCAATATCTTTTACCGTTCTCAAAATAAACGTCTTCAAGGTTTGATGGTTTCTGAAGAAACTAATTGCCTATGCAAAAATAATGATGTGGAGTGTTGCAAAGTGTCATGATTTCTTTTATTACCCTATACATAAAGTATCTCTTAATTACCGATCATATAGATTACAGTTTGGTGAGTGATATCAATATTTTTCAAGGAAAAAAATTTAAGTTTTATAAAAAAAAAACCCTCAGGGAATAACAATGCTACCAGTGTCCTTGAAATTAAGGTTGAAAGACAAGGGCTAACATGTGCCATATAAGGTATGTCCCTCTTTGGATTTCACATATTTGCATATTTAACTCATGTTTATTCATGATACAAGTGTGAAATAGAAATTTCCCTGTAAAATGGTAAATACTTGATGGATTTTAATGGAAATTGCGGCTATTTTCTGGATTTTTAATGCTTTTTACATCAAATATCCAACTATGTTATTTTCATGTCACACGACCTTTAAATGTCAGGGAAGGAACAGCTAAAAGGAGAAGGCGCCAACTTCAGTTGAGAAAGAAAGACATGGAGTGGAACAAGAGCGGTAAGTTTATCAATATGTGGCTAACCAAGGGATAACTAAAACTAGCGTAGTAAGGTCCTAGGGCCTACCATAACTTGGGCCCAGGCCTATGCATATACATACTCATCGAGTGACCCGGATTCAACCTGTAGCTATTTGCATATGATTACCTTAGATACGGTCCTTTGGACATACATCATCAATTTTGTTCACAGTATCGACGTATCAATGCGTATCAACAGTGACGTATGGATTATGTACAATGACATGCACTAAAGTACCATTTGAAATTTTTTTCATATCAATTCATTTATTTGGTTCTTCACAATATTTGATAATAATTGAAGTAATATACAGGATTACATAACATTAAGATATTGTGAAAGGAAGCACTCTCAAAAAGCTTGTCGAGTAGGGTGCCCACTCCCCCCAAAATAAATTTATATAATAAATATAGTTAAAATAAATATATACCGGTAATATATAATTTGTATAGTAAATTTATATACATCAAATATCAAATACTTCAGAAGAAAACGTGCATTGACTTTTAAATATAGATGCGTTTCTGTACAAATTTAAATTTGCATTACAAGCAAAGAAACAATAAACGAGTACCATTCCCAATGGCCTTCAATTTATATATCACCTTTACGTAAGTTTTAAGTGGGTCCAAAATGATATCTGAATAGCCAATGTTGTTTTATTGTATTCTGTACTCATAGGCGTATGAGGCGGGGGCGGGGGCACGGTGCCCCCCCCCCAATTTTTGTAAAACCACCAATTCGGATACCGCAATAAGGGATGGGCTCTAGGAGAAGGGGGGCAAGAGCCCTCTCTTGAGGATACTTTTCTTTCTTAACATTTCTATTACTAATATCACTGAAAATATGAAAAATGCGATCTTTTTCAGCGCGCACCTGTTATGAATACTAGATCTCCCATTCTTAAGATTTTATTCCCAAAGCCCCGGGAAACCCTAAAGTAATCCATTCTCCCCTACTTCCTCAAGACCTCAGCATTATGGATGCTATCTATAATTGAAAAAAAGTCAAATTGTGATTTTTGTGGTATGTTGATTGCCCAGCTTATGTCATTTGAACTTTTTATGCCTGCAATTTCGTAAATACCCCAGAGCTTCCGGAGGCTTTGCCTCCTGGACGCCCACCAGGGCTCTGCCCTTGGACCCCGGCAGGTGCCCTAAGGCGGGCCCCTGGACCACACGCCGTTAGGAGAGCGCTTCGCGCTTCAGGGGCGCCTTTGGCGCCGTTTGACAGTCCACCTGGCTTTGCCCCTCATTTTCATACATCAAATCCCGTCCCTGCGAGGGGTCGTTATTCCGAAAGGAAATCAAGGGTTTCCAGCTACTGCATCATTGGTGGTCTAGTTAAATAGTTGTTTTCGTTTCCATATTTCCCACTTCATGAGTTAAGTATGCATTTTTACATCGATGACCATCCTTATGAGGCTTGCCTTCGGTATGAAACTTACTTCTGAACTCCAAACCGATACATGGACTAAATATAAATTAAATACCTGTGATATTTTTGTAATAATTATTTTTCGGAATAGCAAACTTATGTTCAATTCGGAATAACGATCCATCAAAATAAGAATATTGCGGAATAACGACAGTTCGAAACAACGGTACTTTATGAAAATGGTCCTTGTATTTGGTTCTGAATAGCGATCTTTCGGAATAACAGATATGAGTAACGGACAGAAACCGACTCTGAGTATCCTAGGAGATCAAAGTGATCCAGACGGCAAAAAATTAGACCATACCCTGTATGTGCATGGAGTTACGAACCTATTGTACTTTGATAAGCTCCTCAAATGGGCGGCCTAAACTTTGAAAAAACAACCTCCGAAGGCTGCATTTTAGAATGCTGTTTTTTGAAAACTTTGACAGTTACTTTGCCAGCTACTTTGCCAGCTATTTTGCCGTTTGGACAACATATCCCACTTAATGTGCAACATTTTACTCCTCTGACACATTATCAACTTTGTATCTTATTTTTGCCAAAAGGTTTGCCTGGAAAATCACTAGATATGGCACCAAGAGCAATATTGCTGGTACGGCGCACTACTTTTCAAAAGGTCGTATATATCTGAAGCGCTTTAGCTACGGAGGTGGAAAATTTAGAGACTTGCTTTCGCCTCTAACTTAATGCAAATGAAATTCCGTCGTTTTACATGAGTAAACAGTAAATAAAATCGATTTCTGTTCCAAAAATTGCAAATATTCAATTCCATTGGAAACTCCATGGGTTAACAAATATTTACTGCATGTAAATACAGCAGATATGCAATATGGTCGTCACTTCGAACTTCAAAATGGTGGTCAGCCCCCTTTAGAAAACTTTATTCCTTAATTATGCTGTGTTGAAAGCGATCTAATGACGAGGTAAAAGTTGTTCAAACATTTATACATGCAAAAGAAATACCAATGTAAGATAATGAAAAATATCCGCCATTTTGAAATCCAAAATGGCGGCTGAGCTGTCCGTACAAAAATGTCACCGTACTTTTTTTGAATTCAGCATACCAAACTGACATAGAACATAAAATCCAATTGGCACGGAAATCCTACTAGGTTCTCCCCTCCTACAAGACAAGCTAAAACAAAGGTTCAGGGTGTGTGATTCGTCACTCTGCGTAAAGGAGGTGAGTGGGGACAACCAATCACAGCCTTTGTAAGAGCACCGACAACAACAGCAAATAATAAAAGTTCTTTTAATCGAAAAGCTATGAAACAAGTTGGCAGTAACATTAACTGGGACTCATGTTTAGTACTCATATAAATACATCGGTAGACACCTCCATCATCCGGGTCGTCGAGTGGCAGAGTGGTCTATTCCAGCTGCTGTGCACCAATGTGTTTCACATGTGCGTGGGTTCGAATCCCGCTCGATGTACGTGGGTTTTTCTCCGGGTACTCCGGCTTTCCTCCCACTTGGCATAGGCTTGCCTCTAAAATCGGTTGCCCAGCCGACGAAGTCGGTTGCGCGCCGGACTGAAGCGCCTTCGGGTGGACCAGTTAACTAGCCGACTTTGCTTTTGCTCCATCATCCACTTCAAGCAGAAGAGGTGGATACGGTGGCTAGAACAGACAGACAGACGGTATCTTGCTGTAGTTTGATCCGTTTTCACGTAAAACTTTCATTTACATCAGGAGTGGGAGGCTTTTTGT
Source organism: Holothuria leucospilota (assembly GCA_029531755.1). NCBI lineage: Eukaryota > Metazoa > Echinodermata > Holothuroidea > Aspidochirotida > Holothuriidae > Holothuria > Holothuria leucospilota. The sequence continues at coordinate 34,967,667 of CM055976.1, forward strand.
GTAATAGTTCAACTGAAGAGGGAACATTGAACAGCCTGGTTCATCATCGACTTAGCATACTTTGTCATTGTTGTAAGCACCAACTCAGTCTGATCGTGAAACAGTTTCCTGTAAGTATGCTCATAATTTTCTATAACATGGAAATATTTATAAGATAATTATATAAGGTTCTTTTCATGTAAGAAATACAGTACTGCTCACCCCAAGGGGTTGAGGCAACGGGGACGATGGGATCACAATCCTCTTTAACTTCAGCTTGTAATTCTTAATATAATCGAAATCGGTGCAAACATTCACAACCCTGCCCTCTCACCCACCAGTCTTAGGAGTTCAGTTTAGTGGTAAGGTTCTGGTTAAATTAGTTAAGGGGTTGAGTTAGGGTTATCTTTGAGGTGAGCGTAAGGTTAAGTTTGGTTACGAACTAATGTAGGTTTAAATAAGGTTGTTGGAATTTTTTTCGGAGGGGGGAGGGTAGGACTGAACGTTTACCGAAGTTGATATTTGTCACACTATGGTTATCAGGTCTGTAACTGTTATGTGTGTGTGCATATGGGGGACGGGGTAGGGGTGAAGGGGTCGATAGAAACCTCCAGATGTATGTACTCTGCATGTTATTCCGTTGTAATTAAGAGGCACTTTACAAAGATTTTGGACTATGTTAATCAGTCCTTAATAAATTAACACTGTTTCTTTGATCTGCAATCGATCTTGGCCGTTAACCTCTGTCTTCGGCAGTATTTTGTCCAAATTGATCTAAAACGTCAGACTGTGCCTGAGAAATAATTAAGACACCACCATTGAGATACACTGGGGCTCACTCGGAACCTATTCTGAGGTAAAGTCCGAGGTAAAAGCATACGTTTTAACACTGACTTGACCTTTGCTCATTCTGGTTAAGGTGGTAAATTTTGGTTATGCATTTATAAGGGGTTTTTGAATGACAGTAATAGGTATTTTTTTCGGCCTATTACAGGTTTTGTTACCGGCTATGAGCTTCAGAGAAATGTCCTCAATAAACGCCTTTTTTTGAAAAATAATATTATACGAAGATGGATCGACAAATGATTGATTGCATTGCAAAATTTACAGACCATTTCCGCCTTCTTTTTCGGTACCTCATCTGCTCAACATAAGATAGTATTCTGAAGGTAATCTTAAAAATTCACGACACTTTTAGTTTTCCGGTAGCAAACCGTAACATGCTTTCAATCAATGCCAATTTTTAAGGCTTATAAAGACCAGTTATACTGTGGAAACTCAACTCAGCGAATTTTTCATAATTTGCATTGTCAAGTAAGGTCAATCAGACTGAAGGTTTGCCCTCGGAGCGGACGAAGTCTTTAGGGTTCAACTCGTTGTTGAAAAAAAAAACCAAAAGTAGCCACGGAGAGTTGCTACGGTTGCTAGTTACGGAATGTCGGCTAGACCGATCGTTGGTAGTCCGCTAACGTACATAAACCTTATTTCATCGTAAGGCCCAAACTTCTGAGGGTTTTCATGTAGCAGGCTGTAAGACTAGCGAGCATTTGATCGATGAGCACCCCCTATTTTTGTTTGGAAATACCTTGCAAGTTTTTTTCAGGTTTTTTTTTTCGTTTGTTGAGCTAGACGGTCTTGAGCGATGCTTCAATGAAAATTTTTGCTCGTGTTAAGTGGTTCAGGTGCGAATACTGAAACGGACCATGTTTGGGTCAATATTTTCTCCAGTGGTGCATTTGTATCAGAGATAGGTATAATGAGGGTGATATGCATTACAAGTCCCTTTGAATGAATATTACGTTATCTCGGCTGCTGCTGTTGCGACTCGACTAAGAAGGACCGAAATTATGGCACCTCTGCGAAAATGTGCCGCAATATCGCGTTTAGTAAGCAATATAATGCTAACAGCTTTTACCATTGGACCTTTCCTTTAAGCTCCACTATGTCTGCATAATTGGACCCTAACCTAAAAGTGGTCTCCAGCCAAGTTTTCCAAAATTGCTGAAACTCAAATGGTGTAGTGCGGGCCCGAATATAAAAAAGATGCATGGTTTAATCACACAGTCTGTTGACAAGTATTGCAAAAAAAAAAAACCAGTTTAAATTGAAGGCTCCAATGGACCATCTTTGGACCAATGTTCTCGCTAGTAGCACGTTTGTGTCAGATAACAGTATAATGTGAGGGACACGTCCTATCAAGCTTCGTAAAATGAGCACTGCGTTACCTCTGTTACTGCCGTCGGGGTTCCAACTACGAAGGCTCGAAGTCGATACCCCTCTAAGAATAATATTCCACAAATAACGATTTTAAAAAGCAATACAGTATACTGCTACTTGCTTTCACCCTTAGACATTCCTTTAAGGTTAACTATTTTCGCATAATTTGACCCTAACCGTTACAGTGGTCTCACTGCCAAGTTTTCCGAAATTGAAGAAACTCAAATGGTGTCCTTGCAGTCCGAATAAAAAGTTCATGCATGGCTTAATCATATCTTCTGTTATTTTACAATGAAAGCATTTAAAGGTGAATATTGATAACAGATACCAGCTTAGTGTGGGTGACACGCGTTTTCAATTTGTGTTGAATGAATATTACGTTATCTCGGTTGTTGCCGTCGGGGTTATATCAACGAAGTCGAGGCCCCTTTGCAAATAGTGTTCTACCAATAGTACGTTTAGAAAGCAATATACTGCTACAGGCGTTGGCTATCTTCTTTCCTTTGAAGGTCCACTTGTTTCGCATTAATGGATCATAAATACTACATTGACCCTCCTGCCTAGTTATCCAAAAACTGTTAAAGAATAACCAAACATTATTATGTCATTTTTTGTTGCAAATACAAATATTTAAAAGTTTATACTCGAATGGACACTCATCGGGCCCATATTGCCGCCAGTAGCGCGTTTGTGTCAGAGAGCGGCGTAGTGTTGGTGATACGTCTTCCAAATCCGCGTTGAATGAATATTGCTTTACGTCGGTTGCTGCCGTCGGGGTCCTAGCTACGAAGGCCCGAAGTCGAGGCCCCTCTGCAAATACTGTTTCACCAATAGCTCGTTTAGAAAGCAATATACTGCTACCGGCGTTGCCTTTTCCACGTTCCCTCTAAGTCCCACTTGTTTGGAATTGATAGACCATCGATATTACACTGGCCCTTTTGCTGAGTTTTCCCTATATTGTTGAAAATGTACTGTAACCTATTAACACTGAGGCACCCGAATTAAAGGGGATCCGTGATATAAGCAACTTTTCTTTTCTGTTACAAAAAGTTAAAAAATAATGCTCAAATGGACAATGTTTGGGCCCATATTCTCGTCAGTGTCGCGTTTGTGTCAGATAGCGTTATAAAATGGGTGTCACATATTTTCAATCAACGCTGAATGAATAATATGTTACCTCGGTTCCTGCGGTCGGAGTCCCAATTATGAAGGTCCGAAGACGACTAGGTTCCTCTGCAAATAATATTCTACGAACCGCGCGTTTAGAAAGCAATATACTGCTACCAGCGTTGAATATTAGACTTTTCCTTTAGGGTCCACTTGTTTTGCATTGGTGGATCATGATCATTACACTGCCCCCCCCCCCCCCGCTGAGTTTTCCCGAAATTTTTTTATAAAACTTACTCGAATATGCTCAAATAGGCCATCTTTGGGCCATATTCTCATCAGTAGAGCGTTAAAGTCAGATAGTACTGTAATGTGTTTGATGAGTCGTTTCAGTTTAAGTTGTATGAATATTATGTTCTCCCAGTTGCTGCCGTCGGGGACCCAACTATAAAGGACCGAAACTAGGTCCTCTGCGAATTATGTTAAACAATAACTCATTTAGTATCTAATAAATTTTACCACATTTCGACTTTCCCTTCAAGGTCCACTATTTTCGCACTGGTGGACCATGTATACATTACTGGCTCTTCTCCTGAGTTTTCCGAAATTGAAATAAAATGAACTGTGATCACTGAGGTACCCAAATGAAAAGGTAGTGCATGATATTAACCATCTTTTTTATTGTAATAAAAAAATTCAAAGGTTAATGCTCAAATGGACCATCTTCGGGTCCATATTATCTACAGTAGCACGTTTGTGTCAGATAGCGGTACGTATGGGTGATACGTCTTTCAAGTTGCGTTTAATGAATATTATGTAGCACGTCTTTTTTGCCCGGATTTAAAGACCGACTAACATAATAATTGAAATAAATCAAGAAACATTTTCGGGGCGTTTCAATTATAAGAAAGTGTTTATTGTAAACTCTAAACTGGTTGCATTAACACAACGAGAATACACAGAAATAAACTCAAGGAGGACAAATAATAATAAGACTGAGTCTCAACTCTAAGTGTTCACAAAAAGAGATTCGAATAACATAACGTAAACTGATTGAATAAAGATGAAATAAAATTGAAACAGAGTGAAAACAAAAGGAAGCCTTACTCGAGGACAGTCAGATCATTTGGCTCTGCCTTAACCAAAGTGGGCGAAAATTAGCAAAACTCTCAAGTTTGTTGCCTCTGATGCTGCGAAAATGACTCATACAGGAATTACCAGAAAACATTCAAGAAGAAACATTACTTTGGTCACTAGGTATCTCGGATAAAGGGTACTTTACCAGGAATAGTTTGTAGGAGGGATAATTATAAAAACCAACAAAAGCATTAGTGGTTAGGGTTGACACGTGAAATTCCGAATACTTAGAAGTTTGGGGACAAAGAGGTATGAACCTTAGGTTTCGGGACGGAACGAAGGGTGGGACTAACCACAGAGTCAGTGAACTGGTAAGAGAAACCTTGGCAAGTAAGTCGCCTGATCACATTCCCATATTCCCCTGGGCTGAGTCACGTCCTCGTGACGATAATAGTAAACGGAAATTTGTGATAAAATTCATTCCTATCTGGCAGTGGTGTGGATCCATCTCCAAAGGTGGGGGGGGGGACTTTTCACCATTTGCGAATAGTCGTCCTGAGGAGGGGTCTAAGGGGAGGGGTGTTTCCATCCCCTTGAAAGAAAAGGAAATTAGAAGGTGTCTTTATGGCAAATGGTGCCATATTTGGTAGCAATTGAGCTATTAAAATGTAGTGTCAACCCGTAATCTATGTTATAATACAATTCATCACAGTTTTAGTTTTTGAAAAAGTGGATGGGACTTTTTGGAGATGCCCCCTTCCAAAAAGTGAGGGGGCGCGGCAAAAATATGAGGTGTCCCCGTCCCCCATGATCCACTCCCATGCTATCTTAGAAAAGCAAATTCGAATCATCAGAATGAACAACATGATAACATAAATCATATAATCGCAACTAATACAATGATGACATATTTCAAAATATGAAACAGTTCCCAAGTTCTACTACTACTATTAAGCTATACCTTCGAACAAGATTTTCAGACATTTAAAAGAAACACTACGACAATATAGCCTATCACTGAAAATACATTATCAATCAAACATAAAAAAGATAAAAATATTCAAAATACACCCCCATTGTTCGACATTATTCATTTTACTCTGGGGAATACCAACTGTGGCAACTGTCTTCACTATTTCAACAACTTTTGCCTTGATAGGGAAACTCCAGCGTACGAAGATGAACTCTTGACATCTTAAACTCTCACACTGTCGGCGATATTTAGCTCTACATAACGGTAACGAATAGTGACATCAAAAGTAATTTGAATCAGAAATAAACCAGAGACGGGAACGCTACATCCTTCCTCATATGTCCTAAATGCTCTTTCGGTGAATGTTTCTGAAAAATTAATGTCATGCATAGACCGTGTCTAACTATGAGTCAAGCATATCAGTCACATATGTGTAACACGAACGCTCACCAACGCTCAGTACTGAACCTTACAAACGTCACGAGATTTATTTTCGATTCGCAGCAACTTGTTTGCTCTGCATGAGCCTTTAAGATTTATGAGACAAATCATCGAACACGGACAAAATTCTAAGAACAGATGAATCCAAAACATATTGAATAACAACGGAAATGTAGATTATTTATTGCAGCAACACTTCAATTAACTTAAATAACTAAAACTGATTACAAGTTAATAGCCGCTTTGAATTAATATTATGTTATCTCGGTTCCTGCCGTATGGGACCAAACTATGAAGGGTATAACGTATGGTCTTTGCAAATAATATTCCACAAAAACGCGTTTAGGAATGAATATATTGCTACCGGTTTTAACTATTCGACTTTCCCTTTAAAGTCAACCCTTTTCGTAGTATCGGACCCTAACCGTTACAGTGGAGCCATTGTCAAGTATTCCAAAATTCGTGAAACTCAAATGGTGTCTTTAAATCCCGAATGTTACAGGAGATGCATGATTTAAATGCGTAGTTTTGATGTCATGAGTCTCATGCTCTTTCCGTGGTATGCTTGTTCTTAAAAGGGCATAAAGCACTTGAGATCCCTCCTCTTCAAAACCTACAATAGTCTCGTATGCCTATATTAATGCCAGTGTTCTCCACTAGCTGTTTTGTCCGGGGGCTCCGCCAGTACAAAATGTGCCACACTACTTTTGCGCCCGGACAAACCTTTGCCGCCCGCACAGAAAATTGACCCGCCCGGTCAAGAAGTTGTCTGTACACTCAATCACAAACACCACAACTTAGTCATTTGACTGCCTTTTATATTTAATTTCAATACTCATGACAAGCAATGCATAATAAAGCATCGGAGATGCAAACCCAGCTCACTTACACCTGAGCTCTTATATCATTCAATATGCACTGAGGCTACTGCATTTCTTTCATATGTTTCCATAGTAAGAATTCGTTACCATCAAACTCATACATTGAAGGAAACCATTGAATTGAACTGTCCTCTAGGTTTCCCGATTTTTACCCGAAATTTCCATTTAAGTGAACTGCTTCATTATTGAATACGTCCAAGTGGAAACTGGACCTTCAGATCTGCAAGTAAAGTCAAAGATATTTAGAAAATGCAATTTGCAAAAAAATGACCACAAAATCCCCAGATTTGAACACATAGGGAAGGCTAAGAACAAGGCCGTAGATTGCACCATTTGCGATCTAAGCCCTCCTAAATTGTCAAAATTTTCCCAAAGGGGAGGGGAAACCCCCTCCCTTAGACCCCTCCCCAGAACAGCGATCACAAGAGCCCCCGGACAGAAAACAGACCAGTGGAGAACCCTGAATACGTTGTTTTTCACTCGTCCACAACTTATATCATTCGTTCCCTTTATTGTAGGCCTGGACCCGTAGCAAAGACGGATTCCGTGGGACAAAGTCAGCAGAGGTGGAGAGACGCAAGCAGAACGTACATGGTCATGTGGTAAGTGATTAATTCTTCTAAAGACCTACGACGGATTTAGAGAGACGGCATCCTCCAGAAGTCCTTCCTGAAGCCTTATATCCACCACCCAACACACATTTTTATTTTGCTCAAACTGTGGTGGTGCATGCTATACCCGTCCTGAGCGAAACCACTTTCAATGGACCGCCTCCCCCATTAAAAGTTTCTGGATCCGTCACTAGTGATAAAAGACTTTTTTTTGACCAGACAGTATATGTCAGTCACAAATCGAATGTCGAATTTATTAACAATAGCCACTACGTCCTAACATGACGTATACCAGATATTTGATAGAAACACGTTCGTCATTTGTCTCGTCATCGTCGTATTCATCGCTTTATTGGTTTGTCTTTTTCGCATCTAACAGAGGAAGGCTCATTACAAAGACGACTCCAGTCGAAAATCAGGAAACGCCGAAACCCCTGCCGTGTCAAATGGGAGGATGAAAGGGAATAATGAGTCCGTAGAAAAGCTTCCTGAGGTATATATTTTTACTTAATAAATAAGAAAACTTGTCATTTATTTGAAGCAATCAAATACTCTGACTAGACGAAAACTTGCGGCATTAAGGGTATGGTCTATGTAGGCTACTACCATTATTCTCTCCGTCTCGATGAACATGCATTGAATGCGTCCTTGTGTTCGATCTTACTAATAGTGTTCACCATCTACTGTTGTTTTCATGACCGTCAAAGGGTTTTTTTAAATAAAGTGGTAGGGCACCACTTATTATTGCCTCGTTGACTTACACACTAACTGGACCCTTTTGTGAGTTTTCAACTGGCACACGCTACCCCTCATATAAAAGCTCACAAGTTGGTCTTTCACCCTGTTATCATAACCGTTGAGATGTTGAACTAGAAGAGCTTCTATTTTAGGGTAGTTGTTCCTCCTCTTAATGAAGTGTAAGAGGGAAATTTTACACAGCTGAAGGATAAAAATGCTAAAAAAATAAAAAATGCCTAAAATACCTTCAATTTTCTTCATTTTTGCATGATAAGTTCTTCAATTCCTTTGCTATAATGTTAAAATTACGTATTGAGCGGTATACCTTTAGCAAAGTGGTCTGCATTCAGCCCCCCCCCCCCGAAAATATTTATAGGGACTAAATTTGTGGGAAACATTTCGGGGGAGGAAATTCCTTGAGTTAGTAGTACTCTTTTCTTCAGTCCAAAGTTTAAAAAAAAGGGTTGGTATGTGGGTGGAAGAACGACGCCATTTACTGTGGTGCAATTTTCTGTGCAATGGGCTAAATAATTTGCATCTACCAAATTATAAGGGCCGAGCGGGTTTGTCTATAACACTGGTGCCACAGTGTGCTAGTAACTCATACCATATCTTGAAAAAGGAACGTTTAAAGGCAGTAGGCAGTCACCCCAAACAGAGTGAGTGTGCCCTGTTACTCTAGTTCATGATTGGCCTATTTTGATCATATGACAATATTTTTGTTAGTGAATTGTGAAATTCAAGGAAAATTTCTCCTTGCTTTGCATGTTGTTTGTAATAGTTATGTTTAAAATGTCTTCAGAGGTGCTTGTAATGCAATAAGAGGAGATTTGCAAGAGTTTGCTCATTTTTCAAAGAAAATTTTGGGGCGACTGCCTACTGCCTTTAATAGAAGCACGCTCGTCATGTGTCGCATCATTGTCGATTTAATATCTTTTACTGGTTTTTCCAATGGAGAAACACAATAAGCTTTCTTTTTATGAAGAATTTACTTTTTCACCCAACAGGTGAAGTTTCATCACAGAAATGGTCATAATGTTAAATCGAGAAACGGCAAAACCCTTAACATGGCCGAGTGTGGAGGGGGAACAAGACCAAAACGGCAGGAACTATTTTGCATATGCAAGACGAGTTACACGGGCAAAAATCGACGAAGCATGATACAATGCGACGAATGCTCCAAATGGTACCACAACGACTGCATGCATGTGCAAGGTTTCAACGACGAGGAGAGAGCCCTTATGAAGTATCGTTGTGGTGTAGGATCATGCAATAATGGTAAAACTAGCATTTCTTTTGAACGTCATGGGGAGGGTCACTCTAGTCACTCAGGTCACTCTAGTAAATTATGTAATGAAACATATTCTGATGATTGCGTACGGACGCAAGAAGAGTCCGCCCGTGGAAACACGACAAAAATTTTTGACACTACGGGTCATATGGATCAAGATGAATTTAGAGTAGATTCAGACGAAGCATTTGAAGAATATATTCATCTGCTTAAGGGGGTAGATGGATCCCACGCCACACCAAGGGTTGACAAAACAAACGGGACTAAAAGGAGATTATCGAAAGGTCAATTAAAAAGAAAAGTCATAAGGAATTCACGAGAAGACGACTATGGTGTGACGTCGGACGATGAATTCGAAGAATTTATTAAAAGGGTTAAAGAGGATGGCGGTGACAAACTTGGTAAAGAAGCAGGTGAAAAATTTATTAAAGAATTAGAAACCAAAGTTGATAAAGATTTAAACAGCAAAATTTGTGAAGGATTATGCAATAAACGCACTGAAGTATTTCATGACAAAATAGAACAAGTTTTAGACTGCAAACTTGGTGAGGAATTAGAAACTTTAGGGAGAATTAACATTACAGACCTGCCCCAAGCACGTGAAATGAACTTTTGCAAAAGTAATTCAGAGACAAGCTTTGTAATCGATCAATCAGATTGGGAAAAATTGCGTAGGAACCAAACTAAGCCCAATACATTACCTTTAGAGTGGGTGAATATTTTTAGTAGCAAATTAAGGAATATAAATGACGTATGTTCATTTATTTTTATACGACACTATGTTCGCAAACAAAATTCCCGGAAAAGAAGTGGTTTAGTTTTCAAGGCAGACGGAAGATGTTCCTTCTCTGACTGCCCAGTAACCTGCCATCTTGAGATGGATTGTGAAAGAAAGTTGAAAGTGAATGTCAAATTGACCGGTACCACATGTCACAGGAGAAACGAAATAAGAGCACGTTATGTAAGGGGCCAAGACCGTAGGAACCTTATGGAGAAATTGCAACACAAACCTCCGAGGAGGGAATATTTAGATCGTATAAACAAACTGTCTGATGAAACGTTTCTCTCTGGGTGTCGGGATATGGCTCCCTCAAAATCTGTCCTAGAAAAAATTTCATCCGAGGGTCGGGATTTTATGAGGGGGTGTGAAGGGGAATTAATGGAATTACTGAAATTAATAGAGACACAAAAATTGAAAGACACGGGAAGAAAAATTGAAGGTATTTTGCGGAAGGTTTCTTTGGAACCACCTTACCTGATGTTATGGAGCGAGGAGTCCATACGAGTATGGCATACAATTTGTCCCAGGGATGTTGTTTATTTAGATGGAACAGGTTCTATCATTACAAATAATTCATTCCTCGCAGGAAAAAGAAAGTATCAACTTTACGAATTAGTTGTTCGTAACCCGGTTAAAGGTAAACAACCCTTTACGGTGGCATCGCTTGTCACTACTACCTACACTGCAGACATTATCCTACATTTATTAACTTCATTTCAACAGTCGGAAAAAATCATTTACGGTCACCAGAACACTTCGGTTCCCTCACTGATGATAATAGATGGTAGCAGCGCACTTCTAATTGGCATATTAAAAGCATTTACAGGTGAGAGTCCCGTAGAATACTTAGAAAGATCGTTTAGGATTGTCACAGGTTTAGCAAATGCAGCTGATTTATCAAAAATGCTGGTACATATTTGCTCGTCGCATTTCATGAAAACGATGGCATCTTTTTGCAAAAAGCACTTTGGTAAAAATTCAAAGTTTATTAAGTACTGTATAGGTGTTTTAATTACTTGCCATGACTGGACAACATTAAAACTCATTGTAAAGTATATTTTTGTCCTTACTGGAAGCAAAAACATGAATGAACAGTCTACTCATGCTTTCAGTGAACTATCAAACTTCATCCAGCGGGACGAAGTGAAAATTCTAGATTCTGTAGCTGAACCTGATGAGCCTTCTAAATCAAACCTGTTTGACTGTATAGATATTACTGAAGACGAGTTCGTTAGAACGGCTCCTCACTCGCCCTTCAAAGAATTTTTTTCATCTTTGTTAAAGAACACGACGAAACACCTAGATAAAGGAAAGGATGAAGGAACTAATTCGTATTATTGTCCCACATTTTCAAATGAACTGGTGAAAAACTATCTCTCTTCTGTCGGGGCATGGTCAAGTTTACTACTAGGAAACATATCTAGACACGGTTCGAGTGAATGTTATGAAAAGTTAACATCAAAATACAGTAACATTGCTATCGGAGATTTCCACAGTTTGCTCAGTCAGAATAGGACCCAAGGTACAGTCGAGAAAACAATGCAGGAAGTTAAGAGAGTTAGATTAAATAACCGAAGGGTTAACTCTTTAGATGAATTTGTCCGGGTGTATGAGAGAGATTACATTGCTTTGCAAAGAGAATTTTTAGATGAGTTTAGTAGAAGACCCAGAAGAGTATCCAAAAAGGCAACTAAGATATCTAAAGACAAATGGATTAAACGAAAACGCAAGCCAAACACTAACGTTGTGGGAAGTTACTTGTCACCCCCTCCTAAAAAATTTACCCTCAAAAATGGTAAAAAGGAAAATAATCTCCCTCAAAAAGGACCAAGTGAAAATCCGACTGTCGACTCACACTTTACAAGAGGAGTGGAAAATGTCAATAATGTTACTTGTTGGTTTGCAACTGGGATGCAGATGGCCAGACATGTATTACAGTTTTTTGAAACGTCATCTGGTAGGTTGCAAGATGATCCCACTCTGACTGCACTGTGGGAGATGCTTTTCATACGGGGGGGAATAGGGGGGAAAGGGGCAGGGAAAAGAGATCAAACCGGAGGCAAGTTTCATGTGAGACCATTTTTGCCTTTTTAAGCACTTTTGAATATGCCTGTTTCCCAAAAAAAATTGGGTAGGGGGGTAAGACATGGGGGGGGTTTCCCCCCCCCCACTGGTTACACCTTTTGGGGTGAACTTTCCCTTTTTTGAAAAAGCCCTGGGGCAGTGTTTCACACTTGGACAAAGAAAAAAACCTGACCCATCATGCAAAAATGTCTGAATGACGGGTTTGTCATGCACATGTCTTGTAATCCCTTCGGGGTTGTCAGCTCCACTGGGAGAAAAAAATTTTCTTTAGTAATTTTTGGTTTTTGTTTCTTGACTTTGGGAAAAGAATACCTTCCCACAGGATACTGTCGAGATAGAAAAAAACCAAGTGACGTTTGTAACTCATCATGTTCTGTGACAAATGAAATGTTCCCAAGTGCTTTTGACTTGTTTAGGGGTAAAAGAGGAAAAACCATGTATACTGTATCCCCGGGCCCTTTTTGGGGGTTAAAAAAAAGGGCCCATTTTTTTTAAAAAATTTAAAACCCCACTTAAGAACTTTTCCCTTGTAAAAAAATTAAAAAAGGTGACATAAATTTTCAAAAGGAATAAAATAAAAAATAAAATTGCAAGGAGTTTCATGAAACAATTCCCCAAAGCTTCCGAATTATGTCTGTTAAAGACATTGGCTTTGGGAATTTAAATGGCAGGAGCTTTGTTCAGGACATTACAGTACTGGGGGTTTTTTGGGTTTAAACAAACTGAGGGACATAAAACCCTTCTAAAAAACCCCAAAAAATTGAAATTACATTTATTTTGGTGTGTAGTATGTTTCCCAAGTGCAAGAATTACAAATGCACCATAAAAAGGTACTCTTCCAAAAAAAATATTCCTAAATTTAAAAAAAAGCCAAAGCGTCCCCCAAATATATTTTGACATATTTTCCCCTAGTTCTAAATCCAATTTGGGGGACTGTGCTTTGGGTGGCATTTAAATTTAAAAAACAATAGTACCACTCTGGGGTTTGGGAAAAAATGACTTGGAGTGTCAGTTGGGGTTCCTAATTGGGCTCATACTACACCAACATACTGAAAATTGAAATTTTTTGGGTTTTCTTAGAAGGGTTTTTATTCTCAGTTAGAAACCCCAACAACCCCCAGTAGCTGAAATTTGTCCTGAAAAATGCTCCTCCCATTCAAATTTCCCAAACACCAAAGGGTTCTTTACAGACATAATTCTGAAGCTTTTGGTAAGGGGTTTCATAAAACCCCTTTGGGCCAATTTTTTTTTTTGTTTTCTTCCTTGTAAAATTTTGTCCCCTTTTTACTGTAAAAACATAGATTTTTTAAGTGGCAATTTAAAAAAAAATTTCCCTTTTTTTTTAAACCCCCCAAAACCCGGGGAGGGGATACAAAAACCCTGGTATTCACTTTTTTACCCCTAAAAAAAGCCATGCACTTGGCAACATTACTTTTTTGGTCAAGAAGCATGATGATTTTAAATCTTTCACTATGGTTTCTTCTATCTCGACAGTAGTCCTGGGGAACAGGAATTTCCCTTTTTTCCCCAAAAGGTCAAAGAGAAAAACCCAAATTTACTAATGAATTCTGCTCCCCAGGGGGCAAAACCCCCCCTAAAGGGATGACAAGACATGTGCAGGAAAAACCTGCCCATTAAAGACCAGTCTGCTTTGATGGGTCAGGTTTATTTTTTTTGTCCGTTAAAACACTGCAAAAAGGACTTTCCACAAAGTAAAGTTCCCAAGGGGTTTGAACCAGGGGGGGTGGGGAAACCCCAATCATGTTTTACCTCCTCCCAAGGTTTTGGGAATCGGTTTACAAAGGGGTTTAAAAAGGAAAAACCTGGTCTCACATGAATCTTGCCTCCGTTTTGATTTTTTCCTTTTCCTCCCCTTTCCCACCCTACCCCCCGTATAAAAAGCCGGGTTTTTTCCCAATGAAATTCCTTTAAATTGGCCCATCAAACATGACCACTGATTCCTTTTTCTCTTTGCTTTCCTTTGCCTTTTTTAGAAAATGTAAAACCCATGTGGGGCATTTAGGTTCCCACTAAAGAGTAAAAAGGAAAATTTTTCCCCTATAAAATATACCACTTAGGGGAAAGGGGCAGGGGTTTTTCCCCCTTTTTTGTTTGGGTTAAATTTAAATCAGTACCAAAGAAATCCGTTTGTAAAACCCCAACTTACGAAGTATCACTGCAAAAAACCCAAATTACAACTAACCCTGTCACTAACAACCATTTTCCTTTTTTGTGTACTTTCCCATTACACTTTAAAATTAAATGTCTATTACAATAAGGAATTTCTGACAAAAAGGGAAAAATAAAAAAGGTTTCCCAACTAGCAGCAAAAAAAATTTTTATTTCACAGTTTTCCCTTTTACAACAGCGGGTCAAGTCCATTTACATCACCCTATTTTAAAACAGTAATGTATAAAAAAAAGTTCAACACAACTTTGGAAAGATGCCTCAGGTTTCTGATGGGTCAGTAAAGTCACTGCACAAAATTCTACTATATTTTATGTTGAATTTAAACAAAACTTTCTAGGATTTCATTGCACTTACTTTCAATATTTTCATATCACTTCAAATTTGGGTTTTGGGTATTTCTGACATGTCCTAAAAGTCAAATGGGACCATTGTTTTTTTAAAAATTTCATTTTTCTAAATTGTCAGTGGGGAACCCAAAAGGGATAATAAACCGGCGGGTAAACGTGGGCCCCAAGGGGAACTTTTTCCCCACCTATAAGATTTTTATTTTTGTTTTGGAAATTTTTTAAATTTCAACAGCAAAATTTAGTCCCAAAATTTCATGCCCCCCCCTCCCACCAAAAATTCTACTACTAAAATGACTTGTACAAAAAATTGCACACTCTGATTTACATTTTGTAACCTAAATGTAAAATTAACAGAATTTTCCAAAAGATTTAAAACTTCAAGAAAAAACTAAAAAAAAGTGTAAAAAACTGATAAAAAAAACAAAGTTTGCTTAAAAACCAACAATTGCACTTTACCATACCAAAGGCTCCCTACAAATTAAATTAAATCTTTCCATTTTACCTGTAAAAGTCTTTTTTTTAAAAAGTTAAAAATATACATTCTTCACTTGTTTCCAATTAAAGTGGGGCCACTTTTGTGTATCTGAAGCAGTTTGTGCCCCTGTGCGGGTTTGGTGGTAAAGGAAATTTCACAGGGGGTGGTGGGCGACATGAGAAACATATTACCCACTGTTTTAAATATCTTTCAATTCATGTCAAGAAAAAAAATTCTAAAGGGATGACCTGAAACCCCAATTTTTTCTAAAAGGGGGGGGGGGGAAATTTCCCCCAGGCCCTTTTCTAAAATTTTCTCCTGGTCTCTGCTTAAAAAGCAAACATAAATTCTCAATCATAAAAAACCCAAAACTTGCCACCTGGGTATTCATTTCTAAATTTGTCCATCAAAAAAAGGGCCATCAAATTTGAAATTTTTCCCTTTACTTAAACCACTACTGAAAGCATCGGGGGTATACATACTTTTAAAATTTTAAACCGGCAAAGCACAAATTGGTTTTGGGCAACCCCCTGTCCTAAAAATTTTTCTCCCCCTATTTTTATTAACGGGGTCCTCACAAGATTTTCACGAAGGTTGATTTCCATGCCATATCTTAACCGGGGCACTACATCAGAGGGGCCCCAAAGGGTCGGCATGGGGGGCCCTGCCCACCCCTTGCATTTCCCCCCCAAATCAAAAAACGAACACTTTTTTTTTTTGTTTACTGTTTTTTTAAGGTAAGCCCCAGCAGGCAATCCCCCCCCGCAAGTAAAAATCTAAAATCCTCCAAAAAGGGTGGGTGCCCCTCCCCAGAATAAGTTTTAAAAGGGGAAATTTTGGGTGCTAACACTGCAGTGACATGGAAATTTGAAGAAAATAACGGTCTTATCTTTACCCATTCAAAAACCCCAGGGAGGTGTTAGGAAGGAGACCAATGTTCTATGGGACTTTTGGAAGAAATGTTCTTTTCCCAAAAATTTTCTTCCCTTTTTTTTTCTCAAAATTTTGTCTCGTACCTAGATAAACTAGGATCATTGATGCTTTGGGTCAAAAGGGCAATGAAAAAAACACCCCTCTTACGCTGAGCTCGTTTTTTTTTATTCCCACCATCAGGAAAAAAGAAAATTTTTTTTACCTTTCTCGTTTTTTCGTCCACAAATATCATTTCTTTTAAAGTGAGCTAAGCATTTCTTTACACTTCTTTTCAAGTATTTTTCTGATTGGGGGGAAAAATTTGGGCAAAAGACAAAGAGAAATTAGTCTTGAAAAATTTCCCAGCGGGTGACGTATAAAAATCGTGGCCCGCACAATTGAAGTACATTATTTAAAGTTTTTTTGCCAAAGTCGTTTTACCAAAAATTCTGCTTTTTTTTTGTTTCACGGGCAAAAACAAACCTTACTTCAAAAGGGGTTTTTTTAGTCAAGGGCCCTTTTGTCTTAAAAATTATTTTAAAAAGGGAGATATCTTTAAAAAAGGGTTTATTTCCAACGGGCTTTAAATGGAAAAAAGGACCTGTCAATCAATAGCTCCCGGGAAAGAGTAAAAACTTTTAAAGTACCATTGTCTGACGTTTTGGGCCTGTTGAAATCTCCTTCCTAACAACCCCCCTGGTTACCCCAAATGAAATGTAAAAATTTTAAAAGTTAAAAACAATAAAAAGGATTAAATGGGTTATGAATATTTTTCATTTGAAAATTTTGGAAAGTCGGGGTAAAAAAAAATTAAATCATGACCCAAAATTTCCCCGGGCTTTCCTCCTCTATGGGGAAACCTTTTATTTCTTGACTAAATTTATAAGTTGCTTTATTTTTACGTTGTCTACCATACTGTATCTGTACATGTTTTTTGAAGGAAAGAAATCCCGGCTGCACAAAAAATTTTCCCATGTAATAAAAAACTCTAAACAACCCTGCAATGCACATGAAAGAAGTTTTAAACCCTTTTTTTCCCCAAAAGTTTTGGTCCCAATTTTTTTTTTTTTTTTTGAAATTTTTAGTCATTATGAGGGCTGGGGCCCTGGCTGGGCTGCAGACATGTTACAAAATTTTTTAAAATATTCCCTGACACCTCAAAATTAAAATAGTTAAACCCCCTATATCTTTTTCCAAACCCTCACCCAATTTTAAAACGGGATTATAAATAACCGCTGCTGTAAACCACCTTCAAACCCTTTTTTTTTGCTAAAACTTGTAATAACTTGTAAAAAGTAATTCGGACCCCTCTCGTACAAATCAAAAAAATACACCTCGAATGAATTTTTGGTTTGCCATGGATCCTTTTTTTTGCTTTTTTTCCCTTGAATTCATCCCTGATTGTTGAAATTTTCCCTAAGATAAACAAAACCAAATGACAAAACAGCACAACACTGAAGTTTAAAAAGTTTGTGCGGGTCCCAGAAAACCAAAAGTGCATTTTTTTTCCACTTTTTTTTTTTAACACTAAAAAACCTTTGCATGGAAAGTAATACCCACTTCCCTTTAAACCAAAAATTACACCCACAAAAAAACAGGGAATTAAAAAAAAAATAGGGTATTCTGATCATTTTCAGTAAACTTTCTCGGGATATTAGCAAAAAAAGATTGTTTTCCCTTACCTTCCACAATTCATTGAAAATGATGTACTCAGTAATTCAAAATAAAAAACGCACATTACAGCTTTTTAAATTCCAAATTAAGGAAAATAAAGCAAAAACTCCAATTTGGCTAAATATGCAAAAGTGTTTTTTGGGAAAATCAAACACTTCCTATCTTTTTTTCATTCTTCCACGCCCCTAGGGAAATTTTTTATACTGGGGTTAAAACCATTAAGGGGGTAGTCTCATTGCCTTGCCTGGGGTTCAGATCTGGGGGACTCTTGGGGAAAAAATCCTCCTAGCAAACTAGCGCTGCAAAAAGGGGCCTGCTTTTTAAAAAAGATTTTTTTTGACATGATTTTCCCCAAATGCGAATTTCATCTTTTCCCATGAAATGCTTCTTTAACAAGACAGGTTGGGTTCTGATATCAGGGGGGATTTTTTGAATTCTTTCTTAAAGATGAAACCCCGTCGCTTTATCTCAATTTGGAAACTAAGGGTATACCTTTTTTTTTTGGGCTTTTCCTCAAAGTTTGATCTGCAGAAATCGGGGCTTTTTTCCTTTAAAGCTTAAGTAAGCAAGATGGTCTGCTATCTGATGCCTTGGTAGTCTTTGTTTTTCGGATCTTATAAAGGACTGATATTGCTCTTCACTGGTGATACCCAAGCCCTTCATGTGTAACGTGCCCCACTGGGGAAACCCTTACAAACAAAAGACTAGCCCCTTTTGCTCCGGGTCCTGTAAAAATACTCCCAAAGAAAGGGTCCCAGCAAAAAAGGAGCATTATTTCACTTTAAAAATTTTGGGTTTTTTTCCCAAATTTTTCCCTCACCAATGGCACATTTTCATGAAATACCAAAACCAATACCCCTTTTGTAAAAAATTTTTACACTGAAACACTGTTTTTCCAGCTATGGTCTTAACCCCAAAAGGGTATAAACCCCAGTCAAATGAATGACAAAAACATGACACCACCCTTGAAGTGCAGACTTACGAAAGTGAATTTAAAATTCTTCAAAATTTCTGCTCTGATTAATTTGAGGGCCATTACGGCCCATCAACATAAAATTTTAAGATCGGCCCTTTAAAGTAACAAACAGTTTTTGGAAACCCACTGGACTTCTTTTAAAAATTTTAAACAGCAACTCTTTCTGCGGGCCCTCTTTAAACCCTATAGGCCTACGGTTTTTTAAATGACATCCTGTATTACATGTCACTCTGGTTTTAGACATTTTAATTGTAAATTTAGTCATTTTATCTAGGCCCTTTCTGCATGCACACTATCTTTTAAAAACCTTTCTCCCAAAAGAGCTGCCCCAGCAGCTGGCTCCCCAAATAGCGGGAACTGGCAGCATGGAAATGCAAACATGCCTGACCAACAGAAATGGCAATCCACAAACAGCGGGAAACCGGCACAGTTAACAAAAAACATTCCTTTACCAACAACATGGCAACCACATACAGGCTGATGCCCACTCCCCAACCTTTTTACTACTTTTTTTTTTTATCACAATTAACTCTACATATCTACCCATGTACGGGTTTATAAACCTACTACCCCAATTTTTTTTAAAACCAAAAATTCCAAAACCACTATCCCAATTCTCAAAAACTTTTCTCACTTAATCTTTCCCATCCTTGCGTACTTGTCTTTTGTGTAGTACTGCAACTCAAAATAAACCCTGCTCGTTGCTTCTGATTGTACTTTTTCAAGAGGGGGCACCATTTACATCCCCCACAAAACACAACGGAAAATTGGCATAGTTCTGGCAGGACATTTTTTTGGGAAAAACCTTCATAGTATTTTCTCCCTTGTTACCTTCCTTTTTCCCATAAAAATTTCCCCCCAAATTATGTGCAAAGGTTTCTCAGTAAGAAACTACTTTACCCCCACATTACAACCCCAAATATTTTAAAAGGTTTCTCTTCCCTCAAGCAGGTTGCAAGACACACAACTAGTTTCTAGACACTTTAAAAAAAATTTCCTTTTTCCACAGTTTCCACTTTCTCCCCTAGAAAACAAAATTCACAATGTCTTCGTATTTAAAGAAGAGTTTAAATTTTTAAAAGGCCCCCTTTCACCAGCCGTTTTAGGGGAACCTTTCCCCCTCCTCTTCCATTTAAAAAAAATTTATTTTAATGTAAAAATATCCCTATGAAAATGGATTTTCTACTATCTCTCTTCAAGCTTTGGTTTTGGTGTTTTTAATCCCAAACCCTTTATTTTTGACTTTTTTCTTCTTCTGTTGTTTTTAAAAAACCCTCCAATTTTTGACTCTTTTTCTCTTCCAGCCCATCAAAAAACCAAAAGTCAACACAAGTAAATGAGAAAGGTGGAAGCAAAACCCCAAAAGTGGGGGGGGGGGGGGGGGGGGGGGGGGGGAAATGTTTTCCTCCCCTCCCCCCCCCGGGAAATTGGGGAAATTTAAAATTTTCCCTTAAAAAATTTTAGCAACATATCTTCTCTCTTTAAAAAAATTTTTGCCCCCCGGGACCCCACCCCCCAAAGGAATTTTTTTTTTTCCCATTTTCCCTTTAAATCACCCCCCCCCCACCCCCAGGTTTTCTCCCCCCCTTCATAAACCCTTTTTTTTTTTTATAGGCCTTTTGGGACTTAAACATAAGACCATTAGAGAACATAGGTCCCATGGTTTAAAGAATCATTGAAAATTATAAAAACTTAAAGCACAAATTTGTGAAACAAAATGAAGGGAACATACAAATTCAAAAACCCTTAAAACGTAAGGCCAAAAACAAAATGGAAAAACCCAAAACCCCTTTTTTTGTGGAAAAAAAGCCTAAACCATATTCCCACTTTCCCTTTAAAAAAGGGAAGGTGTGTGGTTCAAAATACCAAATACGAAATGGGCCCTACGAACCTGGCCCGTACTGAAAGCATTTTGTTTCTAATCCTAAAGGATAAGGGTGTGTTGTTGACAAATTGGTTTTTAAAACTATGCTCTTTTTTGCCCCAAAATTGCTTTTTTAAATTCAAACTTTTTTCCTTTCATTGTTTTGATTGAAATTTAAATTTCCCCCACCCAAAAGGGCAAAATTTGGGGGTCTTTAAGGTCCCTTTTTATTTTTTTTCCCTTTTGGGGTAAAGGGCAAGTCCTGTATGGAACCAAAAAGTTTGACGAGGATTTTTGTATCAAAAAATCACATACCCCCCTTTTTTTCTGCATTCCCCTTTTGGGGTTTTTTTACTTTTCCTTCTTCTTCTATTTCGGGGGTTTTAAAGTTCCCCTTTTTTCCCGTATTTGCTTTCCTTTTTGTTCTAGATTTTCTTCTCCTGATTTCACAATCTGCAAACATTTTACTGCGGCTTGTAGAGATAAATTTTTTAAACTAAAAGAAACAAAAGAAATGTTTTTTAAAAAAATGAATTCTTTAAAGGGGATTTTAGACCCGGGGTGGGGGCCCCCTTTACCCAAAAAAAGGGGCCCTCCCGGATGTTTCAGACCTCATTTACAAAGGCCCCAAAAAAAGTTTTTGACATGGGTGCTTTTGCCCCCCAAAAAGTGTGTGGGGTGATGCAGATGGGTCCTATACTTTTCAAAAGTATAAATTTTGGTTTTTAAACCCTTTTCACGGGAAAAAATATTTGGCAATGAAAAACAATTTTGCGAATCAATAAATTTTTGACCCCAAGAGATTTGCATAATTTAATTTTCTCCTGGCCCCGATAAAAAGGTCTTGCAAGCCAGGGGTTTCCCCCCCCTTTATTTAGAAAAATGTTTCCAAAAAAATTTTTAATAAACCCTTAATAGCACGAAGGGTTTTGGCTTCCCCCTTTATAAAACTTTGCATACTAAAAAGCCCTCAAAAACTATGATATTTTAAGTTTAAAAAAAGTTTTTTATTAAAAACCCCCCCGTATCCAAAATTATCACCCTTAAGTCAGTCCACTTGTTATAATTTTTTTTTCTCATAAAATACTGTCCCTATTTTTTTTAAAGACACCTTTTTAAAACAATTTTTTTCCAACTTTTCAGGGGACCTACAAATACCTATAAACTTTAAACCCAAATTGCTCACAAAACTTGTTACTGTGAGGGGCCTTGTCATGGCTCCTATCAGTTTTGTGGGTGTCTTGGGGTTGGGGAAAATTTGTACCAGTACATGGGGTTTTTCAAAGATACCATAACCAAAAATGGTTTTGGGGTTTGCCACAATGTGTAACTTCCCAAAATCTTTGGGTATGAGTACAAATCCATCCCCACAAGTACGAGACAATTATTGGGGGCAAAACTGAGAAATATGGTACATACTTCCCTTCTTTCTCCCCCGGGTTTTCAAAAAGGGA
Source organism: Holothuria leucospilota (assembly GCA_029531755.1). Lineage (NCBI taxonomy): Eukaryota > Metazoa > Echinodermata > Holothuroidea > Aspidochirotida > Holothuriidae > Holothuria > Holothuria leucospilota. Next base: position 34,989,740 of record CM055976.1, read on the forward strand.
TTCCTTAAATTTTACACTTGATTTAAACGAAAGTAGCCTGTTGAAGAAAAAAATCAAATTTCAAAATCTGGGGTCCACACCGAAATTCCCCGATTTTTTTAAAACCAGCATGGCTTTTTTTTTAGGATGCTGCATAAAGAATGAAGGGTTTATTTTTAAAACTTTTTCAACATACACTTGGTTTATGTTACCTTCAGATAAATTTTTTGGTCTATGGTAGGGGTATGATTACCTTTTCGGATTATCCCAGGTACATCGTTTTGGGTTTTTTGTTTTTTTTTGGTTCTTTCTTTTTCTCCTCCGCGAGGAAGTAATGAAAAAACAAAACCCCAAGGGGCCCAAAAAAAGGGTTTCCCTTTTCTTTAAAATTTTTTTGCACAAAGGGAGTAGTAAGGGGAAAGGGATTTGCTCCTTCAACCCCAATGACTTTTGACCCTCCACCAAAAACGAGGGGGACATATTTTAAAAATAAAACACATCGGGAAGTTTAAGAAAGACTGATTTACTTGGTTTTTTTTTGATTTACCGCATCACATACCTTTCCCATTCCAATGCCCTTCCCCACCCCACACCACTCATGACCTTTCACTAAAATATCATTTCTTTTAAGTTTGAGTTTTGAGCATTTAAAGAGTGGTAAATTTAAAAATTTCCGTTTGGGGTTTTTCTCAAACCCAAGGGTAAAACCAGGCTTCACAAAAAAGGGCCCAAAAGGTTTAAACGTCAAATAGGTCCCAAAAAATCATTTAAAATGCACTCATTTAGATGAAAACCCCAAATTTCCATTTGCCCCCCCCCTAAAGTCCCTTTGGGGGTTGAGTTATTTGCCCTTGTACCTTTTGCATTGCAAAGCTAAACAACCCCACTACTAAACTTTCATTTAAAAGGGCATAACTCAAAATTAGAAACATCATAGGAGGGTATAAATTGACTTTTTGGTTTTTCTCAACCAGAGGAATCCAGGGGTCAAAAAAAGGGCAAAAGGTCCCAAAAAAGAGGGGCAAAAACTCAGGTGCACTTAATAAGACGAAAAAAACTTTTTTACACCATCCCTCCTATTTACCCCCTTGGGGGCATTTTTATTCTGCACCCATTCCTTGCTTTCCTTTCTATTTACACACAAAACCACTAACCTTTCACTTTAAAATGTCCAAAAACTTTGGTTTGGAACATCATGGGGGTGTATAATTGACTTTTTTTTGGGTTTGTCTTTAACAAGGCAAAACCGGATCACAAAAAAGCACAAAGGTCCCAAAAGGGGCAAATGAGGGCCCAAAATAGGTTTTCATGTGCAAAATTCACTGAGTAAAGAAACCCCCCAAAAAAAATTTTTTTTTTTTTTTTTTCCCTTTCAACATCCCCCAAAATGTTTCGTTGGCGAGGGATCAAAAAAACATTACTTTTTACCTTTTGACCCTTCGGGTTTTGGGGTTTAATAAATGTTTAAAAAAGTGCTTGCGCCTTGTACCCAAACTATCTTTCCTAAAAATTTTGTCACAGTTTTTAATAAGGTCCCCCCAATTATACTCCCAAAAGAAATTTCCCTTTTTTTTCCTCTAGGACCCCTAGTGACCTTTCACCTCCCCAAAAAAAATAGGGACATCTACTCATTGTTTTCAAGTACACACCAAGGGTTTTAGAAAAATTTATCACGTTGGGTTTTGGTTATCGCACACTTTCCTCAAATTCCAATGGCGTTCCCAAAAAACACACACACACACACACACACTTTCCAACCTACTAATAGGGTTTTCCCTTTTTTACACAAGGAAAACCAAAAGGGGTTATTTTAATTTTTTGGGTTTTCTACTAATTCATTTGCTTATAATTAAAAATGGCAGGTTTTTTTTATACATAAGTTATATATTAAATTTTCTTTCAAACACATAAAGGCCCCTAAAACCCACTTGGGTCCATACCCGAACAAAAATAAAATGAAAAATTAAACGAGAATTACCTTGTTCCCAAGGGTTTTATTTTTGATTTTTAGTTAAATAGTGAGTGAGGGTAAAGTGAAGGGTCCCCCTCCGCGCATGCGTGCCCCTCTTTAAAGTTGAGGCCTGAGTTTCCCCGACCCCAAAACTCACACAGTTAAAAGACTGTACTCTTGTAAGCTTTTTCTACATGTATAGAAATTTAAATGCTAGCTGGCTCAGCTAAAATTTTTATTTATGAAGTTTTTTGGGGGGGAGAGGAGGGCAACATTACCTCCCCACTCACTATTACTTCATAAAATCAAAATCAAACTTCGAAAAAGGGAATTTTCTTTAAACCTTTTTTATTTTTTTCGTAATACGTTTTTGACCCTAATGTGAGATTTTTAAAGCCAAATCCCGGCTCAAAACCCCACTTAACAAACAACAAACACATCTCTCCCAACGTTTTCCAATTTTCAAATTTAAAAAAATTTGAACTGTTTTCAGTTTAAAAGGCCCTTTTCTTTAAAAAGCAAGACTGTAGTAACCGTTTGTACAGTACTTTTCATAAAAAAAGCTACAGTATAAAGCAACTTTTTTTTACTTTTTAGACCTAAAGAAATTTTATCAAAACTCTTTATACCCAACCGGGAAAAAATTTTGTTTGAAAAAATTCAAGAAAGTTTTTTCGGGGAAATATGCACTCCACCTGCTAAGGGAAAAATTTCAGAAATGTTTTCATTAGCAGACTCGCTTTTACCTGCGGGAGCTGAAACTAATTTTTTTGTTTTTTTGAAGTCAGATTTTCAAACCAATTGTTAAAAAGTACTGGGTTTTCATTTCACACCCTGTGGCTAATGGTTTTCTGTGAAACCTTAGAAAGAGGCTTACAGAAAATGACAAAATTTTCTCTTTTCCTCTCCCATTGAATTCCCCTTCAGGGGATTCCACCATAAAAATTATACTGTACCTTTTTTGTCCACGGGCTATCTACAGTAAAGGGTATGCCTACTTATGCCCACATTTCTGTGCCCAAAAACCCTGGGGTTTTTTCCCGGTCTCTAATCCCGCCATAAAAAATTCCTGCTGTTTTTTTTCCATATCAAAATATATTCACTTATTTTCCGTCCCGTTTGGGAATGGAGAGACCAAAATACGAAAAACAGCGGTTTTTTATGTAATTTTCCTTTTGGGGCCCAGCATTCTGGCTGCTGACATGAAACTTAGAAATACAAATTATTCACTCCCCCGAATAAAAAGGGGGCCAAAAAGGCCTTTAAGGCCCCCAAATTTTTGCTTGAAAATTTTTAAAATTCCAAACCCATACCCGGTTTAAACGTAGTAAATTCCAAAATAGTTGGATCTAGCCCCTTAGAGCCTGCTTACTGCCTTTAAAAAACCCCTTTGGGATCCTTCATTGCCCGTAAACCTGGTTTTCCCCCAAAAGGACGTTTACGAATTTAAAATCCCTTTTTTATAACCCCAGTTTAAACCGCCCCTTTTTTCCTTTAAAGGGAACTTGAAGTTTACTTCTTACGAAACCTTTTAACTTTTTTTTAGGGAAAGGGGGGGAACAGTTCTTTTAAACCGCTTAATTTTTCAACATCTATGTTCTGCCTTTAGCCTCCAAACCCCGGTTTTAATTTTATTTTCCAACGGCAAAAATTTCTTTCCTTAACTCCCCACGAACTCCATTTTAATTTTTGAGCTTTTAATTTTAACATTTTATTTTTCACCCAGAATCTGGGTCCCCAAAATTTTAAATTAAAAAACCTGCAGCGTTGTTTTTGGGGCCCCTCCATTTTTTCCAAACCACTGGAAAAAAGCCCTTTTAATTTTTCTGATATGGTAAAAGGAGGAAAACTCTTTTTTGGAGGGTTTTAACCGGAATTCCGGGTTTCCCCAAATTTTTTTTGGCCCTCAAGCAACCCCCCTTAACCCGAAAAGCGTTGGTCGAGAAAAACGTATTAAATGTATTTTTCGGAATATGGGGGAAAAGGTTTTAATTGTAAGGGGGAAAAGGGAAAAATTTTTTTTCTTGGTAAGCCTCTCTAAGGGGTTTTTTTTTTTCGAAAAAGGAATGGCTGTAAATTAAAAAGTTTAACCCCCTTTTCCCAACTTTCCCCCCAGTGCCAAACCAAAATTTGGATCCTTGGGGCCCTTTCCCAAAGCCCGGGATGCTTTCTTTTAAAAAATAAAATTTTCCCCGGGAAATTTTCTTTTGGGAGGGGGCAGGCCCCTTTCGATGGGGAAAAATCACTTGGTTTGAAAAGGGGTTTTTTTCAACATTTTTGGTTTTTCTTTTTTTTGGATTTTTTGTCCCCTTTATCAGAAAATTTGGGGGAATTTCAGTTACCCTTTTAGCTCCAAGGGGGTTAGGGGAAAAATGTAAACCCTTCCTTTTAAATCCCCTGGGTTTTGTTTTAGCCAAAAGCCTTTAAGGGGGATAAAATTTTTTTCCAAATTTTTTATTTTAAACCATGGAACATTATTCTGGTTTAAAAATTTCCTGATCCCTTTAAATTTTAATTTTCCCAAATTTTTTTAAAAGTCTCCCTTTTTAAATGAATTTTACAAAAAAACCTTTAAAATTAAAGGGCTGTCATTGTTCGGTTTTTTCTTGGTTTAATATCAAAAAAAAAATTTTTGAAGGGAATGTTTCCCTCCTTTTTTCCCCCAGAAACTTTCTTTTCCCCAGCTCGCCTTTAAAAGGAAAAATTTTAAAAAGGGGTTGGGGGGAATGTACACCATTTAACCCGTTGAAAAGTTTGTTTGATTAAAAACGGCCTTATTTCTTTTAAAAAAGATTCAGATCCGAGGGTCTCCCAAAAATTTATCATAAATTTTTTACTTTCAAAAATCCAAATTAACCCTTTGGGAAACCGGTTTCCCCGTTTTTTTTCAATTTTATTTTATTCCCTTTTTTCCCGTGCCGTTGTTTGGGGCCCAAAAATTCCCCCTTTTTTGAAAGAAAATATATATATATAACTATATGTATATAAAAAACTGCCAGTTTTAATCTATAAGCAAATGAATTAGTAGATAACCAAAAATTGAATAAGCCTTTTTGGTTCCTTGTGTAACAAAGGAACCTATGTAGTCAGGTTGGCATGTGTGTGTGTGTGTGTGTGTGTATGTGTGTGTGTATGTGACGCCATTGGAATTTGAGGTATGTGATGCGATAACTCAATAACCAAGTGATCAATTTTTCTCAAACTTGGTGTGTACATGTATCATATTGAGTAGATGTGCCCTATTGTTTTTGGTGGAGGTGAAAGGTCACTAGGGGTCACTAGAGGCAAAAAAGTGAATTTCTTTTAGTAGCTATAACTTGGTGACCATTATTCAAACTGTGACATAATTTTAGGATAAGATAGATTGGTACAAGGCGCAAGCACTGTAACATTTATCAACATAATCTCGAAGGGTCAAAAGGTCAAAAAGTAATGTTTTATTGATACCTCGCCAACGAAACATTTTGTGGGGATGTTGTAATGGAAAATTGTGTTCGTCTCAGTGAAGTGCACATGATGACCTACTTTGACCTCATTTGACCTTTTGACCTTTGTGACTTTTTTGTGATGCCTGGATTTGTCTTGTTGAGACGAACCAAAAAGTCAATTATACTACCCCCCTATGATGTTCCTAACTCGAGTTATTGACATTTAAGTGAAAGGTTAGTAGCGTGTGTGTCATATAGCATTGGAATGCGAGGTATGTGGTGCAGTAACTCAATGACCAAGTGACATAGGAGGGATGGTGTAATGGAAAGTTTTGTTCGTCTTATTGAAGTGCACCTGATGACCTTGTTTGACCTCATTTGACCTTTTGACCTTTGTGACGCCTGGATTCCTCTGGTTGAGACAAACCAAAAAGTCAATTATACTACCCTCCTATGATGTTTCTAACTTGAGTTATTGACATTTAAATGAAAGGTTAGTAGTGTGTGTGTTATATGCATTGCAATGCTAGGTACATAGTGCGATAACTCAATAACCAAGTGACATAGGGGGATGGCATAATGGAAAGTTGTGTTCATCTAAATGAAGTGCATGTGATGACTTTCTTTGACCTATTTGACGTTTTGACCTTTGTGCCTTTTTTGTGAAGCCTGGATTTATCTTGTTGAGACAAACCAAAACGGCAATTAAAGTACCACTCGTACAATGCTCATAACTCAACTTCAAGTAATTGATATTTTAGTGAAAGGTCATGAGTGTGTGTGTGTGTGTGTAACGCATTGGAATCGGAGGTATGTGATGCGGTAAATCAATATAACCAAGTGATCAGTCTTTCTTAAACTTGCCAGTATGTGTATGATTTTCAAATATGTCCCCCTCTGTTTTTGGTGGAGGTCAAAAGTCATTGGGGTTGAAGGAGCACATGCCTTCCCTTACTACTCCCTTTGTGCAAAATAATCTTAAAGACAAGGAACCATAGTGCCCTTGGGCTCTTGTTTTTTCATTACTTCCTCAGCTGGAGGAGAAGAAGAAAGAACTCAAAAAGAACAACAAACCAACTGATGTACCTGAGGATAATCCTGAAAAGGTAATCATAGCCCTACCATAGACCTAAAATTTATCTGAAGTGTAACATCAACAAGTGTATGTTGCAAAAGATTTAAAAATGAAACTCATTCTTTATGCATGCATCCTGAAAAAAGCCATGCTGGTCTTGAAAAACTCAGGAATTTCAGTGTGGGACACCCAGATATTGTATTTGATCTTTGTCTTCAACAGGCTACTTTCGTTCTCATCAAGTGTCAAATTAAGAATGCATTTTGACAGACTTGTAGCAAGAATGTAGTATGTACTCATACTCTCAGTTTTGCACAATAATCTGTACTCGTACTTGTGAGGATGGATTTGTACTCATACCCACAGACTTTGGAAGTTACACATTGTGGCTAATGCAACATCTTGTACTGGTACTCATGAAAAACACATGTACTGGTACTAATATTCCCAACCAGAGACACTCACTTGAACTGATAGGAGCTCATGACAATGACCTCACAGTAACAAGTCTGCCTTGTGAGCAATTTCGGTCAAGATTATAGGTATTTGTAGGTCTCTGATAAGTTGGAAAGAATTGATTTTGTAAGGTGTCATTAAAATATGTACAGTATGTATGAGAAAAAAAAATATAACAAGTGGACTGACTTAAGGGTGATAACTTTGGATACAGATAATATAAACTTCTTGTGAACTCAAATACTCATAGTATTTGAGGGCATTTAGATATGCAAAGTATATGAAGGGAGCCTAAACCCTTCGCTGCTATTAAGTGTTTATTAAACATATTTTATTGGAAACATTTGTCTAAATCAAGGGTGGGGAACCCTGGCTTGCAAGACCATTTTATCAGGCCAGTGAGACAATTCAATTATGCAATCTCTTTGGGTCACAAATTTATTGATTCAGCAATTAATCTGCTTTTCATTTGCCAAATATTTTACTTGTGTAAATGCTTAAAACCTAAATTATACTTTTGTAAGTATAGGAGCCATCTGCATCACACACACACACATTTTCGGGGGCTAATCAGCATGTCAGAACTTTGTTTGGCCTGTGAATGATGTCTGAAACATCCAGATGGCCCTTTTTTTGGGTAAAGGTGCCCCACCCCTGGTCTAAATTATCTCCTTATGAATTCATATTTTATAAACATTTCTTCTTGCTTCTTTTAGTTTAAAGAATATCTCTACAAGACGACAGTAAAACTGTTTGCAGATTATGAAATCAGGAGAAGAGATCTAGAACAGAAGGAAGCAAATATCAGGAAAAGAGAACGTGAAACCGAAATAGCAGAAGAAGAGAAAGTCAAAAAACAAAAGGAATGGCAGAAAGAATGGGAGGTATGTGACTTTTTTGATACACTATCCTCGTCAAACATTTTGTTCCATCACAGGACTTGTCCTTTACCCTTCAAGGTAAAAAATGAAAAGTACCTTAAAGATCCCCATTTGACATTGGGTGTGGGACAATTAATTCAATCAATACAATGTAAGGAACAAGGTTTGAATTTAACCAGCAATTCGTGGGTCACAAAAGAGCATAGTCTTAACCAATTGTCAACAACACCATCATTATACCATTAGGATGATAGCACAACATGCTTTCAGTACAGCCAGGTCTCAGTATGGCATATTCGTAGTGGTACTTGAACCACACACCTTGCATCTTTATGTGAAGTGGGAATATTGGTTTAGGCTTTTTCTTACCACAGAAAATGGATGTTGGTTCCATGTGTTCTGGCTTACGTATTAATGGTCTTTGAATTTCCTGTATGTTACTTCATTATTGTTTCACTAATGCTGCATTAAGATTTCATGAATGTCTAATGATTCATGACCATCAGACCTATGTTTCTCTAATGGTCTTATGTCTTAAGTACCAACAGGCCTATAGACAAAAAAAGGTACTGAAGTGGGAGAGAACCTGGGGGTGGGGGTGGGGTGAGTTACTGAAATGGGAGAAATACCTTGGGGGTGGGGTGGGGAGGGCATATTTTTTCAGAGAGGCAAGATATGCTAAAATTTATTAAGGCAATATTAACTTCCAATTTACCGGGGGGGGGGAGGGGAGGCAAACATTCCCCCCCCCCCCCGACTATTGGTCTGCTTACCACCATCTCACTTACTTGTGTTGACATTTGGTTCTTTTGATAGGCTGGAAGAGACAAAAGAGTCAACAATTGGAGGGATTTCAAACAACAGAAGAAGAAAAAGTCAAAATCAGGGATGGGATTCAAACCACCAAAACCAAAGCTTGAAGAGAGATAGTAGCCATCTTTTCATAGGATATTTTTACATTCAAATGAATTTCTTTAAACTGGAAGAGGAGGTGGAAAGGTTCACCTAAACTGGCTGGTGACAAGAGGTCCTGTAAGATTAACTCTTCTTTGATACGAAGACATTGTGAAGTTTGATTCTAGGGTGAGAAAGTGAGAAACTGTGGAGAAGGGATCTTTTTTTAAAGTGTCTAGTACTATGTGTGTGTGTCTTGCAACCTGCTTGATGGACAGAGAAACCTTTTAAAATATTTGAGGTAGTAATGTGAAGGTAAAGTAGTTTCTTACTAGAAACCTTTGCACATCAATTGGTAATATTCTTATGGAAAGATGGAAGGTAACACTGTAGAAAGTACTATGAAGGTTGCAAAAGAATGTCCTGCCAGAACTATGTCAAGTGCCGTTGTGTTGTGGGGCTGATGTAACTGGTGCCCACTCTTTGAAAATGTACATTCAGAAGCAACGAGCAGGGTGTTATTGTGAGTTGCAGTACTACACAAGAGACAATGTACTGCAATGATGCATTGTTTGGAAGATTTAAGTGATTGAGAGTCCTTGAGAATTGTATAGTGGTTTGGCATCTGGTCTTGAAAAAGATGTGGGTAGTACTGTCTTGATAAATCAGTACATGTGTGAGATATGTAGAGTTAATTGTGATAAAACAAAGTAGTAAAGAGGTTGTTGAGTGACATCAGCATGTATGTGGTTGCCATGTTGTTGGTCAGGCATGTTTGTTGTTAACATGCTGCCGGTCCTGCATGTTTGTGGATTGCCATGCTGTTGGTCAGGCATGTTTGCCATTACCATGCTGCCAGTCCTGCATATTTGTGGATGCCATGCTGCTGGTCAGCTCATGTGCAGAAAGTGTATTAATGATATGTGTGCATGCACTGAAGGACCCTAGATAAAATGACTACTTGACAATTAAAATGTCTAACAACCAGAGTGACATGTAATACAGTGATGTCATTGAAGAACCTGTAGGCCTATAGTGTTGAAGAGAGCTCATGCAGAAAGAGTTGCTGTAAATTTGATAGAAGTCCAGTGGTTGCCAATCTGTTTGTTACTTAAGGCCAGATTCTTAAATTTTTATGTCTTGATGGGCCATACTGGCCATCAGTTCATCAGATGCAGAAATTATTGAATGACATACAATTCTACTTACGTAAGTCTGCACTTCAAGCTGTCTGTCATGTTTATGTCATTCATTTGACTGGGTCCATGATACGTTTTGAGGGTGAAGACCATAGCTGGTAAATCAGTGTACAGTGTACTGTTTATTACAGGGGATATTGGTATGGTATTACATGAAAACTGTGCCATTGGTGAGAAAAATTGGACAAAATACCGACAATATTTTGAAAGTGAAATAATGCTCTTTTTAGCTGTGGACCTTACTTTGTAGTATTTTGACATGACCTGGAGCAAGGATCTAGTCTTCTGCTTTGTACTGGTTCCCTAGTGGGAACACTGTTACACATGAAGGTCTTGATATCACCAGTGAAGAGCAGATATTCAGTCCTTGATAAGATCAGAAGCATGACTACCAAGGCATCAGATAGCAGACCATCTTGCTTATCTTAAGCTTAATGGAAACAGCCAGATTTCTGCAGATCAGCTTCTGAGACAGCCCAAAAACTGCTAGGTATACAGTAGTTTTCCAAATTGAGTATAAAGCTGACAGTGTTCATCTTAGAAATGAATTCAAAACTCACTGATATCATGAACCAATCCTGTCTTGTTAAAGAAGCATTGCATGAATGCATGAATATTCTGCATTGGAGAAATCATGTCAACAACTCTTTTCTAAACGCATGGCCCCTTTCTGCAGCGCTAGTTTGCTAGGAGGCATTTTTACACAAGAGTCCCTAGATCTGAATCCTAGGCAAGGCCCTGATGACTACCTACTTACTGAATTTTAACCACAGTATAAAATTACCCTAGGGACGTGGAAGAATGAAAACAGATAGGCAGTGTTCTGATTTACAACAACACTTTTGCATATTCAGCTCAAATTTGCAGTTTTCTGCTTTATGTCCTTAATTGGTAATTAAGAAGCTGTAATGTGCTGTTTGTTATGTGAATTACTGATTGTACATCATTGTCAATGAATTGATGGAAGGTAAGGAAGACAATCTTTATTGCTAATATCCAGAGATAGTTTACTGAAAAATGCTCAGAATACCATATTTTTTTTCTCATTCCATGTTTGTTTGTGTGGTGTATTTGGGTTAAGGTAAGTGGTATTACTGTTCCATGCAAAGGTTTTGGAGATGTTAAAAAAAAAAAGTGGAAAAAGATGCACTTTTGGTCTCTGGCACTGCACAAACTTTTAAACTTCAGTGTTGTGCTGTTTTGTTCACTTAGTGTTTTGTGTTATCTCAGGGACATAATTTCAACAATCAGGGATGCAATTCAAGGAAAATGAAGCAAACAGGTTCCCATGGCAACCAAAGTTCATTCTGAGTGTGTATTTTCTGATTATGTACAGAGAGGTGGCTCAGAATTACTTTCACACGTATTACAAGTTTGAGCAAAAATAAGGTTTAGATAGGTTGGTTACAGCAGCGGTCATTTATAATCAGTATAGATTGGAATGAGGGTGGAACAGATATAGGGGACTCAACTATTTAATATGAGGTGTCAGGAATATTAAATAATATTTGTATACATGTCTGCAGCTAGCCAGCCTAGCCATCATAATGACTAAATTACAAAAAAAAAAAAAAAAATGTACCAAAGCTTTGTTGAAAATGTTCAAGACAGTTCTTGCATGTGCTATTGCAGGGTTGTCTTAGAGTTTTTCATTACATGGAAATATTTCATTTGTGCAGCCGGGATTACCATACCTTCAAATACATGTACAGATACAGTATGGTAGACAACGTAAAATAAAGCAACTGGATAAATTTAGTTCAAGAAATAAGGTCCTCATAGAGGGAGAAATGACTGAATTGTAGATCATGATTAATTTGTTTTTACCCAGACTTTCAAATTTTCAAATGATGCAATATTCATAACCCATGTAATCCTTTGTATTGTTGTAACTCTCTATTGCTACATTTCATTGGCGTAACCAGGGAGTTGTTAGGAAGGAGATACAACAGCCAAATCTGTCAGACAATGTGTACTTTAAAATGATTCTACTCTTTCCAGGCACTGCTATTTGATTGACAGGTCTCTTTGTTCCTATTGTAAAGTCTCTGTTGACTAAACCTTTTTAATGATGATCTCCTTTGTCCAAGTAATTCCAAGACAAAGGCCGTTGACTACATGCTTTGAAGTAAGGTTTGTCTTCGCCCGTGAACAAAATTTAAGCAGAATTTTTGGTAAAACGACTGGCAACAAACCTTTAAATAATGTACTTCAATTGTGCGACCACGATTTTTATACGTCACCTGCTGGAGACATTGTTCAAGACTACATTTCTCTTAGTCTTTAGCAAATTTTCCCATCAATCAGAAATATACTTGAAAAGTAAGTTGTAAAGAAATGCTTAGCTCACTTTAAATGAAATGATATTTAGTGTGACGAATAACGACGAAAGGTAAAAATTTCTCATTTTTGCATGATGGCTGGCAATAAAAAGTTAACGAGCTCAGCGTAAGAGGTGTGTCTTTTCATTGCCATTTTGACAATGCATCACTGATCCTAGTTGATCTAGGTATCGAGACAAGAATTTTGAGAAAAAAAGGCAAGATAACTTTTGGAAATGAACATTGCTTCCAAGAGTCTATAGAACATTGGATCTCCTTCCTAACACCTCCCTGGTGTAACTGAATGGTGTAATGATAAGACAAGTTATTTTCTCTCAGTGCCATGTCACTGCAGTGTTAGCACAATATTTCCCTTTAAATCTTATTCTGTTGAGAGCACTACTCCTTTTTGGAGTGATTTCAGATTTTCACTTGCGGTGGGAGATAGCCTGCTGGACTTACCTTAAAAAGCAGTAAACTAAAATAATACGTGTTCAGTTTTCTTGATTTGGGAACTGCAGAGAGGGTGGGCAGGCCCCACATGCAGACCTTGGGCCATCTCTGATGTAGTGCCACTGTTAAGATATGGCATGTAGTCAACTTTCTGTGAACTCTTGTGAGGACAAGTTAATAACATCAGAGAGAAAATTTTTGAGGACAGGGATTGCCAAAGCCTACTTTGTGCTTTGCAAGGTTTACATTTCCACAGTATGTATACCCAGATGCTTTCAGTAGTGGTTGAATGTAAAGGGAAAATTTACAAATTTGATGGACTTTTTGTGATGGACAATTCAGAAATGAATACCAGGTGGCAAGTTTGGTTTGTGATGATTAGATGAATTGATGTTTGCTTTGTAAGCAGAGACCAGGAGCAGATCTAGAAAAGGGCCTGGGGCCAATTCCTCCCCCCTCCCCCTTTTAGAAACTTGGTGTACAGGTCATCCTTGAGAATGTCTTGACATGTACATTGTACTGATATTAAAGCATGTGGTAATATGTACATCATGTCGCCCACCACTCCTCTGTGAAATCCTTGACCCACCACCAGCACAGGGACATCAAACTGCTTCAGATACATCATAAAGTAGGCCTACTTGACTTGAACAAAGTGAAGAATGTATATTTTGAACTTTTGTAAGAAAGACTTTTACATGTAACTGGAAAGATGTGAATTTAATTAAGTAGGGAGCCTTTGGTATGGCTACAAGTGTCAATTGTTGTTATTAAGCAAACTTTGTTTTTATCAGTTTTGTACACTTTTTGTAGTTTTACTTGAAGCTTCAAATCTGTAGACATTCTGTTAATTTTACATTGAGGTTACAAAGTGTAAATCAGATGTGTGCATATTTTCTGTACAAGTCATTTTAGTAGTAGAATTTTCGGTGGGAGGGGTGGCATGAAATTTGGTACTAAAATTATGCTAGTTGACTTGAAAAATTGCCAAAACAAAAGTAAATGTCTGATAGGTGGGGATACAAGTTCCCTTGTGCCCACAGTCACCTGCCGTTGATTATCATTGGTTCTCACTGACAATCTTACGAAAAATGAATTTATAAAAAGCAATGTGTCCTATAGACTTTGAGGACATGTCAGAAATACTATAAACCAATTAGAAGTGATATGAAAGTATTGTACAATGTAAGTAGCAATGAAATCCTAGAAAGTGTGTGAAATTCAACATCAACTTATAGTAGATATTTTGTGCAGTGACTTCACTGACCTATCAGAAACATGAGGCATCTTTCCAAAGTTGTGTTGAACTTTTTTTTTATACATTTACTGTTAAAGTAGTGTGATGTACTGGACTTGACCAGCTGTTGTAAAGAAATCTGTGAAATAAAATGTTTTGCTGCTAGTTGGGACCTTTTGTATTGTCTTTATGTCAGAAATTCCTTATTGTAAATATGACATGAATTTAATAGTGTAATGGGAAAGTACACAAAACTGGAAAATGGTTGTTTAGTGACAGGCTTAGTCTGTATATTTGATTTCTGTAGCAGTGATACTTCTGTACTGTTGGGGTTGACAAACTGGATTACTTTGGTACTGATATTTAAGTTAATCCAAGCAAAAAGGTGGAAAAGCTCCCTGCTCTCCCATAAGTGGTATATTTGATAGGGCAAATTTTCCATTTTGACTCTCAGTGCAACCTAAATGCCTCACATAGCTTTGACATTCTTCTAAATCAGGCAAGAGATAGCAAAGAGCAGATCAGTGGTCATGTTTGATGACCAATGAACATGGAATACATTGGCAAAACCAGGCTTTTCATACAGGGGGATAGGGTGGAAGGGCATGGAAAAGAGATCAAACCGGAGGCAAGATTCATGTGAGACCAGTTTTGCCTTTTTAAGCACTTTTGTAATATGCCTGATTCCCAAACACTTGGGTAGGAGGTAAGACATGATTGGGGTTTCCCCACCCCCACTGGTTACACCTCTTGGTGAACTTTACTTTGTGTGCAAAGTCCTGTGCAGTGTTTCACACTTGGACAAAGAAATAAACCTGACCCATCATGCAGACTGGTCTGAATGACAGGTTTGTCATGCACATGTCTTGTCATCCCTTCAGGGGTTGTAGCTCCACTGGGGAGCAGAATTCATTAGTAACTTTGGTTTTTGCTCTTTGACTTTGGGAAAAGGAATTACCTGTTCCACAGGACTACTGTCGAGATAGAAGAAACCATAGTGACGATGTAACTCATCATGCTTCTGTGACAAATGTAATGTTGCCAAGTGCTATGACTTGTTTTAGGGGTAAAAGAGTGAATACCATGTATACTGTATACCCTGTCCCCTGTTTGGGGTTAAAAAAAGGCCATTTTATTTCTAAATTAGCCACTTAAGAATCTATGCTTG
Organism: Holothuria leucospilota; assembly: GCA_029531755.1. NCBI lineage: Eukaryota > Metazoa > Echinodermata > Holothuroidea > Aspidochirotida > Holothuriidae > Holothuria > Holothuria leucospilota. The sequence continues at coordinate 35,004,782 of CM055976.1, forward strand.
TTACAGTACAAGGTGACATAAATGTTCACAAGGAATGAAATCAAAACTACATTGCAAGGAGTTTCATGAAACAATTACCAATGCTTCACTGAATTATGTCTGTTAAAGACATTGGCTGTTGGAATTAGAATGGCAGTGAGCATTGTTCAGGACATTACAGCTACTGGGAGTTGTTGGGTTACTAACTGATGACATAAAACCCTTCTAAGAACCCCAAAATTGCAATTACAGTATGTTGTGTGCTAGTATGTTTACAAGTGCAAGAATTACAAATGCACCATAAATGGTACTCTTCAAAAAAAGTATTCCATAAATTTAAAAGAAGCTAAAGCGTCCCCCAAATATATTTAGACATATTTCCATAGTTCTAAATCCAATTGGTGACTGTGCTTTGGCTGGCATTCATTCAAACAACAATAGTACCACTCTGGTTGGTAAAGATGACTTGGAGTGTCAGTTGTGTTCCTAATTGGGCTCATAGTCACACACAGTTTTGTTTTTCAATATTGCCTCGAGCAACTGAAACTCAGTGCAGGCTACTGTGGCTCTGTCTTGAAAGTGTTTTACTACTGGACAGCTGTCTGTGTTTAAACTGGAGATTGGGCTAGAAGTTAGGTTAGTTGGGAAAATTGTTACTGTCTGGGGTGACCTTAGAGGGTCTTTAAAATGTGTAAACTATACATGGATCTACCTAGTTGATCTCAATATGACATCAAGCAGGTATCATCATAATGATTACTAAGTTTACTACAGTTGAACAACAATCACAATTTACAAGGGAAGCAATGAGAGGGAGAATGTAGGCCTAAATCCAAAGGTGAAGAAAGCTCTAAAGGTTAACACCAGCTGAGACAACATTTTAAACATTCATAGAAACATCCCTAAAGGCTCTGCTCTCTGTGGAATATGTCCACAAAAAGGCAGATAGTGAAGTTTATTCTTTGTGAAAATATTTTTCCGAAAGTGTTTGTGACCATTTAAATTTCTTTTCCAGCTGAAATATGTATCCAAATGAAAACTGATAAATGAAAACAATTCTGCTGGTTAAAAAATTAAGCTTAATTACAGCTGATGTACAATATATTGGGTAAATATTTTCCCCAGTTAAAATTTGTAGCTTTATTTTATTTGATGCAATCAAGAATAAAGACTGCTATTTTTGAGAGGGTTGGCCCAAGACTTTGTGACACCTTAGTTTCTTGGTAAATTATTTCCACCCTTTCTATATCAATTCCCATGACTCCCACAATTTTGTCTTAACTGCAAATTATCTTGGGATCATCATTGTCAGCTACAGTTTGTGATAGCACAATTGGACAGAGATTTTATTTTGGGGAAATAAAATTCTTCAAACCTCAAACTCTGCAGTCTAGTTTGCCCCAATGAGAGCTTTTACAGTGCTCCAGCCATCAGTACTTCTGCTGCATCTCTACTGGAAAGCAATATATATATTCCATAACAACTAGTACTGTACAGTGTTCTGAAATTATACTCCAAAAGCAAAACCACAGAGCAAGTAGCTAATGCACAGGGAAAAACCTGCAGAGAGACAAAGCTTGTTGTTCTTTTCATTGCTATGAAAGGACTAATGGCAACAGACCCAAATGGCAACGGGTACAAACAGTGGCTATTTAGGCTTGAAGAAAAGTGTCATCAGCTTCAAGTAGTGTAATGGGAGTGGAAAGGTCTGCTGATCAGAATTACAATCAACACTGGAATGCATGAAACTACAGTTGTTTTGCAAGGTAAGTATTGAGTGGCTATATCAGTTTTCCCTTTCAGGAAACCCAACAGAAAATGTGCACACACTAAAAAAGAAAAACACAACAACAGAATATGTAACCTTTTCTTCTTATTATGATTTACCTTCAGTATTACAGCCATCATATTTAACAAAGTATTGGATGGCCATATCAAATCATTGTTCTTCATCTATTGCACAAAATTTAAGTACAAGTGCCTCTCTATGATACACAGGACTTCTTACAGACACATTATCCTCTTCTAAACATCATCAAGAGACTAGAAAAACTAACATCGGGCAGAATGCATAGTGACAAACCCACAATCTAAATGGATTCTGCACAATTTCCACTGAACGATTTTCTCCCTTAACAAATCCCCCTTGGGCGTTTACTCCAGACAATTCTCATTCATTCAATTCTCACCCAGGGAAGGTACCATCAGCCCAATCCCCCTTCCCAGGCATTTCTGGATTTTTCCAAGGGTAAATGTTGTCTGAAGGGCAATTGTCATGGTTGGAATTTGTGTGGGTGGGAATTGTCCAAGTGGGAACAGTCTGAGTGGGAGCAGTGAGAGGAAATTTCCTAGATTGAAAAGTCATCTAGCAGAATTTTCTGGGTGGGAACTGTCCAGGGGTGTGTGTATGTGTGTGAGTAAGCGTGTGTTTGGGAGGGGGGGGGGGTAAGGGCAACTGTGTGGTCATAATACAATCATCCTTATATAACACAAGATGAACTTCATAGGATTCGAAAATTTTGAAGGGAAGTACAGGAAACTGCAACTACAGTATTTGAAAGCAGTCATTTTGGTTTTTGAATATGCAACTGTGACAGTTAACATCCCTGCCTCTTTTTTTCTGACACTTTTTATTCATTGACTTCTAGATCTTCTTTCTGATCTGCTTCACCTCTATTCTGTTTCTTTAGCACTGTATGCTTCTGTTTCTGAACCAGTTTGAAAAGGAATCCAAGCAACACAAGCCTTGAGATGGTGCAGAGGGATAAGAGGCAAGAACTGAGGGTATCTTACAACCAACCATAATTTTCTTAATACAGTCTGCCCCTACAGCAGGTGAAGGGGTTGGGGAAAGGGGGCATCCTAAGTTCCTACCCCTATCTTCCACAGAAAGAATATTTATAACAACAACAAAACGGTACCACTACAAACCACTGTGGCATTCAAGTGTAGATACTGAGTGCTGTATGGAAAACTTCCTTTTTTCAGAGGAAAGTTCCCCCTTGATGAGGGATCATGTAGGCACTGGAAATGCTTTAATCATGATTTTAAAGGATGATTATTGCTTCTCATGAAGTCACTTGTAAACATCTTTTCATCTGCTGGCAATCTTCTCGGTCTACTTTTCTGAAGCTTTTTACTGTTGGTGTTTCTCCTGGTATAATTTCTATCGTCAAAATGCCACACAGGTCCACTAATATTTTACGGCAATTTTCAAGGCCCTGTTCAGGAGAGATACAGAAAAATGATCTCACTGAGCTATTAACTTAAGTGCTATGAAAATATACAGCTCACATTAAAAATTGTGATTAAGGCATATTTTCTTCATAAATGGATCATTCTAGAAAATTCAACACAATTAACATTTACGTAACTGACATGCACATATGGACAAGTTACATGATTTCTCTCACTTTTCCACCTTCACAGAAGTTTCAGAAACTTTTCATTAAAGCTATGCTTGAAAGCTTTTCAAGAATTAAACTGAAAGGTGAAAGTGATCCTCTGTCCTCCCCCCATGTGGGCTTGATTGGAGTACAACTCAGAAACACAAAAATTTACATGATGAAAAAAATTCAAATACAATTGCGTAAGTAATTTCTTATCATTTTCAAATGAATGTCAAATCATATGTCAACTCAATTGGGATCCAAGACTATGTAAACCAAGTGGACCCAAGACTACATAAACCAAGTCGATCGAAGACTATATAAACCCACCAAAATGTAAAGACGAGACATGATTTCCAAGATGTACTGTAAATTGTAATGAGTAAAGACAAATATACATATTATTAGGGCACAAAATTCTAAATCTACAAAACAAAAATTGACTTTTACACAAAGAACTGTATGCAACTTAGAAAATGCATCACAAATCATAATTTGGCTTTAACAAAATGACAAACTCTTGTCTCTAGATTTACTATAGTTTGATGTAATAACCACCAATGTCTGTGCTTCTTAATGTGTAAATAAACAAAACTTCAGATGAGTGACTGCATGGGTAAGGCTTTCTCGCATTCATGTATCTTGCCATATTGTTACTGCAGAATGGCTTAGAAGTGTCCCTAACCACACTTCTACTTATGAAGCTAGCATCACTTTGTGAAGGTGTCCATAAGAGTTCCCAACCATTTTCTTTAAGGAAACCAAAAATGTTTCATTCTATAGGTCTCAACCTACATTTCTTTGTCTTCTCTCCACATCTTTCTGTTCTTCCTCTGAAGCGTTTGCTGCTGCAGCTCTCATCTCCTGTAAAACACAAATAAGGGAAAAAAAAAAAATAAAGAAAAAACCCTGTTGCTGTCAGATCCACTGCTCTTTGAAACCAAACTATCATTTGATGTACTACATTAATACAGTTTTTACCAGTATTTCACACTTTACATAAACAAGAAACTTAAAAACTGGAGACAAAAACTAACCTTCATTTCCATGACAGAAAATCCAATAAATTGTTTCAAAACCTGCATGATAATAAAACATAGGAAAAGAAAAATTCGAAATTAGAAAGCATGACAGCATTTACAGAGCAGTACAAAAGGTGTGTTTGACCTGTCTAATGTTGTATGCAATTTTTCATATATTTCTAACACTGTCAAATGATGTATCAAAAGTGTATAGATATAGCATCACATCAAACAGGTGAAATTTTCCTTCCCATCTTATCTTGGTTTTAAAACTGTTCCCAGACAGTGACTCCCAAAAAATTCCTCAACATCACATATTTTTACAAGTTTAACTTATGCACATAATTTTACCTTTAACAAGGGATGTAAAAAGCAGTATTCTGAAATGTTTTCTGTATGTTTTTATTCATCTTAACCTTTCACTCAATTCTAAATTACTTCAAAAAAGACTTAACTTTATCAGAAGAATGGGCCCTCTCTTAAAATGTGATCTTCACTCCCTCATAATTTGACTTACTTGGCATCCACTATCTCTACAGTAGGTCACTGAGCAAACAAAGCTTTCCTTCAGCTCATTTCTAAGAAAAAACCTACTTCTACAGACATCCCAGCCAAACATGTCCTTTACATCACTAAACTGACAGGAACTTCATTAACATAGCCATGAGACAAATGACTTGATTCAGGTTATAAAATATTTATTACAGAAAAGCATTACAATGGCCCAGAGTTATCCACACCAAGGAAGGTTTTATGTAACTTGACACCTCCATGCTATCACACAACCTTTATGCCTTCACACTGTACGCTAATACAATGAAGGATCAGTCCAATGGGTGATAGTTGAAATGAAGCAAAGTTCCTTGTGAAGGAATCCTTGACAATCATTGGGCTGTAAGTATATACTCATATCTATACTTTTCTTCTACTTGTGTTCATTAGTACAACCTCATATCTATACTCATGCTTACTGATATTGCATGTTAAAGGCTCTGTAATCTTACCACAGACAGTAACAATTCTACCTAATAAGTTTACGGTACTTCTAGCCCCTCCTCCAATTTAAAGAAAAAGACCTGTCTAGTACACCTCCAAGACAGAGCCACAGTAGCCAGCACTGAGTTTCATTTCCTCATGGCCATATTGACACATAACTTTTGTGAGCTTTAATTGAAACACAACTGCCTGTACAAGTCATCACTGACAAAACAGAGTGGAGGTATTGTTTGAATGAATGTCAATCAAAGTGTAGTCACCAATTGTATTTAAAACTATAGGCTATTCCTAGGTATATCTGGGGGATACCACAACCCCTTTAAGTGTTTATGCACTTGCCAATATGGTAGTCCTACTCATGACAAAAGATACCAGTTTTAATATCTGATATTATTTATTCTTTCACCTCTTGTTCAAGTTTAAATTACTTCATGAGAGACTTGACCTGTACTGGGAAAGAGAGCCCTCTCTTAAAATTTATTTTACACTCATGTATGGACTAAAAATGACCACAGATCTCGGCATATGACAGACTTGTGGTGTTCTCTCACTTTTCCTTATACCATCCATATTTGTATGGGAAGTATGTACTCATATCTACAATTTCCTTCTACTTGGGCTCATCAGTACAGCTTTGTATCTGCACTCATACTTGTCAAGTACAGGTTCAAATGGAAATTTAGTAGAAATACCCCTGTAAAAAGGTATTAATTACAGCATGTGATATTTTCTCAACTCCTTTGTTCAGTTATTAAATACTTCAAGACAGACTTGAGCTTTAACTTTGAACCAGAACTTTGCGAGGAAGAAAATCTCTAAGACTGTGCGCACCTTAAATCTTTAATACTAATCTGACTAAAACTCCCTCTGGGACAGACTAATATAGTGTTCTTCACATTCCATACTTTCACTGAGTATGTTCCAACACTTTCATTAGGACACTTTAGCCTACACTGATGCCCATGATCAGGCTTACTGTTTTTTTGCTAGTGCCAGACTTGTGGTATATTTGCATATTTTGACCCTGGAATAAAGTATCCATAAATGTTATTATTTGCAAGTGCATAACAAAAAGGCACCAAAATTTGTAATATTAGAAGTTGAGAGCACAGGATGTGACCATGATGGTGCTTTGAATGGATGGGTAGTTAATGTGGACAATGAACTGTTGTTAATGTCCTAACGTACACAGACAGAATTCACCTCAGCTCCAATAATAATGGAGGTGAGGTGAGGAAATTTTTGAATTTTTTGCTGCTTAAATAACAGGAAATGGTCTCTTAATACAACATTTTGCTATAAACTATACACTGTATTGCTAGTCAATCTTGATAAGTGTGACATGTGGGTGATGACAGTAAGATCATAGGCCTATGACAACTGTATGGTTGCTATGAATACCTTCAAACTCACTTTCCAGTGGCATAGCCAGAACTGTCTCATGAGGGCCATGTCGTTTATTCTGTGATTGCCAACATGGGGGAGGGGTGTAAGGGGAGAGGGTGTCCCCCTCCCCTTTGAAAATTTTTGAATGATTGGGTGACTCACATGCAATCTGGTGCTACATAAGTTATCTTTTTGAAGTAAAATTTATTTCCAAAAATTTACATATTTTAGGTTACTAAATGAAAGAAAAAAATCAGCATCAATGAAGGAGAGAGGGCATGACAATGGTCCCTCCCCCTACAAATGCCACTGCTCACTTTGAATCTGTACAACCTGGCAAAACAGTGTAGTCTACATATGTCCAGATGCCTACAGTGTGCAAAACTGTCTGTGCATTAACATACATAACATCTAAAATCTCACTTGAGGAAGTTACATGACAAAATTAGGGAAAAGGCAACTTGGCAAGTGTCCCTACTTGCCACCAATGATGGGCACTGCAGCACCAGATCCCATACATATATTAGATTTCCACTTTGGTCTGTTGGATAAATTGATGTGGCATCCAGAGACCAGCCATAGAGCTTCTTGTGGAGTTTAGGGAATGCCTCCTTAGTGATCTGCACATTGTGAACTTGTAAACATTACAGTGAGACTCTTAATTTTCTCAAAGCACGAAGTTCTTTTGTTTAGGGGAGAATTGTAATTGTACAACACTTTGAACAATCAACCGATCTAATGGCTAACTCAGTTTGAGGAAAGATGGTAGATGACAGGGAAAATGTTGGTATTTTGAACCATTGTACTACAATATTTTGAATTAAAGAATTAGTTATATCACAGACCAGCTACCTGAGCATGCAAAGCATAGGTAAGGGTTTTAAAATGTGGAGGATTGCATGACTACAGGGGATACCAGGCACAGTGCTCTAATTCACCCCCTTGACAACACCACTACAATTCCCTCTGCAAAGAGATGAAATCATAGAGCACTTAAAATCACAGATGTGAGGGTGGAACATTTATGGGTGGTGAAATAAGTGTTTATTAGTGCCCTATGCAGTTTCATATGAGAATATTTCTGAATCCTATAATTGGTCTTTGTGTACTTGCATCTTTGTGTACTTGTACTTTGTGTATAGATACTTGGTATCTATACACTACTACCTGCCTGACTATGCCACTCTGAGTCTAAAACAGCTATCTTGGAAAAAGAATATATCTGAAAATTTCATCCCAAAACAACATATAAAAGAAAAGTTTTTGGCAAGATCAGAAAAATATAGGAAAATATAGGAAAACTAGCCCCAAATCATACAAATATAGGAAATATAGGATTTTGGGAATTTATAGGAAATTATAGGAAATACAGGTTCACTTTGATGCCTGATTGTATTTTCACTGATGTAAAACTAGTAGTTTACATCACAAAACATGTGACCCTCAGCCCATAATCATCATCATACCGTACATTTTCTCTCACACGACAATAAATTGAGTCACTAGATTCGTGACTCGAGTCACCAATTGACAAACTTTTAAGTGACTCGAGTCAAGTCATTGACTCAAGTCGAGCCATTGACTCGAGTCACTGTACTATTTCAATGGGGAAATTACTCCTGAATTCTGTCGAGTCACTATCATTTTGGGAAGAAGTGACTCGAGTCGTGACTCTTTACAACACTGCTTTGATGTTCTAGTACTTTTATTATGTGACTGTTTTACACTTGCATGCTGTTTTCAAAAGAAGTAACAGATGGAAAAAAGTAGAAAAAGGTTTGGTAGAATGTTGGTAAAAGGACGCTGAAAGCAATTTCAAATAGGTGCAAGGCAGTTATGGTTGTCAATTGGCCTTGACTTTTAGGAAAATCGTTACCCACGGAAAAAACTAAACTTCATACCTCAAACTGAGTTTTACAAATTATTGTAGCTCACTCTACACAAAACCATGGTTAAATTGTGATCCTAAAATAAACAAATGCATGTATATTGAACCGCAAACTTACAGTCTCAAGAGTGAGAAAACTAGATGAAATTTAGTTAGGTGAAGAGAGTAACAAAAAATCCAAAATCCTTTTGAAGTATGCTATTATGAATATTGCATCTAGGGCCCTTGACCATGTACATCTCAGGCTTTCAATAGTTATATGTCACGTTCCATTGGCTCGGTGATCATGGTGTGCACAAGCGGTAGTTTTTATGCAGTGCAGATAAGCAGATGTAATTCTGAACTATCACTTCTGCAGAAAAAAGAAGGCAACCCAATGGAACACTGTATTACAGTATGTATCTGCCACACTTGCACACTGCGTATCATTTAAAGATCGGCACAAAATGGGTCCCAATGGGTTAACATGTTCTCATTTCACGGAACCCAGAAATGGGTTCCTACAAAATCTGAAATCTGGAGGCCTGCTAGTGCAATGTCTGCTGTCCAACAGTATGAATATGGCTTAGTACTCATACTCTGAAAGTTAAGCATGGCACTAATACAATTTTGTATTGGTACTCATAATGTAGGCTAGTACTGGTACTCACAACCAATGAAAGTGTAACTGTACTCTTATTCTCCCTACAGCTGACTGATACAGTGTTCTTAATCCACCATACTACAGGTAATACATAGAGTGTACTCAAGATCACATTTTGATGCACATGCTCAAGAGTACTTGTGAACTTGCACTCATAAGATGTACCTGAAGTTACAATATTATACTACTTAAGTCTGCTGTACTCTTACTCACAAACAAGCACTATTGTGTGTCCACCAGTTCACAACACTAACTTTGTACTCGTATTGTTACAAACGTAACACTTCCTTCTTGTACTCACAATACTGACAACTTCAGGAAATGGTAATTGTACTCATTTTCATCACTCTGTGCTTACACTAAATTTCTAAGAAGAGCTCAAGATCTCTTACCTCATTTCCAAGTTCTACATCCAAGGAGGAAGTGCCGTCATTTATCTTCACTAGTAAACTCCATCTGTTTCCCTCCTTACTCAATGCAGACAGCAAGGTGATGATGAACCCCTGAAAGGTCAGATGAAGACAGCGATATAGATCATATTACTTTAAAAGAAGAGTCTCGACCAAACTTATTTCTATTTTTGATAATGTTGAAAGGAACTTAAGCATTCTGGTAAGCTTTCATTTCTATGATTGATTTTCAACATGTTAGTAGTTGAGAATATCACATTTTCAACCAAAAATGAACTTGAAGCAAGCAGGTCAGCAGATCCATATTGATGTGATATCATGGATTCATACTGATGCTCTATACTTTATTTTTCTTCAAAATTTACATCTAATTTTATGCTATAAATATCTGATGCCTCCATACTATAAACACATCCCTGGCACTGGAACTTTGAAAACTTTATATGCCACTTGGGCAAACTTGTGACCCTTGTGGATCCAAATTCAAAACAGCAGGTTGAAAACATAAATTTTGGTCCGAACCATTTTAAGTATAAAACCAAAAAAATCATTCTAACCTGTCCACAAAGCTTTTGGTTATTCCTAGTACAAATGAACCCTTAAGAAGTTTAAACCGGAACCCACCCTGGTTACACCAGCATAGAAGATGACCTTTAGCAGTGCATCTCCTGATGATTTATGGCAGATACCTCACATGAAAGTACAGACTATACCCACCAAGCATCACACACAAATGAAGGGATTACCCCACATTCTTGGAATTCTTTGTAATCAACTCCATACATTTTGTAAGTCATTTTATGTTCCTGCATGGCATAGATGATTAGGTCACCACTGACATAACATGGACATGCAACACGGTATGACTGAGATGACTGAGAACTCTACAATTACAGAGAATCTTCTTGTTAGCATGGCAGTACTGCTGAGGTAGTACTTCCATGTTGTGAGATCCTAGGGCCCTATTTAGAAACTTCATCTTGGTTTCAAGTTCCAGTAAAATACTTCAACAATGCAGTAAACTATAGCATACTTTTCACTAAATTTTTACTTTTTAATGTAGTACAACAAACAAACACATTTTGTGATAAACTATGGGGCCACTATTTAGTGCTGCTGGTTGAACATGCTAAATTAGCCCACCCGGGACTATGGCCTTACTGTATAGCAACATGTAGGTGGTGTATGCATGAGAGTCTACTATTGTCCTTCAAAAGTTAACGTATTCACGAGAATGTTTAGTTCTAAGTTTAGAAATGTAGTACACATCACATGCTTTCTATCCTGCTCAACTTGCATGCCCATAGTTAGGGTGGGGGAAGGGAAGGGTCATACCATTCTCTTAGAAAAATTTTCCAAGGAGGGGCAAAAAATTTTCTACAAGGCTAATGCCCCCTGAAAAATTTTGAGAACAAAAATTACCATTGCCATAACTTATCTCACCCCATCAAAAAAGTCTTGCACCCTTCAGAGGATTGCCAACCCCCTTCACCACCTTGTCTGGATATGGGTCTACTAACCTGATCTTACAACATGATTATACATAACATGACCTACATATTTAACACTCCAAGATTGATACAAAAAAGCTGTTTTACTCAAGCTAGTCTGACAAACAGGATTGCTTGCAATTATTCCTCTGAAGGTCAATAAAATTAAGGCTTCCTCACCCTGATAGAAAATATGAAGGGTTCCATTGGGTCAAGAATCTTATCCATCACTGCAGCAAGATATGTAAAAGGTGCACCTTGCATAGACCCTAAAAGAAGGAAGATGGAAAATGGTTAGTACATCTAAATTCCAAACAACCTGCATTCAAGATAAGATCAAAAGATTTCTGAAGGATTTTTGAAACTTTAAAGCTCTTTTTGACATTTTCTTTCTAACTTCCTTGGTAATCATCATGTGTGGCCATGAGTTTATGGTGTGGTCAGATGTGTGACTATGTCATGCATGATCATAAGATGTGGATTATGTGATGTCTGATCATAAGATGTATGATCATGTGATCACACCATGTGTTATCCTGCTAACTTAATCTGCTGATCTTCCTTACTTCTACTTTGTAAACAAAGCAAAAGTTTGTTTTTGTAAAACTGAATCTTGAGGTGTCAGAAATTAAAAATGTGGGTACAACAGACTCCTGAACACAAAACTATTTGAATGAATATTACAGCCCTGATGGCTACATTAAAACATATGGAGCAATAAGACAAACCATTAATTGTTGGCACTTTCCCTCTCACTTTGTAAGAAATTTTTCATAAACTTATGAATCTGAAAATTTGAAATACCCTTGTTTTAATAATTAAACTACATGGGAGACAAAGGGAGTACTTGGGAAGAAATCAGGATGATTTTGATTACAAAGGGTTTATACAACCTTCTAAAGACAACAATCAAACCGTTTTCAATGACTTGTCAACATTCAAATATTTTTTGCAAATCTGAAACACATAGTCTTTCTAGTTTCCACAGTATCTGAAATTGATGAAACATTTTTATAGGAGATGGTAGAACCCTACAATACATCTTATTTAGGCTTTAAATTTAGAAGAAAAAAAATAAACAAATTAATACTTGATATGTGTATTACAAAATGATATTCACTTTTCTGTGATTACTGCATGAAACAACAAAGTGTTAGCAGTTTGAAGGCCTTGAAAATGACCCATTCAAATATAAGCACCTTCAATGCTTTCAAGGCTATGTGCAAACTTTGAAACGCAAAAGTGATATTTCAAACAAACCATGTTACAACGGCATATGTATGGTTAAAGTGATAAAGGAAAAATTGAAAGTGACAGCAAAAATCGAACCTGATCCAGAACTGAGCCTTCTTCTCTTTGCTGCTGCCTCTCCATCCTCATCAATGGAAATTCTTGTAGCAATGGCCACCTTAGGAGGTTGGGCAGCTGAAGATGAGAAAGGCTTGATGGGAGGAGTTGGCATACCAATGGGGGATTTCTGGATACATCCTTTCTTTTCTTTGGATGTTTCATGTCTCAGAGGTTGAACAGAAGCAGTTTCAGCTTTTACAAACACGCTTGCCTGTGGGGTGGGGTTAGTGCCAATACTTGTTTTAATTATCCTATTCTCTTCTTCAGACACCACTTCCTGTTTAATGTAAGGTTTAAAATTGGAGTTGGAGTTTGACTTGTCAATGACAGAGGTGTTACTGGGACTACATGATGAAACATTCGACCTAGCTGATGCAAACTGAGTGGGCGATTTGGGCTTTTTACTCAGAGAAAGTTTACTTGGTTTCTTGAGAGAAGAGCTGGTGGCATCCATTGACGAGAACTGGTTAAAGCTATTTCTTGATGGATTTTCCTCTCTGATGACATCATCACAGACCTCCCTTGCCTTAAGGAATGTATTCATACTAGACTGTCGTAAGGATGAACTATTTTTCACATTTTGAGATGATCCTGATGAAATGGAGGTACATGAGAGACCACTTTTCCCAGCAGAAGAAAAATTTTTTGACAGGGTATCCAGATCAGAGGATGATCCCATGTAGCTCCTAGAGGTACCAATTACAGGTTTTCTAGATTGCTGAAATGTCTTGGTACTATTTGATACCACACTGAATGGTTGAGATGGTTTGGCAAACTGCGTCTGGTCTTGTTTTTCATTTTTTATGTTCTTCTGTGCTTTATTTCTTGATTCAATTTGGCTCTCAAGATTATCAATGATTGCATTCAGCATATCAGGATCAATGTCCTCCTCATCACTCGACCAATCAGGTGGAACTTGAGGTTTCTAATAAAATGAAGAAAACATTGAAAATATGAAGAAAACATTTGTAAATACTGTAAAGTCTTGTTTTGACAACGCACTGTGCCATGGGGGTTATACACCTAAAATGACAAATATGCATAGCTCCTCCAAGGCTGAAAATTTTAAATTTTAGTAAATAACAAAGTCATGAACTTCACCATTTTATCAAATCAACCTTTGACTAAGATGGAGGGACCAACTTTTTGAATATTAGGAAGCAATTGCTATATCCAACCAAAGAGTAAATCATGAAAAAACAAAGTAATTATACTGTTGCTTCTAATACTTTTACAACGTGCTGTTCAATTTAGGGTTCTTTCACCTAATTTACAAACTCTAATAAAAAAATAAGAGTTAAGCTCTGTATTACCAGAAATAGCTGTTTTTAATGGTATGGTGTTCTATACAAGCCATTAACAACACAACAAATTTCATCATCAGAATGTATCTAACATACTTTGTTCACTAAAGTTGTGACATTGGCTGAAGTAAAACTCAGACTACTAATCAATGGTGCTTATTTCACTTGACTATGGTAGCAACTTCTCCAGTTAATGAGAATCTTTAACCTTTTAAGCCGCGGTCACACTACAACAAATTCGGATCGGATTCCGATCCGATTTTTGTGAGTTTTTATCAAAATCTTCTCCATTTCGGGTCGGGGAGAACCCCAAATTTGCCAACCTGTGTAATTATATGATTTTTATAGCAGGACTACGAAAATTAAATTAATACGAATTATTTTGTGACGTCACTTCGACAGACAGCTTTTATCGGACTACGCGTGTCCGATAAAAGCTGTTTGTCAGTGTGACGTCACGAAAATATCAGTTAACATTTCATTTTCATAGACCTCTGATGCAAATCATATATTTACACTGGTTGGCAAATTTTGGGCTCTTTCTTACCAGAGATGAAGAAGATTTTAATAAAAACTCACAAAAATCGGATCGGAATCCGATCCGAATTCGTTGTAGTGTGACCGCGGCTTTAGACCTTCCAACAAAACTATTGCACGAAAGACCTCAATTTTCTGTCTCTAGTTTCTATTTTGGAAACAAGAGGAAATTTCTTTTGTGTATATATGCAAGGGCAAAGACACAGAGGTTGAGTGCGAAATTACATTCAGATTCTAAGAACATCATTGTAACAGGTTTTGTTTGTTCATCTAAGCTACACAATATAAAACATGCACATGTAACATATATATTCTGAGATTCATCAACATTTAATACCCTTTGAACATAACATATAATAATGTGGGGAGGGTTTTGGTCTCTGGTAGCCTCAGATGACATCGACCCCCATCAAAAACAAAAGGGGCCTTCTACTCCACATGACAAATCTACTCACAAAAAGAATTTAAAAACTTTACAAGAGAATTTAGTACAAAAAGAATTAATACATTACTCCTGAGATATTGCATGTGTTTACCAGTGGGAGAGCCACACACACTCTATACAAACCACAATATTTACATTGGTTCTGGCTGTCATCGAAACCCCAAAACTATAGCTTCTTTCGACCCTCTCACCTTTACAATTTCTGTCTTTGGCTTCATCAGCTTTTTCTTTTCACATTCTGCTTCTTTCATTTCTCTAATGATCTCTTCATCCAAGGCAGCCAAATCATCTTCATCTAAATCATCCTCAAAATCAACCATGGCTCCATCACCCTCTGAGAGGTGGGATGTGTAATTGTCATTCCTTGATGTAGATGACTGACTTGGTTTCATATAACCCTGCTTAGTGTCTTTACTGTGCATAGTTTCATTTTTGCTGTTATTAATATTGGCATTGAACTGATTAGAACCTTGACTGGTATGATGGTCTCTTTGGGCTTGCATCTGATTCGCAGAACCATCTGACAGGGGCATACGAGGCCCATTTTGCTGGGGCAAATCCTCAAGTGTTGTTCCTCTGAAAATGTCATCACAGAATACGGGACAGAGATAATGAGAAACAAAGAAGACAGGAGTTTAGAAGTAAACCAATTGTCAAGAGAAATTTCACTCAGAAAAGGTATTTCTTACTCATTTAACATGACTGAATGTTTTTTTTTTGATAGTAACACACCACAATTAGATCGATGTACATGTACATAAAAAAATGCAACATTAGGAAAAGTGCCTGAAAGAATTCTTTGCGATAATTTTTCAAGAATAATTTCAGGATAAAATGGATGTTGGTGGTAGGTGGGTATGAGAGCAAATATACGTAAATATGTGGACATTGCAAAACTGGGGAAGCATGAAGGTGATTTGGATCATTTCAAGATTTCAAGATGGGACTATGCACCATGTGATCAACCCATAAGAGGTGGGTCTGTATTTCTGAATTATGTCCCCTCCTAGCTCTAAATCAAAGCAGTCCTGTTATGGTAAATTCAAGATGCCACAATAAACCAAATCTCTAGCATTCATGTGATGGTCAGTATGTTCTGGATGTGAACCTCAAAATAGTCTAAAGGAGAGTAGAATGAAAAAAAAATTAGTCAAAGTGGGATGTAACTGTAGTGTGGGATGTAGTAAATACGAGAATTTCTTTTCACTTCAGGCAATTGTTTTACATCATTAACACTCCTGTTATTAAGATTTCATCACAACACTCTCCCTCCAATTGGTTGTGACTGCATTCTGCTCCAGAGACCTTCCCCTCCAATCTCAAAGGGCATACCTTATCTTGTCAAGAAATGAACACATCACCACATTTTTCAAACTTACATTATCCTGGCCAACAGCTTGTCCTGAGCATTCTCTTCCACCAGGGCCTCAACCTCACCCCCCAGAACCTTCACCATCTGACCAGAGAGTGTTAATACTCCTAAGCGACAATCGATGCTACCCTGAACAAGGATCTGTTGAGAACACAACATCATGAAAATGTTTTACCGTAGAGCTTCATGGCTTGAAAAAAGGTAAGCACAGGTAGACATGTTTATTATACTGGAGGAAGAGTCCATTTTTAATAGATCTGTAGTCTTTACATTTGAAAACAGAGTAATATTCAGTATTCCATCAGTCATTTTCATGTCCAGTCTTATGACACTTACACATATGCAGTATGCTGGACACAGCATGTTGGATGACTAATTTTCTCTCCAATTACTCTAGTTTTACCACAGGAAATTAAACAGTTCTTGCTCAAACTTATAGTTTTTCACCTTTGAGTAAGATGCACAACATGAAATATCTGACTATTCTAGAACAGTTTAAAAAGGATCTGGGGTTATGTGCACTTTACACAAGTCATTGAAGAAAAAAAAAGTGATGCATTAGTCTATATCCTGAAAAAATTTCCATATTTGCTCAGCCCAGCATTTCAAGAAAACAAACTTCCTTCCTACCCTGAGTACTTTTCAAATTTCCAGGATAATTATTTAGATCTTTTCCAGTTTAAAATCTACTCATTTGCTGAACAAGCAGTTTGGATGAGACAAAATAGAACAGACTGCCTGGTTTCATTTTTGGGCAAATCAAATTTCATAATTATTCAACTTTAACCTGACTTGAGGCATTCGTTTGGATTCCCTGACTTTTACCTGAATGAAAAAAGGAAAAGTTATTTTCCGAGTTTTCTGTGATTTCCACCATGGCTAAGACAAATTTGCCTCCCTAACTGAATGATGAAAAACGGTGAATTACCTCATACAACTTTTAAAATTTCATCAGATATTTTTATGATGAAAAGGACATGATTTCATACCAACCTTTGTACCTGGAGGTGTTTCTGTGGTCAAGGTTGATATAGGCTTGTATTCCATTGCCTGTAACTTTTGGTGGCCATCTGTTATCTCCATCATCAAAAGTCGAGTTGGTTTGGGTTCAAACTATAAAAAAATGGGGTGTGAGGCTTAGAACCATTTTATGAAAAATATTAGATCTTGGAAGATTTTGAAAAATATGAATCCAGTTGTGCATTTCTTGTCTATTTTCCCAGGCTGGAAACAGAAAGTATTCATCTTTGTCCCCGATATACCTTCTTTTAATACCCCATTCAATTCAGAGAGTCATAGATATTTTTTAATTTAAATGTTTCTTCAATTCTATTTAAAAGAATAATGAATGGGATTTAGTTTCATGTTATATTTTCCTTTTAGTAACCTCATGTTTCCTTTTTTCATTGATGTTATATAAAAAAACATTGTTTTCCCCACTATTAAAAGAGTTAATCAGGAAAGGTAAATAAAATAAACAAAGTGAGACCTCAACAACCATCAATGTGAGAGAAGTTCTCAAAGGCTGCAAATTCCCTCAGGATGGAAAAAAAGTGTTTAATTCCCTGGAGAGAAATCAAATTTTCCACATCTTCTCCCATAATTTCATGTACATAAAAGGTGTAAATTTCCCTCTATGACCAAAATTTCCCAAGAAGGAGCCTCCCAGCTTCCCAAATGTTCCACCCAGGGCTGTAATGTTGCCTGAAGATATCCAATTGAAAAGTTTATCAAGCAGTTGGACTCTTTTTATGGTTAAAGGTCAGTTCAGGTATAACTACAAAATTCAAAATGTTCAGGGAAGGCAATAGTGCTGGCACTTACTTTGTTCTGAGTTGCCTGTGTAGCAGTCACTGACACATTTTCATTTTCCTTGCCTTTAATTTTGATAAGCTGAGAATAAGCTGAACTTCCAACATCCTGAATGCTGTTTATCTGAAAATATGACAAAAGTTTGTGAATTTTGCTAGTGAAATTACAGTTTTCCAGCACTGTCTATAAATTGACAATATACTTTACAATCAAAGCAATTTTTACAATACAGGGTTTCGCCCAGGGTTGCTGGAGTGCCGGCAGCTCTTTTCCTGGGTCTGTAACAAGGGTCCAAATACAAGCTGGGGAGCAGGTTGTCCTACACACCAAATAGGCTGTGGAGATCTATACCTTTTCAACGATGATAAATTTTCTTCCAAACAAAGACAAGATAATATGCCAGACCTACACATTCCCAGTTACCATGGTGAACAATTTTGTGCCCTTCATCAGAAAAATTTCACTATATAAAGTGTCTTGGTGGACGTTTATCAATATAGGAAACAGCAGCCCTGCTGGAAAAAGGTACATATCCTGGGAAGCAAGAAACAACTACTTTATTTTCTCTGTTATCTAAATAAGTGCCGGTTGGCAAGCACTTTCTGAGCTTAGTGGTGGTTGGCATTTTTGAGTCCTAGTCAGGCCCGACCAGCACTGACCAGCAGCAACATATCACTGACAATGGTGTCATTCTCAACTTGAGTAGGCCATCACATATTGTTAAATATAATTTTCTTTAAAATAACCTTTCAACTACACAACAACCACTCTGGAGGACTTGATAAGACATGTGAGATTTCATTGTTTAAGCAGGTATTTTTGTGGCAATGTGAACTTCAGATACCAGATAAAACCACCAATTCAGCCATTTTACCTGAATTAATTTTACCCACAAAATTTTACCCTAAAATGCAAAAGACAAGATTGACTTGATCAATACATCCTGGCAGAACACTGACACATTCCAGAACTAACAATGCTTTGTAATGAATATTCACAATGTCAACAGTACTTCCAGTAGCAGCATATGCCCTGTTTCAAGTATTAAATTATTAATGCCAGTTTTCATATAGAATTTTCTACATATTCAAAATGTTGTACTGTGTGATGTTTGTATTTTGCACTCCTTTTATCCATTAATTTCTTTGAGAACCTTTGTTTAACAGCTTTTTCAACTATCCAAGTTTTACCCTTTTGTCACATTACATGTTACATGATATATTTATTATATTTATAAACTGAATTAAAAATAAGAGCAACAACAAAACACACTTAAGAGAAATGCCATATGACCAAGAAAGCTAACAGAAAGAAGTATATTACAGTTTACATGTATATACCGGTTGTAAAGGGACATTGATATTCCTGACAAGGCTACCTTGAGGTACCTGTTATGATGCTTACTCGTAAATTTATCCATTCCTTTGTCTTTCTTTAGCCATCTTTTCCCTGAAACTCCTTTCCGAAAAATTTATCATCTAGAAAACCTGGATGAACAGTCAGACGGATCAACAAAATTAACAAGTATGACTCTCAGCTTAAACTTTACTTCTATCACACATTACCAACTAACCTGCAAAGTGTAGACACCTTGGAATGTTGTTTTTTGATGTTGAGCCAAACCCTGAGGTAAGCAAGGGGTAGCAATTTCTGCTAAATCAGAGTCCAACCATTGTTCGTATACAACTTCCCTCAGCTGCTCCAGGGAAAAGTTTCTTCCCTTTAAGAAGAAAAATACAATGCAATACACAATACAAAAGGATACAATGCAATGTGATGCAATGCAACAAAACAGAGATTGCTTTTCAGTTGTATGCAATGGTGTAAATTTTAATGGAGTAAAACAGTTACACATGAATTTCATTTTAATAAAACATTGTAGCTAAGAAGATCTTAAATTTATGAGGTTTTATACAATTCTGAACCATTTCTCCACAACCATTGAGAAAAAGAATGTAGTGAATATTTGTGCACAGCTTGGAAAGGCTGACTCTGAAGTTAGACTCATACATAGCAATACCATTAGGTGTCAAAGCTATTTACTTCAAACTTGTGAAAGTTTAGTTTTGAAAGGGTAGCTGAATAACTATGTAATTGGCTACTGCTGCATATTGTTGAGGCCGAGGACACATGCATTTGTATACAATATCTTAAATCACACCCTTTCATTGTCCTTTGTAGAAGGGAAGCAAGGAGACACAACAAGAATTGACCAAGAAAAAGGATCTGCTGTACAAGGCTATCGTTCAAAATTTCTCAACACCTGTTCATACATTGTAATCATTACCTGGTATTCTCCTTCAATCCATTCCAAACATGCTTCAGTCCACTCTGGGAGAACATGAATGTGTCTTGAGGACAGCCAAGATGCAACAGCACCTGTCTTGTCTTGTAGTGTCATTGTTTCTAAAGACTAACTCATTTCAAAAATGTTGTTGTAATGAAAAAATGAAACCTGTTGGAAACAAAACAGAAATCAGTGTGTGTAACATTGAATATCTTCATCTTCTTGTGTGGAGGAAGAAATTCAACAGTGCTAGTGAAAATTTTGTCAAAATACATCTTAAATTACATTGTGCCAACATGCTGTACTAGCATTTTGAATGCAGTGATCAACTCAAGATTCCAGTTGACTCAAGATACCCCTACTAGACTACAGCTGTGTGCCCCTCGATCACTAAGAATTCCTTTTCTGGGAACACAGGCTCAGACTTTGCAGATTCCCATACTTTTTATAGTAAATTACGGAAATATTCATGGTGACAGACGTCGCTCTACCAAACTTGTGCTGGCTAATGCTACAATATGGAAACACTTGCATACTAACATGTAACAAATATGTATGCAGTTACGAGCAATAGCCAATACAGAGGTACAGTACAGATGCACATTATGCATTGGAATGAGTCGATCTCCCTCATGGCTTCTGTAGTTATGGGCTCTGTGTTGCCATTGACACAGCATAGCCTGATTTTTGCTTCAAATCAGACTTTTTAGGCATTTGTCATGTCAGAGTATCATCTGCAGATGAAAAAGTTGCAAGAGAGTAGATGGACAAAATTTGCTTACAAAAACTTGTGAAATGAGAGTATGAGGGGTCCCCAGACAAATTGTCTGTGAGTGTGAAAAATTTGTACACTCTGCACAAGGGCTGTGACGGTGGAGTGCAATGGAAGCACAAAGCCATGTTCAAGGGCTAGGTCTAGTCCGCAGTCTGCTGACATAGTATTTGGGCCGCTTTTGGGGCTTCCCATACTACGTCAGCAATAAATGCCATTACAAAACTGGATACCTTGTTTGACTGGTTTTGATTTTTGCAAAGTAGGCTACATACTCCTAAATCATTAATTCATATGGATCCTTTACATGTTCAAGAAATCTTCATTTCAAGAATACTCGTATTAAGTGTCCTCAACATGTCCGAATGGAATGATTTTACAAATGATCCTGTTTTGTTAATATCAACAATCCAAATATTTAATCTTGTTGCTAGGACATTCACACCATTGTATAATAGTGAATCATGAGTTGATCAGTATCTTGCAGGGCTCGAAATAAGCTTGAAAAAGGGCACGGCCATAATGAGCAAAATGGCCGTCGGTCTATGTTATTTCAATGGACATTTACTGAGGGGCATCATGGCCATCAGAAAGGGCCCCACAGCCATGGTCGTTGGTTATTTTGAGCCCTGATCTTGAGTCGATCACTGCATTCTAAATACTAGTATAGTGTGTAGGGGTGATATGATTCAAATGCACATCTACATCATGTATTCTTCTAAAAACAAGTATTTGTCACATTATTTTTCAATTTCAAAGAAAACCTTTAACTCACAACCAAGTTTTGGCAACAGGATGATCAACAGTTTTAGAAATGTTAACAAACATGTAAGTGAGAATGTCTTGGGCGAAATTTTCTTTTCAAAATTTTCATAAAAAAGATAACAGAGTCTTCAATTTAAACATAATTATTCTTGACTTTGGTAATTTAAGACTATTTTAAGTGCTCTTTTTCCGTAGTGGTTGACTCAGGATTCGATCATAAACATTATGTTGTGTACTGTCACCATCTATTCAAAATTCATTTCCTAGATACTCTTCCTTTCAAACACAACCAAAATATCACACACTGAGAAACATTTGTGGGAAGTTTCATCCATTTTACTACATTTTTTTATATTTTACAGTCAAAATGTCCATTCAGTGATCGACTTATGATACCTCCAGTATTGGCCTACTGTATGGTAGCCTAAACATAACCTCAGTGTTATCTATTCAACTGTGAAATAGTCAGATGCTATGGATAGGTTCATTTACTCGCATACCTGAACTTAGCAACATCTATCACCACAGCACCATGTGCTGACACGTTACTCTCTTAGTAAGATGTGGTCAAAAACTGGATACTTCACAACCAAGTTAACGTTTGAAAGCTAATGTTAGTGGAGTTTACTATGGGCCTTCTTATCTACGATCGATGATTTTGATAGAATTCAGAAAAGATACTATTCTATTTTTATAAAAATTTTACTTCACACTCCCCCAAACCATAAATCCATTAGCTCTTAAATGTCTGGGGTGGAAAGCACAAAGGCAAAATGTAACAGACCCTGGAAGCTCCCCAACCTCAAGGTGGGGCCTATCGCATGTCGACTTGCAACCGTGAGGACAGGTGGATGTCTGTCCACATGGCGGCTGTGCAGGCAAGATAAGGTGATTGCTTACCTACATGGTGGTTGTGTGGACAAGCCATCCTTGACTGTTTGTCCACACAGCAACTGGATGGTAGACTGTGGAAAATTAGTATCAGCTAGGCCTGTCATATACTCACTCAAAATAGACATGCCCTTGGCTATTTTACAGCCCTAGCTGTTTCTGAGGCCAGGGGCTCTCAAAGCAAATCAGTGCATTATCAGAGAATTGAGAATTCAATAGCAATGAAATCCTATAGAAAATTATTTCAAAAGCACACAACTTTTTTGTTTGGTCTAGGACTCTGGGTCATAATTATGCTTTAAGACCGAGTTACTAAACGTTTTGTCTACCATATAATCCACTCTTTCTAGTCCATATTGTACAATAAAACAATGTAATGATGGGTCCTGTTCAAGGACTAATTATGCATAGGTACAGAGCTTCTTTATTCTAAAGAAGTAAAGTTGGCTGCCTACAAAGGTTTGCTTAGGCCCTTACTGGAGTATGCTTGTTCTGTTTGGGACACAAATCAGACTTCACTTCGAGAGAGATTGGAGGGAGTACAAAGAAGATCTGCTAGATTTATAGCCAATGAGTACTCTCATGAAGTTGGTTCGATGACTGCTCTCTTGAAAGATCTTGGCCTAAGTACAGTACCTTGTCTGACCACCATAGGCATTGTAGGTTCTTAAAGGGAGAATGCAGTCACCCCAATAAAGAATTGTATAGTAGACTATCCTATTTCCTGTATGGATCTTGAGAATCATGTGACAGTATTTTTCTCACACAATTGTAAAATTTACAAGGAGCAACTGCTTGGTTTACCTTGTATATGCAATATTTATGTCCTAAAATATTATGAAAGATACTAGGAAGAGAAATAAGAAGAAATTTGTGACATTTAGTTATTGTTTCAAAATAAGTTTGGGGCGGCTGCTTTTGACCTTTAATCTTTGATAAAGGTATTTACAGTCAAGCTAACATCCCTTTGTCTGATCTTTGTAAACAGGCCTATGTACACGTATTAGCCTACTAAATTATTACTCGTAATATGCATCCTTTGCACTACCGTCCTCCTCCTGCCCTGCTAAAACTAATTGCTATAAATATAGTTTGTTCCTAATTGATACAATTTGGGACTGGAATAACCTCCCTGACAGCAGTGTTTGCACTAAGGAATTGAACCTGGGAGGGAATTCCCTCTCTAGAAATTTTTTTGGGAGGGATTTTTTAAATCAAGGAGGGGGTTATCACTTGGTGAAGATGCTATTTAATGTGTGTATTATAATTGTAGTTATGATCTCAGCTGCAAAAAAGTGTGTGGGATTTTCCCACATAAGATTGATTTTTGTGCGGGGTTCGAAAGACAAAAGCGGGATTCACGCAAACCGGCGCCTTAGCGCAAACACTGCCTGACAGTCTTATTGTGGTCTTGTATGTGATGGTGGTACCATGAGTCGGTCAATTCAGGTAATTTTCACAAAAATCATACACATAAGGTAGTAATTACTACCTTATGTGTATGGTTTTAGTGAAAATTACCTTACATGTTAATATGTAATTTAAACTTATTCATTATTCTCATGAACATGTTTTCTCTTAACCCTGAAAGTTAGAGTGAATTTTGTTGACAAACTTTCAAGAGACAGGGAAATTCCCGGCACTAGTTTCAGATGCTGTCTAGGTTCAAGAACAGTAACTTGAGTCAGTCACCCAAACATTATGAGAGCCCATAATATCAAAATACACTCCATGAATGATATCACCATTACAAAAAAAAATCACAAGATGATGGAAGGAGAGCATTTGCCATGATTTGGAGAATTTTTTAAAATAATTTTTTAGGCCATTTAAAGGTCTCAAGCCACCTTTAGGTAGCACTAGATGTAGGCTAGGCTGGGTAAATTTCTTCTAAAAATGAGAGTAAATGCTTATTTTTGACAGAGTTTGAGTTGTTGTCATGTCATGCAGGAGTTTCTTCACTGTCATATGTTTATTTGTTGGCCACAGCACGCCTCTCTTACATTTTGTATGCAGTGACCTACTCAAGGTACTGACCAACTCAAGGTACACTCACTAGGCCTAAGCCTATATCAGGGATGTAGCTAGCCAATTTGAGTGCCAGGTAATTGTTTGATCTGGGGGAAGCACCTCACCTCATCCCCACGGCATCTTCCCCATTTTTCAGCCATTAATTTTTCATTTTTCCCTCATTTTACTTTAGGGAGTAAATTTAGGGCTAGTTTTAGGTCTTGGTAGGCAGATTTGTGGTGGGCGGGGAGACATGTGTTTGCCTGGAGTGCCATGTGGGAATATCGAGTGCTGGGTGTCACCACCCAGTGCCACCCACTGTAGCTACCTCCCTGGCCTAGGCCTATATATATTTAGCACTTTTGCACTTTTTGTGGTGGTTGTGTCTCCCTTGTTGGCTTTTCAACTGTTGACTGTGTAGAGAACTCTGTGATGGCATCTTGCCTTTATGGAGTTTGTTACTGAAGACTACAGGCTATTAGTCACCCTAAAGCTGCGGTCACACTACAACGAATTCGGATCGGATTCCGATCCGATTTTTGTGAGTTTTTATTAAAATCTTCTTCATCTCTGGTCAGAAAGAACCCAAAATTTGCCAACCTGTGTAATTATATGATTTTAATTGCAGGACTACAAAACTTTAATTTATACGAATTATTTCGTGATGTCACATCGACAGACAGCTTTTATCGGACTACGCGTGTCCAATAAAAGCTGTCTGTCAGTGTGAAATCACGAAAAATTCAGATAACATTTGATTTTCATAGACCTCTGATGCAAATCATATATTTACACTGGTTGGCAAATTTTGGGCTCTTTCTGACCAGAGATGGAGAAGATTGTAATAAAAACTCACAAAAATTGGATCAGAATCCGATCTGAATTCGTTGTAGTGTGACCGCGGCTTAAGCCAGTGGAATTTTTTGCCAATTCACTAAGGGCCTGACTTACTGTACCACACAGTGCTTAGGCCTATGTGGTGTAATAATGTCCCTCTGGATGTGGCGGTCGTACCATTAATAAAAGAAGATGAGGAAGAAGAGTGCATGGAGCTTCGCTAACAGATTTGCCGTTCGATCACTAGGCCCGTTTGTTCGCACCACAGGCGTTCGAAACACTACGTACATATACTAGGCCCAGACTGCATAATTTGTCAGTCGCGCGGAAGAAGTTCTGCGCGTATTTTCAATTTACATACTGATTTTACCACGAATCTGGCGCGCATAATTCAGTTTGGTGTGCGGCACGCAGAGCAAGACTCCATCCCGGCATAGCAGTGGCAAAACGGTTACAGTACCTCAGTCTGTCGGCGTACTGTGCAATGCAAACTAACCTTATCCAATACACACACGGCAGCCATGCAATTTTGTGTTGTAATGTGCCTCCACTTAATTCCCACTGAGTACCCCACAAAATATGATTATTTCCTGCCAAACAGGAAAAATATACATAAATTTTGGCAGTAGTATGATATGTATAGGCATGGGTGGAAAAAGTTGGGAAGCTGGGAGGCTCCTTCCCAGGAAATTTTGGCATTTGGAGGGAAATTTCACATTTTGTGTACATGAAAATGCAGAAACAATTGTGGGAAACTTTACTACCTTCCTGAGAAATAAACATTTTTTCCAGCCCTGTGTATAGGCTAAGTGTAGCGTATGTACAGTAGCATGGTGGTACCATGAGTCGGTCAATTAAGGAAATTTTCACTAAAAACATACACATAGGGTAGTAATATGTAATGTAAACTTATCCACTATTCTCATGAACATGTTTTCTCTTAACCCTGAAAGTTAGAGTGAATTTCATTGGCAAACTTTCAAGAGACAGAGAAATTCCTACCACAAGTTTCAGATGCCTTAGTTTCAAGAAAGGTACCTTGAGTCGGTCACCCAAACATTATGAAAGCCCATAAGAGTGGTATCAAAATATATTCCATGAATGACATCATCATTATAAAGACAAATCATAAGATGTCGGAAGGAGACCATTTGCAGTAATTTGGAGGATTGTTTGAAATATTTTTTGGGGCCATTTAAAGAAGCCTAGAAGGTCTCAAGCCACCTTTACGTATCACTAGATGTAGGCTAGGCTGGGTGAATTTCTTCTAAAAATGGGAGTAAATGCTTATTTTTGACAGAGTTTGAGTTGTGGTTATGTAGTGCTGGAGTTTCCTCACTGTCGTATGTTTATTTGTTGGCCATACCTCGCCTGACTTACATTTTGTATGCGGTGACCGACTCAAGGTACCGACCGACTCAAGGTACACTCACTATATATACATGTACATATAGTATGTATTATACATAAATATAGTATACTGTACATATGCATATATGTATATACGTACACATATAGTTAAATGTATTGTGTGTATTCAGTTGTAGCGGCATTGGCGCGCAATTTTGAACTTTACAATTACATTCCGCACACAATTAACAAACTATGCAATCTGGTACTAGGCTACACTATATAGGACAATATAGTGTAGTAACTAGTATATGTATGTAGTGTTTCGAACGGCTGCTAGTCGATGTTCAATTACTCACGACCATAGAGTTGGATATAGGAACTAGGCCTAGAGTGCTCACTCTGGCAAAACAGCTTTAATCGCATGGGGACTCGGCCGCCATACAGTCTGGCAGTGTCTGCAGGCCTACACGCACAGCATAGCTTCTTGCCTCCACCTATAATGGCGGACGTCCATCACTGATCTACATGTAGATCAGTGGTCCCCATGCAATCACAGCGCATTTACGTACGCAGTATTAGGAGTGCGCACTCTAGACCCTATATCCTACTTTATGCACACACACGACGCAACCGCAATCATAATTTCGCAGAACTAGATATAACGTAAGAACTATGCCACCACAGCAGATTGGAAAGCCCGCGCGTAGGCCAATATTTTTCTAATGACAATTTATGAGTCCGTCAACAATAAAAGATAGCCATAAAAGAAATGAAAAGAGAACAAAAACGCCTTATTACTGAAATATTAACAAATGACCCATTACCTTTATTGAAAAGTTATCGGACACTTTGTCCTACACCCCTCCCACTGCAATATCAAATCGAAAACGGCGCTTGAGAAATGAGAACATATCAACCCGAAGTTTTGTTAACGTTCATCACTATATTCAACACAGGGTGTATTACAGCGTTTATCACGGAATTCCTTTCATAAGTTAAACTATTTACTTCCAAAGGAAATTCAAAAGGATTAGGGAATTAACTGCATGATTAGCATAAGCAGGAACTCATATTTTAACAGAGTTTGGAAATTATAGAATAGACTGTCAGAAAATTGAGATCTTTCAGAAGAACAGGCTGACTGAGTGCGGGTGATCCTGGTTAACTTATCCCCAAAAAGGCCTTCACTTAAGAAAACTTTCCTGAATTGACGAAAGGGTAATCTAGGTAAATTCAGGTACTCCGTTGTTGTAGCCAGAGCTCAGTCAAACAGTTTGATTTCTCATTTAATTTCTGAACATCCCACGGGCCATTTACGTGCACGTTACGGGCTGCAAATGGCTTGCGGTTCGCTACATAATCTATGCTGGTTGTTTCTTTTAAATCACAATCCGGAGTGAGACTTTTAGAGTTTAGAGGGAGGTTCGGACAGTATTATGGCATCTTTCTAGAGCTGAGGATATCTCCATGGTCGTAGCAAGGGGAGGGTGGACTGTGAAGCCCTCTTTTTATCCATTCAGTAAGGAAAATTCTGCACAGTCGGCAATAGCCTATGACTGGAAGGGTAGGAGAAAAGCCTGGCGAGTAAACATGCCGCTAGAATCCAATAGGCTCGTTTTGCCAAAGTTCCCCGAGAAAAGGCCGTTTTCCCGGGTGAAAAATATAGACGTCTTATGTCTCCTGATGGCTAAATTCTGCTATTGAATTCAAGCCTCATGAAGGAGAGAGAAAAGTTGAGAGACAGGGAAAGTGGAAGAAACAAAGGAATTTTGAGGAAAGGGAGAGAGGAGAAAAGGAATTTTTCTAAATATTTGTGAAAGAAAACAATTTAAGCAGGCTACACCCAGGCTCTGATCTAAATGTACGGCTCCCCTGCATAGGCGTAGGAGCCCAAGTTGATTGGGGGGGGGGGGGGCTGTAACCACTTGCCCGAAAAATATAACCAAAGATTTCCACGCGCGGCCACACTCGCGTTTTTAACATGTTAATGTATACATATCATATAGGCATGCATCGGTTATCACACCGCATGCCAGTTACATACAATCATTTGCCGTGCTACTACCCTACCATATTGAATATAATTTTTGGGGAAGTGGTTACAGTAATAATGATGGAAATCAATGGTGCACCAGGATTTCTCTCATAGGGTTGGGGTATGCTTTATGTTGTGTGATCGCCGGCCTGGGGGAGGGGTGTAAGGGGAGGGGGTTCCCCCTCCCCCTTTGAAAATTTTTTGAAAAATTAGGTGTCTTTACATGCAATCTGGTGCCACATATGCTACCTTTTGAAGTAGAATTTGTGTTAAAAAATTTACGTATTTTAGGTACCTTAAAAAAATCGGCATCAGTGAGGAGGGGATGGGCCAATGACACAATAGTCTGCCTAAGAACACCACTGATAATCATAGTATAAGATTAACCATTAAAAACACACTGGTGAATTAATACCGAATATGTAGGTGCTGTGTAATTCAAATCAGAACCCTACTATAATTACCAAGGATTTTCTTTTTAACTATTGATTACCTTTAGCTACATTACTGCATTATTTTCCTTTCAGAAGGTGCCCGAAAAATTTTCAGCATATTGCCCGAATTTTCAAAAAATATTTGGCTGGGGGGCTTGGGCAGGGGAGCACAGGCGTAGGAGGCGGGTAGTTGGGCTGCAGCCCCCAACTCCCCGCCTCCTACGCCTGTGCTCCCCTGCCCAAGCCCCTTTTTCAAAGACTGTAAGTTATACTATTTATCCCCTTGCTGATAAAAAATGCTGCGCATTTTTAACATGATTTGATGAATTGTACGTTATGCATAACACAACATAACATATAGCATAACATGTAACATATAACATAACATAACGTAACATAACATAACATAACATAACATAACATAATATAACATAACATAACTTAACATAACATAACACAACATAACATAACAAGTTCAAGGGCAAAGAAGGGCTAAAGCCATAAGATGTCCTACAGTCTAGATCCAAAACAAAACTGAAACCAATCCAAAAACTCTTCAAAGCCCAGCACAACCATATTCTACCATAGTCAAAATAGAACTTCTCAATGTTTATCTTGAAGCAATGGACCGAAGTGGAGTCACCAACCCACTCATGAAGACCCCACCCATTGAGAGAAGCTGAACTTTCTAATGTCAAGCCTAGGGAAACACTTCACCAGCTTCTTATAAGGACCTCAAACACTGGAATTAGCACAAATTTTTAAGAAGTTACTATTTAGAAAGACAATTCCTACCAGAAAGGAATCTGAAAACCTGCATGATACAATCCTTCATAACTCAAGAGCAGTAAATCCCAGACATTTCAACCTATCATGATAGGGAAGATAACGCACTTCGGGAATATGCCGAGTGGCCCTTCTCTGAACCTGCTCTAAAACATACTTGTCCTTTTCATAAAAGGGACTCCAAACCTGCACAGCATAACCAAGATGTGGCCTAATATCCCGAGGCCCTCATATCCCGAGAAATTGCATTCCATACAAGAAACCCCTTTTTTATCCAAAATTTCCCAAGGGTGGGCCAGCATCCTCCGCTGTAACTGAATGATCATGGAAAACCGTGACCGTAGCGTTTTTTGTGCCTCGCCCCTGAAACAAATTAAAATATCCTGAGGCATCTTTAGATTCACACAGACGAATATCTATATACATATTCATGTCCTTTTCATGGTATATTATCTTTGGGAATGTCCCACGGTACTCCGCAAGATGGCCCTTGTGATGACATGTCGTATCCAAGGAAATATTCTTAAAATTACAAAGTTACAAAAACATGTTGCAAAATGGAGAGTTTTCATGCCCCACGCGTAGTGCTCAAATTAGTGCTGCAAATGAACATTCTGCAGTGGGTATTAATGGTTTAGTAGTTTAGTTGAGTTTAGTTCAGTTCAGTTGAATTCAGTCACTTCAGTTTAGTTTTAGTTTACGCTAGTTTAGTTTAGTTTAGTTCAGTTCAGTTACGTGTGGTTTAGTTTAGCTTAGCTGAGTAGGAAAGGAGTAAGGTGCTTTGACACCGCGAGCAAAGCAAAATAAAGCGAATCGAGCGTTTTTAAAAATTGAAAACAATAGTCAAGCGCGCGCAGATTTCACACCGCGAACGAACAAAGCAAAGCGTCTCGAGCGGTTTGCTAGAGTCCCGCTCGGTATAATGTTGACCCATTTAATTTGCTCAAAAAGCCGGGCAAACAAGCTTCACGAGCATGTATTCTTGTGTTTATTGCAGGAAGCAAACATGGCGGCCATCAGTACTGAAGATTTTCTAAGTTTAGTGGCTGAAAAGGAGACATTGTGGATAAAAGTCACCCACACTTCTCTAGTAAAGATATAAGAGCGAAAATTCTTGAAGAATTATTAGAAAGGAGTGGTATGACATGTTCCCTTTATCCAAAAAAATGAAAGCAGCCACACCCTTGTTTCTGACTCTACCCATGATGATGGTCGGTTCAATGAATATATCAACCAGTCGAAATCCGAAAACGTAAAATGAAACGCTCCATTCGCTCGTTTGTATTCGCTCGTATATGTAAACCATCGAGCGTCCAAACGCTCCAACGCTGAACGCTCGACACGCCAACGCTTGAAACGTTTTTGGTGTGAAAGCAGCTGTAGGAAGGATAACAAAACTCTCATCAAAGAGTTATTACACCAACACAATTTTCAAAAGACATATGGGTGCAACATATTTACCAAGTTTTAAGGTTTATCACTGCAAACATTTGACATTAACAGAGGGACCAAATAAGGGGTTTTCGTCCTAAATTTAGAGGGCGGAAGCATACTTTCGTCCCACCACATTTTTGACTGGGGGTTTGGAGCTGAAGCCCTTACCCCCCGTTTACTACGCCTATGTTGGAGCTCCTCCAGAGTCACTCGCTACCAAATAGAGACTGATAAGGTTAAATGTTTCCAGCCCCATTCGATTGATCCCCTTTGCTTGGTTCCCTTCCCCACCGAGCAAATTAAGGATCCATTTATATTTGAAGACTCTTACATATACGTATGCATAGTTATGCTTGAGTAGGCCTCCTTAAGCCTGTACCCGCGTGTGCATCTATCATCAGGCCCGTAGCCAGACAAGACACTGAAGGGTAAAAGGTACGTAGCATTCATGGGGAAGAGAAAAATTTTCAGGGGGCGAGATAAGGTATGCTAAAATGCATTAAGGCAACGGTAATTTTTGATGTTCAAGGGGGTGTGGCGAAAATTTTTTTCAGGGGTGGCTTCTATCCCTACCCCCAACTACGGGCTTGTCCATTAGAAGTCATTTCAACCTCCCTTTTCCTAGGAAATATGAAGTGTAAAATCATATCGGGTCATTTAAAATATTTGGTCGGAAAACGTCATCATATACCGCAGTAAATGTAAACGACCATGCGTCATTTGTAAATGACTGTCCTAAAGTATCTTTATTCCATTTCCCCACATTGCATCTTTTTTCCTTTTTATCATTCCTTTTTTGGGGGGAGGGGGGTTGTTCTTCTCTTCCCTCATATTATACCAAAGGTACTCTATCACCCAACGCCCCGTTCATCACTTGGCTCAACAAGGGTTCCACAGTGACGGAGCAAGGAACTTCCGTCAGAGGAGCGGGAATGGTGTGTCAAGTTTCAAGTTTATTTCTACCATAATCACATACAACAAAATAGATTGATATCAACATAATTAAGAGCAAATTAATAGTACATAATGCGGAAGTAGAAACAGATCCTTAAATAAGTAATAGTGAAGTACTGTACTTTGTAGCTGTAATAACCAGATAATGCAGGTTACTAAAATATGATAGGTAGAGGAACCAGAATAAGCAGGGCTTTTCAAGTCTGGTTCCTACTGGGTGTTCAAGGCGTTTTGTGGTAAGCAATTAAATATGGAAGTGGTTCTCAACCTACTCTCTCAGATTCACTCACCTGTCACTAGAAGAGGGCTAACTATTTTTCCACATCCCAAATAATTCTAAAACAAAAACATACAAAGTTAGTGTTTACTCACTTTCTTTTAACTCCTTTTGTAAGGACAGCAAACATCGCAAGTCACACAATTTCTAATCCGGTCAGGATTTTATGCAAAAAGTGGGGGCTCACTTTGTGTCATGGAGGCTGAAGATTGAACCTGCAAAAGTGGCGACAAAAGTTCCAAAAGGGGTTCTAGGGTCCTTCCCCTGGAAAATTTTAGAAATTAAACACTTTTAGATGCAAATTACTGGCATCTTTTAATCAACATAAGTACACAACCAAACTTCATTTTCAGCGTAACCCCTGCAATATTGGTATAATACATCACTAGAACTGACTAAGACGGAAAGTTTTGGGTCCCCTCCCAGGAATATATTCCGCAAATTAAGCACCATTAGATGGGATTTTCTGGCATATGCATACGAAAATAGACGTGCTCAAAGAAGTATCTTTACAGCATTGTAAATTATCAAGCAGTTTTGAGGTGACTCTGCAATTTTGGAACAAGCTATACTCACTAATTACAATCAAGTGCCTTTCAAAATGAAACAAAAAATGAACAAGACAAGAAAAGGTCGAGTCTACTCACTAAATCGGATTTCATTATATATTTGTCATTCACACCTTGCCCCCTTTCCTCTTTTTCTTCAGTCGCTTCAAGGTATTGCAATTCCCCTGGTGGTCCACATAGGGAGTGGCAGTGTAAATTAGTCCAGTACGGTGACGACACTACTTTCTTAATTAAACCAAGTGAAGTGTCCTTTCGTTGTCTAATTAGGCCTCAATGTCTGGCCTCTATATAAATCATAGTATATGTTTTCTGGTAGCCCCTGGATCTTAAATAGTTCCGGTCGTAGATTTTGAGTGTTTGCATGAATTCCATGGGTTGTTGACAATGATTTCGTTTTGCTCGATAATGTTCAGTCTCAATGATTACTGAAAATATTACGCTAAATCATTTTAAAAATGGAAGCCATTTCTAATACGTGGACCACAAGAAATCTTACTGTTCTTGGGAGGATCATTATTGTTAAGTCACTTATTTTACCACAATTTAATTTTTACCTTTCTTCACTCCCCAGTCCGACAAACAGCTTCATTTCCAAAGTAAAAAGTTACCTCTTAGACCAGACAACGTCAGTCAAAATGAAATTATTCAAACTTACTGGAATAGGGGTCTGGGGATGATCGATTTCTCGATGTATTTTTCTGCGTTGAAAATTTCTTACTTCGCACGTTTTTGGAAAATACATACCAGTAGTCTCTTCAGTGAAATTTTAAAAAGAGATTACATTAACTCTGATGATTTTGAAAATAACGGTGAGTATTTTATTAAGCTTGCTAGCTTACAAGTCACGAACTATTTCTGGCGGAATGGTTTTAAAGCTACGTACCTTTCGCTTGTCCAACTGTAATCGTGATCTTAGCTGTAAGCATGGGCGTCCGCAGAAAAAAAAATTCAGGGGGGCAAAATTTTTTAGGGGGGCAAAACTTTTTCATGGGAAATATTTTACTCCCAGAAAAGAGTTTAGATGCTACTTTTGCACACGGTGTTGACAAAAGCGTAGACAGTAATTTGTCAAAGGGGGGGGGGGGGGGACGAAGCCCATAGACAGACTCTCAGCGCTCCGCGCCACCATTGGTTGGCGCGTAGCGCAAGAAACTTTTGGCCCGAAATGCTTCCCAGATCGCTGGAAATGGCACTTCCAAGGCCCATTTACCGCATATAAAAAGGGGAACCACTAGCAATATCGTAAATATAAACTTTAGAAAATACGAAAAATATGCTCGGGGGGGGGGGGGCTGCTGGGGCATGAGTGTTGATATTTTATTCAATTCCTGTTTTGAGAGTAGAAATTCACACTGAGTGAACTGTTAAGAAATGTTAATGTTATATTTTCTTCGTTTTTTTCTTTATTTTTTTTCGGTTTTTCAAGTTTTTTATTTTCCAGGGGGCAAGTGCCCCTTTCCCCCCCCCTCCGGACGCCCATGGCTGTAAGATTTGTTTTCCTTTTGTCAATCAGTCTGGAACAATAATATGATCCAACTGATGAAAAGTCAATTGCTTACCGTCATTGGATTTGCTGTGGATTTATTTTATCAATGACCTGTTTGATGATGATGGTGCCTTTCTCCAACTGGATCAAGTAACAAATTAGTTTTCTTTAGCTACTCACTTGTTGGAGTAAAACGGTGTACTAAATGCAACTGAAGCTAGTTGGAATATTGTCATCAAAAATATTGATCAGTGCTTGTGTAATCCTATTAATAGTTGGTATGATATGTTACTGGCCAATGGATATTTAACATGTAAGTCAATCCTCATCAAAATGGCTAAAGATGTTTTTCTTCCGAGTAAATCTTCTTTATATGAGAAGAGACTTTACATAGTACAAGGGGTTCGTGGAAGTTATACTGTTCTACTCCGATCTTTTTCCTAATGATGTGTCTATTCGATGGTTTGGATATCAATTATTGCACGGAATTACTCCGACAAATAATTATCTTCATACTATTAAAGTAGCTTCCTCCAATTTGTGCAGTTTTTGTTTAATTTGTACCGAATTAATTCAGCTGTGTTCTTTCATTACAACATCTCATAAAGACTCTTGAGATATATTCAAAATGTTTTCAAGAGGGCAGGCATTCAAATAGATTTAAAAGACATTTCTGTTGTTTTTTTTTTTGGGGGGGGGGGGGGAGAATGTGCGCTTCGCGAAGTAACGTTGACTCTTATTTTACAAAGAAAGTATACTTTTGATTGCAAGAAAGTTAAGGCGATTCCCACGGTCACTGGTTTCTTAATTTGCTTAAAAGAGTATATATTACTTTGCAAAAGTATACTGCACAAAAGAATTTACGAAAAGATACCTGGGAGAAACCCTGGCTCCCCTGGCTTAATTTATTTCACTTCTAATTGAGGTTATTTGGTGAAGTTAATTTATGACATTATATTTCACTGTAGATATACATATTTTTCATGTCAAGAGCATAAAAGAGCAAATAAAATATAAGACAGGAAAAGGACCAGTCTCCTTACAAAATCAGATTCCATTACACTTACCATTCCACCACATACCCCTTTTTTCATCTTCTTTTCTTTTTTCGCTTCAAGGTGTTGAAATTCCCCTGCTGGTCCACATGGACCTAGTTTAGAACTAATTACTGATACCAGCGAAGCGCCGCCATAGGTTGTGGCTGAAATGCTCCCTAGATTGCCAAAAATGAGCCTTCCCACTTGCAGATATTGACCACCGTTTGAGCATGTTGTTAACTAGGGGTTAAAAATATTACGATTTAATTACTTTAAGGGAAAGAATTTCAACAATAGCGCATAATTCAGTTCCGTTAAAGCTGAAAGGGGCACCAATAGCCTGTTTGCGTCCATGGGGGTGAGGACGATATTCGCCCGATGACTATATGGAAGCTCCACCACTGGAATCCAGTCGACAATTGCGTTTTGTGCATTTTCTTCCACTGTTCGTCTTTTGTTGCGGTGTGCATTACACGCTCTACAAATAAACCAGAAGAGCAGATAAAGAAGTGGGCAGTGTCACTGCACCCCTCCCTAAGATTTCCACAAGGAGCTGCAAAAATTAGCAACCTCCTCTCGCACGAAGCAAACACCAGCTCATCATAAACATGGATGCATCCGCGCTTATGACAGGCTGATGGTTCCATACATAACAGGTTAAAGGGCAAAGGAGGGCTAAGGCCCCATAAGATGCCCTGAAGTCCATACAACCTTAACGGAAAACAAACAACCAAACGAGCCCAGCCCAATTAGCCCAATTAGATTCGACCACAGTTATGGAAGAACTTGTCAATGTTAACCTTAAAGCAGTGCACAGATGTGGAGTTAACTACCCACTCAGACAGACTATTCCACTCGTTAACAACTCTATGAGAAAAGCTGAACTTCCTAATGTCGAGCCTTGCAAAACACTTAACTAGCTTCTTACAATGGTCTCGAACCCGAAAATTACTTTGAACCTTTAAATAATTGCAAGATGACAAAGGATTCCTTTCAGAGAGACATTTGTACACCTGAAGCATGTCCCCCCTAATCTTTCTCAACTCCAGGGTGGTAAGCCCAAGATGCTTAAGTCTAACATGATAAGGTAGGTGTTTTACCTCGGGTATAAGGCGAGTGGCTCTCCTCTGAACCTGCTATAAAAGATACTTGTCCTTTTCATAGAAGGGACTCCTAGCCTGGGCTGCATAGTCGAGGTGGGTTCTTACCAACTGCTTATATAGATTTAGTACAATTTCTTTACTAAAACTACTGAAATTCCTCTTGATCAATCCAAGCACCCTATTAGCCCTAGCAGCAGCTACACACTGTCTAGATGGCTTTAAGTCGCCTGTAATAACTACACCCAGATCCTTCTCAAAAGTCACATCACTCAGAATACTACCATTCATGTTATAATCATAGCTGAAATTTTCTCAACCCAACTTGAATGTTCGATGCATGCGAATGGGCCTTGACCAATGGCGTTGATCTCTTGACCAGTCAAACCGCTCAACCTTCGGTGCAGATCATCGAGACCATTCAAAATCGACTATGGTTTGGTTTGGTCTGTAACCAATTTGAAGCTATCACAGGATTCATCCTCGGATTCATCCTCGGATTCATCCTCGTATTCATCCTCGGATTCATCCTCGGATTCATCCTCGTATTCATCCTCACATTCATCCTCGGATTCATCCTCGGATTCAGCCTCGGATTCATCCTCGGATTCATCCTCGGATTCATCCTCGGATTCATCCTCGGATTCATCCTCGGATTCATCCTCGGATTCATCCTCGTATTCATCCTCGTATTCATCCTCACATTCATCCTCGGATTCATCCTCACATTCATCCTCGGATTCATCCTCGAATTCATCCTCGGATTCATCCTCGAATTCATCCTCGGATTCATCCTCACATTCATCCTCGTATTCATCCTCGGATTCATCCTCGAATTCATCCTCGTATTCATCCTCGAATTCATCCTCGAATTCTTCCTCGTATTCATACTCGGATTCATCCTCGAATTCATCCTCGGATTCATCCTCGTATTCATCCTCGGATTCATCCTCGTATTCATCCTCACATTCATCCTCGGATTCATCCTCGAATTCATCCTCGAATTCATCCTCGGATTCATCCTCGGATTCATCCTCGGATTCATCCTCGGATTCATCCTCGGATTCATCCTCGGATTCATCCTCGGATTCATCCTCGTATTCATCCTCGAATTCATCCTCGGATTCATCCTCACATTCATCGTCGTATTCATCACACCTCTTAAGCAAGATTTTTATGTAATACATAGAAGCCAGAAATTATGAAGAGCTAGAACTGATATCATGAGGTGTTCTGTGCCAGAAAGGGGACTTGAGTTTGCACTCTGCTCAATCCAAGTATAAAACTAAAACTGTCCAGTTAATCATGTCTGCGTCAGCAAACTGTTCACTCAGCCATGGAAATGGTCTTGCAGCAGATGTTTGCCTAGCCATTGTATTTCCACAGAGAAGTCTTTTTACGCTTCAGTGTGTTTGTTTACACAAGAGCAGAAGTAAGGAACCTTATCTAGTACTGTGGTTTTCAAACACCGCCGATCGGCGGTAATTTCAGTGGATTTGAGCTTCGGGAGAAACACGGCATGTTAACTAAAACGCAGTAAAACTTATATGCATCTGAGTCATTATGTGATTACAAAATGCTGCCACATATATAATGACATAAAAGTTTGGCACACCCTAAAGTGGCCTGTGCATGTGTGAGCTGCTCTGTAAAGACCAAAGAACAGTTTGACTGCTGCATAATGTATGCTAGACTACATCTCATATTTCACTGATCTGCATCTATATCATTATCCAATAAGAGTTGAATTTGTCTGCTTTTCACGTCAACCAAAGCCCTGTTCTGCCAAAGCCCTGTTCTGACATTTCTTTGTTCTGATGTGTCTACATTCTAACGATCTACATCAAGGTTAATGTTAGGACAAGGGTTTAACCCTAATTTACAATATAGGTTAGGGTTGGGTTAAGGTGAAAGTATAAGGATTATACATGTAATGGAACATGGAGATGTCTGATCTTGCCATCATACTCTTATCTAAAGAGAACATGCAAATGACGTATTTTGTACCACGTGACTGATTTCTCTGGAGGGCAAAAACCGCCCCTTATTACACTGACTTACCATGCAAGGTTGTTTTAAAAAAGGGTCTTTAACCTTGCTTGTGTATAATATTTTTGGCCAAAATTGTCATTTATCGCTACTTATTTGTTGCACAAGAGCAGAAAAAGTAAGTTTCAGGTAAAGTAGTTCAAGATTTGGAAAGACAACGAAAGAAATAAGCAAACAGCTGTATTACCTGATAGGTGGCAGTTCCTGTTTTGCCATCCAAAATGACCGACAAAACCGTGTGCTATGATGTCAACGCACGTCCTCTATTGATATTTAAATGGTGGTGTGTGATAGCCCCCAAGCATTACCATTGTTAGCTCATACCAGCATGCTGGTGTGAGCTATTGTGATCACGCGGCGTCACTCTATCTATCTATCTATCTATCTATCTATCTATCTATCTATCTATCTATCTATCTATCTATCTATCTATATTCTATCTATGCTGATCTATCCCGTATCTATCTATCTAGACTCTATTCCTATCTATCTATCTATCTGTCCACACTTGTTCAAAAATGGACTTCTCCTCCCACATGCTTTCATGGATTTGTCTTCGAAATTTGGGCCACAATTGTTTTTCCTTGGGTGGTGGGCCATGTGGGGTGTTCAGCGAAATTTGGGTCCAAGGTCCAATGTTGCGACCCTTAGCGGCCCAATTTTATGAAATTCTTACAAAATGCTTTCTCCTCCTACAGATTCTCTTGCTACAAGTGTCTGAATGGTTTTGCCATATGTTACTATGATCATTTGGTCCCTTCGGGTATGTGTCAGGAATTTTGGGTCCAAGGCCCCAAGATGGAACCGTTGGCGTCCATTTTGTCGAAATATTGCAAAGCTAATTAATTTCTTCTCTATTTAATGTTTAAAGAGAGGAATACAGCATCTCATTTTATAAATGCTTGGTTAGTGATCCTTGTTATGGTGCTTCATTGAATTTTGCGTCTAAGGTCCCATTGTGCGGCCCCAATGGCTCATTTTATGAAATTTTACAAAATACATTTTCTCCATACAAATTGTGTTGTTACAGCTGTTGATGATTTTTTGTCATAATGAAGCTCTCTGTTAATAGGTCCTTACATAACTACTTCTCCAATTCTGCGGTATGAGGGAACCATAGTTTTGCTTACCTATTCTAACCAATTTTGTGCCACACCCACTATTTTACCAGTCTCACAAAATCATCTTTACTACCTATTTTTCTATGTACTGCCCACCCTCTTTAAAACTGATCTGTGTAGAAGAGGGTCAAATCCTGTGTATTTGTTTAGGTTAGTTTAAAGGGAGCTGCTTTAATTGGGATTTCCATTGGGTATTTCCATTGTGTGTGCATTGTCAGGAGCACGTGGGCTGAGTTTGTCGTAGTGATGCCTCTGTTAATGGTTCTTTTAGGATGTACAGAAATTTTGGGTCCAAGGGCCCAATGCATACCCTAGGGTCCATTTTGTGAAATATTGACAAAATGCGTCAATTCCTCCTCCATTTAATGTTAAACAGAGTTTGAAGGGTCCTGTCATAATGATGCTTTGGTTTAGTGAATCTTTTATGGTTGTTTTGGAAGTTTGAGGTCTAAGGTCCCATATGGGCCCTATGGCCCTTTTTATGACATTTTGCATAAATTTCTTTACTCCTGCCACAATTCTCTTGTACAACTGCATGATGAGTTTGTCATAGTATTATATTTGGGTAGTGGTATCCTTCAGGAGTGTCTAAACAAGTTGGGGTCCAAGGCTACAAGACTGGACCATAGGGTCCATTTTAAGTAGTATTTGCCCAAAGTGATTAACTTTGTCCTCCATGCTTAATGTTTAAACAGAGTTGACGCGTCTGTTATAATGATGCTTGGCTAGTTGAATCGTCCTTTCTGCGTTGTTGTGCGAAATTTGGTCCAAAAGCCCATGTGGACCCCTATGGCTCTTTTATGAAGTGTGCCAAA
Organism: Holothuria leucospilota; assembly: GCA_029531755.1. Taxonomy (NCBI): domain Eukaryota; kingdom Metazoa; phylum Echinodermata; class Holothuroidea; order Aspidochirotida; family Holothuriidae; genus Holothuria; species Holothuria leucospilota. The sequence continues at coordinate 35,045,817 of CM055976.1, forward strand.
AGTGCATCTTCAGCTAACAGATTCTCTTGTACAAATGTTGATGTTTTTATCATAAATGATACTTGAAATATGGGGTCCAAGGCCGAAGATGGGCCCTAGGGTAGGGCTTTTGCCTTTCTTAAATTGTATTCGATGAAACAACTTTACAAAGCGAGAAAGATTAGCAACGACAAATTTTTTGTGACATTCCAGTAGGGGTGCCATCAGGGGATCGTGAGAATTTTGGGGTCATAAGCCATATTGGACCGTCATTTAAAGTCATATGATGCTTTTACTAACAAAGACTAGAAGCCAGGGACCCTTAATTGGTTGAAGGTATGAGCTTCAGCACCATTGGTGCTCTAGTTCTTAAAGTGACTTGCTACCTCTTGTGGTTTGTCAGTGAGTCTCTAATTTGTTAACATAAGATATTCTCACATTGTTCTTCTTCATGTGGTGGTTTCCCCATAGGCCTACAAGGGTGGGATTGCAGCCCCACTGAGTGAAAAATAAAATGTCAGTTTCACGGTATGAAACGTTTTTCTGGACACAGTTGATGTTACGATTGTTTGTACGTGCTGTACGTGCCATCTCCAGCATAGATGGTACGATAAAGTGTGTAATCAACAACAGTGACCAGTCGCCCAGATGGAATACCTTTTGTTTTTCTTAAGGGGTGCAAATCCTTCAATATGAACACCAAATTTTTAGAGCACGTCATGTGCTAGCTGTTGGGTCTCTCAGTTGCTATTCATTCATAAGTTGCTTTCATGTAGTAAGTAGTAAATAGTACAGGGTGTGGTTTCATTTAGTATTAAATAGTACATAGTAGGCCTCAATAAATGGCATATCAGGTGGTTTGTGCAAAGTTGGTCATAACTCCATTCCGGAGCAGTTTCAAGTTTTTGCCTGCAGTGGGAGATAGCCTGCAGTACTTTCTTAGAGAGAGTGTCCTACTGTAATGTTGTTCGGTTGGCGATGAGACCAATAATGAGACAGAGACATGAAATACGGTTACAAAGCCATGTTGAAAGTTATCACATGTGTGGTGCCCTTGAACGTGGCATACAAGAGGATGGTGACTGATGCAACAGTCTCTTATATACATGCGAGATATGACGTCATCAAGAAACTTAAAGGCAATAGGCAGTCGCCCCAAAATTTTCTTTGAAAAATTAGCAAACTCTTGCAAATCTCCTCTTATTGCATTACAAGCACCTCTGAAGATGTTTTGAACATAACTATCACAAACAAGAGGTAAAGCAAGGTGAAATTCTCCTTGAATTCCACAATTCACTAACAAAAATACTGTCACATGATCAAAATAGACCATTCATGAACTAGAGTGACAGGATACACTCACTCTGTTTGGGGTGACTGCCTACTGCCTTTAAAGGAGATATCTGACATATCACATTACACCCCCCTTCTTCTAAAAAGCATCTTCCTTAGGAAGTGTGAATACAGTACAAAGTACGATGTATGTCGTAAGAGCATATGCAAATTACTAGTTGGATGAGTGGTACCGACCAGATCGGATATTGCATGAGAAAATGACATGCTTACTAAAGTACGAGTTAAAGTTCCGTTCACAACATACCGCTCAAATGTCCTTTACAGTGGAAAATCACTGGTCTATAACTCCACATTGACATTTAAAGTGAATAACAAGGGTTGACTGTATAAGGCACTTAGACAAGATATGGTTATGATGAAATCAATATGATTCATTAATAAGATGGTATTTACAATGCAAAGAATACGATGTGAATACTCATTTGGTGAGTTTACTATTTAGGGAATAAAGTCAATGGTGCCCCTGTCCCTATATCAGATTCGAACAGGCTGTGACGTCACGCATATGGGTTGAGAAACCCGAGGCGCATGCGTGACGTTATGCGTCTGTTCGAATGTGATATTGAGACATGGGCACCATGACTTTATTCCCATTCATAAAAACTTTAATCAGTTAATTGGGAGTAGCTAAAAGTCGAAAAAGCTTTCTTCTTTAACAACTTTTCATTGATCATGAATTATTCTTCCAAGCTGCGTAAACTTTCTCAGGCTAGGTGTACACGGCGACTATCAGTATCAGACACGTACATAACAATACATAGTTTGAATGGTACTACTAACTTAGTATGGGCTGTCTTCTACACATACCATGCGCTAGCTAAATATGCAGTGCATGCTGTGCTGCTGCATGCTAGCTGTATATTGTATGCTAGCTTTGTAAAGTTTAAAACACTGTACTGAGACGGTCACATCGAACGAACGTTTTGGGGGAATTTTGAACGAGGTCATATTTGAAATTAGTTTTTCTGTTCCATTCACTTTGACAAATTGGAAACATGCTGACAGTCCTACTGAAATTGCATTTGGAGAACTAGCTTTACTTGGGGATCTGTGATTTTGGTGCTCTTGCTCACCGTGGCATTTGACACACTATTAGGCTTGCTACGTTGTTGAAAAGAATTAGGCTAACGTTAGGCCTAGGCCTAGGTCTAACGTTAGCCTACTTAACTTTACGTTGTTTACCGTAGCTACCTTAACTGAGAGTGCCAATTGCAAGCAATTAAATTGCTCATCTCTCACTTTTGCTATGCGAAGGAGTCTCTACAATGATGATCTAAAACTTGATTCGCTTCTGTGGACTGACAATATTGACAGTTTTCTGACAGGTCAAAACTAGAAGGGCTTAGGCCTCCTAGAACAGTTAGCATAGGCCTATAGGTCTAACGTTTGGTGTGCTAGTTAGGCCTACCTGGGACTCGAACTAACGTTAGGCCTATCCTATATTAGGGCCTAACGTTAGTGGTTTCATTATATAGTGATCAAATGAGCGATCTTAGCTTGGAAATGTCTCAAATCATTGTACTCCTGGTCTTTCTGAGTGAACCAGAAAGATGAGATTCGTCTTCACTGACGTTGAGTTTTGCTCTCAAAAAGAATGCATTGCAAGCTGGATGAAGTTTTATGATGCAGTGTTTTTGTAGGCCTACTAGGCCTGGACCTGTTGGATAGTGCCCCTCTCTCCATGGGCCGTTTATGCCGTCTGTTCTAGAATGAAAATCACACTTGGATAAATTATGGTGCCAAATTTCTTTAAAGTTTAGTGCACAGGATACGTGGTCAACGTCATCTTTCTGGAATATGAAAGATGACCTTTCAAGGTTAGTGACTGTCTTCTTTTCTTCTCCTGCAAAAGTAAAATCCAATACAGAACCAAACTGATCATTCATGAAGACAATTTTTGCAGATCGCCTTCACAATGACTCATTTAAACCTCGAGAAATCACGATTATTATTAGGTCTAGGCTACACGCTTTGTAGCCTCTTTTATTATGACATCATTATCAAGATCATTTCGATCAAAACAGATCAAAATTTGGCAGGATGTCGCTCATTTTCCATCAACATTGATTGCCTGTTTCAGAGAAAGGTCTTTAAGTATTGCAAAGCATGGTGTAATTTCTTCTTATCAATTACCGTATGTACCAAAACAAGCAGACGATAGTTTGACACACTTAAATTAGACTACTCAAAGTGATACTCCCCTGAATTTCCTCTGAAAAGGCTAGGAATTTCATCTGTAGAAGCTGATTATTTGTTTAAATGTGAAACAAACATTGCTGTCAATCAAAATATTTTTAATTTCAATGTGAACAGCTATAGGAACAAAAAATTACAGCTACGTTAGGCCCGTACCTGGTTTATTTTGAACGTTCGATCTATAAATAGACCAACTGTTTACTATCACAGCTGTGTTTACAATGTTGATCGGAAAGTTGCTCTCCATACACCCTATGTCTCTACACTGGATTAGAACATGGCTAACTGACCAATCAGAGGCCAGCATTCTCAAAAAGTATTTATGAATTACAAATCAAGCCTCTCAGGCTTTCTTACTATTCTTCCAGACCTGGTTGTATAGGTCTGTTTACTTCCTTCATTGTGTTGTACATGCTCAGGGCGTACTTGTCCCTCATCCGTTTGCACATCTGCCTGTTCCTGGAATGTTACCCTTTTTTCTCCCGTTTCCCTGATATGTTTCCTGTTTCTTTTCAGGATACCTCCTGAGGCACTTTCTACCTCATAAGACCTAGGCTCAAGCCTTTTGGACTTTTGGCTGGTGTCCACCGACCAGTGTCTTGGTTCTGAACACGCACTTGCTGACCTACAGCTAGTGGGGGAAGCTCGTGAGCCTTTTTGTCAAAGTACGAGGTTTGCTTATCTTGCCTGAGTTGTAAGCGCTCAGTCACAGCATCTTTGTGTGCTACTGAGTTTGGGATTTTTGCAGGCAAGTTTGATCTTGTTTTACGGCCATGGAGAAGTTCGGATGGGGATGGGAGTTGACTGTCTATTGGCGTTGATCTCAGGCACAGTAGTGAAAGATTAACATCAGTGTTTGTCTTTTTCGCCTTGTACTGTAGATTGTACTTTTGACAGTCTGATCCTGACGTTCAATAAAACCATTGGACTGTGGGTATCTAGGGCTGGAAGTAACATGCCTAAAGTCCCATTCCTTGTCAAATTCTTTGAAACTTTGGCTAGCATACTGGCTGCCATTATCAGTCATGAGTTTTTCAGGAGTACCATATTCTGCGAATACATCTTTCAACAAGTTGATAATAGTTTGACTGCTTGATATACCCCTTGGAATAGCCTTTACAATGAAAAACTTAGAGTAATAATCAGCAATTAAGAGGAACTCTTCATTTTGCAGACTGAATAAGTCAGATGCCACAAATTGCCAAGCCCTTGTGGGTATCACAGACGGCTCCAGTGGTTCTGGGGGCTGTGATTTGCCATACTCCTGGCAGCTTGGACATGCTTTAACTAACTTCTCTATGTCTTTATTAATATTATTCCAGAAAACACGTCTTAGCACGTAACTGGCACTTAACTACTCCTTGGTGTGCCGTGTGTATCTTGTTAAGTATTTCACATTGTAACTTTTCTGGTATTACAATTCGATCACCTTTAAGGATAAGACCATTTTCTATAGACAATTCATCTCTGTATGCCCAATACACTTGTACAGGTTTAGGCACCTGTTTACGTTTCTCAGGCCACCCTTCAATTATAATTTCTTTCAAGGCATTCAGCTCACGGTCAGAACTTGTTTCTGACTTGAGGGTACTCAATTTTTCCTCTGAAAATTGTACAAAACTAACTTTTACTTCTATGTTTTCAACTTGGTTCTCCTTGAGGGGGTTAAGTCTTGATAGTGCATCAGCCAATAGCATTTCCTTGCCTGGCTTGTATTTAATTTTCATTGCATACCCCTGGAGCCTAAGTAACAATCTTTGGAGATGAGGAGGTGCTGCACCTAAGTTTTTCAGGTGTATCATTTCTAAGGGTTTGTGGTCCGACTCAACCACGAATTCTTTACCATACACATATGTATGAAACTTTTCACAGGCGTACACTACCGCCAACATTTCACGTTCTATATTGGCGTAACGCTGTTCCGTTTCTGTGAGAGACTTGGACGCAAAACAAATTGGCTTTGAGTCCTGAATTAAGGCAGCTCCAAGTCCTTTCATCAATGCATCAACCTGAATTGGGTTCTCTTTCTTTGGGTCAAAATAAGCTAAAGTGACTTCTTTGCTAATAAGACTCTTAATTTTTTCAAATGCTTTTTGGTGTGTGTTTGTCCACACAAATTCAGCATCTTTCTTGATAAGACCTCTCAAGGGTGCAGTGTGATCAGACAGATTTGGAATAAAGGGAGACATGTATGTAGCGATTCCCAAGAACTCTTGTAGTTCCTTAACTGTCTGGGGTGTCTCGATTACCTCAATTGATCTCACCCTTTCTGGATCAGGGTGGACCCCTTCTGCATCATACACTAGCCCAAAGAATTTAATTCTGGGTTTCTTAATTTCACATTTGCTAATATTAAACACCAAACCATGCTCTCTGGCCACTTTCATTAAATTGTGTAAGTTTTGATCATGGTCAGTCTCGTCTTTGCCAAACACACCAACATCATCTGCTATCCCTATGTACAGTGCCAGGGCACTTTTCCAAAATCTGATCCATTTTGTACTGAAACACATCTTGGCTGACACAAAGACCAAAAGGGAGTTTCTTAAAACGAAATCGCCCATAGGGGCTACTGAAAGTGGTCAGGAAGCTCGATTCCTCGTCTAGTGTGATTGACCAATACCCATGTCTAGCATCGAGCTTGGAAAAAACTTTACTGTTAGAGAACTTATGTGTAATTTCCTCTAAGGTGGGAACATGGTGATGGCTTCTCTTAATTGCCATGTTCAGATCTTTGGGATCCAAACACACCCTCCATCTACCGTTTGTCTTCTGGGTGAAAGCAAGACTAGAGACCCAGTCGGTGGGTTCAGTCACCCGGGTTACGACACCTTAGTCTAGCATTTCTTGGATTTCCTTGAAAATGTCATCCTTAATTTGTATAGGTAGTGGTCTAGGTGCATGGACTACAGGTGCTACATTGGGGTCGGTAACAATATGATATTGACCTTCGAAATTGCCAATACCCTCAAACCTGTCTGGGTATAGGCTTTGTAGTTCTTCCTTACTATTAATAGGCTTTACTTTGGCATTGCTGATGCCTATGTGGCAAGTCAAAGACATGAGGTTCAATGCCATTGAAGATGGGAGGCCTAATATGGCTGGGCCCTGTACATCAGCCACAAAAAATTCTGCTTCAGTATGCCTGTCCCTATACTGGCATGAAATATCACAGATGCCATATTGTAGAATTGTTGACCCACTGTAGGCTGTTACGATTGTCGGTCTTTGCTTGAGGGCATCCTTTTGAGGAAACCACTCGCAGTTATTCTATCGGGGTACATTTTCTTATAAAACCCTAGGTGTAAAATATTGCCTTGTGCCCCAGTATCTACCTTCAATCTCACGGTGGCACCATTAGCCCTGTTGTCCAGTTTGACGTGGACATCTGCAAATATTTCTGATCTTTGATCTTGGCCTTTACTTACACTGCTGACACTTACAAAATCTAGGGTATCAAATCGAAGTTCCTCAAATGTTGAACTAAGTGAACCATCGTCCTGATTTATGGAGTCAACCTGTTTGGCACTATCCGATTTGGGGCCTGATTCATAATTACGGCCAGATCTACCCCTGGATCTAGATCTCTTCCTACTCTGTTTATTACCAGGGCTCTGACGAGCTTTGTCTTTTTGCTTTGGTTGGCGACAGAGACTTTGCCAGTGGTTGAGTTTACCACAGTTACGGCATTTGGATCCATGGGCCGGGCACTGACCCTTTGGGTGTTTTAACCCAAATTTACCACATTGTAATTCTTGCTTATGCTTGACATAGCTTACATTGACATTTCCCTTAGATAACTCTTCCATATGAGCTCTTGTGGACTCATATGTCCGTGCTATGTCCATGGCCTCATCTAATGTGAGTGCCGCATCTTTGCCCAAAAGGGTTTGTTGTACCTTTTTATGACGTGTGCCTATTACAAGTTGCTCGATTAACCTTGTATCCCTCTCATTATCTGTAAATTTACATTTCTTTGCCTGGGTCTTGCACCTTGTCATGAATTCATCACTGGTTTCTGTGGCTTGTTGCCGATAAGTTTGTAGATTAAATCTTGCCAGCCTAAAGTTACTCTTTGGCTCAAAGTATGACTCGAAACGAGTAAAAATTTCCTTTGGGTCTCGCTTCTGCTCCTCAGTGAGGACCCAAGAATTGAAAATTTCGAGGCCTTCCTTTCCTAGCCACAATAGGGTGTAGGTGACTTTTTCATGTCCCGATTTAGCAGCTAGAGGGCCATTTAGAATGAGGTTGCAGTACTGCTTAAAGACTTGGAAGGCACTGGGCAAATCATTGACGGCCCAGTCCATGCATGGAGGTGTAGGGTAAGATGGGGGGGGTTTTCGACCGCTTAATGGTTTTTGGTTTCAAAAATTAAAAGGAGCAAAGTAATTGAACCAACTTACCTTTGGTCAACACCTACAATACCTGTACTACCATTCAGTGTATGTCCTTTTATTTTATTAATTTTCTCTTACTGGAATGTGTAATGATGATAAAAGTGGTCGAAAATTGGCTATTTTCAACCCACCTTTAGGGTATTTTCAACCGCCCCATTGAAAACCATGCTAATTTAAGGCAAAATGAATTTTGTATGGGTCATAAGTGGTCATTGTGCAGATGTTGTGATAGAAGTTACATATGAAGGTAACTGTTTTACATTTGGTATATATACCATGGCCATATATGGCCATAAATTACATCACTTAAAATTAAAATTAATCAAACTGTTGTAGTTTCCATGATTTTATGCTAGTCAAAAACTAGGCGGTCGAAAATAGCCCCTTACATTGAAAAGTGGTGGGTGGTTTTTGACCTCCCCACTAAATGAGGGCAGTAACTATTTTGGAGCAGGTTCTTTTCATTACAATATCCCAACAACCCTTATCTATCTTGGTTACCAAATTTGACCACTTTATAATTAAGTTTATGGCTGTAAAGGTATATATAAATAAGTCATGTGGCTTATCGCCCATTGTAAGAAAACATGATTTTGAAAAATATGTATACACATTCGGTTTTCAGGTTTGGATTTTTTATATGGTTAACTTGGGTTAAAAGTTTGGTGATTTTAAATTGCTACTAGTTCATAGTACTTGGTGGCAAATACATTTTTACTGTTGTTTCTTCAAGAAATTCAAATTTGGGAGAAATGTTCATGGTGGATGGAAATACCCTAGCAGTTGAAAACCCCCTGTCTTACCCTTATACCTGTAAGTTCCCCCATTGTCCCTTCACAAGCCTAAATTTGATGGTCACGCACACTTGTACTAGTGGGGCCTGCAGCCTTTTGTACAGGCTAGTCAGGTACTTGGCTAGCCTATCTTGTCGTGGCTGGTGAATAATGTCCACATAAATACTGACTCTAATGCACTGTTTAGATATTTGTTAACCATCTAAATCAACCTAATGCCCAGGGCTGGTTAGGCTTTATATACAGCCTAGCAGTAATGCTTACTGATACATACCATAACACAATGGACTGTAGTGTGATGTTTAACACTTTGACAGCCTTAACTTAGTATTGAGCATGTTTACAGTGTTCACGATTCAGTGATGAGCAACCGAAGGCTTTCGTGAGAGTTCGTATCTCAAAATTTCTTCACAATATGAGCTTTTTGTAGCATGGGACGTCTTCCCCGTCTCAGTCCATCATAAGCGTTGTCAATTCTGTGTGAGGCTATGTTGTATGTTCGACTGGATGCAATCTTCACGGTCTCTGACATCGCTGTCGGTCTGAGTAGCTAACGGTGTGTGGCTCAGTTCCGCGATACAACAACCTTTTTCGTGGCGTCCTTCAGGAATTATTTTCACGATAGGCGCGCGCACCATCTGAAACCACCTTGGAAGTTTTCGATTCAAGTTCAAGGTCTTGAACTTAGTATTGACCTTGAAGTTCAACGTTCCTTTCACTGTTGACGTCGGCTGGTAAATTGCGAATGACAGATCAGTTTCTTGTTTTGCGTGCCGTTAGTGTAGCTGACTTCGAATTCCACTCACGGGGTCTAACTAAGTGATAATACCCACAGAAACCTGTGGCGGTAATGTTCGTTCGTCCTTTGCGCCTGTATTGGCATGTTGCGTTGCGTGCTACATGTGTGTGCAATTAACAAGCCAAATGCGTATAGCGGTGAAGGTTACGAGAGTCCAAAAATGATCAGGCAAAATCGAGGCCATCCTTCGTCTGCCAGCGTCAGACGACGTTTAGTTCGAAACCCGCTGCCACCATGTAATGTTGTTCGGTTGGTGATGAGACCAATAATGAGACAGAGACATGAAATACGGTTACAAAGCCATGTTGAAAGTTATCACATGTGTGGTGTCCTTGAACGTGGCATACAAGAGGATGGTGACTGATGCAACAACAATCCCTTATACATGCGAGATATGACGTCATCATGAAACTTATCTGACATATCACATTACACCTACCAACTTGCGTAGTAACCTAGACATAGTAGGTTATCCAACACTTTTTTTTTAGTGTTGGATAACCTAGCATATTTGTTCTCTTGTATATAGCAAGGTACACAATAAAAAAAATTATCCCCTATCGAGGCAAGTTTTATCTAATTTGCTCACAATTTCAATACAGATTTTCAAGTGGTATTACAATTATACTACTGCCCTTTGGAGTTCTGCAGACTATTTTATGAAATGAAGTCGGTACTGCACTTCTGCTGAACAGGCTGTATCAGTGGGGAATTAACAGTGCTGCCCGTCTCATATAACGAAAAAGTGTTCATTTTTTCATTATTCCATATCCATAATGTGTTTTGCTTTATTTCACAAAACATACTGGCTTTCTGGACACTAAAAATAGTAAATTCTAGTGGAGAAACACACCTTAGTGGAATAGTAGTACAAGAATTAAAGTACCACATTGCATCTAAGCAACTTATAAGTGCAAAATTTTTCACTGAGGCATGGGGTACAACCCTCCTCACAAAGCCTCTCCAAGTGACTCATATGTCTAAGCCGTGGAATAGGAAAAGTTCCCCTAGCCTAGATTATATCTGTGGCAAAACATTAATTTACCTTTTTAAGTATATGTACTTTCTTTCTACAGAATTAGATATAAATTTGAAGCACCTTTGGATGCATTTACAAGGTCTGGAAAGTGTCATTTCTTACAGTCTAGGAGCCAGTTTGGATGTAAATTTTCTTGGTATAGTATGCCCCAACTTCCAGTGGAGTGTTTCGCTTAGATAGTACCACAAACCATTTAAGAGGTTACTTACAATCCATTTTCATTTTGCCTTTTCATTTCAAATACTTCCCTATGTTTATGAATGCTTATTTTGTGTTTATACTTTTCCATAGAGGAAACTCAGACTCAGACCCTGTGACTGGGACTCGGACTTGAATACCAGTGACTTGGACTCTGACAAAGTAAGGGAGGAGTGGGACTCTAACTTGGACTCAGAGGGTGGGTCTTTGACTACAGCACTGGGAAAATTTCAGGGCAAGCACCCTTCATCCCCCTTTTGAACTGTCTTCCTATATGTCTGTGGTTCTACCAACAGAATTGTTTTAATATTTTCTATATTTTCTGTAATAAACAGGAACAATATGTACCAGTCCTTCTTGTCCCTCTCAGATCTTGGATGTAGAGCACAAATGGTATGTATTGTGCTTATTCCAGATTTTTTTACTTTTTGGAATTAACAGATTGGTGTGCTTACTTCATGAAGCTGAATGCATTTATTTTAATAAAAGTTAATTATGTGGCCTTGCCAGGCAGTTGGTATTTGCAATGCTTGCCTTTCTGCCCCTGAAAATTGGGGCCAATTGATGGTGTAGTAGGTACTTTGCTACTAAGTTTGCCGAGATAGCCGTCAGTGCTTTTTACCAAGGTTTTAACTCTATGCACTTCGTGCAGTTGTATCTATTGATTAACACAGGCAGCATGCTACATCGCATCATAAATTATATCCTAACAACTTTCCTTCCTCTTTCTGCATTCCTTGTGCTCATGCATACTGTATACATGAATGTGCTAGGCCACTACATACTTCAGTCACAACTTATTGCAGTGTAAATGTTTTATAACTGCACATACTGTGCATGATAATAATAGTAGTAATAATAATAGTAGTAGTAGAAATAATAGTAGCAATAATAATAGAAGTAGTAGTAATAACAACAACAACAACGTTTTTGTATATAGTGATAAATCCAGTTGCTCGGAAGCACAGTTCAAAGCGCTTTACAAAACGACTTAATTACACTAGTCAAAGCATTGCATAAACAGGTAAGTTTTAAGTCTTTTCTTTTAAATATCGTAATACTGTTACTTTGTTTTATACTAAGTGGTAGATTATTCCACAGTAAAGGTGTAGAATATGAAAAACTTCTCTCTCTGTAAGATTTCCTCAAGACCATACCAGGAGATTACAGTTTGTTGAATGCAGTTGTCTATTAGGAGCATATGGTTCTACAAGACTGGAAATGTAGGAAGGAGATCTATTTTTGATTGCACAGAAAGTTAGAAGTAAAAGTTTAAACTGTATGCGAGATGAAATTGGTAGCCAGTTAAGTTCACTGAGTATAGGAGTAATACGGTCACTCTTGAATGTTCCTGATATGATCCTTGCAGCAGAGTTTTGTATATGTTGTAATCTGTACAGGTTTCCATTGGATATACCAAACAACAGTGAATTACAAGAATCAAGTTTAGATGATATATAAATGCATGGATGAGAGTTTCAGCACTCTTTTTGTTGAGGTATTTCCTCAATTGACTGATCTTGCGAAGTTGATAATTGGCAAATCTACACACTTTGTTTAAGTGATGGTCAAAATTCATGAACTTATCAAAATACACACCAAGATTTCTGGCAGACTCTGAAGGATAAATGCTTGACTTTCCAATTGTTATTGGTTGATATGGGATAATACACTTCCTTTTGGTAGAGAAGACTGCAAATTCAGTCTTATCCTTGGTAAGCTTTAAATGATGATCGATCATCCATGGACACACATCACTTATGCATAATTGCAGTTTCTGATATGCATAATCAAGATCATAAATATCACAATCAATATAAAGTTGTGTATCATCAGCATAAAAATGATAGATGCCATGTGATTTAATAAGTTTTCCAAGGCTGGCAGTATACATTGTAAATAAAACTGGACCTAAAACAGATCCTTGAGGTACACAAGTAAAGAGACTTTAAGGTAAGGAGATATACTGATTGATTTTAACACATTATATATGGTTATATAGATAGGATTCAAACTACTTAAGAGCTAATCCATTAATACCAAACTCATCATGGAGTTTCTTACAAAGGATGTGATTGTTAACAGTGTCAAAAGCAGCTGAAAGGTCAAGGAGAACAAGTAAAACAATCCTGTTTTTATCCAAGCCACACAGAATTTTTTACAAAGAGCAGTTTCCACACAATAATTTGATCTGTATGCTGACTGATTTTCTTCCATCAGGTTGTTCTCATGAGGTAAATATTAGGACGACTATAAAGAACAGCTCGTTCAAGAACCTTAGACAAAAAAGGTAGATTTGAAACTGGCCAAAAGCTTTTGAAATCAGTTGGTGAAACACACTCTTCTTTTGGTACTGGTGTTACATATGCAAGCTTAAGTTTAGCTGGCACACTTGATAAACTTACTGAGAAAATAATGATGTAAGTAATAGGTCAATAGAGATCATCCTCTGAAATCCTTGTTAACACGATATAATACAAAAAGGAAGAGTGGATAAACTTTGAACTTACAGTGAAGATGTATATGAAAAGGGCTGTATTGCTTTTGGTGGAGGTCAAAGGTCATCTGGGGTCATTGAAGGTCAAACTGAAAACCTTGTTAACATGATATCTCTCAATAGGAAGCACAGTTACTCTTCATATGTACCATTTAGATGCATTGTATGAAGAAGAACCTCTTGTTTTTGGTGGAGGTCAAAGGGCCTCCATCTTGGGTCATCTGAGGTCACTAAATGTCAACATCTTAAGAACTTGCATAACTGGATATTTTATGCTTGGAAACTCGAAAAAACTTTTATGTGGTGTTTATTTACCATATTTATTACATAAATGCTGTTGTTGATGTTTTTGTGTTCAGTCAAATGTCATTTCAGGTCACCAGAGGTCAAAAGTCGATCTGTAAACTTTGTTAGCATGATATGTCAAATTAAATACATACCAATGTGTAATACATGGTGGGGGGGGGGGATGCATTACATTGGTTCTAATTCTAAATTGAAATTGTAACACATTAGGTGTGCCAGTGTTGTGCATCTGCACATTTATGTCCAACTTTCATAATCCTAAAGACTGGTTAATACTTCCAAATTTATTTTCATGCAGTATAAACAGACAAGAACTATAGGCCTTAATGGGTCATCCCTTTCCCTTGGGGGCCATTCACAGACATAGCTCAGAGTTGAACAGTGTTCAATTTTCATAGCTTTGTACTAATGCTGTACCGATTGAAGTATGAATTGCCTTTAAGAGTTTCCAAGGGCTTGTGTACCCAACCAGAGCCTGTTGACAGCACCAATGAGCCATGCCATGCTTGAATGAGTATGGTACCTCACTTTTTGCCTATATATTTTTCACTTCAACCATGGGGAAAATGCTAGACTATAACTATTTTATGTTAAAGATAGCTGGGATAGTATATCACAGAATACAATCAAATCTTGTTCCATTTCAAGTTGAAAAATGTAAAAGTACTTGTTTGCTTCTACTTGGATCTTTTCCCTTAAAATTGAGATTTTGCACAACTCTGTTCAAAATCAATAATACTGACATAACCCCCAGTAATTATATCCCATCACAAACTGTCTTTAAAGTGGTTGTGAAGATGTTCAACTCCAAAATTAAGTGCTCAACACTACTAAGCTCAGGCCTTGTATGAAAACATGGTAATTAATGCAGCTAACAACAAGAATGATTTTACCTTGAAACTAAAATAAATGAACTTGTATGTTTTCTTTTCAGGAAGCTTTTCAATCTATTCCAATGATGTTTTTTGTCACAACCCTGCTGACATATGCAGTTGGTGTACGGTCCCTACCATTGACTACCACCCATCGTTCAAACACTGTTAGTGTGCTACGACTGCATGGTGATCAGGCAATTCCAACATGCTCGGAAATCTGTGACTACTCACACAGTAAGGCTCACTGCCATGACAGGAACCTGTTTCAGATCCCACATTCTACCGGGTGTGAGGGAGCCATCTTACTGGAACTTCAAGGCAATAAGATTATCTCCATCACATCAGAGCAGATGTCAGGGTACCAACAAGTCAGTACTTTGGATATATCAGGCAATTACCTATCAAACATTATACCTGGCACCTTTGACAGAAATTCAAACTTAAAGAATATTGATGTTTCTAACAATGATTTGACAATCCTTAATAGTAAAATGTTTAAGGGTACAGAGCACAGTCTCTTCCAGATTGAAATTCAATTCAACAGCATTAATTTAGTCACACAAGATGCTTTTGAAGGGCTAGAATGTGTTACAAATATCTATCTCAGTCATAACAAATTGCAAAATCTCTTACCTGGGACTTTCAAAGATCTCATAAGTCTACAGTATTTGGACCTCAGCCAGAATAAACTTGCTAAGTTACCTCAAAACCTCTTCCACAACTCAACAAGCTTAAGAAAATTGTATCTGCATAAGAACAAACTACAGCAAATTCCCAACAGACTGTTTGATGGTCTTGAATCACTAACTGATGTTAGACTATCTGACAATGAGCTGATCTCTGTCCCAGCCCCACAGGAGCTTGGACTTTTCCATCAGCTATGGAGGATGGATTTACAAAATAACAAAATACATCAGTCTGGTGTCATTCTGCCTTTCTTAGCTAATGTAACTGAAAACTTGCAGGTAACTGGTAATCCTTTACTATGTGATTGCAACTTTCAGATACTACAAGTCTCATTGCATTTCCTAGGAGGATCACACGCACAGCCCATACAATGCATGTATCATAATGAATCTAACTTTACGACTAGCTATACCCTACCATTTGATTGTTATGTAACAACCCAAACTCATCCTACACCATCTAATAATTCTACTGACAAATTGTTGTCAGCAAGCACTCATGATGGAAGTCATTTTGATGACATCATGTCAGCAAGCCCACCTGAATATCCTAAGTGTAAAGGAGATGTGACACCTCATTATAGAATCTATGTCATTGTGATCTGTGCACTAATTATACTTATTGCAGGTCTCATCATCTTTATATGCCTCATATGCTTTGTCCCCTCCATAAGGAGTAAATTTATTCTGTTTGTTAGCAGGGGAACAAAGGAATTGAGGGAACAAAGACAAAGTGGTTCTGACAGTTCGGCTGAAAGGAAGCTGTGATCACCTTCTCTACCCCTTACCAGAAGTAAACCATTTTGGTACATTATAGTATACAGGGGCTGTTACATCACCCCATATTTTTAGTTCTCCTTGTTCTCTCTGATTACAATTAGTGACTCCACTTTGATTGACAAAACTTCAGGAAATAACTTCTTTTTAATTAGTCAATGATAACTTTTGCAGATCATGGAAATGTGATGTAGTGTAGCACATTTCATTAGCGGGTCACATTAAGCTGGCATTTAAGTACACCTACAGTAAGAAAGTGTATCCAACAGAATATGGCCTTGAGAAATTTTATCTCAGAACTGTAGCTTTGGTCTGTGAGGTGCAGTGAACTGTCATGTTTTTTCCGTGGGAGGGGCTAGAAATAAACTTGGGGAGAATTTTAGCTATGTGGGACAAGATGGTCCTGTAAAACATTCTCTGGTCCCATTTAATAAAACTTCTGTCAGTCCATGTCAATTTTTCCATTCCTTACTCAAGATTATAACACATGGGCATAGGAGCCCAAGTTGATTTGGGGTGGCTGTAACGACTTGCCTGAAAAATATAACCCAAAATTTCCACGCGCTCCAAGAACGTTCAACATGTTATTGTGCAGATTATATATACATGCATTGGTTATCACACCGCATGCCAATTTCATACAATCATTTGTCGTGTTATTACCCTTCCATATTTATTATAATTTTGGGGGAAGTTGTTACAATAATGATAATACTCAATGGCATAGCCAGGATTTCTCTCAAGGAGGTGGGGGGCATGCAGTTATGTTGTGTGATTGCTAGTCTGGGGGAGGGATCTAAGGGGAAAAATTAGGTGTCCTTACCTGCAATCTGGTGCCACATGCCACATATGCTACCTTCGAAGTAAAATTTGTGTTAAAAAATTTACCTATTTTTGGTACTAAAAGAAATTGTTAAGAAATACCTACATTTTCCATCATGGGCAAACAAGGAGACAGAACGGGAAGAAACTGTTTCTTGTTAACTGACCTATTTGAAGGAGATATGACAATAGATTGAATCTGGGTAAAATTGATGCAAGCTGTTCCCCCACTTGCATGAGTAATTCCATTAAACTCAATTCTTGGCTTTAGCAGACTTGCCAACCTCAAAAATCTCAAACATTGAATTCTTCCGAGAAAACCTGGAAACCACATCTCAAACCTGGAGATTTAAACAAGTCTCATATGTTATTATGAAAAGTGTTTTTTTAACTAGGAAGAGATAAAATATTTTTTTGTTCACCCTCTTACTAAAGTTAAGATGCCATCTACAAAGCAGACTGAACATTCATTATGGAGGGTTTAGTTCAACATATGTAGAAGGGCTGTCACACTTTAGTCACTTTTGTGACAACGATACATCTGCAATTCAATAATAACTTAAGCAGCGATGGAACAAAACTTTATCTGGCTCAAAGTGATTTTCACCGTGAGATCTTGCATTTTCACCGTGAGGCGATGCCCGAAACTGCGAAAGTTGGCAAAGTCTGCTTTGGCCAATATTTTTTCACAAAGATAGTAATTTCGTACACATAAATGTTGAACAATTGGCAAGTTCCCTTGAGATATTTCCTAACAACTTGGTAATGTCATTACAGTATGTGTAGGTTAAGTCTGTTTCTAGCATAGAAAGTAGAGCAGCAGCAGTCACTGTAACTGAAAGCATCTCATAGAACTCTTGCATGCCAAACATCTCTTCACTATGGCGTGAAAAGTTTTTTGTTAGAACATCCTCACATCTTACTCATGCAGTGACCTCTCCACAAAATCAGCATTTTCATTTCAAACCGTGATCAATAACTCTTAACATTATTTATAGCTGGTCATCCTGGAAAAACTTTGTGACTGCTCATTTTGCACTTAAAACATTAAATAATCTTAGATAATTTTAATTTCAAAAGCCCTTCAAATCATCTGACTAGGTTTGTAGTCAAGGAGAAGGGTGATGCCCTCATTATAAAAACATTTCCCCAACCTGCCCCCCCCCCCCCCGCCCCGCCCTTCTGAAAAAATTTGAGGACAAAAATTACTATTGCTTTACCCTATCTTGCCTCTCTTGATCGCCTTGACAAATAGCTTGCCCATTGACATCTTGTCCCCTTGAAAACATTGTCTGGCTATGAGCCTGTGTCTGATAAAATTAGGTGCAATGATTTTCAGTTGACTTAAAGTCAATGAGAGTCACAGTGGAATGGTCTAGCTGAGCACACACATACATTCTCTCATAGTTGATTCAAAATAGCCAGAGAATAACTTGAAAAGAATGATTACTCTAGAATCTGGTGACTTCAACTAACATTGCACCCAAATCAGTAGGGCTCTTTTTCAATATTAACACATGGTCGGGAAGTATCAGTGGTATTCACAGTTCTCATCTTGAGATGAACATGTTACCAAGGTGTTCATCATTAGATGTCTGGTGACCTTTGACCTCCACCGTAACCATCAAGGTTTTTGCACTCACATGCATCTACATGCTAAGTATAGGGCTCGTTTTTAACACTTGTCCGGTCACCTGTGATGACCAAAATTTGTGACAGGCAACCAAAAAATGATGGGTTGGTTGTCCAAAGTTCATGCAACAACTAATTAACAAGACTGCTTTTAGGGTTAATGCAAATTTCTCTGTGGACTAATAAATTTTCTTTTGGGCAACCAAAAAAGACACACAGGTAGTCCAGTGGACAACC
Source organism: Holothuria leucospilota (assembly GCA_029531755.1). Classification (NCBI taxonomy): domain Eukaryota; kingdom Metazoa; phylum Echinodermata; class Holothuroidea; order Aspidochirotida; family Holothuriidae; genus Holothuria; species Holothuria leucospilota. The sequence continues at coordinate 35,064,407 of CM055976.1, forward strand.
ATAAAATTTTCTTAAAATTGAGGCCAAGTATCATGGAAGTATCTGCATGCTTCCTATTTTAATTGAGAATGTGGGTTAACAAGGTTTATTAATGTTTGACCTATGTTGACCTCTAACCTTCACTGAATGATGTTTTTCTGCTCAGAAATATCTACATCCAATCTTCAAACTAAGTATGAAAATCATCCTTGCTTCCTATTGAGATATGGTGTTAACAAGGTTTTGGGGGTTTGACCACTTAAGACTCGAAATAAGTTTTTACCTCATATACAGTGGGGCCCTTCTCAATATTGGACATTAACATACCAAATATGAGAGCTAACAATTCTCCACTTGCCATATTGTGTTATTCTAAGCATCACACACACAGGAACATGCACCACACATGAGAGGTGTTTGATTAAGAGAACTGTTCTTTTTTGGTACAATTTTTTTTTTGTATGCAGGAGGCTTTTATGTTACAAAGCTTTTTTCTACAATGGCAGGCCTGTATTTCTCTTTATTATTCTATTTTCAATTTTTGTGTGTAATTGGTAGATTAATCTGACATGTGCAACATATGCAGGACAATGTTAAATAGTGGAAAATTTTTCCCACAGTTAGCTTAAATGATGTTAGATTAAATGATAAACTGTGAAGTTGACAGAATTTTTATTTAATTTGTCAGTGGCATCAATGCTTACTTCGACTCAAAAAAATTTCAATGACACTTTAAAAATTATCTTTTGTAAGTTGTGATGGCCAGCCCGTGTGCAGTACAATGTTGCACACCCTGAGAACCGTGCAAACACAAAATTTCAGCAATGGTGTTAAAGAATGAATGCAGCAAGGAACAATCCTGACCTTTGACATAATGGAATTAGTGTTGGCACGATTATCGGTATTCACCATCAGTATTGGCAGATATTCCATATTTTCACCCTGTATTGGTATCAACAAAATTTACCTTAAATGCCGATATTACCAACTGATATTTATCATCCCATGTCATGAAAATGGTACACAGAGTATTTTTGAATGCAAGATTCAATGTTTTACCTCATCAAGATGAAAGGACACTTCATCATGGTGCCCCTTGGCCTGTGGTTAGTTGCAGAATGCTTATTTCCCAAATATCAGTATTGGCCGAAATTGAGAACTGAAATGTCGATATCAGTAACATCAGCTACTTGCAATATCAGTACAACACTATATGAAATGAGTATATGTCTCAGAGAAAACGGGGGGGGGCGTCATTATTTATAACCATACACAGGGTTCCTGCACTTTCTGAGGAATCAATTTTCATGACTTTTCCATGGCTTTCCCAGGACCAAATAAAGAATTTCCATGACCTTCAGCAATTTTCGACAAGCAGGCAGTATTAAATTTGGGGCAAAGAGAATAATGTTGATATTATGAGTGAGAGTGTGGGCTAATTAATGATCTGTAATGCTAATACTAATAGAAACTGAGACTCGAGACTCACCCACAGAAGTCGCTAAAAATCCTTCCGGCGCTGAATTAAGTGGGCCTGGTTGAATAACTGTCCCTCTCTCTCTCTAGCTCTCCATTCGTTTAGTTGATTACATGACGTCGGTAGAAATACTCTTAAAAATTGTAGCTCTCTCCGTATATACAGTAAATAGAACTAAATGCTGCCTATGGCCGGCGCGTGCACGTGCAAATAATATACTAACAAACTTACTAAACTCTGCGGTCCGGTCTGGGTGGCTGTAATACTACTGCCACCCAAAAACCAGAAACCTACTTGCAGTTCACCAGATGAATCTAAATATGAGAAGACTTACTACTTTCTCAAGCCTGAGACGTCCAAATAATGTTCACTAAAAAGTTCCATTATTAACAGGCGAATTATTCTTCTGCTCTCTCTGAAGTTGTTGTCTTCTCCTCTAAAGTCTGTGTGTCTCTGCTGCACACGAACAACATGCTTTTACAACTACTGACAAAAGCTATGTACAGTCTAAAATGTTACTAACAATGTCCACTCAAATTCCGCGGTAACAATGGTATTTACATAGAGTCGCGGAGAAAAGAAGTGCGGCCGACTATAACTAGATACAAAATGCAATAGCGCCACTACAAGAGTACATGGTGATATTAAAAGTGAGAATGAAACTATGTCACTTTGTGAAAATTTCCATGACTTTTCCAGAACTTCAGTTTCCCTGATTTCAAGACTTTTCCAGGCCTTGAAATAATTTTCCAAATTTTCATGACCTAAAGGTTTTCCATGACCATGGGAACCCAGCCTATATCACATTTTTATGGGTACTTATGCATTTTCTGCAAATATGCTTCATTTATTTTAAGGGAAGGCTTGCGGTTAAAGTAGCTGATAGAAATATTGCGATGTACCGTTTTTGATAAGAAAATGTAATTTTATATTAAGTAAAAGAAAATGCTTTTTCAACCAAAAAAGGTGTATACCTAGCTTTCCATCCACAGCTTACCCAAGCTGATTAGTTTTTGTTATTATGCATGGTCCTAATCACATATATATTGTGTAGGGCCTATATACTGTATGATTGAGGCTTGTGTTAACATACAGATGCAAGAAAATTTACAAGTACAGTTGACATTTTGTGTGTTGAGCATATAGTGAAAGTTTAATGTGTGTGCACATACACTTTCATGAATGTATGGAGCTCAAAATTTAAGTGGAAAATTCACTTTTGTAAATTAAACATCTTAATTGCAAACTGTACTTTTATTGGTGCCTTATATCTGTAAAGTGTTTCCAGGCTTTACAGCATGGCGACACTATGTATTAAGTAGTTTATTAGTATTAAAATTTAACTTTTATATTTTGTAAAGTATGAGTAACTTTGTAAGGAATATCCATTTTTATATTGCAGTCTTCCATATTTCAATTAATGGTATAAGAGTCAGGGTATTGGTGTCGTGTTCATAAAATTGTGTGTCTATGAGGCTGATTGGTTATATGAGAGCAATGCATGTTATCTACAATAGAGACTGGCACAGCTGTATTTTTGTTTTTTGTCTGCTGAAGAATTTTCATGTGGTACATATCATAGTTTTTGCTACAATATGGCAAAATATTTCTCATTACTTAGTTTCAAAAAAGGGTCATGGATGAAGAAGTTGCTACAAACATTGCAAAATATTGTATGCAAAGCATATGTGAAAAGGTACCATTTCTGACAATTGTTTTGTATATGGTAGGAAATATGCTTCTTAAATTAAAAAAGTGCATATCATTTTCCATCCACAGCTTATCCAAACCAAGTTTTCTGTTTTTATTTATGGTATCAATCACTTTTATATCAAGTATAGGTCTATGTATTAGTTGAGAGAAGCTATTGTGTTAGTGTACCATATATGGATGCAAGAAATTAAATTTACAAGTATGGTTGACATCATTTTGTGTTGAGCATGGCAAGTGTATGGTTGGGCTCCAACCTGTTGTTTGTGCACATACATTGCATTTTCATGAATGTACAAACCTCAAAATTAAGTGAAAAATCCAGTGTTGTGAACTGAATATCTAAATATAAAGTTGTTCTTGCTTATAAGACAACCTTGCCTTTTCCTTGTAAAGTGTGACCAAACTTGTTGGGGGAACATGGTGATGCTACATATTAAGTAGTATAAAATTTAACCTTAAACTTGTGCTTTCTTACATAATCTTGCCTTTTCCTCATAAAGTGTGGCCAAACTTGTCACACCATTGCGGTAATATATTAAGTAGTTAATTATTATTTTTATTTAACTTTGCCGTAATATCTTTTGAAGTGTTTGTTATTTTGTAACTTAAAAAAGTTTTTCTATATTATTATTTATTTTAATTTCTACATCTTTAACTAAAATAGTTGAGTTGGTACAATTTTATAAAAGATTGTTGTTTGTGACTTACATGTTCACAGCTGTGTCTGAGTGATTAATACACAAGAGCAACATATAGCAATGAAGACTGTCACAGTGTACAGTTGTATTTATTATACACCTAATTGGGGGTCTGATCATTATTCTGAAGGGACGTTACTCTGAAGGGTCATTATTCCGAATATAACATTTGGACCATTATTCCGATGGGTTGTTATTCTGAAGAGTCGTTATTTCGAATAAAACACAAGGGCTGTTATTCCGAAGGGCCATTATTCCGAATAAAGGATAGGGGTCGTTAATTCTTACCATTCTGCAGCATTGAGTATTCGGAATAACGACCCTTATGTTTTATTCGGAATAATGACCCTTCGGAATAACGACCCTTATTTTTGTTTCGGAATAACGACCCTTCGGAGTAATCACCCCATTCTAAATTCGGAATAAGGACCCTTTGGAATAACAAACGACAATCCCTAATTGTGCCTCCAGTATATTTTCTTTATCTTACGTTTTTCGGCCTTTGCCAATGAAAATTTAGCAGTGTGGCAGTGGTACCTTACCACATTGGCAAGGGGGCCAGGGGAAGGATCCCCTCCCCTTTTTTGGTCATATACCTCCCTGCTTGCAAGTTCCCCTTGCAAGCAGTTTCTCTGCATTATTGTTCTAAACATTATTTTGTGAAGTATGTTCTTTGTGTGTTTGCACAGTCACTTGAAGATCTCGTATAATATTAGTCCTCAGTAAAGGCACATGTATAGCCGGTGGCCTTTAGCTCTTTGCCACTTTCGTAATATTTACTGTAGCGTTCGAAATATTGTTGACATCAGAATGCTGTGTGCGTAACATTGTGACGTCACGCACAACATTTTGATTATGTAGTTCCTATACATACACATAGCAACTGCCTCTGCGAAAGTTCTATACTGATGTAACGATGTAGCTCAGTAGCATACTGATGTAAACAAAGTTCCATAGTCACACTGTAAATTTTATGGCGCGGAAAAGTTGCTGATTTCATTTCACATTTTTGGCACTTTCCAGAAATTCTCAGTGATCAAAAACAGTTTAAATACTCCTGTAAGATCTGGAAAAGACAATTCATGGTAGTAAATTAAGATTTAATTACATTCAAAATTTGTTGTGAGAAGAAAGACAATATCAACCATCACATAGACGGCCGATCCCCCTGCTATTTCCATAGGTTGGTGTAAGGACTGTGTATGGTGAGCTGTAGGCGAACGACCACAGTCCTTTACTGAGGACTAGTATAATATATGGTTTTGTCTTAATTTTGTAGAAACAATCCCATGATGCTAGTGGCCTCCCTTTTGAACCCTTGTCACAGGGGAGCAATATACCTGCAGCATCAAAGGTGCAAGTGTGTACTTTTTATTTCATGTGCCGGTGGGGGGAGGTGGGGGGTGTGCATGCTAGGCCTCAAGTGTAAACAGGTATTACAAAGAGATGAGCAAGTGCAGTTCTTTATAGGAAAAGGAGAAACTTGTCCACTTGAATTACAAGTCGTGTAAATATGCACAGGGTGGCCAGATAGGAGATGTTTGGCATATTATAGTGTATCAGTGCATAATGCTTTAGTACTCCATTCAGCATGTATACCTCATAACAGGCATTTCTAAAAACTTTGGTAAATCTGAGGCTGGTACATTTTGATGACACATGGACATTAGCACAACCCTGTGTATTACAACTGGTTAATTGTGGCAATGTAATTATAGAACAATACAAATGAAATACAGCATGATATTTGGGGTGAGGGCATTACGGGAGACAGATTGGAACATTGGGTATTCATGTTATCTCCAAATTCAGTCATCTATATCATTCAGTGTGTGGGAAGCATGGTCTTGAAAATCCACGCTGCAAAGTTATCACTGATTTGAGCTTCCTTCCATGAAGGTATGCTTCCTGCCCAAAATGCTTGCCTTAATTCATATACCCTTAAAGGCAGACACTTGACCTTACTTGATCCTTATATCTCCCATTCATGCTGCTAGAATTGAATAGGACATTTTAGCCAATATTACCCGAGAAAAAGGCTTTTTCCCAGGTGAAGCTTACCTCTATAATTGCAACAGTTAATCCCTTTTACAAACAAACTTGCTCTATTGACCAAACAGTCTTTAAAGGGTTTCAAACCCCTTTAACCTTATTGATCTCAAGATACCTGAACAGGAAGTTCTCTGATAGATTCTGGATTAAGAGTGGTCAACTAGAGATGGCTAAAGCTTGCTATTTGTTTCTAGCATCATTAGGTTACCTTGAAAAATCCTTTGTCCTTAATACATGGCATCTACTATTTGTCAAAACTACAATTAGGTTGTATTTTATTTTTTATCTTCATTTCAATTGGACCTCCATAAACATTCAGTTAAAAATATTGCTGCACATATTTTGCCAAAAAATACTGCCATAGCTTGCACAGCTATATGAATAAAACCATCATCTGCTGACATCTGAACCAAAAATTCGTGTCAGATGACTGTCGACTCCTTTATCATAACAAAGGGGTTGATTGGCATGATTATAAGGCAAACATATATTTTGTATCAGCCACATTCATTACTACAAAGCACTTTGCATAGTAAGGTAGGTCACGCTAACTTGACGTCTCATGTGGTATCGCACACCTGTATTTATACTTACATACAGTAAACTACCATAAGGCAGGGGAATGACCAACAGGCAACAGTTGAAATGCAGCTCATTAATATAAAGTATGGTACCACACATCTGGAGCTGTGTGAAGTGAATATTTCACTATCACCAAGGAGGCTTGGAGAAGAGTTATAGCCCTTGTGGCAGCAGAAGCCAAAGATAGCTACTACACAGGATACCACAGCCTTAATTGCACTGCCTGTTGCAATGGCATTTATACTCTACTAGAAAGAAAGTTACACCATGGAATACTTTTTATGAGGACTGGCATTTAATAGGCCTACATTGCAGTCTGGCTATACTCTACATCTTTTGACTAGGCCAGTCTGTGATGACCATGCATTTATCCACAGAAAAGGCCAAGATGCAGGGATCCTCGCCCAGGAAAAATTTTGAAGTGAAACAAAATACATAATTAGATGTGTCTGAATACATACATAATTAGATGTGTCTGGCAATCAATTGAAGAGAAGTATATACCCAAATTATCTGAAGTGTAGCTTATGGGATTTTCCAAGATGAGAAAGTACAGTCAGTGGAAACTGGGACTGGAAAACTCCTACCCCAGGGTTTCTGTCAAGGGGGGAGAAGGGGGATTTGTCCTCACTCTTCCAGAAGGAGGGTAAAATCCCCCTTTTCATTTCCATAAAAATATGAAAAATTGTTGATATCTTCATTCCTTAGGTAGAGGACACTTTTGCAGCAGTATTTGAACATACATAAATGGCCTTTAAAACCCTTCAAATTGCACCTTACAGGAGCCTTTGAAGCAAGCTCTTTTCCCCCCTTGTAACTTTGGCCAAGGACAGCACCAATTTGGACTCAGGGTTTAGCAGTAATAAATCCCCACCCTTTTTGAGTTTCTGGCAGAATCCCTGCACCCCCTTGTGGGACTTGTGCCTGTGATTTGCACCTTGTTCCACAGTATATCCAAAACATTCGCATCTTAAATGATAACACTGCAGCAAGTTATATTTAACAATAAATTCAATATAGAGACTGAATGAGAAACAATTCTTATCCTTTCATTATTAAGACCACTTGAAAAATGTTCATGGTACTATTCATATAACTGCCAGTAGGCCTCCATATTTTTACACTGCTGTGAATTTTCAACAAAAATGAACATGATTAAATCCAAGTGACATCACAATGTTGAATAATTGACAAGAAGTGAGAAAATTTGAAAATAGACATATATGATTGATTGCTACTACCACGAGAAAGATATGCTTGATCTACTTCAGATTTATGTTAGATATCAAGCATAATTAAGTTTGTGGAACAGAGTTAAGTTTGATTTCAAACTTATGCTTTCAAAGAGATTTACACACCAGGATTGGGACAGGTGGGGTGCAGGGGTGTATATTATCCCCAGCGGTGACTGAGTCACCCCAACATTTTACATGCTTTTGACCTTAAAGGAGGGCAGGCTATTGTGTATAAACATAAAATTTCCAAGTTTTTCTCCAATTCAAATTTATTTCCCACCATCCTTTCTGCAACCAACATCAAAGGGACTTCAGGTTACTGGTCCCCCCCCCCCTGCCCCGGTTGGGGAGATTGAAGGCAAATCCTGGCACCACACTGTTACACATGATAAATGAACTTACGACTGAATGTAACTCTGTCTGGAATAGGAGCCAAGAACTTTTAAAGTGTACTTAAAGTCTAAAATTCCAAAAATATATGTTACAAGCTTGAAAAATACATCCAGATGGTCTAATTACCCCCATTTTCACAGGACATTCCTAAGCTGAGATATAAAATGTTAAAGCTTTTTTTACTCAGTTTGAAATCATAGGTTGCACAATAATTTGTGATGTCATTCTTGTACCCAATTACATCTCTGTTTTTCTGTTTCATTTTTTGAAAGCCACTGCACCTTGTGCCAAAATGTGATATATCACTGTCATACTGTTATAGGGTGACTTGAAAAATGCATCCAGATGGTCTACTTACTCCCATCTTCACAGGACATTCCTAAGCTGAGATATAAAATGCTGAAGCTTATTTACTCAATCTGAAATGGTAGGTTGCACAATAATTTGTGATGTCATTCTTGTACTCAATTACATCTCTGTTTTCCTTTGTTTTTTTGAAAGCCTGCCACTGCACCTTGTGCCAAAATGTGATCACTGTCATACTGTTATAGGGTAACTTGGCTACACAAGCCCTCTCCCTACAACATGCTATATGCAAGGAAATGGTAAATGTTGCAAGGTCATATAAACATCTAAATTCCAAAAAGGAAACGAAGGTAACATGAGTTGTACAAGAAGGGCATCACAATTATTGTGCAATCAACTATTTCAAATTATAAGAATAAATTTCAACAATTTATATCTCAGCAACAGAGTAAGCTATGAAAATGGGAGGTGGGTGAATGGAATTCATTTTCCAACCTCTAAAATATATATTGTTGTAATTCTAGACTGTAGGTCCACTTTAAGTGCTAGTGATCTCATGTGAGGAGTGTGTCCTTAACCTTCACAGCAGGTGGCAAACAGGTAACTTCTACTTACAGTACATATTGGTATTACGAGATCAAGCAGCCAAGGTTGGTGCAGGATCTGAGTGTGATAAATGTTGGTAAGGCGGGCAAATGGATCACCCCTGCTTTATTTATTGTTCTTATGATTCTGCATGATAGTGAGTTTACTGTACTGAAAAGTGTGCAATCAACATATGGAAAGGTCATTGACAAAGTGAATAGTAAATCATCCCATATATACAGGCAACCCAAAAGAGCATAGCCTTTGGTTCTTCACAAGACACATGCAATGGAAAGTTCAACATGTCCAGCAATTGCATTCTCGTTGAGATTTTGCACCCACTGCACAATGCTTTTACATTTTAACCTCTTCTGACCTTATGTAATCTGTGACATACACCAAATGTAACTCTTGTGACACTAGCATGAGTACATATATGTCATGACTGTGATCACAGGTGCATTAATTGTCTCTGTATGGTTGTGTGTACAGGTACAAGTACACTTAACGTCTATATGGGTACAAGTTCAGGTAAATATGCCTAACTTCCAAAATCTGTGACTATGAGTACAAGTCCATTCATACCAGTACAAGTTCAGTCCAGAGTGACAATGTGTGAGCACAGTAATAACTAAATGTCTGTCAATAAAGGACATCTACATGCACAAAATACTAAAGAGAGTCCATTAGACTGAAAGTCAACTAGATCGAAGGTTCCATAAACCCAACTTGAGATGCAAATCCTAATCCTATTATCACACCTCTTATACTATATAACCCTTCCCCTGACCCTGATGTAAAACAATCCTTATCCTAATCCTAAATTACCCTCATCCTGACCTAGGCCTAAGAAGATTTTTAGTCTCGCAGATCAAATGTCTAGGAATCCCTAGACATTTGAACCTACAGTCTAGTAGGATTCCCCTGCTCCAAATATTACATTGATGCACCACTAGCTCCCTTTTTGACCCAATTCTCAGCTAACTGGCTAAAGGTTGGTCATGTATCTAGGTAAGCAGTAACGGTATATCGATAATGTATAATAGGTATTAACCTCGATTAGTAATATTGTTGATATTCACTTTGAAATAATATACATACATAGAAAACACAATATTATAGAAAATATCAATAATATATGACACAGTTTGAATACCAATACTAAAATATTGATATTGTACTACACAAATATTGATATCAACACTGACTTATCACTTGTCATGGTGGGTACGAGCATTTCAAACTGATACTGGAAGGATATTTCATGTTTCGAATGAAGCTCAGGCTTTGCCTTACGTAGGTTGACCTCTTCAATTGTCGCGACAGGAACGATTGCGTCAAACACAATACACGCTTCAAGCACACTGCAGGCATATAGCAGGTCTATGCAGTGGAACAGGAAGCTGTTACTGGAAGAGTTCAATAAAGCTTACACAGAGGATAACAGAATTATGTATAATATCAATATTTTGTGACAGATATATATCGATGTTTCATTTTGGCAATATCACTACTACTTATATATAGGCCTAGTATCTGTTCTGACTTTGATGGGTAAGTTTGATGGTTAAGAGGACAGTCAGTTCTGTTCCATCTCCATTCAGGTTTACAACTCTTTGTGGGCAGTTCAAGTATTTCCACTCATTGGGATATGGTCTGCCAGACTTTCCAGAAAACTGTGTTTGAGATATACAGTGTTTTACACAAGTTTGTGACACACAGAAAGAGATATTAGACACTTTTCATGATAAAAGCATTTTATTCCATAAGTTCTCACAAAAATAAATAGTCTCAGTACAATATATATTCTGCAAAAATAGCATTGCTGACAAATAATATCATTGCAAATATTTACAAGCCGGGCTCTTGCATGAAACTTTGTTAGAATGTGCTTTGTAAATGCATATTTCATTTCTACATTTTGTAATGATGTTTAAATATTTGCATCACTTGAAAACATCATGCAAAACAACAACTGAATGAAAAACAAAATACCTTAGTTATAACATAAACACAAGCCAACTATATAAAGTAAAATAATATACAAGTCATCCAAATGAAAGAAATAACAATTCACAAGGAGAAATTAGTCCCTACAAAATTTAAACAACATCTGCAGCTGCATTTTCATCCAGCTGTCTTGAACTTTGAAAACTTAATTGTTCTGATTATAAAATTATTGGAAATGAAACCTCAATAAAATTTATAAATTACCAGAATTATAAAATTATTAATTATTATAAAATTACTGGAAATGAAAACCTCAAAATTTTGAAGTAAAGTCTGCAACTGAAGAAAACAGAAAATTTTCAAAATAGCATCTTAAAAAATATTAATTTGTTTTGAATCTTCTCACATCACGTATCATCAGGACTGTCCACCCTGGAAGTTGCTACGGCCCACATGGAAGTAGACTGACCAGCACCCTCTCTCTCCCATTGGGCTAGGTTATCTCTGAGAAGGAACACATTAAATTTGATATTAAGTGAAAGGGAAATATTGTGTTTGTTTTACAGAAAATTTTCATATTTTTGAAACCAATATTAACAGATACAGAATGATAGGCAATTCAAAATAAGGCAGTATAATAATAATAATAATAATAATAATAATAATAATAATAATAATAATAATAATAAATAATAATTAATAATAAAATAATAATAATAATAATAATAATAATAATAATAAGAATAAGAATAATACGGAAATTAGTTAAATTGGTAATATACATATATTTCGGTTAGGGAGAGGCCCTCTCCTTCGCTACGCCCTTAAACCTGTATGAATAGTTGACTTCAGTGTCTTTTGCTTTTTGTTTACTTTGAAATTTCGATCGAACTCTAATTGCGAAAAACACATTTGCCTATCTTCTTGGATCATGCAGGTGTTGTGGTAGAAAACTGTCTTTTATTTGTTGAGGGATGGTTTTCGCCTGTAGTCCTTATGCCGAGCTGTACATGAACGCATTCAGGCATTAAAATGGACACCATAACCCATTCCTTTATGAATATACAACTAATTGTCTGCAGAGGGACCATGTGTGGCCTGTGTACGCCTACCCCCCTATCAGCACTTGTTAATACATAATTTCCCTTTTTCTTTCGCACTCCCCCTTAATTTTTCTTTTTTTTTTTTTTTTTTTTTTTTTTGGTTTTTGCCTTCCCATTTTCCTTCCCCTTCCATTTTCTATTTCTTTTTTTGTTTTTCTTTTGTTTTTCCTCTTTTCCCTTCTTTTCCCTCATTTTTTCGTTTTTCCTTTCTCTTTCTTCTTTCCTTTTCTCTTCGTTTTCTCGTTTCCCTTCTTTTCACTCCTTTTTTCATTCATCCTTTCTCTTTATTTCTTTTCCGTCTTACATTTCGGGAGGCGCGCGCCTTACACCCCTGAATATACGCCTGGGGATATATCTCATTACCGCTGCACATGGCACGAAACTGACACTGATCATGATCAAAGAGTCCAGAGATTACAGAAACTGGCATATGTACAATGATCACACATTTATGTGGTTTGAAGGATATCTTTCGACTTCAGGCTGAAACTTTCCCGAAATCATGGCGAATGCATTCATCCATGCACACAACAGGCCTGACCACTGACCACCCCTCTTTTTCTGGGAACGGATGGTGCATATATACAAACTACTGAACGCACTCCAGATATGGGATTGATGGAACTATTCAATTGCTCATCTACTAGTTACCAAAAGATGAAATTTTGGTGAACAACCCAATCGTAAATAATAACTTTCCAATGTGATAATTGTGAGTAATGAATCGAAGTAAATTATAATGGAACAGGCTAATTGAAATAATATGCAGCATAGTTTTTTTTACTCGAATACGAGAACGAGTACGTTCATGTCGAGTATGAGTACGGGTACGCAGCTCCAGAGTACGAGTACGAGTACGAGCACGAGTACGCTGAACCAGAGTACGAGTACGAGTTTAGAGCCCAGGTACAAGTAGTATACCAGTACGAGTACATAAATTTGTACTCGAGTACGGACTCGAGTGGGAGTGCTTACTTGAGTACTACAAGTCCGATTAGCTTCTCTACAGATTTGATATCGTTAAGAGAAAATTAAATTGGATGCAGGGTAAATTTTATGGGAAACATCACCGAAGAATAAAAAATTGATCTTTCGTAAGAATGCAAGTTCATGTACCACCACTAATATGACTGAGTGACTGAGAAATCATACAAATTTATCCCACTTTAGGACTGCTGGTATCAATTGGTACCTTATCTAATTTTTATGGGAAAAATAATGTGAATACCACATATACTTCATTCATCGTTTTGGCATTTTACTGACAATCAAGAAATGCTAAGGTACCACATTAACATATATCCTCTGCGTGATTGAAAAATTTTCGCCACGGTTAGTTGTCAATTAGCCTCATGATTAAAGAAAAACTGGACTGGTGCACGTGAGCTGTGAGGGCGTGAAAACCTTTAAGGATGGCGCTCTATCAAAGCTCTTCTGTTACAGTAGGACCATGATGGTGAAATTTCTCTGTAGTTACGGGATTAGCTGCTACATTCTATAATCTACGGGAGCCGAGAACATCGCGGTGGTGTGAAATCAGACATGCCAGTTTTCCCACCCCTCTTTTCGGTAAACATGGGAAGGAGAAATCAAGACACGATTTCTCCTTATCATTATCCACCAATAATGTGGAGTGGAGAAAATCAGAGTTAGTGAGGGGGTACTTCAAGAAAGGACCATTACACAGTGTCTATTTTCGAACATCCTGTCCATAAATGAACGCGCCCGCACATGACACGAATCAGAGGATGAATCCGAGGATTCATGTGAGGATGCATCCGACGATGAACCCCTAGGATGAATCCGAGGATGAATACGAGGATGAATGTGAGGATGAATCCGAGGATGAATACGAGGATGAATGTGAGGATGAATCCGAGGATGAATCCGAGGATGAATCCGAGGATGAAACCGAGGATGAATCCTAGGATGAATACGAGGATAAGGGGATGGATCCGAGGATGAATACGAGGATGAATGTGAGGATGAATGTGAGGATGAATGTGAGGATGAATGTGAGGATGAATCAGAGGATGAATCCGAGGATGAATCCGAGGATGAATGTGAGGATGAATCCGAGGATGAATCCGAGGATGAATACGAGGATGAATTCGAGGATGAATACGAGGATGAATTCGAGGATGAATCCGACGATGAATACGAGGATGAATGTGAGGATGAATACGAGGATGAATTCGACGATGAATCCGAGGATGAATGCGAGGATGAATCCGAGGATGAATGTGAGGATGAATCCGAGGATGAATGTGAGGATGAATACGAGGATGAATACGAGGATGAATCCGAGGATGAATCCGAGGATGAATCCAAGGATGAATCCGAGAATGAATGTGAGGATGAATACGAGGATGAATCCGAGGATGAATCCGAGGATGAATCCGAGGATGAATACGAGGATGAATACGAGGATGAATCCGAGGATGAATCCGAGGATGAATCCAAGGATGAATCCGAGGATGAATTCGAGGATGAATCCGAGGATGAATGTGAGGATGAATCCGAGGATGAATGTGAGGATGAATACGAGGATGAATACGAGGATGAATCCGAGGATGAATCCGAGGATGTATCCGAGGATGAATCCGAGGATGAATCCGAGGATGAATCCGAGGATGAATCCGAGGATGAATCCGAGGATGAATCCGAGGATGAATACGAGGATGAATCAGAGGATGAATACGAGGATGAATGTGAGGATGAATACGAGGATGAATTCGAGGATGAATTCGAGGATGAATCCGAGGATGAATGTGAGGATGAATCCGAGGATGAATGTGAGGATGAATACGAGGATGAATACGAGGATGAATCCGAGGATGAATCCGAGGATGAATCCGAGGATGAATCCGAGGATGAATCCAAGGATGAATCCGAGGATGAATGTGAGGATGAATACGAGGATGAATCCGAGGATGAATCCGAGGATGAATACGAGGATGAATCCGAGGATGAATCCGAGGATGAATCCGAGGATGAATTCGAGGATGAATCCGAGGATGAATGTGAGGATGAATCCGAGGATGAATGTGAGGATGAATACGAGGATGAATCCGAGGATGAATCCGAGGATGAATCCGAGGATGAATGTGAGGATGAATCCGAGGATGAATCCGAGGATGAATCCGAGGATGAATGTGAGGATGAATCCGAGGATGAATCCGAGGATGAATCCGAGGATGAATCCGAGGATGAATTCGAGGATGAATCCGAGGATGAATGTGAGGATGAATCCGAGGATGAATGTGAGGATGAATACGAGGATGAATCCGAGGATGAATGTGAGGATGAATCCGAGGATGAATCCGAGGATGAATCCGAGGATGAATCCGAGGATGAATCCGAGGATGAATCCGAGGATGAATCCGAGGATGAATCCGAGGATGAATCCGAGGATGAATCCGAGGATGAATCCGAGGATGAATCCGAGGATGAATCCGAGGATGAATACGAGGATGAATCCGAGGATGAATACGAGGATGAATCCGAGGATGAATCCGAGGGTGAATGTGAGGATGAATCCGTGGATGAATCCTGTGATAGCTTCAAATTGGTACAAAATGGCAGCTTCGTCGAGCTATATATCAACTGCTTTTCCCAGATGTTAGAGTCACGATTTCTCGTTTCTGTCTTGCAGTGACACCTTAAGGTTTTTCAAGGCTCGTACCGATTAAAACGATGAGCCGATGAGTATGTGTAAAACAGTAATTTCCGTCGTTAAAAGAAAATTTGAGGACGTTAACAACTTGGCATCGTTCAGCGTTTAGTTAATGTGTAACATTAGGCTAGGCTATACCGCTAATGTTACATAATGTAAACTGTAAGGCCTAACGTTAGGCTGTGACTCACGAGTGTCGAGTTCAAGTTCAAATTTATTGATAATCATCATAAAATGACATTATAATAAAACGGACAACAAGCATCTCGTAAGAGTGAATAAAAGACCTAAAGTGATATAAATTTCAAAACTAAAAAATAAGTAGGCCTAGGCTACTTATATTGACTGTTGACAAGTTCTTCCATAACTGTGCTAGGATCTAATTTGTGCTGGGCTCGTTTGGTGTTGGTTGTTTGTTTTCAGTTAAGGTTGTATGGACTTCATGGCATCTTATCATGGGTTAGCCCTCCTTTGTCCTTAAACCTGTTATGTTATGTTAAGTGGGTAAAAAGTCATCTTTGCATAGCCTAGGTAAAATTAGACTTGGCCAAGTCTCTCGTGAGTGTTCTCGTACTGCTAGTACCTACAGCTCACCATATTTACCTTGGGTTTAATACGCCCTCTATCGGCTGCTTATTTCTATTGCTTCTCAACGAGAGACTTGGGACACTTGGTTTCTGTGACGTCATACTAATGAGCTTAGTACATTATTCATAAGGAGTGGGCGTCAACCTCATAATCCAATAAACAGTCCTCATGTGCAGAAATTAGTATCGTCCAATTAAAGAGATTATTATTTGATATGACATATTTTTGACAATTGGGTTGCCGTACTTATACTCAAATAAATGTTTAGAAACTAATTTACGTAAGAAAATTACACAAATATAATTTTTGATGACAAATAAGACCTTTGTAATCCATTTTAGAGAAACGTGTGTCAATACATTTCCCTATGCATAATGGTACTACTGAGCGGGTAGTGTACTTACTCCAAACGTAAACAAAGATTAGCAGAACGGGTACTTGTGAAGTTTCGTGCGTCCATACAAAAGTAGCTGCCAAGCCGTAGCACCCGTGAGATAATCGAAGAGTGAATGCTCTATTTATTTTCCTCTGTGCCAGCACATAGTTACTATGCGTTATGATTCTAGCCACAATTAATTAAAGTTAAATCTTGTAGGTGAACAACGTTGGTTCAGCATGTAGTCTGTAGCAACTCCCTGCTTGAACCGTACGAAACTGACGTACATGATAGGCCATATGTATATCATATTATCACGGGGCAGGCATTTCTTAATACAGAACTAAGATCGAGTGACTAAGTGATAGAAGAAAAGAAAAAAATGAGCATGTTTATTTACTGGCTGTTAATTATTTTTTGATGTTGGGCCAATCAATTTACTTATATGAAACCTTTGTTTTCCATGGATCCCTCATTACTGGAAAATGTGAAGGTATATGTAGCTAACAGGCAGTTTTGAATTTGTCTACAGGGCCTATAGCTTATGTAAATGTAGTAGCTCAGTTTGAATTGTGCAAGGAGTACTACAGTGCCCAGGGTTATCTAGACCTTGAAGTTTGGAGAGTGCATTGTATTTCTGTTACACATTCTCCATCATAGCCTGGATGCGAGAGACTTTACAGATTTATCACATCTCCTGACCTTAATTAAATGGGAAACACATGATCTTCAAAAAAGTCATGATTTCATGACTAAATTCAGACCATGTACTGTGTCTTTGGCAAAGTATTTTTAGCTTCAGTTACAGTATCATTGTGGCTTTTCGATCCTTATACATGCCTTTTATGCATGCATGTTTATATCTTTTGGCAGAACTTGATTGCATGACCTGACATGATAATAGCTATGTGTGTACCATAGCCAACACGTATACTGTAGAGTCACATATCGCAGTCACCTTGAATGTCTTAAGGGTGGCTGACAGTATTCGAGCCCTTCTTTACTGCTTTCTTTTTTCTTCTTGGTGGGGGTGGGGGGCACCCAAAATTAGCCTCCACCAAGTAAATTAAAATGTGGCAAATAAAAAATTATTAGCTGTCAGAGTAATGCGTAATGTACAACAAATGCCAGATGTCTTAAGTTTGATATAAGTTGGAGAGTTTCAATTTAACTCACAGCCAATCTTTGTGACCTTGTGTAGCTTCACACATGCTCTACTTTGGATATAATGTAGCTGCAGTATTTGCCAAGGCAGTACCACATTGTGAACTTAAAAGAACTAAGTTAAAAGTGCCAGCCAGTGTGAATGAAACAGAGAACTGTTTGGCAGATTTTTTAAGGCAATGTATATGCCAAGGCAGGCCATTTAGACATGTGAATGTTGCGGTACTATACAGTACTATACAGTATATATGAGGAAATTAGTATATGAAAGACAGCAGCTTCCCATATGGAAATTGTTTCCAAGCCTTGCTGAGTCATTAATGCCTCTGTCATTGCAGTTCTGTAGACTGAATTTGAGAAAAAAATCTTTTTGAAAAGAGTTATCCATATTTGTAACAGTCTTCTGGCCTCAGATGTTTTAGCAAGCACTGTCAGTGTATTTTAGGGCCATATAAACAAATTTTTGAGTCAAACGTGCTAGCCTATATGAGCCAGAGAACTGGTTCCCTGCCCCTTCATCCTCCACCTACCAATCCTTGAGAAGTGGAGGGTACAGGTAAATTCAAGCATCTGTTGTAATTAAATAGTTGACAACTTGCATATTTTCATTTTCCAGAAGTCAACTATACTTCTATGGACTTGTAACTGTTACCTGTACAGTTTAACCTCCTCAGTTCCTACCAAAAGAAACACTGTGAAGTTCAACAATACATGGTCATATGCTTTATCCTGATGCAAACATAACAATTGACATGTGTGGTACTTGGTCATATGTGTCAGGGAAGGCAATTGAACTAACTTAGCAACAATTAGTGCATCTTCTTGAGCTAATTTGTTTGAAGCTTGCCTTCTCAAGACCATTTTTATTTTACATCATGACCCAAAAGTGAGGAAGACCTGATGCATGAGTATTAAAAAGTTGGGTACATGACACATACATGTACCAAGATATAACAAATCTTCACACTGCCTGGCAAGACCTCTTCGTAGGGTTGAGACTTGAGTTTACACCAGAATCTTTATCTTTGATGCTGCATGGGTTGAGAGCACTGTGGTGGTCACATGTGAGATTCTCTACGAAGTATTATGCAGTATGTTAGCTTAGTATGTTAGGCTATTACTTCTAGAGCAAATTTGACATGGAAGTTGTTTTTATGTACAGGAAGGACACCGTAATACCAAATCTGTCATGGTCCATCACAGCAAGCATATGAGTAATTATCCAGTAAATAATAATGTGTGTTGAAATTTAGGAGGATAATTAGAATTCTTTATTTTAAATGTAACTATAAGGTGACTTGAGTAAAGCTGATTCATTTCTACATTTTTGGAGCAAGCTGACGTACTTATAAACCAAATTCTATGCAATACTGAACACACTTTTCCCTCCTCAAAAGCAGAATTCAAGTACTCTTTCATATCACATAATGTGATACTATATTTCATTATGGAAGATATTTCAATATATCAGTCACATTGTATTCAATCTTTAAGCATTGAGTGAGCACAATGTGTTGCTTCTTAAGTCTTTTTTCTTGAATCAAACTACAAGTACATTAATCAAAGAATATGTTCAGTTTCAGTAATATCCTGCTGTAGCATAGCATGTGTGTGTAGGGCTTAAAAAATTTCTAGAGCTTTGTTGCTTTGTTGAAAAAGGACAAGGAAAGTCTCATTGTTTTAGTTGTGGAATGTTGATCTTTGGGAATTTGGGTACCCAAGTTTTCATGCTTAGTGTGGTATTTTTTCATTTATTTCAGAAACAGTTAAAACCAGTTTGCAGTAGAGCAAGTATTTCTATAATGATGACTTTGTGGAGGCAATGTTGCATTGCTGGCACACAGGTTTCCTTCTAACAGAAGCAATTGGTGTTGGTGAGGGAGAGTGTCTGAAAAGAGGTAAATGAGAATGGGCTGAGTTGAATTATTTGGTTACATTCAATCTTCTCAGAGAAGGAATCTTACTATAGAGCTCATGCATGCTGTTGCTTCAACCTGGTTTCCATGATGATGACATGAAGTAGTCTAGCAGATTAAGATTGTTACAATCCCTCAGAATGGGACATCATTGGGGTATCACTGGATAAATCTCTAGCTGAAGCTAGTACCCATATCCAGGTGGTTATACTGAGGAAGTCTGTAACTGTTTTACTTAATCACACACTGTAGTAACCATGGTTTAAAGGGACCGACAGCCCTTCAATCAAGAATTACAGGCACTATCACTAGTAGACTACCACATAATCTCCTTGAGGTGAAAGAGAATAGGACTTTACTTTGCTATGAGATGTTGCCCTCCTAATACGGCTCTTAAATCAGGATGTTGCAACTTAAATGGCAGCTCCCTGCATGAATGTGGGCCTAAGGTATAATGAAGATTTGAATCGAACAAAGGAAACAGTTTAAACAGTATTGATCTCTGGGTTTACATTATTGACCTCTGGGTTTATTGAGAAATCACTGTTTGCTCAATTAATTTCTCTTCACAAGACTGGAATTAAACAAAAACTTTTTTGATGGTTAGTGAGAGCCAAGTTCCCACTAGTCATTTTACAGTACATGCAGTAGGCCATTGCCTTATTAGGAATCATGATAATTATAAGAATTACAAGAATTATAACACGTACTATAACACTCATGCAAAAAGTGTGTACATTTTCCCTCTACCCTTCCTTTTACCTCCTTACCGGCCCACACCAATGTCTTAATCTAAAAAATTTGACATAAATCAACACTGCATCTGAAATCCACTTTCAAAGAAAGAATCTTTTCAAGTCTCTGGCTGCATTTTTTGCTTAACTGAAAAAGAATTAAATAGCACCCATGAGAAGAACAACCCAATTGAAAAGGGGCTATAGGATCACCTCAAACATATTTAGGGATATGACCATACCTCTAAGTGCATTTAATGACTGCTCTTTGATTGACATTAGTTGAAACACTAGCTTCACTCTTGTTGGTCAATAATGACTTGAGTCTACAGTCAGTTGTGTTCCCAATTAAGCTCAGCTCACTCACAGTACTGCATGGATGTGGCTTTAAACAATGTTTACTCAGAGAAATGTACCATAACTTTGTATGGGAGCTGTAATAGACAGGTGTTTTTGTTCATTTGGAGGAGAGGCTAGAAGAAAATTTAGTAGGGGTAATTTTTACTGTCTGGAGCAAGATTGCAGTGCCTCTGAATCTCAACCTTTGGGGTCAGGAGTACTATGTCTTTGAGCTCAGTCATCATTCTGTTGTTGTATAAACTGAATTTTTATTTGCAGATTTTAATGCCTGATAGTATAATTAAGTCAACATTTTGTAGATACAGGTAATAAATCCTGAAAAGTGGGATGGAAATGAGGGAGGGTGGCAGTTACCCAATTTCCTTATCCTTCTTGTCTTAAATTAGCAGGGATCTTGAGTCAAGGATTCAAGAGAAGGCTTCCTGAATAAGGGGATGTCCTAGTATAAAAAATTTCAGGTTTGTAATCTCTTGGATCTAAACTGATGCAAAATTTGACTCATTTTGTACCGACCTACGTACATCAACTATCCTGAAATCAGTTTTCAGGTAATGTTGCACTAGGTGTGCTGCTTAAAACAACTGAATGGTTGCACAGTACCATGGTTAAGGCTTTGGTCCACTACTTTCAAATTAGGATCCCTCCCCTTCAGCAATGTGACCTGAGTCTACTGAAACCTGCATTCTCTTATGTTATTTCAACTAAATGATTGCATTATCTTTAAATGACATTGCAAAACATGTATTTGGTCCACTTGTAAGGCTGTAAGTCCACTACAAGGGCATATTAAATAGTGCTGGTCATCTTAAATTTTCACTGGATGTACCAGACACTTACCATCTCTAGCTGATAGTTAAACCAATCCCTGTACGAACTGTTTTGCATTTGGTAAATACTGCAATGGGCTCAGCACTTTGAGGGCACAGTCTATATGACTTGGAAAGGCAACTTACGCCTTCAGGTTGATATAATGTCTACACGCACAAGCCATAGACATGCTTTCATGGGCTGCAAGGCTCATGAGTCTAGATGACAGGTTCAGTACTATATCAATGTTTCCCTAGAATAGAACAAAGATATTAACTTTACTGTAAACTTAATAATCCTAAACATAACCATAATCCTTACCCAAACCCTAATCTTACCTGAGGCTAGTCCTTAGCCTATAAATTTTATACCTCAGTGGAATCCTAACCTTACCACCAGCTGGGCCAAAGAAGATTTTTGGTCCATCCTTTGTCTAGTGAACCTTGCAAGTGAAAGTTTAGTCTAGTGGGTATCCCACTTTCATGTAGAAGCCTAATGCCTATCAAAAAGGCCCTTCAAATAGTCCTTCAATCCTGGCTCTGTCCCTGACCTGCCCAATGTAAGGATCACAAAACCTCTAAGGTTTTTAGCTCTTATAGTCATGCTCTTAGCTGGAATTTGTGGATTACGATAGGCCTAAAATTTATTTAACTTCACCAGTGATTTAGCAAACTAGTATATTTGTATCAATGACAAATGTTGCCTATAATAAATGCAAAGAACTGTCACATAAAAAAATATGAAGAGCAATTTCTGCCCATGCAGGTATTTATTTCAAATAGGCCTATACCACCTTGATTCAGTTCTGCAGAGAATCAGTGAAATTGTACTGCTCACTCTTTTGCAAGAAAAATTTTTGTCAAATATTGCACCATTTGTTATATAGGCCTAGGTACCTCTTAAAATAAAAAACTTCCAAAGGGCAGGGGGACACCCTCTTCCCTTAGACCTCTCCCATAGTCCACCAATTCAGAATGTTGGTTACATTGGAAACATGCTAATTCCCAAACTAATTTGTTAATTTTGTGGTTTTCCAAGCTCAGGTTTATACTGCTATATTGTTCTCACAAGACACCTTCAAGAGGAACAAGCAAAGCTACTGTAGCATTGCCTGGCATGCATGAGTGATTTTTAACAAGTGGTCTAATATAAAGTCTTAGTCATTACCCGCTTGAGGGCACATTGAGCTACTGTAGCAAGATGATAAAGCTGATACATATTGGCCTATAAGTATACGAACAAGGTAGTAGGCCACTTCGAATCCCAGCCAGGCTCCCGCACTCGCGATTCACAGCAGTGGCGTGTGTTGTGATTTGCGAGTGACGAAGGTTACATCTGCAAAGCGGACTTGCCTTCTTCTACTGTGCTTTTCCTTACATTATGCGTTTTGTGAGAGAGACCGTATGGATGGCTACGCAGATAATAGCGAGTGCCGCGATGCCTAGGATCCAAAGTGTCCTACCTTGCTTGTACACAGAGCTGTATATGTATTTGTGTATAACGCTCCGAACGCCTGAGAATCAGACCGCTATCGATACCGATTTCGAAGCAAAACATTCTTCAAATTTAGTTGCTGAACCAACGATTTTGTCTTTCTTTTATGAAAATCAAATCATGGCACGGTTTCGCTCCTCGTGAATCCTGTCCCGTGAAATTTCCAGTTGCAAAAACCGTCATATTGATCAATTCTTACGGCTGACATTGATGAGTTTTCGCTATCGGCAATGTCGTAAACCCTGCAGCAATTAATCACGTGATATAAACTTCATATATGTTTATTCATATATATTGTTTATTCAGATAACGCTCAATTTACGGATTTTGATTGAACTAAAAGTTAACAGACTACTACATATTATTCATCCTTAATTGCGGATGAATAAAATATAGAAATAACATTAAAATTATGACGTCACAGAAACCAAGTGTCCCAAGTCTCTCGTTGAGAAGCAATAGAAATAAGCAGCCGATAGAGGGCGTATTAAACCCAAGGTAAATATGGTGAGCTGTAGGTACTAGCAGTACGAGAACACTCACGAGAGACTTGGCCAAGTCTAAGGTAAAATGAGACTTTCCTAAAACGTTCTGTCCGCATAGGAGGCAGGGTGTAAAATCTCCTTGGCTTGGGAGTAAAACCTGTGCAGAGGATGATCAGGATTACCGATAATGCCATATTCATACTGAAACTGGTGAAAGCAAACATGATAGATATAATCACCAGTAGGCCTAATTGAGGTTAGTCCGCAGTCTGCTGACCTAGTATTTGGGAAGCTTTGGGGCTTCCCATACTAGGTCAGCGACATACCCATTGTCAAAATTGGGCTACCGCGACTTCAAAAAGTTTGAATGGTCTCGATCTTTCTCAAATTCACGTATACTCCTACATGATTGACCTCTACGGGGCCTTATATGTTTAAGACCCTTCATTCTAAGATTATTAGCACTTAGTGTCCAAAAAAAGACCAAAAATTTTGATTTACACAAACGATCCAGTTTTGTTTTTTTAACATTCTATGAAACTGCCAAATCGTGTAACTAGGACGTTCACACTATTGTATGCTAAATAGCACGCACTGCTGTTTAATTGTGACATAGTCCATAGCTATAGTTACGTTCATACACGTGCATACGCGTATATAGCAACAATCACTGCAGCAACGCACGCAGACGATATTACTCTCACAGTAATATGTGGTCAAAAGTTTGTGTTGCAATAGCCTAGGCCTAGTTCAGGGAACAAAGTGTACGTCAGAACTAGGCCTAGGTACCCTAGGCTAAATTGAGGTGTACTTCCTAAAATATTTATTCATGAGTTCTAATTGACCTTTGATACAGGAAGATAACAGGAAGATGTATTGTGAGCTAGGGCCTAGTAAGAGGTGATACTACTCGCATTTTTATATGAGAGATATTTTGTTCTAGGGCTACCCAGTTTCCTATTGCAGTCTTGGGTAAGCAGATTTCAATTATTGTCTGCCATGCATGGTTAGGCAGCACTGATCTAGGCCTATCCTATGTGAGCTGGGTATTCATCATTTTGCTTCCAATTGCATCTTTTTGAAAAAGTTTGTTAGGGTAACAGTATTATCTGCAGGTGTACAGTACCGTGTGAAAGGGAGTTGATGGACAAAAGTTTGGTGAGAAAATATTGTCATTTGGTGGCATGAGAGGTCCCCGGACATTATCGCCGGGGGATGTGAAAAATTTGTATACAGTGCACAAGGGCTGTGATGGAGTAGTGTAACGGAAACACAGCACTGTTCAAGGGCTACACAGAAATAATGCATGATTTATGGTGGAAAAATATTTTAACCTTACCTATGAATGGGATGTAAGATCCAGTGAAGTACCAAGTACTAGCGTATAGGCTTGGTCTAATGTTAGACATAATATTTGTCTTTGTACTCCAAATTAGGGCCCATAAGAGTACCTTCCTCTGGCCACAGTGGGTTAATTGTGGCAGTCTGTGGGTTTGCTTGGTATGGGATAATAATACGGGATAATAATACTGTAGGCCTGACAGGCTGGCACACCATGCTGGTATAGGCAGGCCTGTACATATGGTTGCATTTGAGGGACTCTATGCCACGCCATGGGTTTGGTACGGGCATGCTGACACATAGGGGCTTCTTGGGAGGGTTACCTGGGCCATATTATGTGGGTGAAGTGAGGGCTGGCCTGTATTGTCCATGTAGATGGATGAGCATTTAGCAATCTAGCATCTAAAATTTTGATATGTCTTTTGCTGTTCATAGTTTATGAAGAAAAGCAATTTCTTCCTCAAACTGTAGACAATATGCATAATTTCTATGTAGGATGCATACCATGCTGGCCCATAATGGATTGCCTGCATATAAATCAGACGGATGGCAGTGGCCTTTACAGTCTTTGTCTAGGCTAAGATCAATGGGCTCTAGAAATATCCATATAATTGGGTAACATGGCCAGGATCACACATTGGCTTTATTTAATCTTGGATGAAAAATCAGTGGGGCCTTTATTGGCCAGCTAACCTTGTTGGGACACCCCTAACCTGACCCCTCCCCCATGATCATCCCATAGCCTCGGAATGCTACCTGTGTCCAGATAAGGTGTTGAGAGGGAAAGGTTTTTCCAGCTGGCGAGATGATCATTTTTTATCTCAAAACAATTTCTGTAGTGGATCTAAGGTGAGGGAGCCCTAATCACCCCTGACTATGGGTTAGTTACAGTAGATGGGATTTAATGACACATCAACACGAATTTGTTCTATAGTGTCAGCTAGAAAAAAAGGTTAAGTTCAAATACGGTTTCAATATGGTTCAAGTTCGGTTTCAAATAGAGTTCAAATATGGTTCAAGTTCTTCCCTTTAGTCGCCTCTTATTACAGGCGGGGAATACCATGGGCATATTCTACAACCCCCAGCCCACAGGCGGCCCTTGACTATGGACCAGTAGCTCATTGGGTGTAGGACCAATGCTGGACTTCAGTGCTGGAAATTTTGCCAGTAGCTTGACTTTACTCAGTGTGTTTATGTGTAGCTGATAATGTATTTGTACATTTTGGAAAGGTCTACAAATTACATTTGCAGGCTTGATATAGGGAGGTTTCACGCGTGAAAAAGTCAACTGACACAATCACGTTCTGGAAGACAAACAAACACATGCTGACCCTAGGTTATATACTAAAGCAATGTGGTGCTTGGCACAGTGTCCTCCAGAACAGCTAGCACATCCACTGAATTTGACCCTTTGACCTTTGGTGCAAGCTCCCTATAGCTGTTTATATAGCTGTTGGCAAGAAGTTATTATACCTGCAGGGCCGTAGCCAGCGGGGGGCAACCCAGGATTTCCAAACGGTAAATGATTGTCTTCTTGAGAAAAAATACTGAAAAGCTGAAAATTTCACTGTCCAAATTATGATTTCAAGACCCCAAACACTTGCAAAATTGCATATAGTGGTTCCTTTTTTCTCTAAATTTCCTGAGGAGGTCCCTCAGTGAAAAACATATTTTAACATGATTCTCAAGAATTTTCATGAAATAGGATACCCTGTAGGGCCTGTACACAAATTCAGACTGGAGTGACTGCATTTTCCCTTTAAGTCAAATCTAAAAGTAAAGAATGATTAGATGCAACTTTAAGGTCTAAAATGCGTCATTTTCCTCATCTGGGAGACATTTGGACCAAACATTTTCTTGCAAGGCTATGCTGTGGGTACGCACCAACCAATGGTAGCTCCTCCAGTGGCATTCTGAGAGTGCTAGGGAGAAGCCTCAGAAGGCATCACCGCAGTAGTAAAAGTTGATGTTGATGCCCTTCTCTCCTACTCATCTAATGCTTTTGTCAAGCCCTGTGTTTGTCAGAATCCTTAGATGGTAACGTCAAGTCACTGACAAAAGTTCTAAAACAAACTTTCAGTGAGTATGTGTGTTTTGGTTGTACCATCAGTGGTTATGCTAGCATCTTGTGCTTCATTTTTAGTCTTCCTTTCATGATTACCCCTAGTGTTTATCATATGACAGCATTAGTTTATTGTCTTGGATGGTATTTCCCCATACCCCTTTCAACCCTCCCTCTGTCAGTGTAAAAATAATCATGTAGTGTGTTATATTTGATAATGCTAACTTCTAGCATTTTTCTTATTTTCAGGATAAAGTGAGCTTTGTGTGCTGATCAGTAAGAGTGCTCAAACTGTTGTGAAACTGCTGAAAAATCTCTGATATTGTGGAAGACATCTTGTTGTCAGCACAAATAGTCTGAGCCTGAAATATCTTGCTGTTTATGCTTTGTCCAGTATTTGTCTGGTTTCTGCTATCGGAAACAAAAGGATGAAATTTATGGTCATACAGAAACCTAATGAACTACTGTAAGGAACCCTGGAACATAAGGTTTTCTAAAAATTATGAACTTAAACATTATTTTGTTTTAATCATTGAATGGTGGGCAGTATTTGACTGCTTTCAACTGTAAACCTTTAGCAAGGAAATGGCCTTTGCTCAGGTGGTTATTGGGCCCCCAGGCTCAGGGAAAACCACATATTGTACAGGGGTCCATGAGTTCCTAACTAAAATTGGCAGGAAGGTAGCAGTAATCAATCTGGATCCTGCCAATGATTTCTTGCCCTATGAGGCAGCTGTGAATATATCAGACTTAGTTACACTGGACGATGTGATGGAGAATTTACAACTTGGTCCAAATGGAGGCTTAATTTATTGTATGGAGTACCTGGAGAAGAATTTGGACTGGCTCAAAGGTCAGCTAGAGAAATATAAAGACTGTTATCTGTTGTTTGATTGCCCTGGACAAGTGGAACTTTATACTCATCATGACTCTGTGAAGAGGATCTTTGCTGAAATGATGATGAAATGGAATTACAAAGTGAGTAGTTGGGAGGAGACTTTGGAGAGGTGTGGCATGGTTAATCTAGTAGTATTAAGGGTAGGGGTGGGAGAATTTTCATGCATTTTGTGCTCATTTACTGTGCAAAAGTACATATTTTCAGCACTTCTATACTATATGTATTGACCTGCAGGTGGATTGAGTATTTTGTCAAGGACAATTTACCAACTTCTTTGGAGTTCTAACTTCATTTTACCAACTTCAACAGGAATATTATTTTAGATTGTAAGAAGTGAAGTCTTGGAGGAATGGTCTGTTTCAATGAATGAAATTTTTAGATAAAGAGATTTAAGATAGATGTGAAATGGTGCATTTATGAAGGTGTAATATTTTTGCAGAGACACTGAGGACCTTAAAACGTGAACTTTGAAAAATTTGAAACCTGCCTTACCTTATACCCCAAGGTTGTGAACTGGAAGTAAGCTAGTATTTAAAGGCTGCAATCAGTAAACATGTTGCAGTGTTTGTACTTGTACATTGCTACCAGTCATTAGCAGAATTAATATTTTCCTTTACAATTTGTCTGTTAGGTCATTTCAAGTAATGATTTTAGTAGTGATGAAGTAACATAGAGAGGATAAGAAAAAATGAATGTGATCTTTGTATTAATATTGCAGGTGTATGGAGTGTTATTTTAATAACTGTTTAATTAGATTCACCTTAATTTTCTTTACTTTGGCAATATGCCTGTAATGTATTTTTGAACTTTTCTCTATTTCCAGCTGGTGGCCATTCACCTGGTTGACTCACATTACTGCAGTGATCCATCCAAGTTTATTTCTATTCTCCTTACATCACTGTCAACTATGCTACAGATGGAACTTCCACATGTTAATGTACTTTCAAAAGTTGATTTGATTGAAAGCTATGGCAAGTTAGGTAAGATATAGTTTGAGTGCTTGTTAAATCATTTTTTTGAATGCAAATTTTACTTGTATATTGTTTAACATTTGAAACTTACAAGTGTTAACATGTTCTGTAGTGCCTCTACATATCAAAATCCACTTCCCCTAAATAAACACCAAAATTTCCTTACATTGTGCCCCCAGTCAGGGGCACCCAATACCTTTAATTTCCCTAAAATTCTCAAAAGTATTGCTTAAGCTGTGAATTCAAAAACTTTCCTGAAGATCAGGTAATCTCTTTGAAAGTGGAAGCACTGACAGTGTGTTTACATTACAGTACAGTACAACAGAGCTGAAGTACCTTGCAATATCAAGTATATTGTTTTTAAAGAAAGATGAGGTATTCACATGTATGGTATTAATTTTGGTAAACCTTGTGACCCATCTCATGGATTGTGTTCTCTTGAGTTGGTCTGCAGGGCATATTTTGTTGGGTGTAGGAGGGGCTTATCAAAAACTGTCAGTATATTCCTGCAAAGATCACCATTCATGTCTAAGCAACACTAATATTCATGCTGTTACTGATATGTTTTGTATCGAGAAATTGGCTTTTCAACAAGGACTCTGTTGGAAATGCATTACTTTAATGGAGCAGGAAAAATTGTTTATAGACTTGTAACTGATACTGAGAAAATATGGATAGAAATGTTATTCAGAAGATGCAAGAAAGGTTATGCAATGTTTGTCATTACATGTTAATGTGGTCAACCATTTATCTCTGACAGCCTTCAATCTAGACTTTTACACAGAGGTCTTAGATCTTTCCTTCTTGACTGATCATCTTGCTGAAGATCCTTTCCTCAAGAAATTCAAGAAACTAAATGAAGTTATCACAGGGGTTGTACAAGATTACAGCTTGGTCTCATTTTCTACACTTAACATTAAGGTAAGTACAGAAACTGCATGTCTTGAACAGTTTTATCATAAAACTTAGAGACTTTTTAAAGAATTTTTTTTTTTTTTTTTGAGGAAAATAAAAATTGTGGACATTCAGGCATTTTCAGCATAGACAATGCAATCCAATAAAGGCTGTTTATGACTTTGTCATGTGATTTAGTCATGTGATGTAATGCTGACATATCATAATGGAAATAATGCTGTGCTAGAGTGGCTAAAATGTACTAGTGTGCAGTAACATTGCACCTGCTTTCAGGTGACTCCTCAAATAATATATGAATTCACAATTCTGAAATCTGAACATCACTGTACATGTTATGAGCACTATTTTGCTAGTTTTGACCACTATTTTACCCAGTTAGGGTATTGTTACATCAATATGAATAATACATTTTACCCTTTTTAGGTTAAAAGCAAGGGGTGTTGATACACAGCTGGTAAATGAGTACGCAAAATAGGTAATATTGTGGTCAGAATAATGAAATATACAGTTCTGATAAAATAAGTAGAAAAATACAGTATAAAAGTGGTTCCAGTATTTGTTAATGCTGTTTTCCTCTCAAGAGGGAAAGGGCAGGTACCACATCTTTATAAAATAATGATCCTGTACAGCTAATTGCCAACTACTTTTCTTGAAGTTGCTGCATCTCTGCATCATTTCAACTTTTTTAATCCAACTGCTCATTTTCTGGGATCTCCTTAATTGCTTTAGACGCTAAAATGAAAGGAAGGTGAAATAGGGTAGGGATCTATCATTTTCACAGGAGTGCAAACTGTAGGTGGAGTGGGGATGGGTAATCATAGACCCTTGCATGCTTTCTCAAAATAGCGTAACAATTAGTTTTTGGTGAAAAACCAGTCACTTTCCACAGTTTTTAAGTATGTTCTGGGAATTGTCCACAAAAATAGTAAATTTTGCAGTGTTGTGAAAACGATGCAAAAAACGGACAATCTTTATTACCATTTTTCTGTGGTGCAAAATGCAGGGTTGGGAAGTAACGAGTTACAAGTAACGCCGTTACTGTAACGAGTTACATTTTGTGTAACGGAACCCTGTAACGAGTTACATTTGCATTTCAGTAACGGAGCAAGTAACTAGTTACAATTCTGTGTAAAAGTAACTGTAACGGCGTTACATTTGGTCCCGTTACTTTCCCGTTACAAATAGTCAAAATGACCACAAATTGCATTTTCTTTGAGCTAATAACAGAACAACAGAAAATTTTCAAATTGATGACACTTTGGTAGTAAAATGTAAAATTATTTTCGATATAGGCTACTTATCATTCATCGCTATTATCGACGTCGCCCTCACCGACATCAAATTTTATTCACGATTAGAATCAGAAGTTGATATTAGATGCACACGCTGCAGGCTTACAGGCCGGGCCACTTGATTGTCTATTGAACCAGGGAGTTGTCAAATAGCAACTCCCTGATTGAAATAAGTTTAAAATTGATCTGTATGTCAAAATACTTATTAGACAGATCAATGCTTATTATCCATGAGACCGATTTGTGCGATTATTTGAAAAATACTGAACGGTCCTCTAAGGCTCAGCTGACTTTATGTATTCTAAGTAAAGTCAGCTGGGCTTGGTTTACTCATATTGTCCTTTAGAGGACACAGTGGAGACAGTGTACCGTGAGAAACGGGTTGGCCCATGGGCATTCAAATACCAGCTTACTTTGAAAGTTTAATCATTGCCTCTTGAGACGTTAGGGCTGGACCCGTGTTCACCCTATCCGAGTCGGAGCTAACTGCGATTCTAGATTCCCGAATCTTTCCGAGCATGGTACTACTCAGGATCCTCAAATTTCTGCCAGTTTTGATTCCAATGGCACCAATTCCGAGACCAGTCTTTTTGCCAATGTATATCATATCACACATACAGATGTTTTAATTCTATCGTACATGTCCACCATTAATTAACAAAGTCATCGTTTGTACTCACTTCCATAGCCTGGCCTCCTGAGTAATTTAGTTGATTGTATGTGACAATACCTTAGATCTGTACATTGTGCACAAATGGAACTTTAAACACTTTTAATGTAACTTTCATATTTGAGAACTCGGCTGGAATGAACTCCGAGTCCGAGTCCAGTTACATCACATTCCGTAAAAATTTCGATTCCGGAACCTTCTATCCCGGGCAAATTCCTAATCTAGAAAAACGCTCTTGAGACCGGCATTAAGCTAACCGAATCCGGACTCTTGCGTTGGAGCCCAGTAAATCTATACGGTGCCAAGCGTTGGTAAACACCGTGCATCCATTTATGCATCTAATTTAACATGTATGGTATCTTTATTTGATGAATCAAACGTATGAATTTAGGCTATATCATATTCTTTTCAATGTCCGTAACTCCTTACACTGGAATAATAGTACGGTTAATATAAAAAAACAGCAGAATATTGAAATGGTCAATGGCGTTAAAAGTATCCTAACAAAGCTAATTGGAAAGAGAAGTGTCCGACTTAAAGCTTTACCTATTGTAAAGGGAAAGTGAATTATGTGCACATGATCTGCATGTATAAACTGCATAGTATCACCATTTCTATGCACTGTTTTATATCGACACAATGTGAAACTTGAAATTTATGGGAAATATCACTTAGCCCAACCTTAGCGGTGAGGTTTTAAAATTTTACTGCTAACAAATGTATTCATCCTCTTATTATACCATATTTATGCTCTTGAGGGGTGAAGACTTTACTGCTGAAACAACGCTCTTCCCCTTTCCGGCATAGCCGCTAACCTCTCTAAATTAGCCGACTGTGTGATGGGAGTATAAAGATTTCAACCCTCAAAGAAGTACTTTGGTAACTGGAAAAGTTTTGGTTATAACCATATTCCTCTAACAAATAGTTTGCGTAAGCTCCGACACAGTATCATGATTCGCTGCTTCATGTTGAGCATTAGGAGCCTCTGCGACAATGCCCATTGAAGATCAGCTAGCTTCATTGACTTTCTTTGGGGAACACCTAAGGATAACCGGCACAAATGAGGTGTCGGTCGTCTCATGTGCCCCCGTCTTACTATCTAATTATGCCCCCCCCCCCCTCCATTTCAGGTACCGAGGTACCGTATATTCACCTTGAAGTAACGAGTTACTTTTGAAATGTAGCTAGTTACTTTTTAGTCAAAAGTAACTAGTAACTAGTTACTTTTTCAACATTGTAACTAGTAACTGTAACGAGTTACAATTTTACGGAATTAACTGTAACTATAACGAGTTACTTTCAAAGCGTAACGGGAACAACCCTGGCAAAATGTCTGACTCAAGAAAAATAGTTATACACTGACAGTGTGGTCTGTTTCAAAGTCTTATGTTGTAAATTGTAATTTTGCATATTATATATGAGCAATTTACCAATGAGGCATGCTTGCAAGTAAACATTAATTTTTTTAGTTGTTCAATAGCACAGCTGAGGAGGTGACTAATTTGTTTGCCTCACCTGTACTTGGAGCCTGGTATAAACTGGGGTTGAATTGACATATGGTTAGATAAAATAAAGCAAATTCCTTACTTGCATTAAACTGGCTACTCATGTGAATTCTAATCTGTTAAAATATAACCATCATTTATTAAAACACATATTGTAAATGTCATACTATATGTCATTTAAGCCTTACCTAGAATTATTTCTTTTGTAGGATAAAGAAAGTATCTTGAACCTTATGAAGGTTGTAGACAAAGCTAATGGCTATGTTTTTGGAGACCTGGAGGAGAGAAGTGTGAATAAACTGATGTCTGTTGCAGTTGGAGCTGACTTTGAATATTTCAGATATCCTTTCCAACAGTTAAATTTTGTATGATGTAATCCTTACCAGTATTTGTATTAAAAAAAAGCACATAGGGGATCTCCCTTCCCATTTTTGAAGGGGGAGGGGTTTGGGGTTGTGGAATGTTCATTAGGGAAACTGGTTTTGTTGGGTTTTTTTATGTCACACATAACACGTAATTTAGGCTGGCTAAAAAGAAGTTAGAGTCGTCTCCATAAGACTTTATTGTTCGTAGGATATTAGCAAATATTGTAGGAACTTACTATGGCATCCTGGTGCCTGCAGCTGTCCAAAGTAGTACATTGTGTTCAACTGAATCATGAGAAAGAGGGTTTAGCCTTAAAGGGGAAATTTCATGATCCCAGACAGTTTCAAATTCTCCCAAGTAAGTTCCTTCTGGCCACTCCCAAGACTGTCTGAAGCTCTCTCTTATTCAGATCCTAACCTAGTTGACTGTTCAAGGCCATAGCCTGGTGAGCATACAAGCTCTATGTATGGTATAAAATGTGAGCTACTCTGCATTGTTTGAATTTTCTGACTGTGATGTCAATCAAAGAGCAGTCACCAATTGAGAATTTTGGTTACCACTAACCAAAAATTTACTTGAAGTGATGAGTGTCTGCCTTTAAGTTAAGCTCTGAAATGTTAGATGGTATGAACTCCTAGCATTCTGGTGGTCTTTGCATTTAATTTCTGTTTATAGTTCTTCAGATGTTAGCTGATGCATTTATCATATTTTCAACCCATAGGGAGCTTGAAGCAAGTACATATGACATTATAACCTCACATTAACACTCTTTTGTTACTTCACAAAAAATGTTCTGCTCCACAATGTCTTGCCTTTACTATATGAATACATGAGAGCATGCACGGAATTTGCAAACTTTACATTTTCCATCGGAAAACTTCTGTCCCAGTTCATTTCAAGCTGACTAATAGACTGAGAAAGTCAGAAAAGTGATTTATCACCAGTGTGAGGAGATGACATCCCCTCTCATCAAGTTCACATAAGGGTTAAATTAAAGCCAACATTTTTCCGCGTTACAGAAAACGGACAGAATTCACAGAAATGGTAATAGAACACGGAATTCGCAGTTTTGACTGGCAATGAAAAAAATTCGAAATGTGAGCAGAAGTTGTAAACTTTCAGTTTTAGAACACCCCAGGTGGAGAACAGTGGATACTGTTACTGTTTGTTAAGGTCTGCTACTTATCTACTACAACTTAGTAGCATGAAAAATGTACACACATATGCAGGACTACCACTCTGATTCTTTATTTATTGAAAAACAGACAAAACATGGAAAACGGTGGGAAAATGGGAAGATCACAGAAATGAAAAATTAACAAAATGGAATCCCGAATTCAGAAGTGAAAAAAGTTTGGCTTTGGGTTAGATAGGTAGAAACTTCACCAAATAGTATCTTGAGAACCATCATTAGAATTGAATGTAACTTTCACCAGAATGCTTAACGTTAGTCCCTCTTTCACATGTCAGTCACGAATTTCATTTAAACCCATCCTTTAGCCTTTCTATTGAGCACTTATTAGTAGTGGAAATTGAACTAATCAAAGCCACATATGCAAAGGAATTTCTTTCATATCTGCTTTGGCCTAGCACACAGGTTGTCAAATTGTAGAAAAATGTGTCCTTGTGAAGAAAATATTGTTTGTTGCATGTTACTTAAGGGTACACAGAATGTTTTTTGTAAACCCATTTGGAATAAGTGACTCTGCCAAACCTTAAATATAGATCTTTGACTTTAACAAGCATGGTTGAAAGGAACTAGCAGAAATAGCAAAGCAAGAAAAAGTGACCCCCCTCCCTCTCCCATCTCAGTTTTCAAGAGTAAAATTTCAGCTTCTCTTTTACTGTGGTAGGGACAGCCATGTATTTGTAGACTGAAGTCCGTTTTAAGTTCTACAAGTTAGTATCCTGTTTTTGGTTTTCAAACCATGGTATGCTAAAAGGGGCTATGCTATGACCCCAAACATTTAGGAGTAGGATTATATTTCTTAATACAATTGGTTACTGCACATAAATTTACATTAATTCAAATAGTACACTCACTCTGGTTGGTCAACAGTGATGACTTGTGTAGTCAGTTGTTGTTGAAGTTGTGTACCCTCAGAGAACACAGTGTTGTGCTTTCTGTAACTTGTAGAACTTGACAGGACTTCAATCTAAGAATGCTTGGCTGGCACTACCACAGTGAGTGAAAGGCTGAAATTTTACTTTTGAAAATTGAGATGGGAGAGGGAGGGAGGGTTTTTCACTTTTTCTTGCTTTGCCATTCTACTGGTTCCTTTCAACACAGTGTTGTGTAGATATGACCTTGAGCAGCTTAAATTTTCTGCCAGCCACTGTAGCTTTGACAAGAAAGTGCACTACACATGTTTCTTTTTTTGGAATTGGAGGAGGGGCTAGAAGTAAATTGGGTAGGGAGGATTTTTACACTCTGTGGTGAGACTTGTAGCCCTTTAAGTGTGAAATGTTACATGAAAAGTGTGTATGATATCCCTGCTGTTCCCTTGTAGCCCATTGATAACGCATAACAGAGGAAAACCAGAACTCTTATAACTTTCATCAAAGCTCAATTACTCTGTTTCTTTGGCTGTAACAAGTGTTTTATACTTTCAAGTTTCTTTAACAAGAGTTTCTACATCAGCAGCTGTCCAAGAGAAGTACATGGATGATCCTGAGAGCAAAGAGAGGCAGGAAGTAGAGGAGCAGTTAGATGCTCTCCTTAAGAAGCAGCTTCATGGTGTCTGAGACCACATCCAGCTGCATCTGGTAGGAGTAAACCCATGTGAGGCAACTGAAGAAAGGGATAAAAGGTATCTCTGAGCTTTCATGTCAATATTGTCATGAGATAGATCAGTTGGTTGTTAAAGCCTAGTTTAAAATAAAGTATGTGAGAGAGGAATTCACAGTGGTGAACTAGAGCACCATTGGTGCAAACTCCCAACTATGACAAGGCAGTCAGGTGCTTGCCTATGTAGCAGGCTGTACAGTATATTCCTTGTTCAGTCTTATCCCTTTCTTTGTGAAGCCTTAAAGAGAGGCTGAGCTAGCAGAGTTGGTTCCACAGGATAGCCAGGTACCGGCTCCAGCAATATGTTTGGTTGTTTGATATCATGCATAAATAATTTGGCTCATATGGACCGCCTGGTAGCATATTATGCGATCGCAAGCTCAACATGCATAGCTGAAAAACACATGCAAATGATGAATGATGAATATATCTCTATAAGCTATCTGAGCTCTCTGGTTTCACTATTGTGGTTAGTTTGGCCATGGAGCTGTTGGTTTGGCCAACTTGTATTGATAGAGTGACCATTTTGCTATTGCATTGAGTTAAAGGGGAATTTTCATGATCCCAGACAGTTCCAATTCTCCCAACTATGCATCTTCTA
This sequence comes from Holothuria leucospilota, assembly GCA_029531755.1. Taxonomy (NCBI): domain Eukaryota; kingdom Metazoa; phylum Echinodermata; class Holothuroidea; order Aspidochirotida; family Holothuriidae; genus Holothuria; species Holothuria leucospilota. The sequence goes on from CM055976.1 coordinate 35,101,489, forward strand.
GCTCCTCCCATTACTGTATGAAAGCACTCTCTCTGCCTTGTGTGGAATGTGAGCTACTCTGCATCTTTCAAATTTTCAAACTTTGATGTGAATCAAAGAGCAGTCACCAACTGAGAATTTTGATATACATACACTAAAAATATACTTTGGGGTGATGACTGTCTGTCTTTAAACTCCAGATAAACATGTTTTTGGCAAGATAACAGTAGGCTTAGTGTTGTTTAAGTAGCCCAACATAGCCTACTCACTGTACACGGAATGTTTGATAACACTGGAACGCTAGTTGTGTACTGTCAGAACATACTTCGCTAAAGTTGCCGGGCGTTACTTGTGCAATCATGGGAACATAAGTAGCTTGTTGACATTTTATGACTGTAAAATTGCCCAAAGGGCATAGATGGCTGGCTTGCATATGTGTGCAAGCTACGTTTACACTTACATTCAGTGTGTAGCTGTGTGGGAGTGTAATTATTCCACTTAATGATGTCATAGATGGTGTATGCGGAAAAGCACAACAATCGGCCCTACAAAGCTGAAAATTCATGTCTCCAAACACAACCAAAAATTAGCCAAAATTTTCATATTATTAAAGATATTGTGTTAGATGTCATTTACTAGTCCTAGCCTATAAAATGTTCTGAAGGCATACCTTCAATCATTATACATGGACTTTAAGAGGTGGAAGAAGTCTAGCCACAATACAGTCATTATTTGGTTTTGGTCACATTGCAAGAATATTTTGCACTTGGTCCATGAACTAGTAAATGAGGCCTTTGTATTTGAAAACGGATTTTCCTGTGTATACTAATGGATTGGATGGTCTAAGGAAGTTCTTTGAAAAGGTTTTATAATATACATAGAGACATGGCAGAACTTATGTGTTATGGTGTATTGTGTTATTATTTTCTTGCCACTGTGAACTTGGTAACAGTTATGCATTTCCATTTTGCCCTCCTGTCCCCTGCTTAACTTCAGAGTTGACATAATATGTAGCATTGGAAAACCTGAAAGTATTAGCCATTATGACTTCATTCATCAGTGAGAAAGGAACTTCAGGGTAGGGGGAGCATGATCCTCAATCACTTGGTAGTGGGCACTGGAATACCTCCCATTGCCCTTCTTCAGTGTTTCATAAGTAATGTATTGATGATGCAGCAAACCTGCTCAAAGCTCTTTACAATAATTACAAATAAATAATATGCATTAAGCAAGACCTTGACCTAGATAAAGGAAGTTCACCAAAGCTAAATAAAGAAATTAAAAAAAAAAGGAAAAATTCAAGAAAGTGGTGTAAATTAAGTAGAGGCAATGAATGTAGAGGAATCATGCTACTGTAAGCAAAGCTAAAAGAGAATAGTAAGCAATTACTATAAAAGTTTACAAAATACACATGAAAAGATAGAGAGAACAAAAATAGAACTACCTGTGTTATGTAAAAGCAATAAATGTGGAGGGTTGGTTCCAAGTTTTATTAGTAGTAAGGGAATTACAGGTATGTTCACAGTTTGGTATGGCATTCCATTGTTTTGAGAACAAACTGAGAATTCCAAGTTACCAGCTGTGTATCTAGTTCTTGTTGAGGAGTAAACTTAGTGATGTTGAGTAGGATGAGATCCAGGTTTTTACAAGAGGGGAAAGGGGGGCTAACTTTGTGAGAGCAAAGTTTGAACCCACAATGATGAATTTGCAAAGCTTCGATGGGTTAGGGGCTAGAGGAAGTTTTGAAATTAGACACTGTAAAATCATATTTTCTGGCATAAAAAAAAAAATAGTGGTAAAAAGGGGGCTGAAGCTGGAAAAGCCTTTCCCCTATCTTGATCTACACCTGATGAGGAGAATGTCAATTGTCAGGGTGTGTATGGTGCAAAGAGGCAAAGAGGCAAGAGCTAGACCATACCTTACTTTTAAGGTAAGTAGGTTAACTTTTAACTTGATGAAAAACTTTTTATGTGTACAGCTTTTTGGCTGATATGTATGACTACAAAATTACTTTTCTTGAAAGGTTTTCGCTCGGCTTTTTGTGCCCACCTGTTATGAAATTATCGCAACCATATATCAGACAAATTTACATCATGTTTGTACAAGTGCATACATATATGGTTAGTATGGGCATCTGATTTTCAATATTACATAAATTTTATTGTTAATGGGAGTTAGCACCTCCACTATTTCCAGAACAAATTGTCACTCTTGATAAAGTATGGTCACAAAAAAGATTCATATTTGCACTGTTACCATAATGAAAGGCAAAAGAGCAGGCAAAGTAAGAAAATTGCCATTGCTATGTATCATGAATTTCAGAGCACTTAAAACAACTGGGGGAAACTGAATGTTTAAAGAGTATTGCCCATAACCACAAGTAGTCAAGCATGTTGGAAAACGAGTACCCTCGACATTTTTTACTCATACAATGAACCAAACTGGTGTGAGCATGTAGTTGTTATCTGAATGGAGATAGCTCGCCAAAACTTCCTTTGAAGTGAGGTTTGCGCATTCAAGGTCATCTAGTAATCATTCGTTTATCTAGCTCTTAAGATTTCTATTAGAACTAGATTAAATAGTTAACACAAAGAGGTTTTTTGTCTGCTACATCTGGAGTAGAACAATGGCGATTTCATCCATTGCCATAGCATTGCCAGTCGTCTGACAAATAAGTATATTTTCTTTCTGGTGTTGCAAATGAGGCCACGTTGGCTTGATTTTATGTAAAATTGTGAACATAGATTTATGTCCAGTTACTTTAGAAAACTTGAGTAAACTTTTCAGAATGCAATAAAATAATTAGGCATCTGTCTCTTTGGCTGATTTGTATATGGCCTCATTAGATAGGGGAAGGGGCATTTGTATTGATCTAGTTCTATTAAACAGTTGTTTTAAAATCCCTGTCATTACTATGATGGTATTAAACCAACGAGTGTTGTAACAAGTCATGACTCGAGTCACTAATTTTCAAAAGGGAAATTACTCGAGCAACTCTATCATAATTTTCCTCTAGAAATAATACAATGACTCGACTTGAGTAACATCGAAAGTAGTATATGACTTGACTGCAAAATTGAGTGACTCATTACAACACTGAAACCATGAAACAACCAACACATCAAATCATTCAATTTAAGCCTCTTGTTAAAGTATTCCTAGAGGTGAATGATGTTGCAAGGAGCAAGAAATCAAATTAAAAGTGTTGCATAAAGGGCCTAAGTCCTTATAAGCCTTATCGCTAGCTAGTAGTTAGTAATCTTTTCACACTTAAATAGGTCTTAAAGTATTAGCATAAATTAAACTTCTTGTGCTATCACCATTTGGATAACAACTCCCTGGTGTGAGCTATTGATAATGACAATAATATTCACGGTCTAATGTAGTGCTGAATCTAACCAGGGGTTGCCCAATGCACTTAATGAGTGAAAAAGAAACAAAAACAGCAAACCGTAATTACTAGAAAGTCAAAAGGTGTTAAGATCACTCGTGTATGTTCTATTTAGATCACTTGTCTACCCATCGTTCCATTTTTTGTCTTTGTTCATTAACATATTACAAACAGTGTGCAGTGATCCTTTCTAGGCCACAGGCAGTCAATAGTGTTCAAGAATGATATTAAGTCCAAGATCATTCACGAATCATTTGGGGTCATTGTTTGTAAGTACACCACTACCCACTACATACCATTATGTCCATCATTATGTTATCCAGCTAATGCTAAGCTGTACTCAGCAGATCATTCTTAAAGCTCTTCATAAAATTACAGATTCATGAACAGAGTTTTGATACTGTTCCAAATAGTAGCACCAGTGAATGATATGGACTTACTGTATCTTAAGTTTCTTGATTTAAGATCATGAATAAAGGCATAAACTTTTGTAGCTAGTGGTGAACATTTGAGTTGAAGGGAAAGTAAAAATTAAATATCTCTGGAAGCAACTGGATGGAGTACTTGTACATAGAGCTACCAAGCTATTACTTAAAGATGGCTTGAATTTTGAGAATCCGAAGTTGAGAGAAAGAGTGGTGAAGTATGAACTGGAAAACTAGAATTGATGAAAGTACCAACTGCTTTTTGTTGCATAACACACTGCTTATGAATGCCATGTGATGAGGCATAACCCCACACAATGTCAAAGAGTTTGGAGTGAACCAAAGAGTAATACAAAGTAAATAAGGACTGACTTCGAGAAATTTTTTTTCTTTTTTTTTTTGCAGAGGACTCCAACATCTTAAACCCTGCAAATTACATTAATGTGATCCTTCCAATTTGAGTGGGAATCATTATAAGGCATAAGAATTACAGCACTCTTTTTGAAAAATATTATCATTATATCCATAGTGACATTGATTGTTCCATTGCAACAGCATCGGTGCCCATGCAAGAATACAAAATTGGTCTTAATGGTACTAAGAGAGAATTTTTTGTATTCAACCAATCACAATTTCATTCTCTGTTAACGACTTGTGTAAAGTACATTGGGACTTGGACGAAATACTGGTATCATGAAGCTAGAAATAAATCAAATACTGGACTTATGGTATGCAGTTATGTTCCAAATTAAGCTCACACACCCACTTTTATGACAGTATTACCTCAAGCAATTTAAACTCGGTGCATGCTACAGTGAATCTGTCTTGGAGGTGTAGTAGACAGGTTGTTTGGTTTAAACTGGAGGAGGAGCATGAAGTAAGCTTTATAATAGAGAGAATGTGGCGCAAGAGCGGTGATTTGTTCTCAAAATTGGGGGGAGGGGACATGACAGCATTTTCAAATAATTAACTGTGTAAACAATCAAAGTCAATGGGCGATTTCTCAAGTATTGGGGGGACATGTCCCCCCCCCATGATTGCCGCCCATGATATGGTGGCTTATTAGGGACATGAGAAATTTAAGTCAAAATTTTTACTTTTAAATAAATATTTTAACTTTAAAACTCCAAGTTTCGACTTTTAGTCTTATACATGGGCATCCGGGGGGGCACTTGCCCCCTCTGGAAAATCAAAAACTTGAAAAAACGAAAAAATAAAGAAAAAAACGAAGAAGATATAACATCAACATTTCTTAACAGTTCACTCAGTGTGAATTTCTACTCTCAAAACAGGAATTGAATAAAAATATCAACACTCAGGCCCCAGCAGCCAGCCCCCCCCCCCCAGCATATTTTTGGTATTTTTTACAGTTTATATTTACGATATTGCAAGTGTTTCCCCTTTTTATGTGCAGTAAATAGGACTTGGAAGTACCATTTCCAGCGATCTGGGAAGCATTTTAGGCAAAAATTTTCTTCCGCTCCATGCCAACCCATGGTGGCGCGGAGTGCTGAGAGTGTGTCCTGGGCTTTGCCCCCCCCCCCCCTTGACAATTTCCTGGTTATGCCTTTCTCAACACTGTGAAAAGTAGCATCTAAACTCTTTTCTGGGAGTAAAATATTTCCCATGAAAAGAGTTGGGTTCCCCTAAAAAATTTTGCCCCCCCTTGAATTTTTTTCTGCAGATGCCCATGGTCTTATATTTTGACCTAGCCTCAGAGTTTAAAAGTTTTAAGTTTTTATGTCAAACTTTGGACTTCAAATCTTAAATTTCCACCTTTAATCTCAAAAAGTCCTTCCAAAGCCAAAGTTTTGACTGTTCATGTTAAAATTTTGAGATTTTGGTATTACTTTCCCTTGGCCTCAGTTAGCCATTGTACTCTGCTGACATCAGCTCCTTGTATGGTACAATCAATTGTGGTCTTGACACCTGTGAATTTATATAAACCTAATTCCCACATATAGTAAATTCTTTCATGAATGCTGTTTAGTGAGATTCTTGATGTAGCACTATTGTACCATGACGCATGACCCTGAACGGGATTCACCTTTATTATGTAGACCTTGAAAGTATCTTTGTTTATAAACATGCACACCTTAACAAAATGTGTTCTACATACTTGTAATAATTAAATAAGAGCACAAACTGCTCACAGTTTTGTTGTTCAGTTTTACACTGTTTGCAGTCTAGGCTCATTGTTATTGACACAGTTAGTGACACTTGTGCAAATTGCATCATCTTTGTGACTATAAGAACTGAAGGATATGACTGGTTGAGCTAGATCACATGTATGCAAATGAAATTTTTTGCGCGAACCCGATCATGTTTATAGGTGGGAGTGTATTTCCCTTTGTTGTGCTAGTGCTGACATACGTGTTCTTTGAGTCGCAGCAGTGCCTGCCATATGCAGCCAAGACAGGTGTAAATGCTGTTTACAATCTATTTTGGTGAGTGCTTTGAACCCTATTTTAATACATCTCATAACATTTCACTGTTCAGAGAATATCACAATATACCTCACATTGTGATGCATTTACCTTCCGAACTGTTGTTGTAACAAAGAGCCATGTGTGTGCTTTATAGTTAATTTGCATCAGATGCATTGAAAGAATAGGACAATTGAGCCTATACCTGCCGATGTGTAAGTTAATGAAAAATACTGATATTTGAAAAGGAATTACTGATCCATGACCCTCACTGAGAGACTGTCAGTGTAAAAATGGGCAGAAAGAGTCTATTCAATATATGTTTTACCTTCATATGATGTGCAGGTCGACTGCCTATTACACCGGGTTCACTAGATCAAGACCAAAGGTTTGCTTGACGGAAGATTTCTTTGAATGAAAATCTACTTCAAGGTAGAAGTAGGGTTAGGTTTTTGGTTAGATACAGAATAAGATTTAGGATTAGACTTGGGATTATCCTTGGACAGGATTAGGTTATGGGTAGTGGTTATGGTCATAGCTAGGTTATGGTCATAGCTTAGGATTGATTTAACTGTCAGAGTTAGGATTTCAGGTGTAGTGAACCTTTGATGTAGTGAACCCTGCCTGAGATATTTTGGAGGGGGGGGGAGGCTAGGCATGTAGTTACTTTAGTAGTAAAAAGGATCAGGAAGAGTGAATATCCTCATCAAGGACCTCATGAACTGAAAACCCCGTACGCACCCAAAAAGAGAACAGACCATCTCCTTTACAGACATTGAAATGCAAATCTAAGGCATTTTTAAATGCCTGAATTGACACTTTAAGCTAACAGAGTTGGGTTGATTATTCCACTCATTTAAAAGCCTCTATAAGAATAAAATGTTTTTCTGACTAACCTGTAGTCGCTCAAAAAGATAGCAATGCTGTGTGCCTGTAATGCATGTGGTGCTCTGGCCTTGTTTTCAGGATGTAGTGTTTTACACATTAAGCGTACATCCCCGTTTCAGCTCACTGTAGATCTGCCAACACCTACACTATATAGATAGTCTGGTCACTGTAACACCAGATTAAAGCTGCTTTTAGTTGGGGTTGGTTATGAGCTACAGTTTATGGGGTTGTACATGTAATATGCAATGTACAGACCAAAAGATAAATTCATAATTTTAATTTGTTCATCACTATACATCGCATTTCGCAAGAGGTGGGCAAACCAGGCCTTCTGGAGTGAGATTTCTCAGAATAGAAACTAATTGACATATTTAAGGTTAGCATATCATACATTATTAATCTTTTTCCACCTCTTTAAGTAAGATTTTTGTGTAATGCATAGAAGCCAGAAATTATGAAGAGCTAGAACTGATATTAACTAAAATGCAGTAAAATTTATATGCATCTAAATCATTGTGTCATTACAAAATGTTAGGTTAAATTTAGTGTTGTGCCATCTCCAGGATAGATGGTATGATAAAGCATGTAATCAACAGCAGTGACCAGTCGCCCTGACAGAATACCTTTTGTTTTTCATAAGGGGCGAAAATCCTTCAACATGAACACATTTTTAGAGCACGTCATGTGCTGTTGGGTCTCTCAGTTGCTTATACACAAGTTGCTTTCATGTAGTAAATAGTAAAAGAAAAGGACACAATGTGCTTTCATGTTGTAGTATTAAATAGTACTTAGTAGGCCTCAATGAATGGCACATCAGGTGGTTGGTGCAAAGTGGGTCATAACTCCACTCGGGAGTAGTTTCAAGTTTGTGCCTGCAGTGGGAGATAGCCTGCAGTACTTTCTTAGAGAGTGTCCTACCAACTTGCCTAGTAACCTAGACATACTAGGTTATCCAACACTTTTTTGGTGTTGGCAAAATTCATCCCCAGTCACAGATGCATCTCATGTATATAGCATGATTCAATAAAAAAAATTATCTCTTATCGAGGCAGGTTTTACTTTTGCTCACAATCAGTACAGATTTTCAAGAGGTATTGCAATTATATTGCTGTCCTTTGGAGTTCTCTAGACTATTTTATAAAATGAAAGTCAGTACTGCACTTCTGCAGATCAGGCTGTATCAGTGGGGAATTGACAGCGCTGCCCATCTCATGACGAAAAGTGTTCATTTTTTCATTATTCTATTCCACCATGTGTTTTGCTTTGTTCACCAAACATACTGGCTTCCTGGTCACTAAAAATAGTAAATTCTAGTGGAGAAACACATGTTAGTGGAATAGTAGTACAAAAATTTAAAGCACCACATTGCATCTAAGCAACTTATAAGTGCAAAACTTTTCACTGAGGCATGGGGCACAACCCTCCTCACAAAGCCTCTCCAAGGATAGTGACTCAAATGTCTAAGTGGTCTTTCATAGGAAAAGTTCCTCCAGTCTAGATTATTTTTGTGGCAAAATGTTAATTTACCTTTCGCTTGGATGTGTAATAAATTCTACAGAATTAGATATAAAATGAAGGACATTTGGATGCACCTACAAGGTCTGGAAAGTGCCATTTCTTACAATCTGGGAGCCAGTTTGGATGAGAATTTTCTTGGTACACTACACGCCAACTTAAAGTGGTGCTCCGCTTAAATAGTACACAAACCCTTTAAGAGGTTACTGACAGTACATTTTCATTTTGCCCCCATATTTCGAAATAATTTCCTATGCTTATGAATGCTTACTGTTAGTGTATACTTTTCCATAGAGGAAACTTGGACTCGGATCCTTTTACTGGGACTCAGACTCGAATACTAGTGACTTGACTCGGACTCAGTAGATGAGGAGTCGGACTCCAATTTGGACTCAAGAGGGTGGGACTCTGACTACAGCACTGGGAAAATTTCAGGGCAGGCACCCTTCATCCCCCTTTTGAACAGGGACAGCCCGATATTCATAAGGCTTTTATTCATAAGGTTCATTGTTCATAAGGGTCGTTATTCATAACATGATGAACAGCAAAAATAAGGTGCATAGTTCATAAGGTTTGCTATTCATAAAAATAAATGATAAAAAAAGTTCATTATTCATGAGGTTGGATATTCATAATCAAGAATAAGGTTCGTTGTTCATAATCGAAAAAAGTTTCAATGTTCATAATCAAAAAAGAGGTTCATTTTTCATAATAAAAAGGGTTCGCTATTCATAATCGGAAAAAGGGTGCGTTGTTCATAATTGAGAATAAGGCTCGCTATTCATAATCCCCAAAATTTCGACTAGTCTCTTTGTAAGGCCAATTACAGCCAATCTAAATAGACCATATAAAAAATGCCGTCAATATATCGAAGACAACACATTGACCTATCGTCCCTGCGAGTTTTAAGGGTGTGCCCCTTCCACGAGATACAGGAAGTCTTTAAAGCTGGAAAAATGCCATTTTCCCATATTATGAATATTGCACACTTTTCCCCATTATGAATATCAAACCCTTTTCCCCAATTATGAATAATGAACCTTTTTTCCTATTATGAATATCGAACCTTTTTTCCGATTGTGAATATCAAACCTTTTTTTTCTATTATGAATAACGAACCTAATGAACAACGAACCTTTTTTACGATAATGAATAACGAACCTTATGAATAATGAACCTTATGACTAAAGAACCTTATGAACATTGACCCTTATGAATAAAAAAACCTTATGAATATCGGGTAGACCCCTTTTTGAACTGTCTTTCCATATGCCTGTGGTTCTACCAACAGAACTGTTTTAATATTTTCTATAATAAACGGGAACAATATGGGCCGGTCCTCCTTGTCTGTCTCAAATCTTGGATTGAGAGCACAAATGGTATGTATTGTACTCATTCCAAATTGTTGTACTTTTGAAACTGATTGGTGTGCTTGCTTCATGAAGCTGTATGCATGTATTTTAGCAATAGTCTACAATGTGGCCTTTCCAGGCTGTTGGTGTGTGCAATGCTTGCCTTACTGCCCCTGAAAATTAGTGCCAACTGATGGTAGTACTTTGCCCCCTGGTGTTCCGAGATAGCCGTCAGTGACCTTAACTAAGGTTCTAACATAATGCAATTTTTGCAGTTGTATCTATTGATTAACACGTTCAGCATGCTATATCGCATCATAAAATATATCCTAACAACTTTCCTTCCTATTTCTGTATTCCTTGTGCTCATGTATACTGTATACATCAATATGCTAGGCCACTACATACTTCAGTCACAACTTATTGCAGTGTAAAGGCTTAACTGTCATGCATGATAATTATGCCTTCAAATAGCACTACCAGTAATGATGCAGTAGTAATCCTGAACACCACATTTTTTGGTTTTGATGATAAGAGAAACCAGAGATACCAACTCTCAAATATGTTTTCCAGTATTTTTCACATCAAAAAAGAGTATATTAAACATCAAATGAGTATATTTTCTTCAAACTATTTGTGTTCAAACAAACAGCTAGGTAAAAACACTTAAAGCACAGCATTTCAAAATGATTGGAAATCTGTGGTAATAAAGAGTACAGACAGAAGGCAAACTAAAATTTCTACTAATGTGGCAATTTTATAACTTTAATAGATGAGTGGTACTGTACTTAATTAGGTTCATTGATCAGATAATCTGAAGACAAGAATTATATTGCATACTAGAACTAAATATTGTCATGCCAATGAAACTCGATTCCTGTGTTTCACATGCCATGAAAATGCCCATAAGCCTACAATCCCGAGTCCCCCACAGCCCGGGAAAGTCTTATTAGTGATGGTCAGTAACTTTCACATTCTGTGGTTTAAGTCCAGCGAGTTGTATCTTCACAATCATGCTCAATCCGGACATATGATCCGGCCAAGCCCTAGTATAGCCACTGGAACTACTTATTAAGTACTTCAAGTCATTTTTCGCTTGAGCGCACATTGTGCTGATAGAGCTGGAGTTCTGTTACCTTGTTATGATGCAGGCCTGATTAACTGTGGTCAGCTTCTACAAGAATTTGGACTAAAAGGACTTTCATGTCATGAGTTGTTTTCATGTAAAGTAATGCTTTCTTTCAAAGTACAGTATACAATGTGTAGGGCAATTGCTTTATTTAGGTAAAATGCTGTAATTAACTGAAAATAGTCACAAATGACAAGATCCTTCTTGAGCAGCAGTAGCCATAATAACTGCATGAGCTACATGAAGGCTTGACTGCTAATTTGAAATGGCTCCTAGCTTCACTGCTTTTTGTAACTGCATGGTTGAATTGGTTTTAGTTGTTTGTGCCTTTACCCACAGGCTTACTGTAATGACCTGTTGCTCCCTTACATTTTTGATGCAGTTTGTCATCGGGTTGGACATTATGACAACCTTCTAAATGAGTATTCAAGTACACTTTGAAAGTCACGACATAAGAAAGTATGGATGTAGATAAATTGGGACAGAACTCTGTATAATTTTTCCTGACCAGACTGAAGATACATTCATCTTCGGCATTGCTGTGAGCAATGGAAGGATAGTTAGCATTACTTTGGACAGATTTCTATACTTGTATTCACCTGCTTCATCTTGAGATGTGACATGTCAACTCAAAACTTATCAGCTTGTTTGTTCTGCATTGTTTCATCCAAATTGTGTACTTGAAAATTTGCAAATTCAATTTTGAGTTCAGCTATGTTTTGCTGCATGAACTGAAATTTGTGCACAAAGTGCGATACAGATGAGAACCATATCCATTTTCTTAGCTGGATTTGCCACATTAGCATGTGTGAGAAGTTCATCCCTAAGGGAAAATTTTGTAACTGTATAGTGGTATAGTCTGTTTTAGAAACAGGCAATAAAGCTTGTTATACTGGCTTGACAATTGCTCTACAATTTCTGACACTTTATTGGAACTTGACTTAACTCTAGTGTTCTTTTCCTTCTTCTTGCTCCTGAGAGTTTCTGTCTGTTGATACACACCCCTTTTTGGCTTCTGATGGTTTTTGGTTTCGATGATAAGAGAAACCTATGCATTCATGATGGCGTGTGTGTGTATATATGTGTGTATGTGCGTGTGTGTGTGTATGTGTGTGTGTATGTATGTGTGTGTGTATGTGTGTGTGTTTGTGACACTTTGCTCGTTAACACGATATCTCAAGAAGGGAAACTCTAACAGTTCTCAAACTTGGTACATAGATGCCCCATATTGAGAGGAAGAACCCTATTGTTTTTGGTGGGGGTCAAAGGTCACCTGGGGTCACCGGGGGTCAAACTCTGAAAACCTTGTTAACACAATATCTTGAGTTAGGAAGCATGGATGAATTTCATACTTTGTATGTAGATGCGTTATGGTATGAGGAAGAACCCTATCATTTTACGTGGAGGTCAAAGGTCATCTGGGGTCACCGGGGGTCAAACCGTGAAAACTTCGTTAACACGATATCTCAAGAAGGGAAACTCTGACAGTTCTCAAACTTGGTACATAGATGCCCCATATTGAGAGGAAGAAACCTATTGTTTTTGGTGGGGGTCAAAGGTCACCTGGGGTCACCGGGGGTCAGACTCTGAAAACCTTGTTAACATCTTGAGTTAGGAAGCATGGATGAATTTCATACTTTGTATGTAGATGCGTTATGGTATGAGGAAGAACCCTATCATTTTTGGTGGAGGTGAAAGGTCATCTGGGGTCACCGGAGGTCAAACCCTGAAAACTTCGTTAACACGATATCTCAAGAAGGGAAACTCTGACAGTTCTCAAACTTGGTACATAGATGCCCCATATTGAGAGGAAGAACCCTATTGTTTTTGGTGGGGGTCAAAGGTCACCTGGGGTCACCAGGGGTCAATGTCTGAAAATCTTGTTAACACAATATCTTGAGTTAGGAAGCTTGGATGAATTTCATACTTTGTATGTAGATACGTTATGGTATGAGGAAGAACCCTATCATTTTTCGTGGAGGTCAAAGGTCATCTGGGGTCACCGGGGGTCAAACCCTGAAAACTTCGTTAACACGATATCTCAAGAAGGGAAACTCTGACAGTTCTCAAACTTGGCACATAGATGCCACATATTGAGAGGAAGAATCCTATTGTTTTTGGTGGAGGTCAAAGGTCACCTGGGGTCACCAGGGGTCAATCTCTGAAAATCTTGTTAACACAATATCTTGAGTTAGGAAGCTTGGATGAATTTCGTACTTTGTATGTAGATACGTTATGGTATGAGGAAGAACCCTATCATTTTTCGTGGAGGTCAAAGGTCATCTGGGGTCACCGGGGGTCAAACCGTGAAAACTTCGTTAACACGATATCTCAAGAAGGGAAACTCTGACAGTTCTCAAACTTGGTACATAGATGCCCCATATTGAGAGGAAGAACCCTATTGTTTTTGGTGGGGGTCAAAGGTCACCTGGGGTCACCAGGGGTCAATCTTTGAAAATCTTGTTAACACAATATCTTGAGTTAGGAAGCATGGATGAAGTTCATACTTTGTATGTAGATATGTTATGGTATGAGAGAGGACCCTATCATTTTTGGTGGAGGTGAAAGGTCATCTGGGGTCACCGGGGGTCAAACCCTGAAAACTTCGTTAACACGATATCTCAAGAAGGGAAACTCTGACAGTTCTCAAACTTGGTACCTAGATGCTCCATATTGAGAGGAAGAACCCTATAGTTTTAGGTGGGGGTCAAAGGTCACCTGGGGTCACCGGGGGTCAATCTTTGAAAACCTTGTTAACACAATATCTTGAGGTAGGAAGCTTGGATGAATTTCATACTTTGTATGTAGATATGTTGTGGTAAGAGGAAGAACCCTATCATTTTTGGTGGAGGTCAAAGGTCATCTGGGGTCACTGGGATTCATACCTTGAAAACCTTGTTAACACAATATCTTGAGGTAGGAAGCTTGGATGAATTTCATACTTTGTATGTAGATATGTTGTGGTAAGAGGAAGAACCCTATCATTTTTGGTGGAGGTCAAAGGTCATCTGGGGTCACTGGGATTCATACCTTGAAAATCTTGTTAACACAATAACTTGATTTACAAAGCTTGGATGAATTTCATACTTTGTATGTAGATGTGTTATGGTAAGAGGAAGAACCCTATTGTTTTTGGTGGAGGTCAAAGGTCATTTGGGGTCACCAGGGGTCAAACCCTGAAAACCTTGTTAACCTGATATCTCCAGGTAGGAAGCTTGGATAAATTTCATACTTTGTTTGTAGATGCCTTATAGTTAGAGAAAGAACCCTATTATTTTTGGTGGGGTTGAAAGGTCATCTGGGGTCACCGGGGATGAAACCCTGAAAACCTGGTTAACACGGTATCTCAAGGTAGGAAGCTTGAATAAGTTTCATACTTTGTATGTAGATGCGTTATAGTAAGAGGAAGAATACTATCATTTTTGGTGGAGGTCAAAGTTCATTTGGGGTCACTGGGGGTTAAACTCTGAAAATCTTGTTAACACGATATCTCCAGGTAGGAAGCTTGGATAGATTTCATACTTAGTATGTAGATGCGTTATAGTGAGAAGATGAATCTTAGTGTTTTTGGTGGAGGTCAAAGTTCATCTGGGGTCACCAGGGGTCAATGTCTGAAAACCTTGTCAAGATGATATCTCCAGGTAGGAAGCCTGAATAGATTTCATACATGGTAAATTCGATGTGTTATAGTAAGAAGATGTACCCCATTGTTTTTGGTGGAGTTCAAAGGTCATCTAGGTCACCGAGGGTCAAACACTGAAAACCTTGTTAACACAATATCTCAAGGGAGAAAGCTTGGATAGATTGTATACTTAGTATGTGGATGTGTTATGGTGAAAAGATGGCCCCAATTGTTTTTGGTGGAAGTCAAAGGTCATCTGGGGTCACCAGAGGTCAAAGAGCAAAATTTCCCAAGAATTCCCGAGATCGTCATCTGGGGTCATTAGAGGTCAAAACACAAATTTCCCAAGAATTCCCAAGACAAAATAGGAATACAAAACACTAGTTTTCCAACATGTTCAGATAGCATTTGACCATTGACTGAAAGGTATGGGACATCATGGCTTTATTTGGAATAGAACATATATCATCGAAACCTCAATGCATTTCTGCATTCTGGTTTCTTACTTATAGTGCTATGAGTATTACTAGGCTTATATACGTAGGACACACTAGTTTTCTAAGGCTTAAATGTATTTGATGTTGTCTGGGTGGCTCTTCTTGGGAATGGTGTAGCCACTAAGCTGCTGTTTCTCTGAACTAACACTGCAAGCAGCAGAGTGCCTTTGGGTCATTGTCTTGGGTATATGCAGACTAGCACATGATGTGGCACTCTTGGGAATAGGCTGACCACTTTTCTGTTGCCCTGAGTCTGCTGCCACTAGATACAGTCACAGATGAAGATGACTTACTGGCAAACCAATAGATCAGTGGAGGGTCACCTCTGGCAGAAGGCAGCCTCCCTCATCCACTTCTGCTTGCCAGTCAGGCAGATCCAAACTAGCATGGCAATACCCCATTTGCATTGCTGACCAAGTGCGACCAGACAGAGAGATATGACATGGACACTTTGAAATACCAACCAAAATGAACTGGGAAGCCGGAGACTGTGTTCACCTTGTATATATTTGCTGACTTAGGCTGGTGTATTAGTCAGATGGGTTTCCAGCAGATAAAAGACTTTATCAGGACTGGTTGGTGCAGTAAAACTAGTGTTGTATACCTAACTAGCAGTAGGTCCACTTGGTGATAGTGTCCTGCTGCTTGGAGTAATGCTAGCTGTGTAGTGAAGACTAGTAGTTTGTTGGAACAAATTGCAGAGTCAACCATGCACCAGGCACTAAATCAGTATCAGTCAAAGCATAAAATGTTTTGTTCCCTCTTTTCAAAAGAAAAAACTTATCCAAACTCAAAACTTAGGATCATTGTACCTAAGTGTACATGTAACCCTACATGTAGGCTTCATGTGTAGGACTAATAAAATGCTTTTTGATGATTGCAAAATAAAAAAAAAAAAAACTTTACTGAAATGTCTTTAGTTACTCACAGTATATGAAGTCAGAACTGTGCAATCTAGTATGTAGACTTAAGAATTCAATATTTCTTCTGAAGAATTCCAGAAACTCATCTAGATCAATATCTCATATTGATTGGAAATCAATAAAACAACCTTAGGCCAAGTGATTTTCTGCGACGGTTGCACACTAACTTTTCCCATAATCAAGAAAATTTTCTTCCAAAGGAAGAGGTATGAAACATTTTTGGTTTTGATGATAACAGAAACCTATGCATTCATGATGGCATGTGTGCGTGTGTATGTGCTGGTGTGCGAGGGTGTGTGTGTGTATGTGTGTGTGTTTGTGACACTTTGCTCGTTAACACGATATCTCGAGAAGCGAAACTGTGACAGTTCTCAAACTTGGTATATAGATGCCCTATATTGAGAGGAAGTACCCTATTGTTTTTGGTGGGGATCAAAGGTCACCTGGGGGTCAAACTCTGAAAACCTTGTAAACACAATATCATTAGGTAGGAAGCTTGGATGAATTTCATACTTTGTATGTAGATGCATTATGGTATGAGGAAGAACCTTATCATTTTTGGTGGAGGTGAAAGGTCATCTGGGGTCACCGGGCCTGAAAACTTCGTTAACATGATATCTCAAGAAGGGAAGCTCTGACAGTTCTCAAACTTGGTACATAGATGCCCCATATTGAGAGGAAGATCCCTATTGTTTTGGTGGGGGTCAAAGGTCACCTGGGGGTCAAAGGTCACCTGGGGTCAAACTCCGAAAACCTTGTTAACAGAATATCTTTAGGTAGGAAGCTTGGATGAATTTCATACTTTGTATGTAGATGCATTATGGTTTGAGGAAGAACCGTATCATTTTTGGTGGAGGTGAAAGGTCATCTGGGGTCACCGGGGATCAAACCCTGAAAACTTTGTTAACACGATATCTCAAGAAGGGAAGCTCTGACAGTTCTCAAACTTGGTACAAAGATGCCCCATATTAAGAGGAAGAACCCTATTATTTTTGGTGGAGGTGAAAGGTCATCTGGGGTCACCGGGGGTCAAACCCTGAAAATCTTGTTAACACTATAACTTGAGTTACAAAGCTTGGATGAATTTCATACTTTGTTTGTAGATGCGTTATGGTAAGAGGAAGAACGGTATTGTTTTTGGTGGAGGTCAAAGTTCATTTGGGATCACCAGGGGTCAAACCCTGAAAACCTTGTTAACATGATATCTCCAGGTAGGAAGCTTGGATAAATTTCATACTTTGTATATAGATGCCTTGTAGTTAGAGGAAGAACCCTATAATTTTTGGTGGGGTTCAAAGGTCATCTGGGGTCACCGGGGGTCAAACCCTGAAAATCTTGTTAACACGATATCTCCAGGTAGGAAGCTTGAGTAAGTTTCATACTTTGGATGTAGATGTGTTATAGTAAGAGGAAGAATCCTATCATTTTGGTGGAGGTCAAAGTTCATTTGGGGTCACTTGGGGTTAAACTCTGAAAATCTTGTTAACACGGTATCTCCAGGTAGAAAGCTTGGATAGATTTACTTAGTATGTAGATGTGTTATAGTGAGAAGATGAATCCTATTGTTTTTGGTGGAGGTCAAAGGTCATCTGGGGTCACCAGGGGTCAATGTCCGAAAACCTTGTTAACATATCTCCAGGTAGGAAGCTTGGATAGATTTCATACATGGTAAATTGATGTGTTATAGTGAAAAGATTTACCCCATTGTTTTTGGTGGAGTTCAAAGGTCATCTAGGGTCACTGGGGTCAAACACTGAAAACCTTGTTAAACACAATATCTCAAGGGAGAAAGCTTGGATAGATTTTATACTTAGTATCTGGATGTGTTATGGTGAAAAGATGGACCCTATTGTTTTTGGTGGAGGTCAAAGGTCATCTGGGGTCACCAGAGGTAAAAAAGCAAACTTTCCCAAGAATTCCCAAGAATATTACATGGTTCACCAGAGGTCAAAGAGCAAAATTTCTCAAGAATTCCCAAGACTAAATAGGAATACAAAACTGTATTTTTCCAACATGTTAAGATAGCATTTGACCACTGACAGAAAGATATGGGACATCATGCCTTTATTTGGAATAGAACATGTATATCATTGAAACCTCAATGCATTTTTGCATTCTGGTTAAGCTATGATGTACACTTTTGCACATGGGTTATACATGTTGCGCGGATAAATTTGATGTCCAGTATGACTGACTTTTGTTTTCATCATATTTATTTGTGGCATCAGTAAACAACCACTATAGAATACATGCAAACAACTGACAAGATGTTTATATGTAGAAAGACTGGCATACATGCTTGTTAGCCTTCCAGTCATATACAGTCATATATTAGTCATATATCAAGTACATCCCTTGCAAAACAATTACGTTTCGGAAGGAGCTAACATGATAAACACCCTATTTGATGAGGAAATCTGAGTAGACTTTGCAAAGTCTTTCAGGGGGATATCATCTCCCTCTTAAGTTTTTAAAGGGATTTGCCACAGTCAAAATTCATTCAATTAAAAAAATGTGAATTTTTTTCCCTTTTAGGAGGTGAAACTGCATTCCAATAGCTTGTAGCATTTGGAAGATACTAATTTTCAAAGAAATGCAATTTTTTTTTCTCAAGATAAAGTGCATTATGGGAAATCTGTGATGTCATTGCAGCATATTAATTTGACATAGAATCAAATTTCTTTGTGATATTTACGCTGCTGTAGGGAGTATTTAGCAACTTTATTGGCTATGCCCTTCATATGGTGTAGATGTGTGCTAAATCTACTTGGAAAGATATTCAAACATTCCAACAGTATCAAATTTCAAGGACAGACAGGACATTCAATTATAAAGAAAAGGAATCTGAGGCAACATGCCCACTTTACATAACATTCTGTGACCTTGATGAGAACTGGAGGTATTTCTTGACAAAAATAAGTACTCTTTAATGTGAGATATCTCGAGTTAGGAAAAGAGTATTGCTACGGGGTTTGGAGGGCATG
Source organism: Holothuria leucospilota (assembly GCA_029531755.1). Classification (NCBI taxonomy): domain Eukaryota; kingdom Metazoa; phylum Echinodermata; class Holothuroidea; order Aspidochirotida; family Holothuriidae; genus Holothuria; species Holothuria leucospilota. The sequence continues at coordinate 35,120,620 of CM055976.1, forward strand.
AAGTGGAATATTTTTTCTCTTTTACATGAGACCCTTGTGAAAAGCCACTGGAAAATACCTTTAACGTTTTCATGTCAATCACAATTTGCATCCAGTCCAGTATATGCTCAGTCTAGACATCCGTATTGAACCCGTTAAAAATGTTACATTTGCGACCCCACAAAATTGGACTTTCGTGGGGTAGGATTATATGTCACTTTCTAACGCCCGAGGCTACTCTCCATCGCGGAGCTAATTAATTATCTCTTTCCAACAAGCTGTATCACATGTTGTGATCTGGAAATGGCAAAGTCCAGCCTTGAGGCAATTGGTGTAATAGAGGAGGGGAAAGAGGTTTTTAGTAGTTTAAACGAGACCAATACCTCATGAGTATGCGCTCTTACCCTAATACCGTCCATCCTGTTTCTGCGTGACCTGCTTCTGCATGTCAGAGGATGGGCACTCAAAGAGGGAGAAAGCATACTCCTGGAAGAGCACTGGTTGCAGATCTTATTACAGAGGGAGTGAAATTTTGATAAGGATAAAATTTCTACAGAGTCTAAAATCTGAGCAGATGCTCATGATGGACTCGGATCTGAACTTGTTTTCTCAATCAGGGCTGCATGCCCAGATGCACAAAATTACAGTTCTAGTATGAATGTAACTGAGATATTATCTGGGCCATGTTGTCCACTATTTAAACCACAGCAGCATCTTGGACCCAGTCAAACTACTACAATATCAAAATTACCCCAAGGTATTAAGTTACATGACAATTTCATTGTGGGTAATACTACTGAAATATAAGTCTTTGTACATTCACTGTACACTTAGTCTACTGAATTCACAAAAGGGCCACCTCAGTTATGTGGCAATATTACTGAATTGTTAAACGAATGTAAAATAATATAACATTCTTTTGCTATAAATATGCAAGATACATGTTTTGAAACACCATGACATAATAGGAGATTTGCTTGTTCACTTAAAGTATACAATTATTCAGGAAACAAGTTATTGCAGCATGGAATGACTAGATGCATGGTCCTAGTACTGCAAACTGGTGAATGGAAAAATTTAGTTAAGGAATATATGGTGCAGGTTTGCATTTCAATCTACTGTAAAGCTTTTGCATGATTCAAAATGTCTGTATGAATGGCCACTATCACCATGCTTGCATTGCAACAATTATTTTCTTGAGTCTTTTGATAATTTATACATGGCAGTTTTGTAATTTTCACATTTCTGACATTAAGTTTGGGGTCTTTTAATCTTGCTGAAGCAAAGATGATATTTTGGAGGGTATTTTCTCTTAGATGTGCTATGTCACCTAGGTATACCTATTAACTAATACAAAAGTAATTGACTTGTCTCACATGCTGATAGGGTTTTGGGAGGGGGTTCCCTTATGTGCCTAGTGTCACAAGTACTCACACAAATGAAGTATCTGGGATGTGTGATGAGCAATGAAAGACATAAATAAGAGATACACTTGGTAGATGGGCATAACTATATACAAGAGATACAATTATCTGCAGTGGTTATGGAACTTTCATGTATTATCTCATTGCTCTTATTGCTCTGTGTAATGCATTTTTTTTCAGTGTCAGGCAAACATATAAAACTATGTCCGACCTCAAGAATATCAAGTTTTTGGCTGACAGAGGGCAGTATGTAACATCAATTCCTTCCATCTAAAATTTAATTCATGTTACTGCCTATTGGGTAGATACAAAAGTTATGTTGAAATTATGTGTAGTGATTAAGAACCAATAATGTGACTTTTCTTGAGGTTTACTAATTTTATTGCCAACATTCAGTTTTTCCTCATAAACCTTACTTTGAAAGGTATCTGCATGCGTTATACATTTTTTTTCAAATTCTAAGAATTTAAATCTTGCTATTAGCTTTGCCATACATGCTTATCTTCTCGTATATTCAATTGTTAGTAAGGCTTCAATTGTGCTACTAAACTTTCAATTAAAATCCCAGTTCCTTTGTTTTTTTTTCATTTACAAATTCAGACCATAATTGCTAAGAGTTTGTTCTGGATTTATAGAATAGATTTAAGTCAGATGTTAACCTTCTCTACATTCTCCTCTTTACTTTCAGCTTACTGTGTGCAATATTATATTCAAGCTTTCTATATTTTGCAGGTTCTACCACTTTCAGGAGAGCACATTATGGGATCTTGCATTCCGATAACCTTCCTTTTTGCAAGTACAACTATTTTAGTGGGTTCGATTCCAACAAACTTCACTGGAGACCAGGTACAGCCCACAGAATCAGAACTGACTATAACATGTGGCAATAGTTGTGAATATGAGGAATGGTTCAGTAGGGCTCACTGTGATGCAAGGGGCCTGACCTTTGTTCCCAGATGCGCAGGATGTGAGGGGGCTATTCTGCTGGAACTTCAAGAAAACAGCATACAAAGTATCCCACCAGAGCGGATTGCAGAATACTATCATGTAAAAACTTTGGACATATCATGGAACCAAATTGATGTTTTAGATCCAGGCACATTCATCCACCTAAGTCATCTCAAGAATATAGTATGTTCTCACAATAGCCTACATATTGTTCAAAATGGATTATTCAATGGTACAGAACAAACACTTTCTCGAATCTACTTGAATAATAATAACATATACATAATTGGTGACAAGGCTTTTAAAAAGCTAAGTCAACTGATTGCCATTTACCTTAACAATAATCACATTCGGAGCCTCCCACAGAATGTTTTTAGTGATGTAACAAACATCAAATATCTGATTCTGTCTGACAATGATCTAGATTATGTGGACAGCTATCAATTTAAAGGGTTAATAAAATTGCAGTATTTGTCCCTTGATGGTAACAACCTGAGGATTATACCTGAAGGGCTTTTCACTGGTTTAGAATCATTAAAAGAAGTTTTACTCTCTCATAACAAATTAATCACTATCCCTGCTCCTCAAATTCTTGGTCTTCCCTTTCATCTTGATAGACTGGACTTAAGAAATAATCATCTGAATCAGTCGGCTGCCGTCATTCCATACCTAACTAATGTTAATTGGACAGTATACTTAGAAGAAAACCCCTATATTTGTGACTGCTCTTTTCAAAGTATTCAGAACTGGTTTAATGCCACATGGCATGCTCAAGGGGCACTTAACACTGTTCCAGTGAATTCCTTAAAGTGTACATTTACTGATGGTGCCATATATAGTATGAATCATTCTCTGCCTATAACTTGTAGTACCACAAGCAAACAGAACAGCACTTTATTTGATTACACAACAACACCAACAACTTTTAAAAGAGATAACAATAATATGATAACAACCAGCTTACAAATTAATTTAAACTTTACAGAATTACGAAGTAACAGCATCAGTGTCGAACAAGATTCCGGAAGACAAGTGACCACCTTCGTGCCACTGGCTTCTTGCAGTGGGATAACAATTGCTACATTCATTGTGTTAGTCATCTTCTTTGCTCTGTGGATAAGCTCTAAGATTTTTCATATCAAAACAAAGGGGGAAAAGGGATCTCTCAGTAATGGCAATGGATGTCAGGATGATACCAAACCTTTGAATGTGGAATCACTTTTGTAACAGCAACACTACACTTACTGTTGTAATATACATGCTGCAGCTCATTAAGCTAGGCTGTCAACTGATGCAGTTTCTATTGGTAAAATTAGTCTGCTGTGTTTTGTGCTATTTACACACTTTAATTAAATAATGAAAACAATTCAATCATAATACAACATACACAGATTTTGCTTACCTATTGCAACATGTATAGGCCACTCTCTGGTCTAATAATAATCATACAAATATAATTCTTATATATTGTTTTTCTAAGGGACTAATCAGTGATAGACCTCAAAGCCCTTTGCAATTGTCGATCACAGTCTTGTAGGTCCTAAACTTTCTCGAGCCTCTGTGATTTACACTAACCAGTGCAGTCATTGTGGAACTTGTAGTTAAATTTTCACATGTATTAGTATTCCTGTCCAATCTTATATACTGAGCACCAAGCCAGATTGGGGATTGCCCACTCAGACCGAAGTTCACTAGATCGAAGGTTTGCTATAGACTGAAGATTCCTTTGAAATCTACTTCATGTAAGAAATAGGGTCAGGATTTGGGCAAGATTCACAATGAGGTTTAGGATTAGGCTTAGCATTATCCTCGGGCAGGGTAAGTGTTTGAGTAACAAATTAGGATTAAACAGAGTTAAGGTCTTCGGTCTAGTGAGCCTTCCAGCTAGCGAATCTTAATTCTAGTGAACCTTGCCCAGCCAGATGGCAGCAGGTCCCATTTTTCAACTCTGCCTATAACTTTTGGTATTACACAGGCTACCAGAATATTACTGTTGATTATACAACAATACCTACTGCTACTTTAAAAAAAGGGTAAAGATGGTATGATAACAATTACCAGCTTTCACTCGAATTTTACATAATTACAGAATAACAACAAGACTGTTGTGCTAGTGGCTTCTTGTAGTGGGATAGCAATGGCTACATTCATTGTATTAGTCATTTTCAAATATATGTGGACAGGCCCTACGATTTTTCAAATCAAACTAAAGGGCAAAAAGTATCTCGTAATAAAAGTCAAGTGGCAAATGCCACTTAAGCAAGGGATTGTAGGAACACCCTGGTATTTACATTCAGAATTGGTGACTGTACTTTTTTGACATTCAACCAGCTTCACTCAGGTGAATGAATTATTCAGATCAGTAGTGTAGCCTATAAATGCACAGCTGACAGCTCACACACAGTACTCGGTGAAAGTCCAGTTCAAGCTGTTGTAACTTTTCAGCCTGTAAGAGGTGCACATGTTTTCTTTTAAAATTGGGGGAGGAAGGGTGATAGTAAACTTAGTTTTTTACTTTCTGGGGCAAGCTCGGCAATTTGCCCTGTGAAAAAAAAGATAATTTGTTAAATATCAGCATTCCTTTTCTTTTCTATATGATTGTATATATGATCACTCGTTCTCATTCTGTACTTTGATAGGGACCAGACTAGAAAAGTGTAAACTTCCCTCTGGTTCCTCTTCCTTTCATGTGGTATTTTTATGTTACTTATTGTATCCTATGGCATATGCTCATGGGAGTCTGGAGGGGGGGGGGGTAAGGGGGCACTTAATTGCCCCCCCCCCCTGGAAAATCAAAAACTTGAAAAAACGAAGAAAAAATAACAAAGAAAATATAACATCAAGATTTCTTAACAGTTCAATCAGTGTGAATTTCTACTTTCAAAACAGGAATTGAATAAGAATATCAACACTCAGGCCCCAGCAGCCTCCGAGCATAATTTTGGTATTTTTTAAAGTTTATATTTACAATATTGCTTATGATTTCCCTTTTTATATGCGGTAAATAGGCCTTGGAAGTGCCATTTCCAGCGATCTGGGAAGCATTTTTGGCCAAAATTTTCTTGCGCTCCCCGCCAACCTATGGTGGCACGGAGCGCTGAGAGCCTGTCTATGGGCTTTGCCCCCCCCCCTTGACAAATTCCTGGCTATGCCTTTGTCAACACTGTGTAAAGTAGCATCTAAACTCTTTTCTGGGAGTAAAATATTTCCCATGAAAAAAGTTGGGCCGCCTAAAAATTTTGCCCCCCCCCCCCCTTGAATTTTTTTCTGCGGACGCCCATGCATATGCTTATGAAATACTTGTTTGTACTGTTTTGCTATTAATACCTTTAAAGGAGGGAAGAAATTAACTGAAACTGAAACTAAGTTAAGCATTTTTGCTATGATTGTTACAACAGTTATGCTGAGGAGAAGGGAAAATGTGAACACATAGATTACCTAGTTGTCTTCATAAAGTGAATTATGTAGGACTTGCAAGCAGCATTTTCAAAGGATATCATTTTATTTAGGGAAAGTGTGGAATTATTGCAAAATATTTTACAATTAATGCACAACTTGTTCACATTTTATCATTCATACATTAAAGGGATTTACCAGTGATAGAATCGATGATTTCAAAAAATGCAGAAAATTTTTCTCTTCTAGGAGGTAAAAACCACATCTCAATAGCTTGTAGCATTTGGAAGATACTAATTTTCAAAGAAATGCAATTTTTTCTGAAGATAAAGTGCATTATGGGAAATCTGTGATGTCATCACGGCACATTAATTTCACAAAGCATTGAATTTCTTTATGATATTGACACTGTTGTAGGGAATATTAAGCAACTTTGTTATGCCGTACATATGGTGTAGATTTATGCTTAACCTACATGGAAAGATATTCAAGCATTCCAACAGTATCAAATTTCAAGGACAACAGGACATTCAATTATAAAGGAAAACAAAAGAAATTTGAGGCAATGTGCCCACTTTACATAACGTTCTGTGACCTTGATGAGAAGTGGAGGTATTTTTTGTGAAACATAAGTAGTCTTTAATATTAGATATCTCGAGTTAGGAAAAAAGTATTGCTACGGGTTTTAGAGGGTATGAACTGAAACTTTTTTTCTCTTTCACATGGGACACGCTTGTGAAAAGCCATTTAAAAATGCCTTTAAGACATGTAGGCTATATGTGGCATTCATGTTTATTAATGCTCAAGACTAAAAATAGTATTAAAAAATTTTATATTGTAATATTGCATAGCAACTTGACTTCCCTTTTGTAGTATTGTAATGTTTACCATAATGGTTTTCTACATGGCCAATGTACTTTAAAAGAAGGGCATCTAACCTCAAATCAAGTTTTAGTACTTATTCTATGCATTCTGGTGAAATCTGCATTGAAATCCAATGTGTGGTTTTCAAGATATTAGCAGTTAAGTGTCACATTTTCAACACAAAGTGAACTTGAAGCAAGCAATTATGTCATAGCCTTACATCAATGAGTACTTTTTTGCTTTTCTTTGGACTTGGCAACAAATTTTCTCCTCCATAATCCCATGTTATCAGAATGGGAATGCATGAGAGGTGTGGGAATTTTACAAACTTCAATCAATGCCCCATGGGGAGTTCCTATCCCTATTAACTTCACGGTTAACACAACAGACTGAAAAAACAAAGGAAACAAAGCATTTCTCATCAATGTGAGGAAGTGATATAACCCCTGCTTGCCTCAAGCTCACTTTGGGTCAAAAATGTAGTAACCCCATCTGCTGATATCAGTACTACATGTCTGATTTGAATGGAAGTTTCACCAAATTGTTTAGATTTAGTTCCTCATTCACATATGAAAATTAATTTTTAGCTTAACCCCTTTAAGTGTCATTGATCAAAGTGACAAGAGTAATACATCTATAAGGCAGATTCTGCATGCTTTTTGGTATACAGCTTTAAATAGGAAAAGGCAATTAGCCTGCCTTCCCCCCCTGCCCTCCTGAAAAAAAATTGGCAAGCAAAATCACTGTTGCTTTACCCTATCTTGCCTCTCTCGATCGATCGGCTTGACAAACAGCTTGCTCCTTGATGGTGTCTTGCTCCCTTGAGCCTATCTATGAGCCTGCATCTGATAAAAATATGTGCATTGACTGTCAGTTGACTGAAAATCAATGAGAGTCACAGTGGAATCATCTTGCAGTAGCACACAGTACTCTCTCTCATAGTTGATTCAAAATAGCCAGAGAATAAGCTGAAAAGAATGATTTACTCTAGAATCTGGTGACCTCAACTAACATTGCACCAAAATCAGTAGGCTCTTTTTCAATATTAACACATGGTTGGGAAGTATGAATGGTATTCACAGTTCTCATCTTGAGATGAAAATGTTTACCAAGGAGTTCATCATTACATGTCTGGTGACCTTTGACCTCCATCATAATCAAGGTTCTTGCACTCTTATGTATCTACATGCTAAGTGTCATGGAAGTATCTGCATGCTTTCTATTTTAATTGAGAAGGTTTATATTGTTTGACCTATGGTGACATCTAAACTTCACTGAATGAGATTTTTCTGCTCAGAAATATCTACATGCAATCTTCATGTTAAGTACCAAAATCATCCTTGCTTCCTACTGAGATATGTTGTTTACAAGGGTTTTCAGGGTTGACCACTGAAGGCTTCAAATAAGTTTTTACCTCACATACAATGGAGCCCTTCTCAGTATGGGACATTTTACACACTAAATATGAGAGTTAACAATTCTCTCCTTGCCACACTGTGTTATTCAAAGCATCACTATCACACACAGGAACATGCACCTATGAACACATGCACCCTCACCATCACATATATGCATGCAAAGGGGTCAATAATACTGGCTGCATATGTAGCACACATGTGTGCTACATACGTAAGCGGAATACTGGCTGCATATGTGTGCTACATACGCAAGCAGAATACTGGCTGCGTAAAGGTGTTTGATTATGAGAATTGTTCTTTCTTTTTTTTTTTGGTATGTAGGTGGTTTTATGTTTACAGCATTTTTCTATACAAAGGCAGGACTGTATTTCTCTTTATTATTCCATTTTCAATTTTGGTGTGTAATTGTTAGATTAATCTGATATGTGCATCATATGGAGGAGAATGTTAATGGAAAATTTTCTTTACAGCTAGCTGAATCATTCTTCTGTAAAGTTGACTGAATTTTTTATTTAGTTTGTCAGTGGCATCAAAGCTAAGGTTGGCCTCAAAGATTTCAATGACATTTTAATATTTATCTTTGTAACTTGTGATGGCCACCCAGTATGCCATACAGTTGCACACCAAAAGAACAATGCAAAAGCATGATTTCAGAAAGAACGTTAATGAGTGAATAGCAAGGAACAATCCTGACCTTTGACAAAATTGAATAATTAGCATGTCTGAGAGACATGTCTCATCTTATGACACTTTTCTTTGGGAGGGGAATCAGGTTTAGGGAGGAGGCACTTTATTGTTCACCATCCTGCATCACATTTTAATGGATACTTTTATCACATTTTATGGGTACTTAAAAACTACAGTTTGTCTGAGAGACCTTCTCATCTAATGACACTTGTGTTCTTGTGTTTGGGAGCTATGGGAATCAGGTTTGGGGGGGGGGGGGGTAGAGGCACTGTAAATCCTGCATCTTTTTTGCATAGGACCTCATGGGTTTTTATGAAATGTATGCTATGATTTATATTTTTGGAAAGGTCTTGGATAAAGAATCTTCAAGAAACAAAATATTGCATGCAAAGTGTATATTACCATAGTACCATTTTTGATGAAAATGTGATGCAGTTTTGTATGAGGTAGAAAATATGCTTTTTTTAAACCAAATTAAAACGGTGCACATCCAGTTTTCCATCCACAGCTTATCCAAATCAAGTTTTCTGCTTTTATGTATATGTTTATGTATATGTTTTTATAAAGTGTACGTAGGTCTATGTATGATTTGATAGAAGCTCTTGTGCTAGTGTACTGTATATGGATGCAAGAACATTTACAAGTATGGTTGACATTTTGTGTTGAGCAAGGCAAGTGTTTCTCTCTAATCTGTTGCTTATGCACATGCATTGCATTTTCATGAATGTACAAAGCTGAAAATTAAGTGACAAATTCATTGTTGTGAAATGAACATCTCAATTCAAAATTGTACCTCCTTATAGTAAACTTGCCTTTTCCCTGTAAACTATAACTAAACTTGTCATATGGAACATGGTGATGCTATATAGTAAAGTAGTCTATTTGTGGATCTATCATTTAAACTTATAAAATGGTGCTCACTTATGTCATCTTGCCCTTTCCTTGTAGAGTGTGCAGTGACTAAACATGTCACAATTGTGACATGTTTAATCCATGGCGATGCTATAAACTATGTAGTTTATTATCATTGTAAACTTTGCCTCCACATTTTTTGAGTATTAGTTATTTTGTACGGTTTTCTATTTTTTTTCAATTTAATTTCTACATCTTTAACTAAAATAGTAATTGAGCAGAAGTGTGTATGTGGTGATCTACAATAACAAATTAATTACACTGGCCTCTTTACATTAGCACACTGAGGATCATGTCACCTTCCCCCCATCTCGAGTTAGGTCTCACTCACTGGGTGGTACAAAGACAATAGTATTCCTTGTTTATGTGCTGTTTGCAGTAATTAAGAACCTGATTCTTTAATCTGGCAGTCTGAATTCTACCTTCAAGTGCATAACATGTACTTGATACGAGAATATACCTAGTAGAAATTACTTCATGTTTCCATGTTCTTATTCGTACGACTACAGGGTATAATTTTATAAAAGAGTGCTTGCGACTTGCATGTTCACAGCTGTGTCTGAGTGATGATTAATACACAAGAGCAACATAAATGGCAATAAAGATTGTCACAGTATACAGTTGTATTGTCTATACACCTGTGCTTCTAGTACCTTTTTTGATCTTGCATATTCTCAAGTTTCTCAGCCTTTGCCAATGAAAATCTAGCAATGTAGCAGTCGTACGTACCTCACCACATTGGCAAGGGGGACCAGGGGAAGGATCCCCCTAGTAGTACCCTTTTTTGGATATCTTGTCTCCCTTGCCAGCTGTTCCTCTGCTTTATTGTCCCGAAAATTTCTTTGTTACATACGTGCTTGGTTTGTTTGCATGGTCACTTGAAGATCTCGTATGTAGTATATGATTGGTCTTCATTTTGTAGAAACAATACCGTAATGCTTGTGGCCTTCCCCCTTTTGAACCCTTGTCACAGTTAGGGGAGCAATACCTGCAGCATCAAAGATGCGTCATTGTACTTTTTATTTGATGTGCAAGGGGTGGGGGGTGCATGCTAGGCCTCAACTGTAAAACAGTAGGGAACTACATACAGGTATTACAAAGAGATGAGCAAGTGCAGTTCTTCATAGAAAAAGGAGAAACTTGTCCACTTGAATTACAACTCATGTGTAAATATGCATATGGTGGCCAGATAAATGAGATGTCTGGCATGAGTGTATCAGAGCATACTGTAGTACTCCATTCAGCATGTACATCCCTCATAACAGGCATTTCTAAAAACTAGTGACTGGTTAAATCTGAGGCTGCTACATTTTGATGCCACATGGGCATTAACACCACTCTACATATGTGAAACTATGGTAAACATGTCTAAGGCTAACACATTCAGTACAGTATATTACTGTGACATGATACAAATCAAAACCTGTCTTGTACTGCTAATTGTAATACCCACAGCATAAGGCAAGACACCAAGTCCCATATTGTGTAAATGTAATAAGAACAGTGCAAATGAAATACAGCATGATATTTGGGGAGAGGGAATTGTGGGAGACAGACTGGAACATTGGGTATAGGTGATCTCCAAATTGAAGCATATATATATATATATCATTCAGTGTGTGGGAAGGATGATCTTGACAATCCAACCTGCTATGTTATTGCTGATTTAAAGGGGATATGCAGTCACCCCAACTTGAAGTAGTGTAGTAAACTGTCCTGTTTCATGATTGGCTCTTGAGAGTCATGTGACAATATTTTTTCTCCTCAAATGTGCAATTTACTAGAAGTAACTGACTGGTTTACATTGAATATGCATTGTTGAAGTCCTAAAATATTATGAAAGATACTTTGCAGAGAAATAAAAAGAAAATTGTGAGATTTAGCTGTTGCTTCAAAATAAGTTTGGGACGACTGCTCTTGCCCTTTAAGCAATTCCTTCCATGAAGGTATACTTCCTGCCCAAAATGCTTGCCTTAATTCATTTACCCTAAAAGGCAGACATTTTGACCTTACTTGATCCTTATGATATAGCTCCCTTAAGGTTACCTTGAAAAAACCCTCTGTCTTTAAAACATGGCATCTACACATTTGTCAAAAATATAGTTAGATTGTGTTTCTTTTTTTTTTTATCTTCATTCTGACTGAACCTCCATTAACATTCAGTTCAAATTGTTTTTGCCAAAAAGTAAATACTGCCATAGCTTGCACAGCTATAAAATCATCATCTGCTAACATCTGAGGCAAAAGCATTTCATTTGTGTCAGACAATCAACTGCCAAACACTCCATTAACATAACCAAGGGGTTGATTGGCTTGACTAAGGCAAACATATTTTACAACAGCTAGTGACAGGTACATTCATTACTACAAAGCATAGTAAGGTAGGTCACTCTAACTTGACACCTCACCTGGTAAAGCACACCTGTATTTACACTCACATGCAGTAAACTATCATAAGGCAGGGATAGACCAACAGGCAACAGTTGAAACAGAGCTCACTAATATAAAGTACCTGCACATTTTTGGAGCTGTGTGAAGGGGATCTTTCACTACCACCAAACAGGCTTGGAGGAGAGGTATAGCCCCTTGTGGCAGCAGAAGCCAAAGATAGCAATACACAGGCTGCCACAGCCTTGCACTCCATGCTGCAATGGCATTTTTCTACTGGAAAGAAAGGTACACCCTGGGATACCTTTTGTGAAGTCTAGCATTTAATAGGCCTACATTGCAGTGTGGATACTCTACAATTTCAGACTAGGCCAGCCAGTGATGATGCATGCATGTGTCCGAGTCTGCAGAAAGGCCTGGCCAAGAAGCAGGGATCCTTACTAAGGAAAATTTTGAAGGGAAACAAAATTGAATTCTTATTGAGATATACAGTATTGCAGGTACAAAGCTTTTACATTTTAATCTCTCCTGACTTTGGTCATGTAATCTTTGATCTCCACCAAATATAACTCTTGTACACTGTAGCACAAATACGATACAATGACTATGATTACAGATGCATTGTCTCTGCATGGTTGTGTGTACAGCTACAGTACAAGTAAACTAAACTTCTATTTCATGGGTACAAGATCAAAATTTTGCATAAAAGGTAATGCCGAACTTCCAAAATCTGTGACTATCAGTACAAGTCCATTGATACCAGTACAGAGTGACAGTGTGTCCAGAGTGACAATGTGTGAATATGTGAATGTCTGTCAATGAAGGACATCTACATGCACAAAATACTAACCAGAAAGCCTATAAAGGCTTAGTGATTCCTTGCCGAATGGGGATGCTTTGTTGCACTGAGGTTTATCCCTCAAATTTACAAGTATTACAAGTATCTAATACCCCTGTCTTGAAATATCGTGTTTTTCAATGCATTTGGTATTTAACTTCTGATGACTTCAAAAGACCTCTGACCCCCAATGGATCTTGGATCTTGAAACTTCTTGGGAATTTTGCTTTTTGACCTCTGGTGACCCCAGATGACAATCTTGGGAATTCTTGGGATATTTTGCTTTTTGACCTTTAGCGACCCCAGACAATGATCTTGGGAATTCTCAAGGAATTTTGCTTTCTGACCTTTAGTGACCCCAAATGACACTTCGGAATTCTTGGGAAATTTTGTTTTTTGACCTGCAGTGACCTCAGATAACCTTTGACCTCTACCAGAAACAATTGGGTTCTTTCAACATGACAAATCAATATACCATGTATTATGAAAAGTGTCCTTCATTCCTACCTTGAGATATCGTAATTACAAGGTTTTCAGTCTTTGACCTCCAGACACCTCAAATGACCTTTGACCTCCACCAAAAACAATAGGGCTCTTCCTCTCCACATGACAAATCTACGTACTAAATATGAAGTATCTATCATTGCTATCTTGAGATATCATGATTACAAGCGATTTACAAGCTTTTCGCAGTTTTTCCTCCGGTGACCTAAGATGACCTTTGACCTCTACTGCAAACAATAGGGTTCTTCTCAACATGACAAATCTATATACCAAATATGAAAAGTGTCGGTCATTGCCATCTTGAGATATCGAGTTTACAAGCCGTTTATGAGGCTTTTGCAGTTTAACCTCCGGTGACCTCAGATGACCATTGACCTCTACCAAAAACAGTAGCGTTCTTCCTCTTGACATGACAAATCTGTATACCAAATATGAAAAGTGTCCTTCACTCCTACCTTGAAAAATCGTGATTACAAGGTTTTCAGTCTTTTACTTCCGGTGACCTCAAATGACCTTTGACCTTTACCAAAAACAATAGGGTTCTTCCTCTCAACATGACAAATCTATATACCGAATATGAAAAGTGTCGGTCATTGCTATCTTGAGATATTGTGTTTACAAGCCGTTTATAAGGTTTTCGCAGCTTAACCTCCAGTGACCTCAGATGACCTTTAACCTCTACCAAAATCAATAGGGTTCTTTCTCTTGACATGACAAATCTGTATACCAAATATGAAACTGTCGGTCATTGCTATCTTGAGATATCGTGTTTACAAGGTTTTCGGTTTTTGACCTCTGGTGACCTCAAATGACCTTTGACCTCCACCAAAAACAATAGGGTTCTTCCTCTCAACATGACAAATCTATATACCAAATATGAAAAGTGTCAGTCATTGCTTACTGGAGATATCGTGTTTACAAGCTAAGCGTCACATACACACACCCACACACGCACAGTTGTGCTTTACATACTGTTTGAGGACCTCATTGTTTTCTCTATTGTGTTTGCTTCCTTAACCCTAACTTTAACAATAGACTCTCTCTTGTTAAACTTCTGAGGACATGAGAAATCTATTGTATTTCCTTCTAAGGACCTGAAATCCATTGTTTAGGTCCTCCATCTGAATGGAAAGTAAGTGCGCACACGCACACATACACACACACACACTACATCACCATCGCATAGATTCCTTACCTGCCTTCGGCAAGGAATCAAAAAGAGTCCACTAGACTTAAAGTCAACTGGATCGATGTTTCAGTAAACAGAAGATCCAAACTCTACTCCTATCGTCACAACTCTTACCATATAACCATCACCCTGACCCTGATGTAAAAAAGTCCCTATCCTAATTCTATATATGTACTACCCTCAAATCATCCTAACCTAGGAATTAGATTTTTATTCTAGCAGATCCAAAGTCTAGTGAACCCTCAGTCTAGTGAAATTTAACACACCAAATATTACATTCGTGCACCACTAGCTCCAGAGCTTCTCAGCTGTTTGGCTAAAGCAGGGGTGTGCAACCTGCGGCCCGCGACTTCCTCCTGTGCGGCCCGCGAACCATTTTCGATTTGCCTGATTTTTGGCCCTTGTACGTCTTGTTATTTGACCACAACTTAAACTTGACGTAAGTACAGGATATCATGAAAACAAAGAAACGATCACTTCCTTTGATGTAAGGTGGATATTCTCGACCATTTCATTATTTGATAAACTAAAGAATTCACTTGTAAAACGCATTCTAAATCTGAATTAACATATTTGTCGACAAAATAGAGATGCAGTGCACGGGACAAGTTTCGCCAACAATTAGTAGGCCCATACTACAATATTATTCGAGTGCATGTGGGTCTGCCTAGATGGGCACATTGGTCACTAACGGGGGAGGGGTGGGGGAAGGGGTGAGGGTGAGACGCCACCCTCGTATACACATCTCTGTTCCACTGCGGCCCCCGGGTTGATCACAGCAACATGATTTGGCCCGGTGTTCGAACAGGTTGCACACCCCTGGGCTAAAGGCTGATCATGTGTATGTATGCAGTGGCTGTATATCGATAATATGTATGATAGGTATAATATACTATAAAGTAATACTGGTGGTATCCGCTTTGAAACAAAATATGTACATAGAAAACACGCTATTATAAAAATGTCGATATTATATCACACAGTCTGAATATACCAACACTAAAATATTGATATTGTATACACAGATATTGATATTCATCAACACTGACTTATCACTTACCATGACAGGTACGAGCATTCCAAACCGATACTAGAAGTATATTTCAAGTTCCAGATGAAGCTCAACCTTTGCCTTACATATCTTCAATTGTCATGACAGGAACCATAGTGTCAACTGCTACAAGCACACTGCAGGCGTACAGTAGGTCTATGTAGTGGAACAGGAAGATATTACTGGAAGAGCTTAATGCAGCTTACACAGAGGATAACAGAATTACGTATAACATCAATATATTTTGTCACGCATATATCGATATTTCATTTTGGCAATATCACTACTGCTTATCTAAAGGCCTAGTATCTGTTCTGAGTTTGATGTGTAAGTTTGACGGTTGAGAGGACAGTCAGTTCTGTTCCATCTCCATTCAGGGTTGCAACTCTTTGTGGGTAGTTCAAGTATTTCCATTCAGTGGGATATAGTGTGCTGACTTTCCAGAAAACCATACTTGAGATATACAGTGTTTTACACAAGCTTGTGACACATAGAAAGAGATATTAGACTCTTTTTATGATGGAAGCATTTTATTCAGTAAGTTCTCAGAAAAATAAATGGTCTGAATACAATATATATTCTGCAAAAATAGCATTGCTGACATATAATACCATTGCAAATATTTACAAGCTGGGCTCTTGCATGAAAGTTTGTTAGAGTGTGCTTTATAAATGCATATTTAATTTCTACATTTTGTTACGATGTTTAAATATTTGCAACACTTAAAAACATCATGTAAAATAACAACTGAGTGAAAAACAAAATACCGTAGTTATAACATAAACACAAGCCAACTATATAAAGTAAAATAATATACAACTCATCCAAATGAAAGAAATAGCATCACAATGCGAAATTAGTCTCTACAAAATTTAAACAATATTTGTAGCTGCATTTCATCCAGCTGTCTTTAACTTTGAAAACTTGTTTTGATTATAAATTATTGGAAATGAAACCTCAATAAAATTTATAAATTATAAAATTATTTATTATTATAACATTATTGGAAATGAAAACCTCAAAATTTTGAAATGAAGTCTGTAACTGACGAAAACAGAAAATCTTCAAAACAGCATCTCAAAAAATACTAATCTGTGTTGAATCTTCTCACATCACGTTTCATCAGGACTGTCCACCCTGGAAGTTGCTACAGCCCACATGGAAGTAGACTGACCAGCACCCTCTCTCTCCCATTGGGCCAGGTTATCTCTGAATAGGAACACATTAAATTTGATATTAAGTTAAAGGGAAATATTTGTTTTACAGAAAATTTTCATATTTTTGAAACCAATATTAACAGATACAGAATGATAGGCAATTCAAAATAAGGCAGTAAGTAGCTCTTTTTCAAGAAATTAGGCTCTCACAGGAAGAAATGCGGTTATTTGTTGCACAAAAGTAATTTGTTCACCCAAACTGCCAAAAATTCAGATGATGCAACATCTGCTACTCTTGTAATGCATAATATTTTGAGGAGATAAAGCCATTGCTAGAGTTTATTGGTGAGACTGAATGGTTTAATGAGTAAGGTATTTTCTTTGTACGCCACATTGGTGCATTTTAAACGCAATATTTCCCTTAAATCATGATAAATGAAGACAGAAGCATTGATGGATGTAATATGTGTCAAGCTGGCCTATTAAAATTGGAGAAACTGAGATTTTTTTCAATAGCCATAGTTCTGTAGACTTCCTCAGACTGCTTGGCTAGATATAAATACTAATTTTCCTTCTTTCTGTCAATCATGCAACTGGATGGAAAATTCGGTATAAATTATGTCACAGCTGGTAATGGATCCATCTTTTACAGTTTTCTTCTTAAAGTCCATATGGCCAGTTTTAAAAGTAAGAGCATAAATCCATATGGACCCTAACACAGCTGGTATAGAAGGCCATATGTGTTAAAAGGACTGAACCCATACGGTCATTCATTCAAACAACCTACCCCAAAGGAACATATGTTTAAAGACAGACAGTCATCACCCCAAAGTATATTTTTGGTGTAGGGGTATGAAAATTCTCAGTTGGTGACTGCTCTTTGATTGACATCAAAGTTTGAAACTTTGAAAGATGCAGAGTAGCTCACATTCCACACAAGGCAGAGAGAGTGCTTTTATTACATATTATAGCCTTGTATGCTCACCAGGACATGACCTTAAGCAATAAAACAGGTTTATTCCTGCACAAGGAAGAGCTTCATACAGTTATGGGAGGAGCTAGAAGTTGCATAGTTGGTAGAATTGGAACTGTCCGCGATCATGAAAATTCCCCTTTAATGCCTTTGTCTTAATACGTCTCAAGAATACACAAAGGTACATTCCTTATTTATATTCAGCTCCGAAAGTCCACAAAACGTGCAGCAGACAGAGTAAAAGAAATGAACATGACTGAGTCAAGAAATTGGGACTCTAGTAACATATTGTTTTTAAGTATGCACCTCCTATTTGAATTTACTGAAGGAAACTTATCTTTCTTCCTATGAATATAACTATATCTGCAGAAAGCCCTCAAGACCTAATTGTTTAAAGTATTCTAAGTGTATTAACATATTTTTGTAAAGGTGTATATACTAGTACTATATTTGTACATGCTATGGTACACACCTTGGTATGTGAACAACATTCTTAATGCTGGTTGTTAATATTATTAAATTGGAACAACATAGATTGTAAGTTTCAAGGGCAAATGTGGTTACCCTAATTCAACTTTTTTTCTTTCTTTCTGGATTATCTTTCTTACAATTCACAAATCATGTATTACATATACATCAAAATTCAAAAAGAGTTTTCTTGCACTAAGTTTATACTAAAGTGTATCATGATTAAAAAAAATTTACATGATTTAGCATGTGTGTGAATGTAAATTAGTACGGCTGCATTAAGTTTACCTTCTAATGAAAAGTTACCATAATTGCTTCATACTGACAACCTTTTATGTACATCACCTGAAAAATTTCCTCCTGATGCAGAGCTATGGAGGAGTAAATTGTCAGCATGAAATTAACTCAAAGAGTTTTGTTTGAAATTTCGTATCAGATAATATTGTGACTTTCTAAAATCTAAGATTTCTGCACTTACTTTGTAGCTTCCAGCATGGGTTGAACACATGGCAGTATTTTTGACAAAGTCTCAAAATTTGGCATGGCCACTTTGGAAACAAAGAAAGCCTTTTAAGTCAAAAGGAAAAGAGAAATGAAGTAAGTACAATAAACCTGAGGTTGCTTTTATTTGCTTGTGAAGCAGCTAAAGGGCAAGTGTCGTGAGATACTTCAGAATGCTATTCAAGTTGGATACCACTATTTCCATACTGAAAGATACAGTCATTGTGCAGACATTTACTGAACTTATTCTGCACAATAACACTGTATAAAGGGAAGAACATAAGATCATGAACACTAGCATTACTGAGGCTTATTGTGTCTAAGTGGGTTAGAGAGGCTGTACTGAATTTTGAATGCTGTCAGACTTAGCTAGGAGTGTACAGAATTTCACTAGAGAACAAATAAAGAGAACAATAATACCACTTTTTATCAGAAACTGATGATAACTGATGCTACTGAGATCTCCATAACCACTGATATCTGTCACTTACCTGCTCCTCTGCTTGGTGGGCAATGTTATCTCTGTCAAACAGGGATAAAGGTTGACCTCCAAGTCTCTTCTCCTCATCACCCTATGACAATGATTAAACATATATAAATGGGCTAAATTACTTTGTCAGGACCAAGTAGATAGACAGCACATTTTCATTAAATTTAGTGTAAATTAAGTTGGACAACTTTTTAGATGGTACAAAACCTCAGAAATATTTTAATGTTTAAAGTTTCACCATGAACACTGCTTTACATAGATGTGTAGTCTGGACAAATCCAAATCACTCAAAAAAGTGCCAGTTTTTAAAGTCATTATAGTGATGCATCAGAATGAACAACCAATCAACTGGGGTGCCATTACTTTCTTAAATTTTTTACAACTTACTTCATCATAAAATTCAGCATAGATGGCCTCCACAGTGTCATGCTGTGTTGGCCATAACTTGGACACGGCACAGAGGTCACACACAGTCATTGTAAGTGAAAACACTTTTGACCTGAAATTATGAGAACCATAGAATGATTTTATCTGTCGGCAAAATGTACAGCCAAATGTGATACAATTCTGTCACTACCTACTGGCACATTTCATACCCTACAAAATTGTCCAGGCTGGTTTACTTGTCTATAAGCTCCGATTCTTCAAAGCCATGCAAAAATTAATTTGAAGAATGTGGTTCTTCATGGGAGGAGAGTTATAGGGTGATAGTACCTCCAGTACAAATTGTTTGGCAGATTGTATTTTGGGTAATTAGGAAAATGCATGTTAACAGGAGGTAGAGCTAGAGGCTCAACACTGACTTTGGGGACTACCCTATATGTTTACTACAGTATATAGCATAATATTTCACAGTACTCCTACATTCATGAGTTAATAGTCAGGCAGTGATGAAGCCAGAAAAATTTGTATGGGGGCTCTAACATTTCATGGGCAGGGCTTCAAATATGGAATAGTTCTATATTTATATACATTTTGTCACCCTTGGATTTCTAGTAGGGTGATTCTGGGGGTGAGACTTGTGATTGGAATGGTAAAAAATTTGCAAATACCCATTTGCTATACCACTGTTTCCAGGGTATTGAACCTTGCCAAAATTTGATATTAAAGTGACAGCACAATGACAAACTGCCAGCATTGAGCAAACAACTGTGATGTTTACTTTATATGAAGTAAGGGTATATACATAGCAATTAGTCACAATACCTCATCATAGAAAGTTGCAGCTGAAATGTGTTCACTGGCAAAACATTACCAAGTTTAAAGATAGGGTTTAATAAAAAAAAAAAAAATTTCCACATGTAAAAAAGGAACCAAATCTATGCATTTTGGTGAAACTTTCATTCAAATCAGACATTTCGTACTCAAGATATCAGCAAATGAAGTTACTACATTTGTGACCTTGAGCTTGAGGCAAGCAGGGGTGTATCACTTCCTCACATTGATGAGAAATTCTTTATTTCCTTTGTTTTTTTCAGTCTGTTCTGCTGACCTTTAATTTAATAGGGATAGGACCTTCTCACTTTGTGTTAAAATGTGACAAATTTAACTGCTGATATCTTGAGAACCACACATTGGATTTTGCAAATTTCACCATGCAGAATGCTTACCATAAGTACCCCTCTACCAAATCAAAACTTAAATTGAGCTTAGACCCTGCTTTTAATGTCTGGCACCATGCAACCTTTTCTATTTTCAAATCTGCATGAAACCTTTACAGAATTACAATAAATAGCTTCAGAAGTAACTTGATCCAAAGTTTAATACAACAAAAAACACACTGGATGTAAGAGCAGCAAACTTGAAGATCTACACTCTTGTATTTAAAGTAAGAACCTATACGTACATACCTATGGACATGGTTCTCCAAGTCAAGGGTATCATTGTCAATTAGTTCCTGAACATCTTTTCTAATTGCAAATGAGAGAGCTAGATCTGTGCTTAGGATCATGTGTTTGAAGAGGCCAATCACCTGTTGATGACAAGTGTTAGGAGAGCAAATTATTTAAGAATTTTTCAATGAAAATTCCCCTTAATTATCAAAACAAAATGGTACTGAAACTTAATGAAGCAATCAAATGGTGTCCCCCATAATTTGTTTTTCAAAATTTTACGGGCAAATAAAGTTACTCCAATCTGAACAAGTAATGGCAATCTGGTATCAGTGTGGGTAATTCATTTTCACTGGGGTTCTATTTTGAAATGAAAGCAAACTTAAATCTCACTACAAGTGCTACTTTTATGATTTTTGGTTGCTATGTTTCATTCACTAATAGTTGGACTTTTTAATAACTAAATACCAGTGTATCAAAAAAGAGTGCAGTGCAGAGTGCAGATTTGCTTTATAGTAAAAAACAAAAAAGCACCCAAATATGTTCATACATTTGCCCCCATTCATTTCAAGCTCACATTTTTTCGAATTTTACAGAATCCTATGGCTTTTTTTGGATTTCTGCAGTGAAGAGGCCTACTAGTCTGATTATGGTGTTATTTTGTGATAAAAATTACACAGAAAATTCCTTCAGTTTTAACATATTTTTAACCCTATTAATGTCATTTCAGGAGCTCTTTTTGTTGCTACCAGAGCAAATTGCAACTATAACTCTGTGCCTTTTAGAAGCTGCCCTGTACCCTCTTTTATATATTGCCTTTCTAATCATGTGACAATAAATGTTTTTGTTACTGTATCGTTAAATTCATGTAGAATAACTCAATGATTTATGTATCCTTTTAAAGTACAATCATGTATATTTTGAAACATGGTGAAAGATACCTGCAAATGGAAATATACATTTAGCTGATGCTACAAAACAGGGTTGGAAAGATTGCTTATTTTTTGAAAATCAACTCAAACTAAAGTTCAAAAAATAAAAACATATGAACTTGATACTTTTGACTACAATGCCTTTTCTGTCAACCAGCCAAGTTCACCACTTTTGATACAAATTCCTTCATGCAAGCATTATTCTTTAACATTAAACTGAATAACAAATTTACTTTACTTTGATGAAATTAAAGTTGAGAGTTTATCCCAGTCCATAACTTCTTATTATTTCCATGGCAGTGGAGGAAGCTACCACTTAATTTAATCTAGTAGAAATATTCAGTATCTTGCAGTCCAACAGCTAGTCTGCCAGCAACTCATTTAAGCTGGTGTGAAGTTCACAGGCACTACCAATTTTTAACATGAAACAAAAATATGACAATCTGAGCCCTGTGGCAGTAAATAAGTATATTTTATTAGAAGTGGTACAGGCCTTCACTAATCTTTGCTAGTGTCTGCATGATACTGTTCATAGCAAATATGCATGCACAGCAGCAGCTGCCTGCATTTCCTCATATCTATTACCTGGCAGACCTTGAACTTCCATGTGTGCGAGTGAGATCGCACACCATCACTCACCCCAAATCACTCACCTCAAATCACTGTGAGAAGTGCGATTTTTGCACACCTAGCTAAAGAATGGGAACCTGGGTAAATCTATTCAAGTTTAATAAAACAGCACACCTACCACACTCCTTAATTTCCTGAGAAGTGTTATTTATAGCACACCTGTAAAATCTAAAACTCAAGGCCTGATTACCTGTTTGTAGATGTTCAATGGAAGGTGCGAGAATATATTATGACTGTCCATCTGTAAGATGTTCATGCTGTGGTTGAAGTGATGTTGCTCTAAGAGGGAGCCAGTTGGATAAAGAGACCCCAGCTTGCTGGTGTACTTACGGAGAAAGGCATTGGTTCTAGCTCGATGGTCAATATCATGACATATACAGGCAAATAAACAAGCTTGCATCTGTAGATAAAACAGTCACATTATGCTGATGGAAGTATATCAGAAATTTCAAAGCCAAATGAAAATTGAAATATGAAAGAAATTTTATAGACAACTCTTTGAAAGTGCATGTTTGTAGTTTGACAGGATGGCATATTTCTGAGGCATTTTTATCATAATGTTTCAAGAAGAAAATTGTGAAATGTTTGGAAAAAAAAATGAAACAAATCCCTGTACCTGCAGAAAAATTACAGTGACAGATTAGGAAATTCATTTGAAGCTCAGAATTTCCCCTTCTGTTTGTCAGAAATATTGATGAGTGAAAAATGTTTTCTCATTTGAGTGTTCATCCCAATAATTTGCTGTGTTGTAACGAGTCATGACTCGAGTCACTAATTTGCAAGAGGGAAATGACTCCAGCGGCACTGAAAGTAGTAAATGACTCGACTCCACTGCAAAATTGAGTGACTCGTTACAACACTGACAGTTTGTTTTATCACATTATCCAACACGGTATATCAGCTTCATTTTATGACTGTAAGTAGTATAAAATGCCATGGGAAGCAGCATGTAAGGGTGTGTTGGAAATACAGTCCAGTTTACTTACACACTATGGTACTTCTACTTCCCTTTTAGAGAGAAGTGATCTTCATACATGAAGTGTATTTTATTCTGTGGAATTAATTCACATTGTATTTATGAATTTTCTTGTACAGTTTTC
Source organism: Holothuria leucospilota (assembly GCA_029531755.1). Taxonomy (NCBI): domain Eukaryota; kingdom Metazoa; phylum Echinodermata; class Holothuroidea; order Aspidochirotida; family Holothuriidae; genus Holothuria; species Holothuria leucospilota. The sequence continues at coordinate 35,144,301 of CM055976.1, forward strand.
TCCCCATTCAGACAAAGTATGGAGGAGACAAATTTTATGAGACCAGAACTGTTAGAAACACCTATAGAAAATCAAGTACCAATAAACAACTCTACAATGGTCACAATGTCACAACTATTGTAATTTTATGTTTAATTGTACTTAAAACCAGGTCACCAAATGGTATACTTTCAGTATAGTCTGTACATGCAATTTTCAACCCCAGAGCCATTTGATTTTCATGCCTTTATAAATATGTTTTCCAAAGAGGCAGTGTTGGTGGGTCCTAATAACTAAATTAGTGTGCATCATACAAAAAACTGTATTCAAAGGTTATAACAGCTAGTGAACTTCCACATCGGTCCTTTGCTTTGTGGAGAGAGGAGCCTTCTGCAATATTTTCAAACTATGTCCCCAAATGACCCTCACATAGTCTTTGACCTCACGTTCAGAGCAGGCCTCGACAAAACCGCTTGCCAACTTGCCATTGGCGAGTATTAAACATTTTTATCACAAGGAGCTCCATGTACACTTTTCTCGCCAGTTTGAGGAAGGAACACAGCCCTTTTTGCAAAGGTACTCTTGGAATGGAATTTATTCGTGCATCCCTCACCATCCAATGCCAATTGCCAAATACGATTAAAAAAAAAAAAAAGGACATGAAACTCATATTTTTCTTTATAAGTTGTAAACAATGTAAGGTTCATGCAATAGTCATTAAGTTACCATGTTAGAGAGAGAGGCCAATCCCAGTGAAATTATTTTGTCCCTCCCCAATTGATTTAATGGTACTAACTAGGCGCTTGGGATGAGGAGGGTGTTGGAAACTACGAAAAAGAAAGAAAGCCTATGCTATCTTCCTATCTCAGACTAATAGGCAGTTTTTGCACAGAAATATCTAAATTCGTGAGTTTGGCTTAATTTTTTTTCTTTTGACTGACAATTTCTGTGGAAGGCTAGGCAATAATAAGGGTGAAAAGATCAACGCTTGATTTGATCATAATTTTGTGTAGTTCAGTAACAGTGTAACACTGACTTATGTGGCGAGTAGATATTTTGTTCTAGCGAGTGGAATTTTTGTGCTGCTCATCAACTGGCCAGCTGCTTTGAGAGTTTTTGTTGAGCCTGGTTCAGAGCACAGCAAAGAACTTCCATTTTATGGTAGGAACCAAGTTTTAGGAAAATCCATTCACACTGTGGAAAAATCAGTATATCTTGTCATAAAGTCACTGCCCAACCTCATGCACCTTGGTATAATGACAATCTTTGGAGAGAAAAACAGAATCTTTGTCCTGCTGAGCACCTCTGGCTGAAAAGTAAGCTTGAAGTCTGCAGACAGATTTTTCATGACCAAGCATACACCTGTAAGAACATGATTCTTGAGTCTAAGTGTGATCGTTACCAACACTACTTTGAAGAGTGTAACTCTCATCAACTTTTTCAAAAAGTCAACAGTCTAAGTGCTCCTGCTTCCCAACATGTTCTTCCATTTGGTTATAGTTCTCAGCCATCACTTGCTAATCATTTTAGTAACTTCTTTGCCGATAAAATGAAATGTAGTAAGGAGGACCTTCATAATGTGTCTTCTAATGATTGTCCACATATTCCTTGTCATCCTTGTACTAGTTCTTTTATTGGATTTTCCCCTGTTACCATGGAAACAGTCTCTAGAAATATTCAGAACTCTCCAACAACTTCTTGTTCCAATCCTTTACCTACTTGGCTTCTCAGAAAATGCATAAAAAAACTGGCTCCTATTATTTCAAAGATTATCAATGGTTCACTACTGACTAGCATATTTCCAGAGTCACTAAAAATTGTGCGCATTACTCCTCTCAAAATCCAAAGCCTGACTGGAAGATTCTCAAAAACTATAGTCCAGTAGCTAACCTTAAATTTCTTGCTAAAGTCAATTGACTGTGTGCTGCTGTGTCAGATCCAAGATTATCTTTCCCATAATAACCTTCGCAGCAAGTATCAGTCTGCTTACAAAAACCATCATTCCACAGAATCTGCTTTCCTTTAATAGGGTATACAATGACTTGCTGCTTTCAGCTTATTCAGGAAAGGATTCTATTCTTGTATAAGTAAACTATGCTGCTTTTGACACAGTCGACCATACTATTCTTTTACAAAATCTTTCTAGTGGATTTGGATTTTGTAAAAAAAAAATCTGTGGCAATTTGTTCCAAGTTCTCAGGTTTTCGCACGTGTCTGCCATGGGTAATCACAGGAATTTTGCATGAAAACCTGTTTTTTTTTTCTTGGACATTGACACAGGTTGGTCAGTTGCCACACTCTGCTACAGGTTTTACATGCAACAAGGTGGTAATTAAAACCAATGTTAACAAAGAATTCTGAGACAAAACCTGTGGCTTAAAATTAAAGGCAGAAAAGGTGTGTCAACCTGTGTCACACCTGTGTCTGGAGCATTCCAAATACGCAGCGTTGCATCCAAGAACACGTGATTTCTTTTGTGATCACATGTGGTTACAGACACAGGTTGACACACCTCTTTTGTAAATGATAATAAGGGTCCATATGTAAAGCTGTACAGCAGGTTGTCTTATATGAAGGTGTATGCGGCTGAGGAACGGGTTGCACCCCACCCCCCACTTTGAGAGATAAAGACAAAAGTGTGTCCTTTGGCAAATATCTCGACAATTAAGCTGCTTATTATTGCCTTAGTGGAAGTTTATCAGGATGGAAAAAATACAGCTATGGTAAAAGGTAGTGCACAGCCTGGGAAGCATGGAACTACTATTTTGTTCACTCTGTCGTGTATCTGAAATAATTAAGTGCCAGTTAAAAAAGCACTTTCTGAGTTTACAGTGGTGATTGGCATTTCTGCATCCTGGTAAGTTGGGCCTGACCTGCAGCAGTAGATCACTGGAAGCACAGAACAGGGAATTTTGGTGAGATAGTTTAGGCAAAGGTAAATTTTGCTGACAAAAAATAAATTTTTGGAACAGGCTCCAATACTGATACTTGATACTGAATACCAACTTAAAGGGAAATACTGCATTTCAAAATGCACCAACATGGCATACAAGCAAAAAATAGCTGCAATCATTTTTAAACCATTCAGTCTTACCAATAAATTCTAGCAAAAGCTTTATCTCCTCAAAACATTATGCATTACAAGAGTTACAGATGCTGCATTATTTGAAATTTTGGAAGTTTGGGCCAACATTTCTTTAGCAACAAATAACTGAATTCCTTCCTGTAAATAACTTCTTTCTATAAAGGAAAGCTATTGTGATGCCTTATTTTGAAATGTCTTCCATTCTGTATGTATAACCATTGGTTTTGAATATACAAAAATTTTCTGCATAACATACACTTTATTTCCCTTTAAATGCTGTGACACACCCAGGCATTAAATAGTTATGGCTTAATAAGTTTGAACAGCTGTGATTTGGTAAATACAGGAACAAATACTGCATATCATTTTACAGAGCCTTTTCCTTAGAAAAGTGAATTATTTACTGCATTAAATACTGACAGCTGGAATCTATCATACACTGGATTACTTTCATTTTGTCATATGAATAATGCTGAAGTTCACCTGCCAGCATTTCTCATTTGGGTCATATGATTGCTGATCAGTGTTATATAGCTCTAAACATATCTTTATAGTAGTGGGCTCCAAGTAAAAGTGTCAACCAGAGTAAAATTAGTGAAACACATAATTGTTGAAAAGAGTGGGGTATATTCTCGATTTATTGGCCTTATTTTCGGTGTGGATTCAATGATTTCATTTCATGACTCATCATAATTGAAAGAGCAGTGTTATATGCATAATGTCTTGAAAACTGGCTTTGTCTGTTCATCAACCAGATATGAGCTGACTTAGAAAATTTTGAAGTTGAGCACCCATATGGCCTGAGATGTCAGAACTCTAAGTAAAGTCCTAATTCCAGCAATAATGTCTTATCTGACACAGGAGCACATATCACTGTGGCCACAAATTGTCCAATACCTGCTTACTTATGGATACACCAAAATGCCCACACAGCCAACATGCTTATTTTTGAAGAAAATCGTGGTATTCTACTGAAGAGCATTCCAGTTTTATGTGGCTGTATCAAGCCATATATGATTTGATCAAAGAACATGCCATATATGAATATCAATATGGCCATATCAAGCCAGATATCTTGATAAAAGAGAATGCCAGATACAAAGTTTGATATGGCCATACCAAGTCAGATATAACTTGATTAAAGAAGATGCCAGATGTGCAAATCAAATTTTATAAAGCCATATCAATATTTTTTGTGTTTCTTTTGATTACTTGTCCCACATTAGGACCACCTTGGGAATGCAGTAGAACTTATCTGCATACCAAAGTCATCAAATACACATGCTTTCTCTAATAAACAGATCTACTTGACTAACGTATTCAAATGATCCGTCAATGTGGGCAGTGTCAGGATTTGGAGCCCTGATTATCAGTTTTGTATTACGGAAGTAAACTCTTAGATATTTATCAAATCTTCAACAAAACATCGAAATATGCACTGCAGGGCAATTTAAAACCGCAATGCTTTGAATGCATGTAAACGTAGGAATTTCTAGGCATTTTACTGTTCGTTGTTACGAACGTTGACAACTTTCTGTCCTTTAGTCAACTTCAACACGATCGACCTAAAAGTAAACTTTGTTGAAGATGTTCAGGCAGCTCTTGCATTTGTGCTTCTAGGCCTTTTGGTCTGAAGGTTGGTCATGTACTGTCTAAGTTGTCCCTTGGGGACGTAGCTCCTTTGGGGAGCAGAACTCCTTTGGGAGTAAACATTTGGTTTTCATCCTTCAGCTCTTCGCCAAAGAGTCGAGGGGACTTTGGAAAAAGTGCGCTTCTCAGCCTTTTGGTAACGATCATGTGTAGTATCTGTTCTTTTCAGCCAGTCAAGAATGGGAACACACATGACAGACCCTTGATGTAAAAGTTTGAGGGTCAAGAGGTTGGTCAGTTAAGTTTGTGTCCTTTCGGGGACGTAGCTCCTTTGGGGAGCAGAACTCCTTCGGGAGTAATGTTTGGTTTCGCCCCTTGGCTCTTCGCCAGAGAGTCCATGGGACCTTGGAAAAAGTATTTGCCAGCTTTGTAAGGCTCCTGATGCTTGATGCAAAGTGTATACTGTATGTGAAGCTGTAACTCAGCATTGGTGCAGATAAAACCATACATACAACACACACCTCTGATCCATATAACATTATTAGCAGACTACATGAGATCCCTATCTGACTCTGATATGAACCTTTATATGGCACAGACATGTATTTTCACTTAGGTCAAGTTATATCTGCCCAGTTCTAGTTAAAGTCAGATACAAGTCCCATATCTCATGCAAATATCGGTCATATGTCAATTCCCTACATGGCACATGAATGAATTTGCTGTATATGGTACATATATGGATTTGCCATATTTGGGATATGGATTTGCCATACATGCACCATATCTGCCCCATATAAAAAATTGAGCTTGTACATGGACCATATATGGCCTTTATGTTAGATCAAGTTAGTAGTCCAATATTTGTTAAAGCCAGATACAAATCCCATATCTGAACTAGATACAAATTCCAAATATGACCCAGGGAAAGGAAAGGAGACAAGATGTTACAATACTTCATAAAAACCTGTGACAGCATGGGCGGTGATCAGGGGGAGACATGTCCCCCCAATATTTTTAGTGGGGGGACATAATATCAAATGTCCCCCCCCCAATATTTAGAGGTATACAGAAAAAATAAATGTAACACACATTGTCGATGTGAATTGTGATATTAGCCTATTCATGGCAGCTGGGGAGAAATTCAGATCAGAAATATGTGATCTGTGTCCTCTAGAATGCACGAAATTGCTTGGCTCCCAATGGACCCCAACAGGGGACCTATGGTGGTCCCCTGTACCAGTGGCGTATTTAGCCTCTGGGCCATGGCCTCACTGGTGCCGAATTTTTTAGTTCCTAAAAATACGTAAATTTTTTAACACAAATTTTACTTCAAACGGTAGCAAGGGGGGGAACACCCCATTGGGCCATTTTCCCCCATCACTGATGCCAATTTTTTTCTTTTAGGTCCTAAAAATACGTAAAGTTTTTAATACAAATTTTACTTCAAAAGGTACTAGCATATATGGCACCAGATTGCATGTAAGGACACCTAATTTTTCAAAAATTTTCAAAGGGGAGAGGGATACCCCTCCCCCATAACTGCCATCACACAACATACTGCATGGCCCCCCGTGAGAGAAATCCTGGCTATTTCACTGCCCTGTACCCCTGGCCAGAGGCCCAAAGTGTTCACCAAAGTGAGTGTCCCCGCCCCCAATAATTTCAACAGATCGCCGCCCTGTGTGACAGAACACAAATGCTTCCTCAAAATTTGATTTTGTGCATGTTTGTCAAAGGACTGAAAATTTTTGAGGACTCAATTTTGAGGGAAGCTGAGATGCTATGTGACTCCTGGCCAGCAATTGTGACTTCATAGGTAGAGTCAGGTAACCCTAACATAATATACAGTCACTCTACTTGTTTCTTATATTACTGATTGTGTAAGTAAAGCCACCCTTTCATTTATTACTGTCTCGATCTAGATGCCACAAAAAAGCTGCTCATACACTGCTGATGAGTATCCAGAGATCTCATGTTACTCCATGATATGGGAAGCCATTTCACAATGAGGGCAAAAGGTGTTTGTTTTGAAATTTACCCTGATTGGTAAACAGTCATGTCATGAATTTACCCTGAACAGGTTATTGTTTGCCCTGAAATTGATAATTTTCTTGCTCACGGGGGCTGCACCCCCGACCCTCTCCGTTAAGCCTAGGCTGGATCAAAGGTATGATCAAAAAAGCAGGAAAAGTAACTGGGGGGGGGGGGGTCTCAGCCATCTGTCAAATCCATCTACTCCTACTTCTTGCAATCCAATTTAGACTCTATATGGGACGATTCCAGCTGCCCTCTGTATGATGTGTTTCGTGAAAGATAAATAAGCAAGGTATTGGTAAGCTGAGACTCACTTGCTTCAAAACAAACAGGCACTGGAACTCCTTCATCCCATGTGCAATTATGATAACTTACTTCCTTATTTCAATACTTTTAGAGTTATTTGTATTATTTGTACATATAAACATTTTTATTATTATTTCTTTTTATTGATTTTGTTACCTTGTTTACTGCTGTTTGTGCAAGTACATGCATTTCCTTTTAAGGGAGAAATAAAGGTTTGCTTGCTTGATTACTTGCTTAATGACTTATCATAATTTATGGACTTACCACTTTCATGGGGGTCTCTTTTAATAAAACATGCAATTTTATTTCTGCCAATTAATGACTGGTCCTTTCATTACAACCATAAAATAATGTAACTTAGAATAACTGCTTTACATATTACACAAACCTCCACATCAGTCATAAAGCCAGGGGTGTTACTCAAAATGTAGTACATGGTGTGTGCTACAAGGAAGGCATGGTAAAAGTTGTGGAAAGGAACAGACCGGTAGTTCTTGCGAACAGTGAGGATGAATCTTGCCAGGGTTGGCAAGTCAAACCTAAAAAAACAGTTAAAGTACATATATATTATATACTTGTATGAAATAATTTTCAAGGCACTGTGGTCTGATCGAGACTTGATGGACAAAAAAGGTAGGATAAGGAACAAAACCTAAGTTGAAAAATATATTTGAAATTGACTGAAAGCATCTCAAATTCTTATTGTCATGCTGTTAAAACTTTCTGGCTACAGGTTTCACAGTTTGAGCTCCATTGACCTAAAATGACAATTGACCTGTATTAAAAACACCAAAAATCTTCTTCTCCACCCGCGGGGCATATCCACACCAAATGGGGAATCTACATGCCACATATGAGATCTGAACCTTATGGTCACTTCTCTTCATGCAGTTTTGAAGGTTTTAACCATATGACTTCCACTGACCTCAAATGACCTCAACCTTGACAATATACAAATAGAGACCTAGCACTCAACATGTGGCATCCATGTGCCAAGTATGCAATCCCTAAAGGTTACCCTTCTTGGGATGTCCATGCAGTTTACAATGTTTGACCATTTGACCTCTGGTTACCAAAGATGACCTCTGACCTCCACCAAACACAATATGGATCACAAACTGAATAAGAGCCATCCACATGCCAAGTGCTGGAGATCCCTCAGAATTACCCTTCTTGAGATGTATGTTTTCAAGCAAAGTGTCCCATTCACACCCACACATGCACACATTACCAGGATTTACCCAATATTCATAAGGTTTTTTATTCGTTAGGGTCAATGTTCATAAGGTTCTTTAGTCATAAGGTTCATTATTCATAAGGGTCATTATTCATAATTGTAAAAAAGGTTCGATGTTCATAACAGAAAAAAGGGTCCTTATTCACAATAGGAAAAAGCTTTCGATATTCACAATAAGAGAAAGGGTTCAATATTCATAATATGGGAAAAAGGCATTTTTTCAGCTTTAAAGGCTTCCTGTATCTCGTGGAAGGGGGCACACCCTTAAAACTCGCAGAGATGATAGGCCAGTGTGATGCCTACAACATGTTGACGGCGTTTTTATATGGTCTATTTAGATTGGCTGTAATTGGTCTTGCAAAGAGACTTAAGTCGAAATTTTTTGGAATTATGAATAGCGAACTTTATTCTCGATTATGAACAACGAATCCTTTTTCCGATTATGAATAGCGAACCCTTCTTTCAATTATGAATAGGGAACCCTTTTTATTATGAATAATGAACCCTTTTGTTGATTATGAAAATTGAACCTTGTTTTTGATTATGAACAACGAACCTTATTCTCGATTATGAATAGCAAGCCTTATGAATAATGAACCTTTTCTATCATTTATTTTTATGAATAACGAAACTTAGGAACAATGAACCTTATTTTTGCCGTTCATCATGTTATGAATAACGACCCTTACGAACAATGAACCTTATGAATAAAAAAACCTTAAGAATATCAGGCTGTCCCCACATTACCAACATCACAATTGCTCAGATTCCTTCGGCAAGGAATGATATATGATTTTGGTAAAATGTTGTTTAACTGTAAGCCTCACTCTTTGATAGGAGGGAAAAAGGAAACTTACATATCAGGCTCAAACAAATTATGAACCATCTGTAGGAAGAGCTCTGGCAATATTCTTTCATATGGTTTGCAGTCGAACTCATGTCTACAAGAAAAGGGAGTAAACAGACACATAAATTCATACATGCAAGTGAAATTTAAGAGCTATACATTTTACCTCAGATGACACAATACTAAAATTTAACTGCAATTACTCATACAAGGAATGACACAGTCCAATCCCAAAATCTTGCAAAAAAAAATTTTAATCCATTTTTCTCAACCTTTTGTTGCGACTTCAATGATTAGTTCTCAAACCATAAAAAATATCACTCGCCACTCCACACTGATATAATCATTGACCAGCAAAGTCTTGCTACAAAATTAATTGTTTTAATGGCTAAGATATCCAAAACAAAATCTCAGTTCAATATCTCACACAATTATTTCATTGTTTGACCTGCAAAACTGTACACCAAAAGTGTGTAGAATTAACACCCCTACCTTTTCCTCAAAAAAGTCTCCATAGTTGCAAAGGCAAATTTAAAAATGTGCCCTCATATTTTGAAGGAGGACATAATTATCCTTGATTTTGATTATCAGTGCAAACACTTGTACTTGTACAGTCCATACTGGTTGGTGCTCCACTTTTTATTTGGAGTATATCTAAGGACAGATGTTTCGGCTTCTGCCATGGGTATACTGTTGTCTGGTAATTAACTACAGTTTGTTTCATGTGTCATACCATATTGCAACCCCCTTGAAATGGGCTAGCCATCTTGTAGTAGGCTATGCATTGTCAATCATGGAAATGGACTTGGAAGATATGTGCAAACTAGGTCCTGACAATTGAGTTGAAATGGATAAATTAAGCCAGTGGTGTCACCAGGAGTTGGTTAATGGGGGAGGGGGGCACACTATGTTGTGATCCCAACTCAGATACCTCCACAGGCAGTGTAAATTTGTGCATATGAGCAAGTGCCGTGAGATATACCCTTCCGAACCTTCCTTTACATGTCCCCTTGTGCAGGCATTGTCCTGGGGAAGGGCTCCAAAGGGAAGGGATGTTTCCCCCTTTTAAGAAATTTTTGTTCGTAAAAGCCCCGGTCACACCAAGCAACGATTTCCCAAAACTTGTCTGGTTTGGGAGTCTATGAGCGATGATACTTACCTCCCTATTTACGTATGTACACCATTATTGCCTGCAATAACCGTCTGGCAAACCAATAACACCGTGGGCATACCTATGACCTAAGACCTAACTCTTCCTTCTGCATTTTGCCAAACCCAGTCATAGGTCATAGGTATTCCCGTGGTGTCATTGGTTTGCCAGACGGTTATTGCAGCCAATAATGGTATACATATATGTAAATAGGAGGTAAGGAGGAGCGAAATAGACTCCTGAATCCGATACTATGACGAATTATCGCCCGGCAGCGAGCTGGTCACACCAACAATGAAATTTGTGCTGATTTTGCAAAGCCAGACAAACTAAGTATAGGCTACAATGACAGATAGCTGGGGCCGAGGACTATTCTACACAATCCCAGTAGTTTTCATACTGGTTTTTAACATGACTAATCCCTTCTTGCAAGGAAAAAATGTTAACTATGAAAGTACGAAACGGGTATCTTCCAACGCCATTTAGAAACTACATTGCCAGCCCTTGAGGCCAAGAACCTAGCCCAGATGCTCCTGTATTAAAACAAACTACACAAGCTATACAGTATCACCACGAGTTGAACACGTAAAACCAATGTATTGGCTACCACTTACTTTCTGTACGTCCGAGCGCTTCATTTCATTCATATCGAGAAGCCATGCAGTTGTTTATCCGACAGAATCGGGCTCTTCTTCCACAAAATCAGAGGATATCATAAACAGGCCTAGGCATACACAGTCTACACAACATGCATGCGTTCCATTTCTATACTGTCAGTGTTTGCACAATGAAGGTGTACAACAATGGTGGCTGGTCGTCGTTTGTCGAGCAAAGAGAGAGAAGCTATGTCACATGTAAGCAAAGCATCTCACTGGCTTAGAATTTTATCATTTAGTTCTGTCTTGTGCTTTTCGCTCATCAAACAATTCGCACAATAATGGGACGATGTTTGATTCCTTTAGTGCTTTGGTGTGACCACTCTGTTGAAATTGTATGGTACCTATTTCTATGCTGAAAAGGTTATAGTATCGGAACCCGAATCGTTGCTTGGTGTGACCGGGGCTTTTAAGATGGCTTAGATGCAAAGTGGTACTATCTTTAGCAAATTTTGGAACCTATCAGATGTTGAAAGATTCTCATAATTCAGTCATTAACTTTTACTTTTGGTTGGGTGTTAAGGGAAGTGTGTGTTGTCTAAGTGGAGGGTGACAACTCCTCCCCTTGAGAAATTTTTGTTTATGTTAGGTGATTTAGATACAAAAGGTGCTGCCTTTGGCAAATGTTTGAACTACAGTAATTACATCCTTAGAAATTCTCATTAGGCCCTAATTATACAGATATTTTCATGAGGTGAACAACTGGGCTAGAGTCTGAAGACCATGCAACCTCTCCATGTCAACCACCGAACATAATCTCTGTGATCAGCAATCTTGGGCATGGGCAATTAGCCAATTATTCACATGACTTAATTCTTCAGTGGAGAAGGACACAGCCACCACTAGCACCAGCTCTGACTGCAGTAATTGTTAAATTGGCATTACATGTTATTATAATAGCGCTACCCAAAGAAACTTGAGCATCCAAGTGGCCAGTCAAGCAAGCAAATCACTTGAAATGCTTGAAAGGAAGCAAAGCCAGGAGAAGTATGTAACATTTCCCTAATGGACTTGTATGCAATATGTGGCTGTGGCATGGCACCCCTCCTACAAAAGTTTTATAATGACAAATACATACTTCCAATCTTTCACATCATGCTACAAATGTAGGTGTATGGGCTACTCGTGATATATGATTGCTCTAGCTAGAATCCACCATACATTGGAGATGTACCTCTGTTTTCGGAAGAGCGTATTGGTCCGAATATAATTATCCTATGGTCATGGGATGCATAGTGTGAACCGTGAGGAATGCGCAGAGAAGCGCACAGAAATTCTGCGTGAGGAAACCTTTCTATGACAAACATCACATGCAGACTTTGCAACAGGAAACTCTCAATTCCCTAATAAAAATTTTCTGCCAAGCAGACCCAGAGTCTTTTGCCTGGTAATTTGTAATTTTGCTTTCAGTTTTTATGAAATAAACCTCTTGAATTTCCCTGTTTCCCATTCTTGCAATGCTGTGCTCAACTGTAATCACTCCTACCAGGGAGCTGTTATGAAAGGAGATGAAGTACTTGCATCTCCTTTGGAACTATCAGGCTTGCTGACCATAAGCTCCTGACTGTGTTGCTCTTGAAAAATTTTCACCACTTAAAAGGTATTAGGAAGTGACGATAATAGTTCTTGTCATGTGCTAGACCTCAAACACTTCTTGGCATGATTCCACACATTGCTATAATATTGCCAGTCATCAAAGACAACAAAAATTATTCTTTTACTGTATGCCAGTGCTCACTTTTGAGAAAGGTTCAGTGCAGCTACAATGAACTCATCCAACATGGACATGTTTTGTGTTTTTAGAAACAATCCGCAATCTTTACAAACTTCATATACAAAAGTTAGACTTACATTAATTGCTAAAAAAAGATGTTACTAGCTAATGGAAGGAATTAGAAATAATAAAGGAATTTGATCACTTAAAAGTGCATTAACAGTCATTTAGGGTAGAAGACTGAAGAACCGTTTCACACTTAAGAGTGTTTCCATAAATAAGGAGGCCAATGTGTGACATGAGAGTCAAAATTTAGAGATTGCCTGATTGTCTTCCAAGTTATATTTTGAGTACCTGTATAATCTCTACGGTAAATGTCCAAAATCGTTTTTGCATTCAGTTGTTCCGTCTATTCATGCCAGGGGATAACAAAAAGAAAATCAACAATATTTAATTCACATGTAACAGAGAAACCAAAAACATTGCTTCATCAAGCACAGAGCAATCATTATTTGGGATAATCTCATAATTTGTTGTGTTTGCAATGGTGTAAGATATGGCTGGGTAGCAACATATTAGGGGTTTCCTGTTTTATCCATTTTGGAAAAAGATGTTGGCCTAAACACATGACGCTAGAAACGAATAGCAAGTTTTAGCCATCTCTAGTTGACCACTCTTAATCCAGAATCTATCAAAGAACTTCCTGTTCACGTATCTTGAGATCAATAAAAATACAGGGGCTTGAACCCCTTTAAAAACTGTGTGGTCAATAGAGCAAGTTTGTTTTTAAAGGAATTAACTGTTGCAATTATAGAGATAAGCTTCACCCGGGAAAAAGCCTTTTTCTCGGGTAATAATTTGGCTAAAATGTCCTATTCAATTCTAGCAGCATGAGTTTTCAAAAAAATTGTGAAAATGGCATGCTGGATGTAATTTATCAAGTATGAGATCCCTCACAGTTATCCTTCTTGAGATATTGTTTACAAGATTTTGCCCTTTTGACTTCTTGTGACCCCAAATGACCTTTCACCTCCACCAAAACCAATAGAAAGTATCTCCTCAACTAGTGAACAACCCACATGTCAAGCGTGAGATCCCTCACAGTGATCATTCTTGATATATTGTGTCTACAAGGTTTTGACCTTTTGGCCTCTGGTGACCCCAAATGACCTTTGACCTTCACCAAAAAACAATAGGGATCACCTACTCAATAAAGGGTATCTACAAGCCAAATATGAGATCCCTAGGGGTTACCCTTCTTGAGACAGTGTTTATAAGCAGTGTCACATACATACACACACAGCAGCATCACCATCGCATAGATTCCTACATCAAAGAGTCAAAAATGTTCAGAAATTTTCAGAAATCAACTGGGGGCACATGCCCCCCCCCCCCCGGCCACTGGACAAAGCATTGTCATGTGTAGTTTGCTGATGGCTTAATCACTATGGGGTTGTGCCTGCCATTTCCTGATATTTAATATTGTGCACACTTAAAAGCATGGTCTGGTGACCAAATTTGATGCTTTCAAAAAAAGCAGAAAAATTTTCTGTGTTAGGCAGTGAAAACCCCATCTCAATAGCATCTTGCATTCGGAAGATACAAATTTTTGAAGAAATACTACATTTTCAGTTTCCCTAGTGCATGATGGGAAATCTGTGATGTCATCTGGGCAAATGGATTTGATGTAGCTTTTGTATTTCGTTATAATGTTGATATCACTATATTTAATATTCCATAACTTTATTTGCTGTACCATAAGTATGGAACAGTTTTTCACTATATCTACACGGAAAAACATCTAAACATTCCAACGGTATCAAATTTCAAGGACAAGGTAGCCAATTATAAAGAATAACAAAAGGAATCTGAGGCAATTTGCCCACTTTGGATCACGTTTTGTGACCTTGAGGGAACTTGGAGGTATTTCTTATTAAAAGTAACCAATCTTTAGGAAGAGATATCTTGAGTTAGGAATGGAGTTTTGATATGGGGTTTGGATGACATGTAATGAAAAATTTTTATCTTTCATATAAGACCCCTACAAAATGCCACCAGACAATGCCTTCAAGGTTTTTATCTTCTACTAGCTTTGGTACTAGTGAACATTCCTCATGTGAAGAATATATGTAAACATACATCGTATATACCACCAGCACTGTGCGGTGGCTGTACCTGCATGGTAGTATACTTACCCTGGAAACTATTCAGTCCCTCATCCCTGTGTTTAGTACATGAAACATGTATGTACACGTTCACAAAGACTGCTGCATATTCATTACACTTGCAAACACAACTTATCACATATTATATACTATAAAGCTTAGTAAATATATTAAGCCAATTACTGCTAGCACACCTGCAGTTGTTCCCATATGCGCATTCCAAAGTAAACAATTAACAAGCTGATAAAGTTTCTCCACCAAGCTTTTAAGAGCTGTAAATATAAAACATATGGTACCTCTAAATTTTGACACACAAGAAACTTGGCAGAGGAATACCTGTATACTGGTGGGAGAGAAAAACACTAGCTCATGCAAAAACATATTGCAGTAAGTTTTACTATATATTTAGCAAATTTCTCACATATTCATGATTTATTTACAAAAGATCTAGCTCGGCATAGGAAAGTGTCTATGGAGTATCTATTGAAATTGCTTCTATGTTTCATTCTTCTAGAGCTCTCTGTTAAAGGTGTGTGGACACAGAAACAGCTGTTTTACTTTGTGAGAGGTTAAGATCCCCTGATGCAAATTCTGTTGGAAATGTTTAAACATCTTTCACTGGAACTAAAAATATACATCTTCAAAATTTGACCGTTTCTGGAGTTTTTCATTAGCTATGCAAAAATTATGACGTGGAGTGTTACAGTCCTGTCTCTTTTTCTTTTGTTATTACTTTGATAAATTACCTCTTAATAACTTACCAGCTAGTTTCTAGTTGGTGTGTAATATGGACATTTCCAAGAGTCAACAGATACTGCCAAAATAAACTCCTCAACGAATACAACTAAGGAAACAGCTGCAGGTTAACATAAGCAAATGATAACAAAACATATCTCAAGAGTCCATCTATCAAAGTCAC
Organism: Holothuria leucospilota; assembly: GCA_029531755.1. Taxonomy (NCBI): domain Eukaryota; kingdom Metazoa; phylum Echinodermata; class Holothuroidea; order Aspidochirotida; family Holothuriidae; genus Holothuria; species Holothuria leucospilota. Next base: position 35,159,986 of record CM055976.1, read on the forward strand.
AGATTTGCACATTTAGCTCATGTTTATTCAGGATTTAGGTGCAAAAACAGTATTGTCTAGTAAAATGGTCAATATTTCATGGATTTTGATGGGGATTATTATGGCTATTTTTTACATATTGAATGCTTTTTGGTTCCTTCCCAAAGGCTAAAGGAATCTATGCAATCCATCTGGCCAGTGTATGTTTGCGCATATGTGTCAGTGTGTGTGTGTATGTATGTAAGTTGTCACGGTGGCTTGTGAATACAATCTCAAGATAGTAATGATGGATACTTCTCATACTTGATATAGAATTATCATATTGAGAGGAAAAACCCTACTGTGTTTAGTGGGGGGCAAAGGTCATGTGAGGTCACCTGAGGTCATAAGCCAAAAACATTGCAAACATGATATTTTTAGGAATGAAGCTTTAATACTTTTCACAGGCATGTGGATGCATTCAGAGGATGAGCCCTATAGACTCATTCATGTTTACAAACAAATGACCTCTGGGCAGCTGGTTGGCAAAAGAGTCCACAAGGCTCACTTTTACTGCTGTCATGATGAAAGTAGATTCTAATATGTCTATACTCTCTGCCGTGCATGCAATCGAGCAAGCATAAATTTACACGAACAAAACCTAATATGCATGCATGCGTTCCTGCACATACTCTATGCCAATTACCAGTGCCAACCATATGTAACTGTAAATGGTCTAATATTGGTAATGGTAGAGGTCACGTACAGGTTATCTGAGGTCACCATAGGTGAAATTCTGCTTATGAACATGGTATCTCTAGATGACAATCACAGACACTTTTTCACACTAGTATATAAAAGCCCACATAGATTTGTTACTTAAGAGAGGGAGGGAATAGTATGGGTTTGTTGGAGGTTGAAACTACAAAAACCAGTAAATTACTAAAAAGACAGTGGGGGCTGTACCTCCAAATTACGTAAGGTGTTTCACACATGACCAACAAAAAGTTAGGGCTGAATTTTTTTTATTGATCCCTTATCATCACGTGAAAAATAAAACAGCAACCTCCGCTTTTTAAAGCACTAAAAGTCAAATTTGGAAATTCCTTTACCTTTGTACATGCAGGCTTGAGACAATCCTTCACAAAAATACATGGGACAAACTCCACTCCCTGTATCAATGCTGAAATCTCAAAACACATCGGGCTGCCGAAACACTGAACAAGGGAATGGGGATTAGGGCTGTGAACGTGTAGCAAAATAATTAAACGTTTAACCGCAAAAATTTGCGATCGTTTAGCGATTAATTGCAATTACCTTATCACATCAGAAAGACTTGGTGTGTGTTGATTGCGGTGATAATTAGGCCTATTAAAAATGAATTGGTAACACCCATGAACCCCAAACACGATTCCTATAAAAGCTTGTTCGTAGTCGAAACAGTAATCACAAAATGATGACATACTACATATGGGCCAATATTATGCACTCTGCCTTTACAGAGTATTCAGATGGATAGAAAACGGAAGAAAAACAGGTTTTGCGATTAATCGCTTAGTACCTTGTACTAAACGTTTATTCCACTTGCGATCGTTTAGCGATTAATTGCTACACGGTTACAGCCCTAATGGGGATGCTCACAGGGAGATTGTGATCTCACTGTTACTTGTTTTGCATGTGTTGTCCCATCATTTTGTCAAGGATTGTAGCTGGACACTCAGTCCTGTGGCCAATGAGGAAAGAAAAATCATGTAATGAACTGGAACAGTCAGCTGCCTGAGTAGAGCTAAGATGCATATTAATGTTGGCTAGTTTAGCTTGGTTCAGCTTCTCTGCCTCTTATTTCCTATAGGGCCAATTATTTTGCCTTGATTAATTTACAATGCCCAGCATGTGCTCCTGTCATTCAGTATTATGAGAAATTTAAATTTTCTGTCAACCATTGCTTCTTACATATTTTCAAGTGAAAAAAATATAAACAATAACATAATACTGGTCAGAAGAGCACTGGCCACTGGGTATGCTTAACTTCTACCCTTCATCCCCATAGTTACAAAATTCAATTTTCTACATGATTTTCAGTGCCAAATTGCATGTTCTTTGTCAGTATTACAATTATTTACAAAGAAAAAAAAAAGAAATAGTGCAAAGTTTACTAATGAACCTAGTGGTTAGCAGGTTCCTGTCAAATTAAAATGTCATATGTCCTGGGGCAAGATGTTTCATCTCTATTGCCTCTTTCCAACCATGAGAAAAATGGGTACCTGTGAGACATATGCATACATTTCAGGATACTTTTAAAGGGGGAAGGGGGTTTGAGCAATTTCTGCCTAAAAGAAAAGTGACAAAATTGCCCAGGTTCTTCCAAAAATCTGTACAAGAAATCAGTTTTGCATAAATTTAGAAAGGGGGAGGGGAGCAGCAGCCCAAAGGCCCCCTGACTGGAATGCCTAAGCTCTGAAGTTTGTCATTTGGCCTGCCCCAAGAGCTGCTGCTAAACCAGTGGGATATCTCTGGGATAATATCTCTGTATGTATACAGGCCAAGGTAATAGGGTGCTGTGAGTGTCATTTCAATTGCCTCACTATCACTGCGGTACATAAATGCAAGTATTGTTCAGTTGCATCTAGGAACGTAACTTCAACTATAGTGCTGCAATCCTATTGTTGCCCCCTGTGGGCTGAGGGTTGTAGAATATGCCCACAGTATTTCCCGCCTGTCGTAAGAGGTGACTAAAGGGAAGGACTTGCACCATTTTTGAGCTGTATTTGAAACCAAACTTGAACTGTATCTGAAACCATATTTATACTTAACCTTTTTATCTAGTTGACACTATATAAAACAATTGTGTTGGTGTGTCCTTAAATCTCATCTAACTAGCAACTCTATTGCTCCCATGTTCCACCCAATTGTGTCAAACCAGAGTCAGTATATGCATCTCATAAATGTTTTAAATATATTTCAGCAGTGGTCGAGTCCTTCATGTGCAAGTGCAAATACAACTTTTGTTTTTAAAGTCCCAGTACGACTTTGTATGAAGAAATACTTAAACCGCCAAAAATTGTCATAGCACGAGAGCCAGATATTTGAAGTTGGTAACAGTTTAAGAGACTCTAACATACCTAGAAGAACAGTCTTAGCTTCTTTCGGGAGTAATCTTTGTCCAAAATGCAGATGTTGAATTCGGCTTGCCAACTGAAATTCGAGTTCTCTCCTCGTAATGAGCTTATCAGTCAGGAGTATGAACCAATGAAAGCCTGTTTGTTTATGATTATTCATGAATAAACAACTATAGGTGCCTTCCCTACATGCTCAACTGTAGTGAAATGTACCCACGTAAACAGTGCAGAGCATTTGCTTGTATATTCGAACGGATGGACTACACAAACAGCCTAGGACTATATTCAGGTTTGCGTAGGCTTAGAATTGAATTGTAGTTAGAAATAATTACCCACACCAACAAAATTGCAGCACAACTAACATGAAAAAGGAGCAAAACCTCACCTGATATTCCTAAGCAAGATAACGTACGTTGCCTGGCACAGCCACAGGCGTTCGAAACATTACGTACATATACTACACACTATAGGCCTATATATAATAAGACAAGGTACGGTAAGATGTTCCGATCTGAGAAGAAGTAAGCCCAGTGCCATGGCTGCACTGCCACCCAGTGCTTCCACACTCTAAATTCATTTCTCCTGAAATGGAATCTAAAATTACCTGAAATCGGCCATTTCAGGAAATATGAATTTAGAGTGTGGAAGCACTGGCATTGAAGTGCGACTGGGCCTACGTCTTCTCAGTAAATATTGTGAGAAATGACTTACCTTGTCTTATCATAGTGCATATAGTGTGTGTACTATATGTACGTTATGTTCCGAACACCTGTGGGCACAGCGAGGCAAAATACAGGCAGGCTGTACGAACATGCACAGCCGCAGTCCAGCCGTCAATGTCACGCAAGTTGACTGCTCAGTTGTGTGTTACCGCCCTATAGCTACATTCTTCGTGCATCAAGTACATCACAGCCTAGCTTTCGCTGTTGGCTGCATCGTGCTGCACAGTCATCCACATGATGTGATCTCGAAGAAGCTGAGTAATGAATATTCATAATTATCTAGAACTTCCCACCGTGATGAACCTTGTGCATATTGAAACAGCCATTACACTTACAACCACAATTTGTTTAAAACAACCTTTCACTTTCGTAAATGTCTTTTTTCTCCAACAAATCATTTCTCTGGTTATGTCTGGGTTTAAGTAACCTTAAGCACCACTCATTTCTCTTATCCAAATTCGTATACAAAGTCGTACTGGGACTTTAATGCAGAGGGTCTACAGTCCAATAAAAGCCAGGATGACCATGAGAGCTATAGATAGTTCTCAGTGACGTCACAACTAGGCATTAGCAACCGCCATATCTGAGGGCAGGCCTGTACGCACAAATGGGGATTGCCCTCAAACATGGCTGAAATACACCTCGTGAAAAGCTCCTGTGATGTCACGTGAGAACTATCTATAGTGAAACAATAAATTGTTTCTTCAGTCAAGGCCTGAGGAATCTTACCCTCATCAGAATTGAAGATAAATACTGTAAACCACAAAAAGTTGCCTTACTTAGAATATTTAATTTTATGTGTAAGTAATGTATCAATATTGAACTAGGAGGGTTCAAACTCCGCAATCCCTTCTTCCTCATACTGGATCAATATCTTGCACAACATCCTAGTAATAGATAAACCTGAACAGCACAAAGTGATGGGCTTAAGAAGCAACAACTAAGTAGCTACCTGTACTCAAAGAAGAGCCAACTAGAGACCATTCAAACTATTCTTCGTTTGTTTTCTATTTTTGCAGCACACCCTATTAAAAACCCCAGTATTCCGAAGAAATGGAAAGGCGAAAATGGTACAATGCTTGCTCTTTGAAGGAAGCTTATTTCATTGAGATTAACCTTAAACTTCAGCATTTAATTAGCAACATGTTAACACTGGGTCACCATATTGGTGGTGGAGAAATGACTGTTTTCATGTCTTCTGACTTTTGCCATCATGCATTCCAGGTGCATAGCCAAGAAGGAGGGGGGCAAAGGGGGCAGCCACCCCCTTCTTGTGCATATTTTTTGTATTTTTTAAAGATTTTTTTTTCATGATATTGCTATAGTAACTCAAAATAAAATGTTTAGATGCAACTTACAAGGGCCAAGGAAGTGCCATTTCCAGCAATCTGGGAGGCATTTTTGGCCAATATTTTCTTGTACGCTTCGCGCCAACCTATGGTGGCGCTACGCTCAGATAGTCTGCCTTACAGGCTTTCCCCCTCCTTGGCAAATTCCTGGCTATGTGCCTGATGCTCTCCTGTAGATCCTCAATGTCTCTTACTGTACATTTCTGCATATTGCCCACATACTTGTTCTCTCACCATGCCTATCAGCAAGTTTCAAATGAATGCTCTTTATTCAGGAAATTTGTGACCTACAGGGTAAATCTCGTCATCCCAGAGTTTCAATTCTCCCAACTATGCAACTTGTAGCTCCTCCCCTAACTGTTTAAAGCTCCTCCTTGTGCAGACACAAACCTATTTTATTGCCTAAGGCCATGTCCTGGGGAACATACAAGGTTATTATGTGTAATCCAAGCACTTTCTTGGCACTGTGTGGAATGTGAGTTACTCTACATCTTTTGAATTTTCAAAATTTGCTGTCATTCAAAGAGCAGTCACCAACTGAGAATTTTGATACCCTTAAAAACAAAACACTTTAGGGTGACGAGTGTCTGTCTTTAAATTTTAATTCATTGTAATTTCAATTTCAAACCAATATTAATTCTTTAAACTGTTTGTTTTTGGTGATGTTAATTGTCAGTATTTTAATAGCCCATACATTTTGACCATCCCATAAAGTGATCATTTTTACAATCAATTTTAATAGGCTAGCTGAACATGCATGCACTTTTAGACTTAAAAACTTCAATTCATTTTAATTTTAATTTCCACCCAAATTCTTTAAACTGCTTGTTTTTGCTATGAATAAATGCCTTTATTCAAATAGCCTGTACATTTTGATCACCAGGAATCATTTTCATATTTCACTGTGGTAAGGCTATCTTTATTTCTATGTTAGTCAGTCCATACCTTTCCAAAAGTGTACTAGAATAGAGACGTACTACACTTCCGCTTAGTTATCAAAAAGTTTCACATGCCTTCATTTCCACATCATTATAATGGGCAGTGTGGTATGATTTTCCTTACCATTTTCTACTAAAGACTGGGCAGGTAAGTATAAGTGCCTTCAAAACTTTAGTTCACATAAAAGAGTTACAGAACACCCCTATCTTTATGAATAACCATTAAATCATTGTGTGATGTGATGCAGTGGGATGCGATGCCACAAGGAACACTGATTGCAATTGTTTATAAATAAAATTTTTGATGACATACAACAAATTGCATTATCAGGCACCAAAGTGCTTGTAATTAGGGAAGGATCTGACTTGTTGGTAGACTTATAGAGCAACATAACCAGGGAAGGGTACCCTGGGGCTAATTCTTAAGAGTTTTAGAATTTGATGAAGATTGGCATAAAGTTTTATAGGTCATTCAACCATTGTGAGCACACTTCAACCCTTTCACAGCCAGATACATACTATTATGTATCAAGTTAATGTACTGTTCATGGCCACTTAAACTATTACCGTTATGTATCCATCGTACCATGCTTGAAATGACCAAGCTAGCTATGAACATACCACCGAGAATTTGAAGTTGGTGCGAAGTTTCTGAACAGCTTCTACATGTAACTTGTGTGGTTGGCACTACTGGAATTTTTTTCATACCTTTAGCTAGTGATGATTTACCGAGCAAACAAAATCGTAACCTCCAAGAACAAGTCAGAAGCAGTGCATATTTTTGAATCAGCATAGCAAGGAAGTTCTGAAGGTGGCCTCAAAGAAAAAAGATGATGATGAAATTGATCCATATGATATGTACCCAAACAATTGTCAATTGTCAGAATGCTTTTCCATAGCCAAATTTGCGATCTCAGGCTAGATCATGAAGATCATGCATCAGTACAGGGACCGGTTCCGCGACTTTACCCAATCAGTGGCCATTCTGAATTTGTTTGACCATACTTGCATTTTAAACAATGGTAAATGATAGAGAAATGTACATTCTACAATTTTTGTGTTCAGATCAACTTCAAATTCAGTTTAGGTAAGAAATTAATGTTATATTGCCAATAATGTCAAGAACTGTGTTAAGCTAGCTGGCTGAAAAGGGCATAACAGGAAAATTCGGAATGGCTGCAAAGGGTTAAGGAACAGTGACAGTTTACCAACTTGAGTGTTGAATGACAGCCTGGCATTGACAGTGAGCATTAGGTATTAGGAGAATTTCTATTGTGTGATAAAAGACACCATGTATGCATAATTGTAAATAGTCTGCCCCCTTCCATACTTCCAAACATGCCTAAATATGGAGTATGCAGGGCTTCATTTTTAAGGAGTGCTGGCATGACTGCGCTCCTTAAATTAGCCCAACTAGAGCAATTCATCATTCTCCTAAAAACTACTGGCGCATAGTCAAACTCCTTAATTTCTGTAGGAGAGCAATGAAACTGCACTCCTCCAAAACAAAAAGAAAAAAAGAAAAAAAACTAGACAGCCCCAGGGCTCAAAATAACCGACCACACCAACGGCAATAGCTATCGTGCCCTTTCCGATGGCCGCGGTGCCGCTTGAAAAATAACCTTCACTGGCGTCCAAAACTGCTGCAGTACCCTTCTGTGCATGACTTTTGGTGCCCTTCTCATATGAAGAATATAATTTTGCTGATTTTTCAGTAAATTCTTCAGTTTTGCAAAAACAATGGGTCCAGAAATTCAAAGAGACTCGAAATACCATACATGTTTCTTTACAGAATTTTAAACGATCAGAGCACATTGAAACATTTTATTACGTACATACACTGTGCAAGATATATTCCAAGGTTGGACAGTTTTTACTGGGCAGTTTTTACCACCTGGTAAAAAACCATGCTGAATTGAACCCGTTAAAAATGTTTAATAGATTTCCGACCCCCAAAAATTGGACTTTCGTGGGGTAGGATTATACGTCACTTTCTAACGCCCGAGGCTATCTCCATCACCGAGCCAATTAATTATCTCTTTCCAACAAGCTGTATCACATGTCATGATCTGGACAATGGCAACGTCCAGCCTTGAGGCAATTAGTGTAACAGAGAAGGGGAAAGAAGTTTTTAGTAGTTTTAAGGAGACCAATACCTCATGCAGGTTTTTACCGGAAGGTTTTTCCCACCTGTAAGTGGGAAAACTGGGAAAAACCTGAAATTAATTCTTAAAATACCATGTGGAACCTGTGGAAGACCGTAAAAAGTACAAGAAAATGCCTTCTTAAGGTAGGGGGTAGGGTTAATCCAAAGTGCAGCCATGTTTTATTACTTTGTGGGTTTGCTAATTAGAGTGTTTTAAATCAAACATCAACTGGATGCTCACATCAACCAACTTTATTTTCCATTCCAGGCATCATTCTAGAACCCACAGAACTGACACAAGTATTTAACTGTTCGTGCCTTCATAGTAGGCTATACTTTGTCATCTTACAGTATACAGTATGTCACATCTTTAGGTTTTGTTACATGGACGGTTTGTCAGCATATATAATGCAACACATCACAAAATTTTCGAAAAACCAATCTAAATTCACCTCACTTGTCCACCTCAAAGTATTTAATCACTCATGCATGAGGTCATAATAATTGGACTATGTGTGTATCAAGGTGAACAGTTGGCCTGTGTGTAATGTGTATGGCTCAATATAGTGGACATTTAATTGGGCCCATGTGCCTTATATAGTTTGAAGCAGTTTCCATTGAGCCACCTCAATAGACTGTATTTGTGGAAAGAAGTGTCTGAGCATACAGAAGGCCTAAAGAATTCAGCAGGGGTGGGGGTAGGCCTATAACAGTTTTGGGAAACAGACAATACCTACTGCAGGGAAAGAGATAATGACAAAATAAGTGCTAAATGAAAAATACTCTTAACCCACAAAAAGTAGAATTAGGATGTGTTAAAATAGCTTAAAATGAAGCTAAGAGACTATTTTCATATTCAATTACGTATGCCTGTCATGACCAGCATTATGCCTACTGTAGACCCTGCATATAATAGACATGTAATAAGTTTTTAAGACAGAAGCGGTTTTTACCGGTACTTACCAGTTTTTCCCGGTTTTTGCCGGGAAAATGTCAACCCTGATATATTCTCACTCACATCTAATGCAAGTGTGTGTCTTCATTGCATATGGCAGTATTGAGTATTGGCATGGCCCAAGTGCAGTACACATAGCTCAAACAAGAAACTGCAGGTTACTGAAACCCTCAGAATCTCAATCAAAACCATATTACTTCAAAATGGATTAAAAAATTAAAAATTATGAAACAAATTCTAGCAGTGGCAGTTTGGGGAATCTGTAAATTTAAACATCAAGTTTGACTTCTAAAAGAGAGATTTTAGTCCCAAAAATTATGGTTGGGTAGCACATGTATGTTACAGACTTGTTCATGACAGTCTGCACACATCAGTTGCTCAATAACAGGATTGATCGTCGTAGTTGATCCAAACAATGTAGGTGGTCAAAATATGGTCTAAACATGGACCTGGCATGTGCAAAAGAGTCTCAAATAACAATCTGAAATATTTCCGCAAACTTCGGAGCAAAGGTTTTTCTCTACCGGGCAGCTTTCTCCAGACGGTCTTGGCACTTTTGCCATTGCCTAACATGTAGTGCATTTAATACTAAGAACCTAACCTACACATGTGTCTTTGCAGTTCATCTACTATACTCAAGGTCCACTCCTAGTGCTAAACAGCCCTTTTCAAAAACTTTCAACAGTAATTCTTGCATTTTTTGCCTTACTAGTTCTTTGATATTGTAAATGGTCACAAAGTCTAATGAATGATATGATTACGTATACTCGACTATATTTCTTGTATTAAGTTTTTGGTATTATTGGCCATATATAATTGTGTTACGACAGAGTATCAAAACATCAACACTTACCCCATGAGCACATAGCTTTGGCAAATTATTATAAAACTTGGGACTCAGTAACTTTTTGATAATGGGCAACCTGTGGTGGTCAGGGAATTGCAGTCGAAGGTCATCTAGGGGTCATTTTGAGGTCATTTTATAAATGGGAAAAATGTCTTTCCCTTGCAGGATCCATGCAGTGACAGTCTTGGGTGTTAATCATTGTGATAACTTTAAGTGTAACTGCTTCATTAGGGGTATTGGGGAATAAAATGTCAATGGTTATCAAGTGGTCACTTTGGTAAACATTACCTGTCCTTAAACATCATCCTTGTTCCAACTCACCCCCAGCAATCTTGTGGTAATACGTTTGGGAGTCTCACAAAAACTGCCACTGCTGAAATTTTCTTGGGGCTCTTAAAAAGGACCAAAGCCCAAAGGCTTAAGCTTAGTGATTCCTTGTCAAATGGGGATACTTTGTTGCACTGAGGTTTATCCCTCAAATTTACAAGTATTACAAGTATCCAACACCTGTCTTGAAATATCATGTTTTTCAATGCATTTGGTCTTTGACCTCCGATGACCTCAAATGACCTCTGACCTCCAATAGATTTTGGATCTTGAAAATTCTGCTTTTTGAGCTTGGGGTAACCCCATATGACAATCTTGGCAATTCTTGGGGAAATTTTGCTTTTTGACCACTGGTGACCCCATATGACGATCTTGGAAATTGTTGAGAAATTTTGCTTTCTGACCTCTGGTGACCTCAGATGACCTTTGACCTCCACCACAAACAATACAATTCTCTTTCTTGACATGAAAAATCTATATACCAAATATGAAAAGTGTTGGTCAATGCTATCTTGAGATACCATGTTTACAAGCCGTTTACAAGGTTTTCGCAGTTTAACCTCTCGTGACCTCAGATGACCTTTGACCTCCACCATAAACAATACAGTTCTCTTTCTTGACATGACATGACAAACCTGTGTACCAAATATGAAAAATGTATGTCATTCCTGAGATATCATGATTATGAGCTTTTCGGCTTTTTACCTCCTGTGACCTCAAATGACCTTTGACCTTCACCAAAAAAATAGGGTTCTTCCTCTCAACATGACAAATCTATAGACCAAATATACAAAGTATCGATCATTGCTATCTGTACTTATACACACATACACACTCACACAACATCACCATCGCATAGATTCCTTGCCTGCCTTCGGCAAGGAGTAAAAAATGAGATACCTTTGACTGTTGGGTTTGGATCCCTTATTAGACTTCATGACAGAGACTGTGTGTGAGGGAAACAGAAAATATTCAAACACCTTCCCATGAATTAGATTTGCTTTAGTAGCTTCAAGGGTGATGGATTAAGCCACTTTCTCTGTAGATGTGTGAATGAAATTTGCTTTGCTATGGCAGTTCCCATACTGTACATCAAGTATTTTGGGGAAATAAGCAGCTGGGTGAATTAGGGCATGCTCAGAAACACTGAAAGACTCTTTGAGCATCTGCTATACACAACAGCAGAAATTTATTTCAACTTTTAACAAAGTGGTTGGTGAGGAAGCTTTCAGGCGGGTGAAAGAAACCTACTGGGGTCTGTAGGACTATAGCAGAACTAAATTAAATGATAGGCTGTCATTTTATCTTTTATTGCATGCCAGTTTTTCAAACATAAAACTTCATCAGGACAAGAGTCTGATTTCAAAATCGAATTGATTATGGTTGCCCATTTCTGTTTAATTTTTGGCTATGGTGTCCTCTAAAATTAACAAAAAGTAATAGCCATTTGGCTGTGCCCCTTTTGATTCTTATTTCGAGCCCTGCAACTTAAACTTCCTTAGAGTATTCTGTCATTCTTCAAACTGAATGACTGCATTTAACAATAATATACCCTGTTTTTTTTTTCTAAGAAAATACGAAGACATATTGCTAATTTATCAGAATAACAAATGTTGAGTGGTTCAATGATTTTGAATGTGTTCTATCTTTTCCAAGATATGGATATCCTGCATACAGTATATACATTGGGCTTTCCAGTTTTATATGCTAACTACTACAATATATGTTGTACAAATGTTGAGGAGAGCAAATTGCTCTCTTGAAAGATTCCAGGAGAGCAATTTCAGAGAGTTGACGATCCCAGGAGAGTAAACCAGTGCTCTCCTGGATTTTGTATAAATGAAGGCCTGAGTATGTGGTATGCTCTAATTACAATTAGCAAAACCTGTCAATGTTTACAAAATTATTTACACAACTTGATTTAAACAGTCTAAAGCTAGCCGTACACTACACAACTTAGCACACCGCAACCCAACTCGATCGCCAGGCGATCGCCAACAGTCGTGAGGTGTGCAAGAGTTTAAGACTGCAATTGGCAGTTTTAAGATCAGTTTTAAGTCGCACCGACTTCAGTCGGGAAGAACCAACATGTTCGTTCTTCACGACTGAAGTCGGCGCAACTAAAAACTGGTCCTTAAACTTCCAGTCGCGGTCATAAACTCATGCACACTATACGACTGTAGGAGATCCGACGATCGAGTTGAGTTGCAGTGTGGAAAGTCGTGTAGTGTACGGCTGGCTTAATACCTGCAGCATAACAAACTCCTCAAACACCTTTCTACATAGTAAATGGACAAAATTTGGGGTAAAAATAGAAAATTGCACAGAGACAATTGGCATGAGACACAGTAAATTACCATAGATTTAATATCATTACAAAGTAATCTGCCCTAACAGACAACAATACTGTACTTGTCTCCTTCAGTCTGTTGTGTACTCTGTTATTGCATGTCAGATTGTTGTTAATGTCATTGGCAAATCTCTCTGGTATTCATCCATGATCAATCTGGTCTAGCTGGGACCTTGATGAGCCACTTACATTGCTTTGACCCTGCAGTATTAAACCTTAATGTGATATGAAGTTTGTAGAGTGTACTGTAAGTGAGCAATATTTATGCATGATTCCAGGATCATTGCAGTCTTATCCAGGATAAAGTGTTGGTTACACCTACAGTATCTGTTCCAACATCTTGTCTATTTCATACATCTATATATTCTGAAAGTCTGTGCACACATGCAGCTTTCATGATAGATCCACATTGTTATCATTTAAAAGAGATATTGAGATAAGTGGCCTTTGTGTTTAAGCCTTTTCCTATCCTTGAATATATCCCATAAACCTAACCTAACCCTAATTGCTTACCATAAGGTGTTGGCCATAGGGGACATTGGAACAAAGTGATGTTGAAACAGAGGACAGTCACCATCCAAAAACAGATGTAAAAACATAGTGGTGCAACTGGAACTACTACAACGTCAAAACTACACCAATTAAGGTAAGTTATGTGATAATTCCATTGAAGTGTGTGATACTTTTGTCAAATACAATTAAGTCATTGTTGTATGATGTATACTCCTTACTTGGTAAAAGCAGACACCCACTTCTAATTAGAATATCTTGGTGGCCATACTGAATTCATGAATGTCTTTTGTTTTTAATTACATGACAATATATTTGTTAATGAATTGTTCATGAGAAACTTTCCTCCATTACATTTAGGTAGCAAATTTAAGCTCTCCTAGTCCTGATCTCACTGTAACTTTATCTTTTTTGCCTCCTGTGCAAACACACTGAGCTCAGTGGTTTATCTCTTCTGCAAATACACCAAGCTCATTGAACTGTGAGTTTATTTACTAACACAAAGGGGGTTCTATCTTTCTGAGTCAACTGTATTATTAGTTACACAATTGGCACACAGAACAGCAGCTCAATAGCCTGACTGAGGTGTGGGAGGATGTGAACTGTTTGCTGAGCTAGTCAACTGGAAAAACCCGCCCAGGCAGGCAACTGGCGGGTGTTTGGGAGCTACCTAAATCTAATGGGGAGAAGTTCAGCATGTTAAATTCATGAGTATCTACTTTCTACCTGTTTTACTATTAATATGCAGTACTTATTTTTTGAAACATCATGACATACTACTTGCAAGAAAAATTAGAGATTATCTGTAACATATTGCAGCTGTTTCAATTAAGGGTTTGGGCAACTGCTTATTTTCTTAGTATGCTGCCATTAGAAAAACAACTACCATTATTGCAGCATAAAAACGGTTGATCATGCACCATGCCACTGCAAATTGGTGAATAGAATTTGGTGATGGGTCATTTAGAAGCATCTGGTGCAAATTTGGACTACAACTAAAGCTTTTACATGGCTTATAATGTTTGTATATACAACCATTATCAACATGTTTCCATAGTAACAATAATTTATAATGTATTATTAATATATATATATATTTCTCTAATTTGGGATTTAGGCGAAAAACCGTATGAAAAAACGCGACTGTTGGGAGAACTCGACCCTTAGGCAAAAAAATCGTTTCGCCTTAACGTTTTACACACTGTTTTATATAGGAATGCGCAACTCTATACTCAAGTCCAATTTACCACATAATGTTTATGCAATTACTTAGCTGCACACCAACTTACGTGCATGTATCCATTAACACTAAGGACTTACGGGCCACTGAAATAACGTGCATATCTCAGAACCAAAAGGGGAAATATAATCTTATGTATTTTATTGTTTTTTCCTCGCCGGTTGTATTGGCGGTATACCAATTTCGCATAACAGGTCCAATTAGCGAATATATATATATATATATATGTATAACGCTAGATCGACCTGTTAGGCGAAAGGTCAAATCGGATTATACAAAAGGCGAAAACAGAAATAATTAAATACTTAAGATTATATTTCCCCTTTTGGTTTTGCGATATATATGCACATTATTTCAATGGCCCCTAAGTCATTAGTGTTAACAGATACATGTACGTAAGTTGGTGTGCAGAGAAGTAATAGCATAAACAAAAACGTTAAGGCGAAACGGTTTTTTCGCCTTAAGTTCGCCTTCTCCCAACAGTCTCATTTTTTCATACCATATTTTGCCTAAATCCCAATTTATCGAAATATATATATAGATATATAGATATATATATATATAATTCCCACCTTAAGGGGAAAGTCTTTATATCATCCTACATTAAGGAGAAAAAAAAATAATAAAATACATCAGCATATATTTCGCCCAACCATCTTCAAGATATAATCAACGTTTTTTCAATGGCCTGCCATGTGTACGTGGTAACAGATACAGGTCCGTAAATTTTTCGACATTGCAATAATTGCATATAGATTGTGTGTTTAAAAGGACGTTTTCAGATACGTGTCCATAAATTTGTCGACATTGCAATAATTGCCTATAGATTGTGTGTTTAAAAGGACGTTTTCATACATTTACGCATACCTATATTAAAAGTGTGTGAAAACGTTATGTCGAATCCGTTTTTTCGCTTCATTTTATTTTTTTTCGCCCTATGGTCGACTTTTCAACAACTTCTTTCACCTTACGGTGGGAATTAGAGAAATATATATATATATATATTTATAATAATAGCAGATATGTTTGGGAAACATTTTCTCCTGGATATACCCTATAACCTATACCTACTGTTGTTACATACCTATTACCTCATACAAAAGTAAGTGATCTGCTTCACTGATAGTGAAAGTGGGGGTGGGGGGCAGGTGTCAGGTGTCACCCATATACTCACACAATTGAAATATTTGGGGTGTGTGATAAGCACATGCAGGCTTAAATAAATGATACTTTGATGGAAGAAATTACACACAACAAGATATACACTTATCTGTAGTAGTTGGAACTGTGATATATATTAAAGGGGCTCATTGAGTTGACATCTACTATTTTTGTGACGAGTTTGAAGGAAATCATTGCATGACAATGCTTCTAATTAGCCTCATTACTGATGTTGCAGTTCCTACCGTTACGGAAAATGTGAGAAATTTTAGTTTTTGTGGACAGGTATTGCATATGATTACTACATAATGGTAAAAAGTGTCTGGTCACAAATTTGTAATAAACGATTTTAATCATTAATAACTCTGTCATTGCCATTTCAGTTGTGAGCCAGATGTTCAGAATCTCTTAGTTTGACCATTTAGCATTAA
Source organism: Holothuria leucospilota (assembly GCA_029531755.1). Taxonomy (NCBI): domain Eukaryota; kingdom Metazoa; phylum Echinodermata; class Holothuroidea; order Aspidochirotida; family Holothuriidae; genus Holothuria; species Holothuria leucospilota. The sequence goes on from CM055976.1 coordinate 35,176,039, forward strand.
GTTGTGAGTAAATCTCAAGTGGTGTGAAAATAATCATGAATTTTGTGAACCAACTCAATAAGCCCCTTTAATAAATTGCTCTACTACTCAGTGTCATGCATTTTGTCAGGGCAAGGCATAAAGGTGAACAGACTTATGCCAAACACTATAAAAATGGGGCCATCTAAACAAATTAAGTCTTAATTACAGGTATCAGACTAGAAGTTCCATCTCTTCACCATAATACAATTTCAATAGCTCTATCAGTAACAATTTCCAAGAAAACAAATGTTTTATATCCTCTAGCATTTCTCTGAAGAGTATGTCACACAATTTTTAAAAGTGTAAATAATTCATATATGTCACTGCCCAAAGGGTAACACGAAAGAATATGAATTGAAAGAAACGTGATTAAGGACCAATAATGTGATTCTGCTAATTTACAAAATTGCCTATGTCATGAGTTGTCTCCCGGTAGGGACTGCATGGTCCTACCTTTTGTTGTCTCTACACTACTGCTTAATAAAGTATAAACCATCTGTCAGATAGTAACTGTCTGGTTAGCCAACTGCTCACTTGACCATGCAACAGGCCTGCAGCAGATATTTGCTAAATCTTTGAATTTCTGCAAAAGCATAATTTATGCTTGAGTGTATAGGTTCGTTTACACCAGATGTGCAGAGTACTGAATAAGGGAGTCTAATTATCTAGCAGAGATGCTGCAAAAAGTTTGTCATAGTGGATACTGGAGGAGATTTGAGTACCTCCAAAAGCATCGCATGTTCACCTTTTCTTGATGAAACTATTTTGCAAGTTATTTGCATGAAACACATTTTCTTTGAAATTCTCTGAATCTTAATCTTGTTTTTAGCTTTTCTTCAAGCATATGCATTGCTTATCTCCTCTTAATCACAGGTATATGAGGCGGGGGACAGGGAAGGGGGGGCTGCAGCCCCCCAAACAATATATTTTCCTTAAAATTTGGGCAATATGCTGAGCTATTTTTCAGGCACTGCATATAAGTAGATACCAGCTAAACTTTTTGGTTAAGTCACAACAGCCCCCTCCCCAAAATAAACTTTAGGCTCCTATGCCTATATGCTCTAAATAATGCACATATGTGCATACGCAGGGTTTGCGCTTAACGCCGAAATGGGCGTTTTTTACGCCTACGCAAAATTTTACTTACGACCAAAAATACAATTCAGTTGTAAATATAAATTTTGACTTGCGCATCTTTGTGACAGAAAATTCAACTCACTAAACACTCACCTGCTGAATTTAAAATATTGTTCACACCACGTGTCCCACTAGTTTACTGCAACGATAAAAAAGAACCTAAAACTGGTAGGTCTAACATTACAAGTTTCCATTCTCTGCAGTATACGTCGCATCGAGGGCAGGATGCACAGTATTGCTGCACTGCTGTACATGGGTTATTCTAGTACTAGTACTATATGTACTGAGTGTGCCCTGTATGGAAACTTATACAATTGTCACTGTGTTTAATTTAATACTGCTAACATTAGGTAAAGCTACACCTGTTGCTGGATCATACACAGAATATATCACATATTTTCTGCTAAATTTTTTTTTGAGTGAAGTGAAAATATTTTTATTATCCAACGATCGTTTCTCATCATAAAAACAGGTCTTTATTGTTTCATTCACACTTGAATTTATCGGTAAGTTGCGCTAATTTTGTTGTGGGCTATAGCCTATAGGCTAGGCCTAATGTTGCCGTTTATAGTGTATCGCGGTAGGCATTGTACATTTAATCATTTACGCCACAAATTTCAAAAATTACGACGCAAAATTTTGAATGGTCGTAAAAAAGAAATACTATCATGAAAAATTAAGACTTTTTCAGAGAAACGCAAACCCTGTGCACAGGGGCATCTGAATATATATATGTATTACATATGTGTATAGATAGTGTATATATAAGCATAGTTGATAAGTCCGCACGTTGGAAACTCACAAGAAAATAAGATGAGAAATACAGATAATGTTGTTGATTCTAACATGATCTCTAAATATAACACATATATGTACAAATTTTCATAGCCCTGGTCCTTAAATAACTACCAATTACTTTCAAACAGTAAATAGAGACTAATTGAGTACGACAGTAATATGGCATACAGAGTGCTAGATCTATACACTGAGTACAGGTGGTACGATTGGTCAGCATTAGAACACATATGTCTACAATCATATGATGGCTAGGTCAGTTAACTATGTGCACTTAAGGCTAAATCCTACTACTGGCAGCACTTTTAGTAGTTATTTCACTATCAAGTGTCAAATTATTACTCCTCCTGTAAATTTGAGGAGCGTTTTTCAACGGGCTGAATTGGCCATCATGTAAACCCCAATTCAATCTGTGGAGATGTGTGCCTGTTCTCAATATCAATTGTGTTATATTATGAGGATTCTTTCGTTTGCATCGGTCACGTTGCCGGGGAGAATCTCAAACTTGAGGTTGCTTAAACAGTGGTCAGGGGTATTGAAGTGTTCAGCAACTGGTAAGCCAGTCTCTTTTGGATTCGATACTGTGTTAAAGGGAGGTTTTAAGAAAAAATCAAATTTTCAAATGTGAAAGAGGAACTAAATCTAGGCAATTGGTGAAACTTTCATTTAATTTGGACATTTAGTTCTCAAGATATCAGCAAGTGAAGTTAATACAACATTTGTGACCCAAAGTCAGCTCAAGGCAAGCAGGGGTTATAGCACCTCTCTATAATAATGTGAAATGGCTTGTTTCTTTCATTTTTCAGTCTAGTGAGTTGATCTTGGTGTTAAAGGGTTAAAGCAAAAAATTAACTTTCCTATGTTAAAAAGGAACTAAATCTATGCAATTTGGTGAAACTTCTATTCAAATCAGACATGAAGTACTCGAGAAAATCAGCAAATGAAGTTACTACATTTGTGACCCAAAGTAATCTTGAGGCAAGCAGGGGATACATCACTTCCTCACACTGATGAGAAATGCTTTGTTTCCTTTGTTTTTTCAGTCTGTTGTGCTGACCTTGAAGTTAACAGGAACAGGATCTCCTCATGTGGAATGTGCAGTTTTTAAAATTCTTATGCCTCTCATGCAATCACATTCCGATAACCTGTGATTGTAGAGGAGAAAATTGGTTGTAAACTTCAAAGAAAAACAAAAGACTGCTCATTAATGTGAGACTATGACGTCATATGTGCTTGCTTCAAGTTCACTTTGTGTTGAAAATATGACAACTTTAACTGCTAATATCTTGAAAACGACACATCAGATTTCAATGCAAAGTTCACCAGAATGCTTTATAAGTACCCCTCTAACATATCAAAACTTAATTTGAAGTTTAGATTTGATGGAGGGGTGAAAACTATTAATGTTACTTAAAAACATACCTAAAGCTACTGTACAGCTCCATGTTCCCACATGAAAAAATATCGTCAACGAAATGAATGTATAGGCTGGGCCTAAAAGAGAAATTGCTACGAAATTTACCCTCTAAATCAGCCATTTACAAGTTGGCATAAGATGGAGCCACACTGGTTCCCATAGCTGGGCCTTTACTTTGAATGTAAATCTTATCATGAAGTTTAAAAACATCATACTTACTCATTTCATTTTACACCAAGTGTTCTAAATTATCTGCTTTGGTGGCCCACATTTTTCAACAGAAAAATCTCACAGGCCACAAATAGCCTTTAAGTTGGTCTGAGATGTAAATCTCATTTTGACTTTACTTAACAATGCCACAGGGACGCCAAGTCTCCTCCCACTTAACAGTGTGATGTGCAGGAGCCCTTTCAAAGAGTCGCTAGTGGTGTCCATGTCCTGCAGGGCAACAATCATGGTGAACAATAGAGGAAAAGCTCTCACGTATTATGAAAATAGTATACTAGACTGAAAGATATGTGCAGGAGTGGAGACCAGTGCCACTAGTGGGCCCGGAAGGGACTTTTTCATCACACTCTCTGACTGGAGCATCACTGGTTAGGACATAGCCTACCAGGAAAATATCTCCCAGATTGCTGGATATGCTACTTACCAACCCCTTGTAAGATGCATCTAAATCCTTCATTTTGAGATCTCATGATTTAGAAATACACACTTCAAATATGAAAGGTTGTTAAAAGAAAATTTTAGGCCTATATTTTTTTCTGCCAAAAAAGCAAAAATCCCCTCAACGTCTGTAAACTCACTCAACTTGGTCTACCCAACTTTTCCCTTACTCAACCGTCACTGATACCTAAGTCAGACAAACCGCTTAACCTTTATTTTGAGATCTCATAATTTAGAAATACACACTTCAAATATGAAAAGGTAAATAAAAGAAAATTTTTAGGCCAATATGTTATCTGCCAAAAGGCAAACATCCCCTCAAAATTTGTAATCTATAATCTCACACAACCTGGTCTACCCGACTTTCCCCTCATTCAACCATCACTGATACCTAGTCAGACAAACTGCCTATCCTTCATTTTGAGATCTTCAAAATTTAGAAATACACACTACAAATACAAAAGAGGTGAATAAAAGAAAATTTTTACGCATATTTTTTTTCTGCCAACAAGCAAACGTCCCCTCAAAATCTGTAAACTCACGCAACTTGTTCTACCTGACTTTCCCCTTGCTCAACCATCACTGATACCTAAGTCAGACAAACTGACAACTGATTTGATATTGGGCTTGTGGTTGAGTTGGGAGGATGCATAGTGGTACAGAGCTAACATATTCCAATGAGGTGGGTTCTGAATCAAGATAATTCCAACTGCTGCATTAAATACCTCTTCAACATGGTGTGGTCACACCTTCAGTGTGACCACAAATTGCTCAGACAGCTAATTACCTATGGCACACCCACTTTGTTTGAAAACTGAGGTGTCTTAAGGCAAAGGGTTATTTTTGGAAAAGCACCCCATCCTCTTCATAAATGTTTTTGTTATTCTTATGTGCAAAACAGGATTTGCAGTGGCATGGCTTATTCTTGACAACTAAGTTCTCACACAAGAGCACTGGGAGGTATAACTTTGGGTACACTTTGGGCCTCCTACGCAGTGTCCTAGGTTCCCGGGTACTTACGGTCATAATCAGGACAAGGACATTCCCAACAATTTCAAATCTGTTCTTAATGCAAAAAAGCACTTTCTTTCCACTGTAGAAGAAGACTAGCCTGTAGAGCCCTGGCCTGGATAGGAGCATGCATGACATAACTAGCTTGTTAATGACTTACTTCAACTTTTCAGATTAAACTTTAAAGGAAAAGTGCTCCAAAACTTTGTTAGTTTGGGACAATTTTTTGTAGCAAAAAATAAAAAGATGCAATCATTCAAAAGAGACATTCAGACCATTTTAGCCCCAGTTCTCCCATCCACACTGATTTCTAAATTTGCCCTTTCATCAATTTCTTCTCATGTGATAGTAATGAACTGAAAGCAGTACAGCTCCAGTATTTCAGATAAACTGTAGGGCACCATCAGATATGCCCCCACCACTCATATCATCTACTGTACTTAAGTTTGTTTTGGCAATGATGACCCAGTGGGACTGAAAAACCAGACACAGTTGCGCTTCATATGCCCTTATTTTGTGATTTCAGTGGACAGAGTTTATTTCACAGACCCAAAAGTCTGATTTTTATGTTAAACAGGAATCTTCGAATAGGCCTATATATACTAGGAAATTTAGAGTAAGACAGCCAAAAGGTCTCATCTTTACACACAAATTCCCAGTATTTGTTAAATTTACAAAGATGGGTGGACAGAGGACACCTCCACACCCTTAGCCACATTCTTGATTGTATTTAGTTTGGAACAATAGCTGCATCCAAGCTTCTTTTATGGAGTAATAGTGAGATAACTGGTGACGATGAGTGCATGCCAAGTGCACCGACAATATCATTTACAACAAATTTTGGTTCTGTTTTGCCCTATTTTAAGTAACACATTAAACACACAGTAACAGACATCAAGTAACACATTGAACTGTGTCTTAAACAAATGGATGATTAAAGTCAGTCCAATATTACACCAATTGGGAGATTAGTCAGGCCAACTTAGAAAGGTAGTCCTGAGCTAATTTGAAATGGAACTAATGGCTCTTGATCCTCGAACAAGGATGCAGCAACAGTTTAGTTTTCAGCAATGCCTGACACAGTATTGATGCATATTGCTTGAATTTTCACTCACCTGTAAGGTGGAGGGAGGGGGTGGTCACAGAACCCTTTGACCAGCCTTCTGTGCTAATGTTAGTGTATGGGAGAGACTGTGTAATTAATCAATTTCTAACTTCTAATCCAGAACATACTGTTTACAGTTTTAGTCTGATTTTGCAAAAAAAAAAATGCCACTGGTATGTTAATCTGAATGTGTAGTAGCACAATTGTAGCCATACTGTCAATAATTTGAAGAGTGAAACTTGGGTAGGAATGAAGGTGGTCCTATCAGATTTTCTGTAAGTGTGATAAAATTCTACATTTTGCATATCCAGTATTAATTATAATTGAATGGTCTGTTTCCCATTTTTCCCAATTTTTTCTCCCGTCTTTGTTTTTGCTGAATACAATTGTGCTAAGTACTACACATTCAGATCAAAATACCAGTGGCATTTTTTTTTTGCAAATTCAGACTAAAACTGTAAACAGTATGTTCTGGATTAATAGAAAGACTTGGGATATAAACCTAGTCTGAATTTTTCCGTTAATATTAAGTTTCAGGCAATATATTCAAGCTTTCCATATTTTCATTTTGCAGGGTGTACTACTTTCAGGAGAGTACATTGTGGGATCTTGCATTCTGAAAACCTTTCTTTTACTTACAAGTACAACTATTCTAGTGGTTTCGATTCCAACAAACGTCACTGGAGACCAGGTACAGCCCACCGATTCAGAGCTGACTCTAACTTGTGGCAATATTTGTGAATATGAGGAATGGTTCAGCAGGGCTCACTGTGATGAAAGGGGCCTGACCTATGTTCCCAGATGCACAGGATGTGAGGGGGCTACTCTGCTGGAACTTCAAGCAAACAACATACAAAGTATCCCACCTGAGCGGATTGCAGAATACTATCATGTAAAAACTATGGACATATCATGGAACCAAATTTCTGTTTTAGATCCAGGCACATTCTTCCAACTTAATCATCTCAAGAATATAATATGTTCCCACAATGGCCTACATATTGTTCAAAATGGATTATTCAATGGTACAGAACACAAACTTTCTCGAATCTACTTGAATAATAATAACATACACATAATTGGTGACGAGGCTTTCAAAAAGCTACATCAACTGATTGCCATTTACCTTAACAATAATCACATTCAAAGCCTCCCACAGAATATTTTTAGTGATGTAACAAATATCAAATATCTCATTCTGTCTGACAATGATCTACATTATGTTGAAATCGATCAATTTAAAGGGTTAACAAAATTGGAGCATTTATCCCTGGATGCTAACAACCTCAAGATAATACCTAAAGGACTTTTCACTGGTTTAGAATCATTAAAAGTAGTTTTACTCTCTCACAACAAATTAATTACGATCCCTGCTCCCCATCATCTTGGTCTTCATCTTGGTCTGGAGAGATTGGATTTAAGAAACAACCATCTGAATCAGTCTGCTATGACCATTTCATACATAGTAAATGCAACTTGGGTGGTTAACTTAAATGATAATCCCTTCCTGTGCGACTGCTTCTTTCAAAGTATCCAGGACTTGTTTAAAACAACACCTGACTCTCAGGCATCAATGACATGTACTTTAACTAATGGTACAGTTTACAGTATCAGTGACTATCTGCCAATAAGTTGTAGTGATATGAGCAAAGAGAATAACACTAGTACCGTTACTAATTATACAACAGTTCTACCTTTTACACCACACAACAAAGGTAAGGACAGTGTGGTGACATTAGACCTATACAGCAATGTGAGTTTCACAACATTACAGAACAACAAGAATGTGGTGCAAGATCAAGAAAGGCAAGTGACAACAGTTATGACTTCTTGTGATGGAATAACTACTGCTACTTTAATTGTACTAGTCATATTCTTTGCTTTGTGGTTAGGGAAATCTATTTGGTGTACAGTTCTTTATATCAGAAGACAAAAAGGGAAAGAGGGAAATGGTGTATCTCCCCAAAATGTTCCAGGTGGAAACAGCCATAATGATGGGTGCAGGGAAGAAAACCAACCTCTTAACATTGAGATTTGAGAGAAGGGTGTGAACCAGTCAGCACAATGTTATGGTAAATAGTAACAACATTATATCTTTGTTTAGCTGCCAGGTAACTCAGTATATATCCTCACTAATTTCCTTTTTGCTTTTAACACAGAAAACATTCACTGAAATTTCTGTAATGAAAGGTAAAATACGATGAAACTATGTTCTAAAATGAATTACCTCTAACTCATTTGTAAGCTTCCTTGATGACTGTTTTGTGCAATAAAATATCAATATGACCACTGACTGACAAATAAAATGGCTTAATAAGAGAATAAGAGAACAGCAATGCAACTGGTAAGAAAGGTTGTCCTTTTTGATGCAACCTATGTGCAGTTGAGTGTATATACTAGCCCATTTATCCATCACCATTACACTATACTATAGCTGATATATCTCAATGAACTTTTGTTTTACTGGGTGTGAAGGTTTTCACTTGGATGTTTTCTTACTAAGCAGCTGCTCTACATTTGTTATCTCAGTTTTATGCTAGACACACTGAAGAATGGTTATCTTTGTCAAATTTATATCACATCTCTTTGGATATGATCACATGAAATGGGACTATGGAGTCCTACCACAGAAGACTTTCTGAAAATCTCTGCTGCCAGAAAACAAAAAGCTTTTTTTTCAAGTCACTGCAACTTAAGAGTACAGAAGACTATTGTTTGGTTATTTAACTCTTTACAAAAATGGTCTTATTTATTGATAGAAAACTTCCAGATCTTACTGAGATAAGAAACTTTAAGGTAAAAGTATGAATAGTCCTTATCTCCTTCCCTTGGAAATCTCTATAAAGAAAAAGAAAAAGTAGGAGGTTTCTCCCAAACTTTTACTATTTATGTTTTGCCAGTAACATGCTGTAGAGATTGCCATCTTCATTTTCATTATGCCCAGTGCCTGAGGCTTTCAAAATGCCAGTTCAAAGACTGAGGAGAAATGATAAAATCCCTAAAACTAAAGTGTTTTGGGAATTTACGAGTGACAAACTTACCTGTCTCCTGTTACAAACTACTGCACTAATCTGCTCTGCGCTTGCGCATCTGGTAGAAAATAACACCGCCCTACTTCCGCTCAGACCTTCTGCAAAGGAGGAACAGCCCACATCCTTCTAAACAGTTGAACAACATAAAGGATTCTACCATTCTGAAGAATCCGGCCCCAGGCCCACAACTAAGGTAAAAAGAGCATAAATGTCTCTAACTTACTTGTTAAGTCCAGGATGTAGTGTTCCCGCTTGGTGGCAGAGTCCACTGATGCAGGTACAGATAGTCTGCCCTGGTACCGTACACCTCGTATGGAAGGTCCAGTTGATCCGTAGAGAACTTGAAACCCTTTAGTGATCTATGCTTGCAAGGCTCTACACAGCTCTGTGGGGAGGGTTGGTGGGTATGGAGACAAATCGTAAATTTGTCTCGTAAATTCCCAAAACACTTCAGTTTGGGAAATTTACTTCACTCCTCCTTACCTGTCTCCTATTACAAACTACTGCACTGAGTGTCACTATGGTGGGAGGTCACTTGTGTGGAGGTCTGCACACCAGGCCAGTCAAAACTGCATGACCAAAGGCTGCCTCAGCACTGAGAGTATCTGTCAGGTAGCAGGAAACAAATGTGGATGGTGTCTTCCATGCTGCTGCCTTCATACTGTCACTAAGAGTTACCTTAGCAAATAAAGCCTTAGAGGTAGCTTGGCCCCTAATGTCATGAGCCCTAACTGGTTGACCTTGGGCAAATGGCATAATCATCTGGACCAGCCATTTGGATAGAGTGTCCCCTGAGGCAGCTGAGTATGGTTCTCTTGGTAAAACAAACAGTTGGTCTGAAGTTCTGAGGTGCCTTGTTTTCTTCAGGTACCACTTAAGAGATCGAACGGGGCACTATTTCCTGTCTTCCCGTTCTGACGATATTGAAGAAATTTCTGGAAGGAAGAGGTCATCCGGGATGAAATCCAGAGTTTGATGTTTAGGAACAAAGTCCAGATCCGCAATCAGACGTACACCATGGACTTCAAAACGAATGTGACTGGGTTAATGGTTAGCGCATACGGACAGCTTCTCCTTCACGCTGAAGATGCGGCAAAGAGAAATAGAGTTAAGTTGTCGGATCTGGCAGCCTGGAATTCTGTATAGGCTGATACGGAGATTTGGCTAGGGAATGAAGAACATCATTAATGGACCAGGGGGGACTGAGAGATTTTCTAGGAGGCGAGTTGGCCATTCCTCGAAGGAGGTGTAGAATGGCTGAGTTGGTGCCTATGATGGAACCATCCGAAAACCATTTATGAACTGCAGCTATGGCTGAACGGTAATTGCACACTGTAGAGACTTGACAGCCCTCCTGGAAAAGGGAAGTTAGCAAATCGGAAATATCCTCTAAAGATGCCATAGTGGGATCTGTTTTTCGATCCAGTGACCAATTGATGAACCTTGAGACTCTTGAGTCATAAGTCTTAAAGGTGGACAATTGCCTCGAGTGGGATGCTAGAGAGGCAGTGACTGTAGAAGGGCCTCCTACTCTGAAGGTATTCCTGATAGTTTCCATGCAGTAAGATGCAGGTGCTTGAGTCCTGGGTGTAGGATGTGGCCCTTGCCCTAAGATATTAGGTTCAGAATTTGTGGAAGGTAAGTTGGTTCATCTATCAGCAGGTATAGAAGGATTGGGAACCACAGCCTCCTGGGTCACACAGGCGCTATCAGCAACAATCTCATCTTGGAGGAGTGGACCTATCAAGTCATGGTAGTACATAGGGAAACCTATATGATGGCTAGGCCGACCCAAAGGGAGGCTTCCTTGAATGAGAAAACCAATTACCTATACAGCAAAGTGCGAAAATCCCGGGAACGGTGCTAAAAATAAGTAAGGAACCCCAAAGAACAAACGAGGTAGTCACCTAAAGTGATGGGGGGGGGGGGGAGGAAGAACCCCAAAACGGCCGTAGAGTAAAGGGGAGGGCCCAGAAGGGAAGAAACAACAGGAATCGGAATCCTACAGACCACCCTGTACTTAGGTGTTAGGCTGTAAGAGCCTAACCATGGTAACCCACACTCAAAAGCAATGGAGTGCCGGGAAAAACCTGCCTTAATAGAGCTCACGCATAAGAAAATAAGCTTGGTACTTATGTTCGGATTGTTGGGCAAAGGATGCCATGATATCCAAATAGAAAATCCAATGAAAAACACTTGAGATTCACTCTATAGCGCAGCGAAAAATTCTACGTCTCACTCCTTGATATGGCAGATTTAGAAGGATAAGAGCTATTCCTCCTTTGCAGGAGGTCTGAGTGGAAGTAGGGTGATGTTATTTTCTACCAGGTGCACAAACACAGAGCATATTTAGTTCAGTAGTTCATTAACAGGAGAAAGGTAAGTTTGTCACATTACATACTTAAATATGACACAACATAGAATCTATGATTTACGAAGTATCTTTTTGCAGTCTTAGATGTAATATACATGTCGGAATAATTTTGAAATTATGGTAAAGGTCACTTTGTGTGTGTGTGTGTGTGTGTGGGGGGGGGGAGGGGGGGGTATTAAGTGTCTTTCATCTGGCTTTTCTGAACATGAGGTTCTGGCTCTAGATATATGCCTTCAACTAACATTGAAATATGTAATTGCTTTGACATTAAGCATGGTGAAATGCAGTCACACAAAATTTAATGAGTTTACGTATGTTTCATGGTGGAGAAAGCTGCAAAAATGTTTGTGTATATACAGGTGAGCATTATATATATTTGGGTTGCAGTATGTGATATCTTACAATAGAATTGGAAATGGACATTGTACAACAGAGTGGCCATACAGAAAAAAAACACAACTTTTTGAAAAAAACTGACAAGAAGCTGTTGTGTATTCAGCAGTAGAGAAACTTCTCTGTGGAAAGAAATTGGTGAGAGCTTGAAGTAAAAAGTTTGTAAGAGGTTTCAAACATCTGGGATGAGGAAATTGTCCATTGCACTATCCCAAACACATTTAGGAATATCCCATTATCTCTACTGACAACTGAAGACTACAACTGGATTGACACAAATTCAAGCAATGCACTACTCTGATTTTTCTATGATGGCTTGCACAGATCAACCAGTCCAGTACCCTATGCATATAGCAGTCACTTTACACACAGTACTGTAGTGTGTGGCTATAGTCGATCTTGAGCAACTGAAGTACAGGCCATTGCAGCTTTTTGCAGGTGCACTAGACAAGTGTTTCACTTTCACATTGGAGGAGGGGCTAGAAGAAACTTAGAAGGGACAATTTTTACTGTATGAGGTGAGATTTGTTGCCCTTTAAGTCAGTCCATTATGTGGTAGGAAACAACAAACATAAAATCATGCCACCTAATTTTGTCCCTTCAATGGCAAAAACAGTTTCTTTAGAAAAAAGAAACCCCCTCTAAGGGATGTTCTCTCATTCTGCACAATGTGAACTTTTAAGCCTCTAGGATTAAATGTTAATTTTTCCCCAGCCAATTATCAGTCCATTGTATGGTAACATACCTGTCAAAGTCAGGAGGTACCACAAAGTTGTATTTGTTCCACCTATTAACCAGCCTATCAGCCTCTGCCTCTGTACAGGTAGAGTAGTGTTGGAGCTGTTCTTGCATCACAGCAAGGATTCTCTCAGACTGCTGTATGGTGCTGTAGACCTGTAACAAAACATAAAATACAAAGCTGAACATAATCAGAAAAAAAAACCATAGGGCAAAGAAAAAATAAGGGTGAGAAAACCATTTCGCCTTAGCGGTTGCACACACTTTTCATATAGCAATACATAAACATATGATAACATCCTTTTGAACCCACTCTGTATGCTATTACTTCTACGTCAACGAATTTACTGTTACTGTATCTGTTAAAACTTACAGATGGCGGGCCACTGAAATAACATTGATTATATCTTGAAGACGTTGGGTTGAAATATATGCTTATGTATTTTATTTTTTTGCCTGAAAGTGAGGGATATATTCAGGTTTTGCCCTAAGTGTCGAATCAGCGTTATATATATACTTATATATACCTACACATTTGCCTCATTCACCACTAAGGGGGAAAATGTGCCAAAAACTGGCACTTGGGGGGCAACCGTAAATAGGGGGAAAAATTTTTTTGCCTTGGTGTTTTCACACTTTTTATATGTGAATACGTAAATGTATGGTAATGTCCTTTTAACCACACAATCTATATGCTATTACTTCTATGTCACCAAATTTACGGACATGTATCTACACACAGATGGTGGCCATTGAAATAAAGTTGACGTGTATCACAAAGACTCAGGGGGAAATACATATGTATTTTATTATCCTATTTTCATTATACCGTGAGGGCGGTATGACCGTTTCACCCTATGGTAGGAATTAGCATTACATATACAGTACACTGGGTTCATAAGAAAGAGTGTCAAAATATTTCCAAAATAATTCTGAAAAGGCTAGCAAACTTGCAGACAAAATCCCCCCATATATTGGGTTACTATTTTTAGTGACAGCTGATATGACAAATAAATTTGAAGACTTCTATTAAAAGCAGAGACATTTTATTCCCAAAATTTGAGCCTATGCTCTTCTGAATGACCAATGCTTTCTACACCACTAAATGAGCGTATGTGCTGAAGAAAAGCTATAAAGAGTATAAAGAGAGAAGAAAAGAAAAGCTATAAAGAGTAAAAATTTGGCATAAATTTCCAAACACGTTAGAGACACATGTGTAGGAGGCTCTCTAACAGCAATTTGCAATGCTTTCGTAAGGGCTATGCTTGTTATTTTTAGGTATGAAGCTCCCTACGATACTAACTTTTAAGATTTAGTGAAACTAGGACTTACATCAGCCTAAGGTATTTTAGTATATTTTAGTATAAGGGCTATCATGTCATGAAAATGCCCATAAGCCTACAATCCCGGGTAGTCCCCCACAGCCCGGGAAAGTCTTATTAGTGATGGTCAGTAACTTTTTAATTCTGTGGTTTTGGTCCAGCGAGTTGTATCTTCACAACCATGCTCAATCCAGACATATGATCCGGCCAAGCCCTAGTAGCCACAAGAACTACTTATTAAGCACCACAAGTCATTATTCGCTTGAACGCATATTGTGCTGATAGAGCTGGAGTTCTGTTACCTTGTTATGATGCAAGCCTGATTAAGTGTGGTCAGCTTCTACGAGAATTTGGACTAAAAGGACTTTCATGTCATGATTGAGCCTATACCGACTCATGGCTCTTTACAAGAATTTCAAAACAAATGCGTACAATTTTTCTTTCAGATTTGACAAAGAGATAACGGTGTTTTCTATGTCCACCTGTCACATGTTTTAGTCATCATGACATTTTTCTATGACTTTCAAAGTCCTGGAAAAATTAGTGTATTTCTGCAAAAATTTACATTGAATTTTGTTTTGTAAAGCATTGAAAACTTGGTGGATACTACTGTTATTGTGTTGAATATTACTGTTGTTAAATCTGATGACTAGTTCAGATTGAACAGGGTTTCGGGTAAATGGGTTTCGGATATGCCGGGTTTTACTGTAATTGAGGTGCAATATAAAAAATATAAAAGAGTTATGTACTGCAAGTACGTCAAGTGCAATATGGTTGGTATATGTATCTTTTTCTCAAGGAGACTTGCAGAGTAAGATATTTTGTTGTCTAAACAGAAATAAGCTGACATTTACCTTATTTTGCTCTATTATGCCAAAAAGTTTTCAATTTTCTTCATCAATGTGAGGATTTACTGTGATATGGTGTGTTAATTTATAAACAGTGTTGGGTCCCCACATTAGTAAGAGGATGTAATGTTAATTACCACACCGAAGCATAAGCTAGGGCTCAGTTTTCAAGTGTGTATGTGATGAGCAACCAATAGAATGCCTGGGTATTGTAACCATGGTATTTCATTTTAAGGTGTAATATGTATACTCATAATACATTACTTTTCCTTTCTGCTTGCTTTCCACAGAAGGTCTGCCATGTTACTGAGTTTGCTTCTATTGAGTCTTTTAACTTAAATATACTTTGCTGGGATTCAAGAGAGTGTGTGCTTTCTTTTCTCTGCCTTTCTCCTATCATTACAACTGGAAATGTGTTACAGATTACATAAATGAGTGTGAGTCTGCTGGATGTCAAACTGTAACACACATTTTAAATGGTTACATTGCAATACAATGTAACTTAAAGCAGGTTGTAAAGCTATCCCAGGAGGGAGGGATAAATCCAACTACTGCTATACAGCACTGTCATAAACATGGATATTAATGGTGTTTGTAAGATGAATTCTTCAGGACAGAAGAAGTCAGAGCCACTTCTGACAAAAGCTTGACTATTTCAAGACCTTCGACGGCGTACTCATTGAAATCATCTTACTAGTATGGATTCCCATCATGAAAGCCTTTCTACTTACTTAATGGTGTTTGTTTTGAAAATTTTTGCAGTCTCACTTGATTACTGGAATAAAACACCCTTAGTAGTAAGGAAGGGAAACTTTAATCCGTGCCTTCCATGTCCAATAAATTTCAACACTGAAACTAATTCCCTCAATTTTTAGATGCCCCCCAAAGTTTGATTTAAACCCTTCATTTCATGTTCTTTCCATAAATTACCTTAGAGTAGTGCAGTGCCAATGCACAGTAGATGGCAAACATTCTGAAGTTAGATTCATCATTCTGATCAAAGATGTGAGGAGGACCTCTTTTGTTGATCATCTGGACCACACCGATGACATTTCCTCTACTGATGATGGGCATACACAATATGTTACGAGTAGTGTAACCTGTAGCTATGTCAACATCCCTGCATGTGAAGAAAGATGAAGAAAAGTAGTTACCGTTGTACACCTGTTTGGGAACAAATGCAGTCACCCACATTTAAATTGTTAAACTTTCATATCCTAATTCATGTATGGCCTTTTCTAATCATGGGTGCAAGTTTTTTTTTTTTATTTGAATCATGTGACAACTTTTTTTTCTTTTATTTGTTTTTCTTCTTTCTGCAGAACTCAAAGCAAAGCACAAAGTGACAACCACAGACACCAGTTATTCACTCAACAGTACAACACTCAACTGTACAAAGAGAACTAACAAAGTGAACTACTTAAAGAGCCCTTAACTCACCCAAACATTGTGATCAATATTTTCAATGAAAGCTCTACTTCAGTAATATGAACCCCCCCCCCCCCCCCATCTCCCACATTTTTGACAGATGGTCACTAAAGGGGAAACATTTTGTCCTTTACAACATATAACCAACATTTTCTACTAAGATAAGAATTAAATTCAAAACGAGAGAAATGTTACAGCCAAATAAAGCAATTTGGGGATTTAAAAGATTAACTACATCAGCCCTTTTACAGTTAAATAGTTTTGCTAACAATACTTTGAATTTCTGGCATGAATTACTTACTATGTGAAAGAATGATAGTTTGTAAGAGAAAGAGAGAGAGAAAAAGGGATTTTGTTAGACTGAGCTGATACTGCAAATAAAGGTTGTGGTGACCTTTCAGGATATAATCTGCATTAAGACATGGTCAAGAAATTATACTTATTTGCACTTAGTACTTTTTAGAAATTAAATGTAACACAACATAACCAACAAAAAAAACCAGAATGCAAAAATGCATTGAGGTTTCGATGATACATGTTCTATTCCAAATAATGCCATGATGTCCCATATCTTTCAGTCACTGGTCAAGTGATATCTTAACATGTTGGAAAAATAATTTTAGGTTCATATTTGATCTTGGGAATTCTTGGGAAAATTTGCATTTTTAATTCTGGTGAACCCATGAGACGATCTTGGGAATTCTTAAAATTTTGCTTTTTGACCCCTGTGACCCCAGATGACCTTTGACCTCCACTAAAAACGAAAGCATTCATATTTTCACTACAATGCATCCACATACTGAGTATGAAATCTACCCAAGCTTCCTACCTGGTGATATCGTGTTAACAAGGTTTACAGTGTGTGACCCCAGTGACGTCAGATGACCTCTGACCTCCACCAAAAAGTGATAGGTTCATCTTCTTACCAAAACGCATCCACATACCACATATGAAATCTATCCAAACTTCCTATCTTGAGATATCATGTTAACAAGGTTTTCAGGGTTTGACCCCCAGTGACCCCAGATGACCTTTGACCTCCACCAAAAACAATAGGGTTCTTCCTCGTACCATAATGCATCTACATTCTAAGTATGAAATTCATCCAAGCTTCCTATCTTGAGATATCGTGTTAACAAGATTTTCAGGTTTTGACCCCCGGTGACCCCAGATGACCTTTGACCTCCATCAAAAACAATACGGTTCTCCCTCTTACCATAACACTTCTACACACTAAGTATGAAATTCATCCAAGCTTCCTATCTTGAGATATTATGTTAACAAGGTTTTCAGGGTTTGACCCCCGGTGACCCCAGATGACCTTTGACCTCCACCAAAAATGATAGGGTTCTTCCTCTTACCATAACACATCGACACACTAAGTATGAAATTCATCCAAGCGTCCTACCTTGAGATAGCGTGCACACAAGGTTTTCAGGTTTTGACCCCCAGTGACCCCAGATGACCTTTGACCTCCACCAAAAACAATAGGATCCTTCCTCTTACCATAACACATCAACACTAAGTATGAAATTCATCCAAGCTTCCTAACTTGAGATATCGTGCACACAAGGTTTTCAGGTTTTGACCCCCGGTGACCCCCGGTGACCCCAGATGACCTTTGACCTCCACCAAAAATGATAGGGTCCTTCCTCTTACCATAACACATCTACACACTAAGTATGAAATTCATTCAAGCTTCCTACCTTGAGATATCATGTTAACAAGGTTTTCAGGTTTTGACCCCAGGTGACCCCAGATGACCTTTGACCTCCACCAAAAACAATAGGGTTCTTTCTTTTACCATAACACATCTACACACTAAGTATGAAATTCATCCAAGCTTCCTAACTTGAAATATCGTGCACACAAGGTTTTCAGGTTTTGACCCCCGGTGACCCCAGATGACCTTTGACCTCCACCAAAAACAATAGGGTTCTTCTTCTTACCATAACACATCTACACACTAAGTATGAAATTCATCCAAGCTTCCTAACTTGAGATATCGTGCACACAAGGTTTTCAGGTTTTGACCCCCGTTGACCCCAGATGACCTTTGACCTCCACCAAAAACAATAGGGTTCTTCCTCTTAATATGGGGCATCTATGTACCAAGTTTGAAAACTGTCGGAGTTTCTCTTCTTGAGATATCGCGCACACAAGCTAAGCTTCACAAACACACACACACATACACCCACACACACATACATACACACATACGCCATCATGACCGCATAGGTTTCTCTTTCATCGAAACCAAAAAGTGTTCAATGTGCACCTGCTGGACATAAGTTCTACAGGACTACAAAACTTAAAAGATTAGGAGGGAGGATCATTTACTTCAGACAAAGATTAAATGCTTGAGCCCTATGAACTAAAATCTGAAGATTTCCAGCTAATAGTTGTGAAATGCGATGCAGTTACATTTCCTGTAATAATGATTAAAAACAACATGAAGGTAACATCTCACACAAATGGAAAAGAATATGATAGCATAAAGACACATACCTGTTGAACCTTGGATCATTGTATGCATTAGGAATGTTAACCACTTCACCTGTCTTGGCCACATGACCAGCAATCCCTTTCTCAATGGAAAATCTGAAGTGTGCAATAAAGTGGGAATAAATTGACTATTTTAGTAGATGAATCTTACTAACTGTCTGTGGAATTTAATGAGTTACCCAATATGAAGAAAAAGAAAATTATGGGGAAAAATTTGATGTGTATTTTTCTAGTGCCTACGTTAATGTCACTTCAGCACACTTGTTGTAAGAACTACTTATTTTAACATTTTTTCTAAAACATGTATGCCCCAAGGACATTTTGGAGTATGGTCATGAAAAGAACAGGCGTTCTTAAAGTAGACTAAAAGTTAATACAAAAAGGGTCTGGAATTATTTTAAGTACTGTAACTGTGGTAATTGTCATGACAATAACAGCAGTAACAACAGGATAGCAAAAGGCTTTGGAATTTTTGAAGTAGTAACAGTAGTCAAAACAAAAACAACAATATTTTAGTTTCATATACCACTTTATCACCAATGATAGGTGCTCAAAGTGCTTTAGCAATATTTACAGTAATAGTGATAGCAATAATAGGAGTAGTACCAGTATTAAACAGGTCTTCAAAGAAAGTATGCTGGGTAATACTAACAGAGAGGCACAAATTAATAGTCTAGCAAATACTTGAAAGAGATTCTCACCTTATCTGTTTCTTTTTTGTGAATACAGGACGACCATCTTTTTCTAGTCCTTCATCAAACAGATCAGCATACAGTTCTTCAGTCTGAGTATCCATCAGAAACAAGGTACATCTGTCAGCCTTGACAAGGTCTTTAGCAAACATCTGGTAACAAAAAACATTTAAAGGCCATAAGAAGTAGCTCCTATCTTATCTTCAGACATCAGCTGAATCTGCAAGATCTACTCTTATTTTCCAAACAAGAATCTCTATGTTTCGAAATATAGATATTACATTTTAAACACAAGTCAAACAGTTATCTTGTAAGAATTCATCAATTCAGTTACAAAATTGTGACACACGATAAAAAAGGACAATTCATGAGTGGGTATGATGTGGGTGGGGGGAGCTAAATTTGGATTTGTGCATCTGCAATTTGCTCTTTAATATTCCACCATACCTGTGACAAAAATAATCATGAATGCAAAGTAGTTTTCATTGTTACACAATCTAAAGAGCTTTACCGTTTTTCTGCAAAATAAATTATGCTTGACTACTCTACAACCTGCAACTTGTTAATGGAGCTAAAGGAAAATAAAAGAAAATTAGTAAAACTTCCAAATTCAAGTATGCACTCAAGTTCAAAGGGAAACTCCACAACACACAGCTTACCTTATATGGCATACATTCTATCACAGAACAGAACAACGGACACTAAAGCAACCAGTTGGAGTGCATGTGTGAAGGCTATATTGTGTGTAAAGTATGTGAACCAAAGTCTTATCTGGCTAGATTCTTTGTTTGCTCTTGGAGTGACATCAATGCATAGTCTTTACTTTTAACTGTAACAATTGACTCAAACTAAAATTTTATCTTACCATGATGTGTTCTGTCAGTGTATCAATGGCCACTATGTCATCAAAGATAACCCTGTAATGGAGAGCAGAATATTTAAAATCTTATAAATGCATTCACTGTCCCTTTGTCCTCTCTTTCAAGTAATTCATATACACTACAGGAGTCAGCAGTAGCAATGTTCTTTTCCGACAAAATTATAAAAGTAATTCAATACCATGGACCCTCTGCTGCCTTCACTAACACTAAGGTATTTACTTTTAATATAATGTTTTGCCCATAATATCTGAGGAATCATGCAATCATATCCTAAGTTAAAGCAAAAACGATACAATCTGTCTTACACCATTGTGAAGATGATTCTGAGAGACTTGATCCTCTCATTAGACTTAGCCATTCACCTCTTCATTTCCTTGGATACCAAACAATTCCTTTCAGGAAACAATTTATTATTACAAAGAACCCACTCTTATTCTCCAGGTACTCCTACTTTCCTTCCACTTGGTTCAGCTTGTCAACAAAATTGGTTGCCCAGCTGGAAAAGTTGCCTGCAAGCCAGACTCAAGCACCCTTGGGTGAACCAGTTTACTAGCCGACTTTCCTTGTTTGCTTTTATTCAAACCTACATATTCCCTGTAAATCTTCCTAACAAATGTTTTACTGTACATTGTAAGCAAATATACACAGCCATCATAACATCGCTCCTGAGCCATGTTGATTGTCATCAAAACTAACAATTCTTGCTGTCAGGTGAGAAGTATATTTGTTCTAGTTTAATGAAAGTTCTTTAATAGCCTTTTACTTTGGAAAGAACTGTGCCCTTTTTGGCATACAGATCAGGCACATAGGTCTTGCTCTGAAGGAGGAAAAATTTATTATGAGACCAGCATTTTTGGAATACAAATGTAAGAAGAAAAAAGGAAAATCTTGCACCATTTTGCATCTAGAGTCCTTGAAATAGGCAAAAATCTCCAAAGGAGAGGGGTATCTCCTCCCCTTTGACCTCTCCCCCAGGCCAGCAAAACTCCAACATCGATGTGCCCCCCCTAAATTGGTTACCCTGGCTACGGACCTGATACAGATATGCTTAGCATATCTTTAGCCAAGTTATCACATATGAAAGACAAACATACCAGATGCGAACTGTTTCAGCCAAATATGCCATAACAAAGTTTCAATGCCTATGATAAGAGCACTTCGAGATTTCCTTGTTTTGCCAGAAAATATACTTACATGACTTCCCTAAAGATTTCAAAGATTCAAACAGGCTGGCTTAAACTGGTTTTACTTTGAACAAGCAACAGAATATGAACCTTACTAAACTGACTGTAACACATTTCATATTAGCAGGCAGGCATTACCTGCCATGGTGCTGTACATGTTTTACAGTTTGCAAATGTAATAATGTATTTTGTCATAACCACAATAAAGACTGGTAAAAGATGACAATTTAAAAAAAAAAAGAAATAAAACAATTGAACAGAGATCCTCACATGGGAAATACTTAGAACAACTTGAAACCTTAACTGAAAGAATTTCATTTTTGAATGTTGAATTTTTTAATATGTTAGTTACAATTTTAAAAAAGTTGTGTTATTGAAGATGTGACCTTTATGAAAAAGACAATACTGTACACCTTTACTGGAACTTGAAACGACATATAAGTGAAAGAGTAAAATATTAACATGAATGGCCACCCTTTACAGATACCTGAGAAGTCCAAAATTTAATTACAAACCGAGAAATCAAAACTGATAAACTGAAAACAATACTTGAGACAAACAGTTCAACAAAGTGTTATGGAAAGAATTATTTGATCAAAATGGTGCAAAGCTGCAACAATGGACTAAAACAAGCTTCTCGCAAATTTGGGTTTACCTTGACACTTCCAAAAGGAAGTTATTGAATTCTCTCTGTTTCATTAGACCTGTGCAAGCCTATAAGTAATACATTACAAAAGTATGCACAAGTTCATTTCACTTCCAATCCTAACTTTTCTGAATGATGGGTGACAAGTTATCTTACAAAAAGGAGAATTTCCCATTATTGAGCAGTGACAAAGATTTGTGTGAAATATTTGGAAGCAAGGAGAAAAGGGGAGTGGGGATGGTGGGGGTGGGGTGGAGTGAAGGACCTTCGAAGCAAAACTTACTAAGAAATGCAAATACAATGGTAGCATTCCAAAAGTATGAGGGTAGGTATCCCCCTGTCCTTCCAGGGATTTCCCTGCTAAGGTTTCTGCACATGTTAAATAAGTTGTTCCCAATGACGACATTTTCCATTCTTTGATAATAAATTAAAATGTTCTACACTCCAAGGATTACATAACATTTCACCCCTGAAAAGATGCAATGAGAATATTTTGTCAAATGGCAAACATTTGTAACAAAACTAGCAAAGTCCTGTGTTTAAATTTTCTTGTTATGTGACAGGCAATGTACAGATGGACATTACCCAAACCTGCCATCTGTATGAATGGAAATAACGTATAGAGTCAACATAACATGCCCCATAGTCCTTTCATTGCTTAAAAAACAAGGATGAGCAAGAGAGGCCACATGCTCTTTTTCATGTGTCCCACTGAGATTTATTTTGAAACCCCTTTTTCGTGTCTACTTGTTGTGATGTTAGACAAACTTTTCAAAATTTCCTTCCTCTGTTAGCCAACTGACTCTAGGAACAGAGAGTTAATTGTATTTACATTGAATATTTCATAAATCTTTGCATTATATCATAAATACTCTGAAAACTCATAACATAAGCAAATAATACACCTCAGGCTTGTGGCCCCTTTCTTAGGGAAGCCACACAAACTCGTTGCTGCGGATCCTCGCGGAGACGGACTTGCGTGTTCACTGGAGCTTGACTCATTATCCTTCTTGTCCTTCTCGGCACTGCCGAGCACTTTCCGAATTATGCACAGCTTCCTCTTAGCTTGTAGTAATCCGATTTCAGAGCACAATGGCCTAGTAAACAGCTTCCCAATTTCCGTCATGACCAGTGCCACAGCTTTTGTTCGAAATGTCTAAATAAACCCATTCAGCACAGTTTACACGAAGCTACGGTGAGCGAGCGCTCAAGTGTGAAGACCAGTTGCTTTTCTTTTGTTAAACTATTCACATGTTTTTTGAACCAAAATAAATTCTTGCGTTTGTGTTTGTGTCTTTCCTTCTTTGATTTCTTTTAAGAATTTTTTCTCTTTTAGATGAAAGTATGTTTTGCAGTGTTAGTTGCTTTGTTTTTAAATTATCTGCTTCTATACATTGAAAGGAAAACTTTACTGTGACCATGGTTGGTCTTGTTTACAAACCAAGAATTTGTCACTATGTGAAGTGAAATTCCCGAACGAAATAAAAACAGGTCAAGCTCATAATTATTCAAACAATTACTGCTATAAGGATGGCATATTTAGTAAACCTTCCAATTTTGCCGAGGCCCTATAAGTTAGGTTCATTGCAGTTTCCTTTTCTTTTCTTTTTGACGCTAACTGCAGGTTTGTAAATATAAAAAAATGGATATCAGTCAGTCTTAATGAGCGTTCATACCAAAACCGAAGTCTGCTGCGTTTTGCGGGTGGGACGCGAAATTTGTTATCTTAGAACGGATGGGGCTAATTTTCATGGAAATAAAATTGCCCCTGTTTGTCCTGGGCAAATATTTCTGAGCCTCGCCCGCAAAACGCAGCAGATTTCGGTTTTGGTGTGAACGCACCTTTATCCCGTTTGGCTAAGGCTCTGTGGGTTTTATCCTTAAATAGTCCACGAAGTTCTGAATATTGTTAATATCGACGCTAATTTTGCAACCGAGTTTGCGATCCTATATTCTCAAAATAGAAACGCCCGTCGCACGGAAGGGAAATGCTGTCAATATTTCTGCAGCCATGTGAGAAGATCTTATGCCTGTGAACAGTGACCGCGGAGACGGTGGGACTACGGGGGCATTAGCCCCCGCACATTTTCTGCCGTGGGCCTTTTGAGCCGCCTTATAAATGGGTGAACTAGCTTCTTCAGATTAAACTTCGGGAAGGGACCCCGTGACTTGTAAAGGTGCATTTTAAAACAAATGTTTGCCATAAAACTTACTCGAAGATTGTTTTTAAAGAAAGTTCCAAACAACCATTATTCTAGTATTTCTCACTGCATGCGAAACTTCCTTCCGTTGCTTTACTAAGGGCCAAACAGCTTGCAGCCTGGTGGCATAAAATGTACGTGGCAGTGCACAAAAATTGATGTGCGATGCACGGTACACTTCATGTAGCCGAAACTAAGCCAGGCCCGTATGTCGATTTTGATTCGTTCGGTGGTGCATCGTAACTCCGCCCAGTCCCTATTTTAGTCCATCCCATCCAAAGAATAACTCACTATGATTTGTTACAACGAATGACGTAACGGCAAGACTGATGACGAAATGAGAAATTGATGATGACAATGATGAATGATAGATATTTATTGCATTCAAACTCCTGTACATATTTACCCGTATACCGTCTGCGTACATGCAATATTATCCATATCACCTTTCGTAGTCAGGATTAGGCCTAGGGACCGTTCTCAATTTTGGGCCACAAGTTACCAAGTTAATTTTGAGGCTTTACTTCCAATATTTTTTGAGTAATAATACATACACAAACACTTCGGTCACACTTGTGTTTTCTCGTCATACTTCAAAGTTCAGGATATTCAGCAACGAGCGAGGGCTAAGGAGCTTTAATAAGCAATGCCTACATTTTGAAGAACGTATTGCCTTGATAGAGCAGTCTCCCTATTGTTAGGCTGTAGTATAGGCCCGTTCGTGGTTCTTTGATTTCGGGTTACGTAGAGAAATTTAACGTATGAAGTGACTTTCAAGTTGTCGACTCGGTCAAATTACAACACTTCAGGGAAGTTCAGGCCTACATCCTAGAAATGTAGTAAGAGATTCTCTGGAGGTATTTTTTTTTTTTTTTTTTGGGAGGGGGGGGGGCATTTATATTAAAAATACCATTACCAATGGTCATGTCTTTAAGGAATCGGAAGTTTATAAAGGAATAATGAAACGATGTAAGTTTCTTAACGATGTGTCTTTCCATCATAATCCAAGCAGTTTTTATTATGCGACATCACCATAAAAATTGCATTAGCAGGCCAGCAGACTTCAACAGTTTTTTGAAAACTTAGAAAGATATAAACTGCGTAACCAGGGACCACGGGTCCAGTTTTGAAGTGGGGCAGGAGAGAGGGTTGAATCATCGAAGCGGCCCAATATGTTCGAGAAAATAAAAGCGTATCAGCCCAGTTTAAGGCAGCCCAAAATGCCCACGGTAGAAAAAGTGCGGGGTCTAAGGCTCCCGTAGCCTCCCTCACCCCCCCCCCCCTTCGTCTCCGCCGTCAGCTGTAATCGTAGAAAACATGAAACGAAAAATATTAGGCAAACAATGTTCAGACAAATGAGAAAATAGGGAAAACACAAAATTATTTAAACGGGAGGTCGGTAGCCAGAGTAGTTCCTGAGAAGTCAAAAAATGTCAAATTTAAGCTGGCTTACTGTGCTGAATTTTACGGGAATGCCAATCGGCTGGAAGATGTATAAGTCTTTCAATTTGTAGAAGACTACGGTGTTTGTAAGTTCCAGTATCCAACGGCAGCTCAGAACTGAATACTCATTCATTCATTAACGGCCAGCGCCCATTTTTGCGTGGCCTTTTTTGGAAGTCATGTGGCTTCGTCACTTCTCGAGCTCTTCAGACACAAGTGACATCATTCATGTGGACCTGGAATATTTTTTCGCGATTGTTGAAGGTCGGCGCCATTTTGGAGTTTGCAATTTTCCGATATTTCACCCTGTACTACATGGTTTCCGAATACCTTTAGCAGTAGTGGACTTAAATTAAAACCACGAATAAGGCTCGGCATGAATCTGGATGGTAATTGCTAAATTTGCCGATATTTCACGAAATTAAATTTCGCCCGTGGCAGCTGGCTCCAACACGAGTGATCATACTGCGCAATATACTGGATATGACGTTTTCTTCGTTAGGTTAACCACACTTACAATAGGCCTATACGCGGAAGTGATAGTACGACCGTGAATCGGCAGCCGCAGGGCCAAAGAACATAAACACGGTGCCCATGTCTCTAGTTTGAATTAAGCCACGAACTGTTTACATGTTCGCTGGCCCGAACGATGCAGTTAATTGTAAGTTTCCATTACAAGGGTGGGATGGCTGAGAACGGGGAAGAGTGGAATGGGGGAGATGAAAAACCGGAAATATGGACAGACTTCCAAAGGACTGAACCTGGACTGTAGGATAAGTTTGTAAATACGGAAATACTGGGCTGGCCAGAGTATGTGTGTGTTGGGGGGGGGGGCGGGGAGCGCACATTAACAAAGGGATCTTTGTCTTTGGGAGGGAGATGTCCAGTGAGAGGGAGTTCCCCACCTCATTTGAAATTCGGAACTTTTCTGTCTTTCCCAAAGTTGATATTCTCTTTCTCTGAGTTTTTTTTTTTTTCTTTTCTTTTTTGGTTTGGTTTGTTGAAAATTAGTCAACGATATTTTTTGAGGGGGCTGGTAGGTCACATGCCCCCTCATGTTCCCTGTGGTTACGTGCCTGATACAGGGTCCAAGTGATGCTTAATACTGCAGTCTGGCAACCTGACCGATGGGGGCGAGGCTGGTTGCACTGTCGAATGGACGAAATGAAACCCAGACCTGAAGCTAGAAAAGGTTTTAAAAGGGGGCAATGCATTTTTGGAGGGTGATGGTATTTTCATGGGAATGCTGATGTTTGGGTTATCATTTTGACCTTTTCTTAAAAATGTCTACAGTGCGAAAACTTTTCTCGTGACATCGCTCTTCCTCCCCATGGCCATTGGCGTGCGGCTTTTTTTTATGAAGGTGAGACTGAGTTGACTTGATGGTCTTTACATCTGAGTGTCATGGGGTATGTTTGAATGTTGTTATACATAATCAATAATGTAAGAGTCTTGTCTTAGTCTTGGTGTCATCATGGTTCTCACTGCACTTATTGGCGTTGGATAATAGGAAAAGTCTGAAATATTTTGACGGTGGCCATACCATGGCAGACCCTTGAAAAGTTATTTGCGGCCTCAAAAGCTTAGGGACTAGTCGGACCATTTTCTGGACTGCTGCCTTAGGAAGTGGCTTTCAGGCCCATAGCCAGACGCACCCGATTCTTAGTTTTAACTGCACAGGCTATGAGAATCGGTTGCCAGATAAGATACTGAAGATGGGAAGGGGAAAGGGTATGGTAGCTTCCAGGCGGACTAAATATTTTTTTTCAGCGGGAGGGGGTGAGATACCTTAAGCTGCAATGAGGAAATGGTTACTTTAAAATTTCTCAGGACGAAACTTTCGCTGCGCTCCGGCCCGGCCCTTCCTCTGGCTACAGGCTTGGTGGCCTGAAGCAGTCATGTAACGCATGAGCATATGGGATCCTCCCAGTCAGGGTAGGTGATGGGTGGAAATGTTTACTTGAATTTTAAACCTTCATCGATAATTCAAAAAATATGGTGTACTCGAAGCACAAAATCTAGGGGTTGTTTCCAGTGGATATTCTTAGACCCATAATCACGTCTTCACTGTCAAAAGTAAAACGCAATATTGAAAGCAGTGAAAGTCCATGACGGCCGTGATGTGTCCAAAGTTTTAACTCTCACCCTCCCAGATTATCGCTACGATCCCACAACTAGACAAGAGCTACTGCTCCTTAAGTAGGCCTACTATAGTTCACTTCCCACTGAGCCTGAGCCATTGGGAAAAGCCATATCAATAGTCGTAATCCCAATTGTCCGAAATAATTTTTAATTGGTATGATCCGAAAAATGTTTTCTCGACGTATGCAATAATTTCTCTTTTTTCCGATAATCCTAAATTTGTGTCAAGCTCAACTGCGCCGACATCTCCCGCGCTTTTCCGTATCGGTACCTTTCGTACAACTTGCAAAACACAAGCTTTGCACGAGTTGTCTCGGCGCACTAGTGGGGCGTATCATTGCGGTCCTGTTAGGAGATTTCATTATTTGTATCCCGCTTATCATGAAAATGAACGTAAATGCGGTATGCTGGTTAAGTGAACGTTGGGATAAAGTATATCAAAAAAACTAATGAACAGATCGTTGCCAGTGTCGATGCTGCATTTGTTCTCAAACCATAATTAAACGCAACTAACGATGGAATCATTTCTTGGCTACAAGATTTCCAGTTTAGGTTCTAGCGCAAGTTAACTTTAGAGTTTATTAACGAAACTAACGTTAGTTGCGTAGCGGGCGTTACTTGCAGTAAATTCTCTAATGCATAACGCAATTAATGTCCGATTTATTTTGAGCTGCACTGTATTGTAGGCTACCGTCGGCTGGTCGGTAAACATGTGCTGGAGCTCATGTTTTGTTTTTGGACAGTTATCAACATAGTTAAGTCATCGGTAAAACCCCAAGTCCAGAAATAATCGGCTTATAGGATTAGCGAAGGTTTGTGAGGCTGAATAGCTATCACTTATTGACGTAATTGTGTGTGAACTTTTGTCTGGACGTTACCCTCTTTGAATAGCAGTCTAGTAGGAGAACTATTCAGGGCTAGATCTGCAATTGTGTGACTGTAAACTGGGCACAAAAGGGCAGGCCTCGGAAGGCTTATTAAACATCGGTGAACTTCGGAAATGGGTGTGTGACGTCAATAGGCATATTCATAGAATCTTGATGACATCAGCTTCCGCGCGGCACCGCAGCAACGAGTTTGTGTGACTTCCCTTAACCACAAAACTCTTAGGGCCAGTTTTGTGTCAGCCTCTCTGTGTTGGAACATACAGAGACACCCATGGAACAATTAACTGCCAAGAGAATGCAAAAATGTGAGGAACAGATATGAATCGTATAGCATTTTGAGGATGTATAACCCTTCCACTATGAACTGATATTGTACAAAACAAGGACAATGCAAAATATCTGAAGATTCTGAAAATGACAGCTTCAGATTTACTCCCTACCTGAGTTTTGTCAATTGCTATGCCCATCCATACCAGGCAGGATGAAACAATCTGTGTTGACAAACCACAAAGATATTAAGTGTTAGTTTTCATGCCAATACAGTGTGGTAAGTGTTAAAGTTTCAATTTTTTCCTTCCTTTTTACGGCAAATCTCAAAATTATAGCAAATATCCCACCATAAGACTTACTTTGGACTATTTTATTATTGCATATTAACCCTGTAAATTCTCCATAGTTACTATTACCTGCTACCATGACAAGTAAACATCAAAAGGGAATGAGCAGTTATGTCACCCCTTTCTTTAGTAGCCTGTACAAGCAAGTTGGACTGCATACATACTCACAAAATATATGTCAGCACAATGAATGAGTGCACACACCAATACACCAGCACCTTAAAGAAAAAAGCTTTTGTGGGATATCTTCTACTGCTAGCAAAAATCTGAAACTACTACTAAAAGGGGTTAAAAACCTGAAGGGAACTGAGGCTAACAGAATGCCTTAAGTTCTGTGACAGTGCAAAAAAGAGCTGATAAGCCCAGCTTCAACAGTTATAACAATACACTGTGTATATGACTTTGGCAGCTGTGTTGCCTTCCAGCATGGAACGAAACCTAAATGTGACTTTATGTGTACATCCTCCACAAAAAAGTCAAATTCAAACCTCACATGTCTCTCCACTTTTAAAAGTTAATAGGCTCTATACCATCCAACTAGAAAGTCTCTTTGAGATGTACCCTTTTGGTTAAAAGGGAACCCACTGGAAAACTTTGTCTGAAATTTTTCCCTTGCTTTCAATAAAAATTGGACAAAAGGAATTACAAAATTACCTTTTGAACCAACAAATTCTACTGAAGACCTTTTCAACCTGTCAATATCCATCTGAAACCCATTGAAACCCTTTGATTTATGAAAACTGGATGAAAATGCCTTAAAGGGCGTTTTCTACTGGATATACTGTGGACACTCTAAGCAGGTTTCTCACTACACTTGACAGAACCAAATATCGGACTGACTGATGTCTACAAAAAAAAATTTGCGATGTTGCATCCACTTTTATTGGAACTGGGAACTGACTTTCACCCATTTGTTTTGGTAAGTCTTGAAATCATTCATAAATTTTACTGTGAATTCTTTAAGGCAAATGTACAAATATTACTGATTATTTTCAAAGATGTACTGATGACTCACATCACTAGTTGACCTTGGAAAATATGACATTAAACTGAACAAAACTACTGGACTACTGGCGGGGGGGGGGGGGGGGGGTACAAAAAGAAAGTTAAATTAAAATTAAGCTGATAAAAAGACATTGCACATGGAATGTTAACTGATTTCAAAACTGAATCTTGTACCATTTGACTTGTTTTCTTTACCTTTAGAAATCAGTATGGACCTTTAGTGAAAAATATGGATGCAAGCTGACCAATGATGACACTAAATTTTCAATGATTAAAACAAATAATGTAAGAATTCCAGACTTTACCTGAAATTCTTGCTGATTAAAGGGATCACTGTTGTAATGCCTGATTAATTCCAAGACAGCTAAAGACAAAATGGAGACATAAAATGTAAAAAATATCAGCTTCAGCTAGATTCTAGGCTTAAAAGGTAAACTGCTGCAATGACTATTGCAGATGGTGGAAGGAATGGGGAGGACATTGAATATCCTCAGAACATTCAGTGTATCCCTCTCCTTTCTCCAAACCCCACCTCCACAAATGAAACATAGAAAAGAATGACCATCATTTCTCAAATAAGCCTGATCTCAGATCCATTCTAGGCTAGCAAGGTAACTTGGTGAAATTATTGTTGCTGGTGGAGTGAACTAGAAATGCAGTACAAGTGCGAGGAAAATTCCATGTACCAGTTCCCCCTCCCCCCTAGCACCTGTAAAACCCACCTTTTTCAAATAATCCTGATTATGCTACAAGGTAGTCATTCCTTAACATGAAAAGTGTGAGGGTGAGTACTTTTTCTGCAGCCCCTTCTGCTGGATGCCAAAGGGCAAAAACCAAACGTTACCCCCAAGAAGGTTCTGCTTCCCAAAGGCCCTACGTCCTTTGAAGGGTCCTTGGATGAGGAAAACTGAATACTCCACAGCAAGTGCTCTAACTACTTTGTTTGTTTATTTGCTGTTACTTTTTGTAATTAATGTTTTGCCAACTCATTACACTTGTAGAGGCATGCTGATTTTAAGCTACAGGCTATCCCTAAGTTAGATCAGGTTTAACGTCCCAGTTTCCAACCAACTGGTTCAAGTCGAGATGACCACTGCCTTTCTTCCAGTTGTGGCTCACAGGCTTGTTTTCCCTACTCCATTGCTTATGCTGAGCACCAAGCACACAGGCAGTAGGTTCCATTTTTAAAATCTTTGGTATGACCCGGCCAGGATTTGAACCCTAGACCTTCCAGCTGCAAGTCGGATGCTCTAACCACTTGGCTAAGACTGATACAATAATCAGCTTTTATCTCACCTGGGACATCTCCATTTGGCTGAACCACAGGAACACAGATCACAGATTTGGCTTTGCTATCATTCATCCCTACACCAAGAGGGAATTTTTCATCCTAGGAGATGGAAGTATGATAATGCTGGTGATCATATATTAAAGAATGAGTTTATCTATTTGATTTTTTGTAACTTTACTGAAGTGTATTGAAAGTCTCAAAAATAAATCACTAGAAACTGGAAACACATTGTTCATGAGCACACAATCATGGGTTCAAAAACTTACTTGGAGATTATCAAAAAAAAAAAAAAATAGTCGCGACTACAGTACTGCTCCCATTCTACTCCATCCTAAAATATTATCCAGTGGACACGGTATAGCTCCCTTGTTCAATTGTTTGTACCAAGTTTAAAGTGTTGATTATCATTAGCCTAAAAAACATACTGTGAACAAATTTTCACTTTTAAAAAAAAGCAAGTGCATCTACAAAGACTATGGATGCTCCCACATTTATTAAGTTTTCAGAGTTTGAACTCTGGTGACCTCAGGTGACCTTTGGCACCAACCAAAAACAAAAGATTCTTTTCAATACAAAATATGAATTATCAACACACCATGATGGAGCAGAATCAATATTTCCAAACTTGGGACACCATCACATCAGGTTTACAAACTTTTCAAGGTTTGACCTGTTATTAGTCCTAGATGTCCTCTGACCTGTACTTAATACTATAAGTCTAGCTACCTCTGACCTGTACTTAATACTATTAGTCTAATCTACTCAAAGGGAAAATGCAGTCACCCAATTTGAATTAGTATTCCCCAGCATCCTAATTCATCACACAACAATATTTTCATTACTGAAATGTTCAATTCATGCAAAATAATTACTATAACTACTAAGCTTACCTTTAATATGAAATATATTTTTTAAGACACATCAAGATATATATTTGTAAGGAAAATAAGAAGAAATTGATAAGATGTAGCTGTCATTTCAAAATATATTTGGGGTGACTGCTCAAATTTCCTTTATACCACAAATCCATACAAAGTGTAAAAAAATGTCCAGGCTTTTCACCATGAGATTATCTTTTGTACCATGTTTTCAGCATTTGACCTCTTAGGACCTTAGATGACCTTTGACCCCCACCAAAAACACATTATTTATCTACTTAGACCACACTACCTAGATATATTTATAAGGTGATACCACATTTAGATATTTAGGGTTTGACATCTGATAACATCAGATGACCTTTGACCTTTTCAAAAACTATCAGACATGTCTAGCCATCATGCCCCCCCCCCCCTCCCCTCCATAAGAAAAGCATGAGAATTTTCTTTGAAACCTGTGATACAGTACATGGCATCACACATAGATACCAACACACATATACACACACATGACTGCATAGATGTTCAACTTTAATAGATGAACATGTTATATGTAAAATGTAACTGGTTGCATTTACTTACCCCAAGAATGTCCGGGGACAGAACACCTGTTTTACTAATTGCAGCATGAGCAACAACAGTGGTCCTTGGTTTACAGGGCCCAAATAACGATGTCTTAACTCTGTTGATGAGATTTGGGAAGGAGTTTAAAGATCTGTTCATACTACATTTCATTTGAATGATTTGATAAAAGTGCACATTTTTACTCTTTACAGGAGTGGTGTACACTCTCAATGCCATAAATAGTGCACTAGCAGTTAAGTTAGTAAAGTCCCTGCACTTAAAAGGAAGAATGCACTTCCACTAAGTCCCAAGATGCACAGAGACTTCACCCCACATTACCTTCAATAGAGGGGTTTCTGGTTCACCATGTCACATGATTGCATGTCTCTTTGGTTTTGAAGGGCACGCGTCCATTGTGTCACAGTATGTATCTATGGTTATGCCGTGCGTGTGTGCTATAAATACCCTTTCTGCAGGTGTTTTGCCCTTCAGTGCCTGGGAATCCCACTCATACGAGGTCACATGAAGTCCCTCTATACTGCTGATATATGTGTCTAATGTCTTAATGTGCAAGGACCTTATTTTACCATGAATGGAAACAAAATTTTATCCATACCTTCCATTAACGTTAGTACACAGATGGAGGTCCTGAAAATAACACAAAAGTATACATCCATGTGAATTATGTGTTTCAGAGTAAAATTATCATTTCAGCAAAAAATTGTGAGTGTTTGAACAATTAATGCCTGTTGCCATGAGAAACACATTATCATTTCCTTTGTTTTATTGTCTCACTTTTGAAGAACACTTTCTTTATAATTTATAAGCTGAAAAGAAATTCATATGCAATTAAACTAGTTATTGATCTTCAGATGTGCACAATATGAAAGGTACAATTCTTGCTGCTAGCAAAGACACAGCATCTTCATTGCTGGAAAACTGACATTTTAACCAGTGCTGTAAAGATAATTTAGTTTCACCATCAGTGTTTTGGTGATGTTCATAAGTACTAAATCCAGCAGCAGATTGTCAAGATTACGCTTTCCTTAGAATCAGAAAGGTTCTTGATCTGCATATTGCATGTTATTTTCACTGATTTTATTTCAAGTCACTCTTTACACCAGTCTTACAGGGCAGAGAAATGGCAAAGAAGTGAAGATTTAACTCACAAAATTTTGTGCTCCAACCATAAACAGGAAGTATTCATCAGCATTAACAGCTGTAAAAAGTAACAACATGAGTAGATGTTTCACTTTTCTTCACTCAATACAATAACTGCTTTAAATTACACACTAAGCATGCAGTTACTACATAAAAGAGGAATAAAAAGTTGTACTAGTGTTGTCTTTGTTGTGTGTAAAGTAATCATACATGAACTGCAATTACCAGAAAACCAACCAAAACACAATTACTCTTATACTTCATTCATTCTGCAATTTGGTTTAATGGTGAATAGAGTATTTACTTTTTCACATCGCAAGAGACTACATTGAAAAAACATCTTTCAATATTTTGTTTTCACTTTACTGTCAACACAATTTCTCATCTGCTTAATGAAGGATTTTGGTGTTATTATGTCTACAGTTGCAAGGTAAACTCAACTTTCTAGTAAAGCCACTTTATGAGCGAATAATTACGAGCAATATGTTTATAAACTGTGTGATTAAGATTTCTGTACTTTCTCATAATACTACATTCAAGGAAATGAGCAGTCTGCAAAACTTATATTAAACATCAGCCACATCTTACAAATCTATAATCTAATTTCCCTTAAATGAGTACCTTGCATAATGTTGTAGTTAGTAAGTTAGTTAGATGAGGTTTAACGGCCCAGTTTCCAACCAACTGGTTCAAGTTGAGCCGGCCACGGCCTTTTTTCCAGTTGTGGCTCACTGGCTTGTTTTCCCTTACTCCATTGCTTATGCGGAGCATCATGCACAATGGCAGTAGGTTCCATTTTTAAAGTCTTTGGTATGACTTGACCTGGGAATCAAACCCGGGCCTCCCGCGTGAGAGGCACTAGACCAAACACACGGTCTGCATAATGTTGTAGAACCAAACTTCTGCATGTAAAATGGTAAACCAAGAAGTTACTATGTATAAATTCAACAATCTAGTCACAAAAAATATTGTCACATGGTTAAAAAGAGTCATACATTAATTACGACACCAGGGAATACTAATTCAAATTAGGGGGACAGCATTTTCTCTTTAACTACATGTGTAACAAAAAGTGACATTCAATTTTGGGATGGTCAATGTTCACAATGTCATACATCCTATTGCTTTAAATTTTGGATCCACATTTCAAGTGTCCCAATTATTCACCAGGAATCATGGTGTGTTTTTCTGCCTTAGTATAGTGGGGCAAACATTCAACCCAATAATCTATACCTACGTGGTAGGGTTTTGAAGATACATGATACACATCCTAAACAATTTTCTGCTCTGCCTGTCCTAGCGAACTTGATCCACCCTTTGTCTTTGCAATTTTACTGATGTATGGACTGAGGTACCTCTATCACAAGTGTACTTGCAGCACATGTGTTCTGCCACTGTGTTCATTCCAAAGCAGAACTTAAGGCCAGTTAGTCACATAATTAGCTTTACATATTCTTAATTTCATTGATTCAACAAAAATAGATATAAACAGAGCTTCAATCTTGGACAAAACTGTTGGAACACCTCCCACCGTTGTACCACGTACAATATGATGTCGTGCACAATTTATGAACTCTCGTCCCCGGTACAATGTTGTGCACAATTTACGAAAACCCCCTTCCCTAGTACAATGTTGTGTCCAGACGAAAGCAGTGCATTTTCAATTAACATTATTGTCTTCATGCAACACTGTACAGGGGAGCCGGGGTGCAGGGGTGTTCCAACGAGTTTTGTCCAAGATTGTAACTGAACAGCCAATCCTGTGGAGCATGACGAGAAGTATCATGTAAAGAACTGTGACACTCAGTGGCCATGCAGACCAGGAGATAATGTCACCTCGCTTGGCTAGCTTCTGCTCCTTATTTCCCAAGGGGCTAGTATTCCCAGATGATGTTTTACTCACTGTTTGCAAGACACAAAGCTGTTTCCATTGCCAAGTCTGGTACGTGCTGTTGTTCCTCCAGATTTTTAACATGATCAGAGGTGACATGGCTCATATCCTTCTGACTTTTACAATTTGAGTCATCCTCTGAAGAAGGACAGACACCTAATGATTAGGAAAGATAAGAAGGAGCCAATGTAGCATATTCCAGTAAAATGCTGAATGATATTCTGAAAAATACCATTACCAATGAATATGTTTACAAATGTGATGTAATATTTTAGCTTTTCAAATAAGGTACAAAAACTTTCAACATCCCACAATTACAAACTGTGAAACACATTACAGTAGGTTGCTTTGTGTTAGCAACTTATACCTAGACATATTTCTTCTAGAAAGTATCCATCATTGCCTCATTACCAAAGAGTGCTTTCAACAGTAAGTCTTCTTGTTTTTAATTAGTTTAGCCTATATATCATATATTTTTGTATACCTCACTAAAAAGTCTTATATCGGACTACTTCAAAGTTCCAACTGTTCCTCTCTCACAAATGCAGTCTGGTAATTTAAAAGGTCAACTCTACCCATTACACTTTCGTTTATTAAAAAGAAACTGAAAAGGGGAGGGGTACATTGTAACTCTACACCTAACTTTGTACAAAACATTGCTGATACCATATACTTTAAGGACCCATCAAGATTTTGACAGAAATATTTTTAGAACATCATTTTTTCCAAAAGGATGTCAGTCACCAGTAGCTACCTTTTCCTTGGGTAAAGATTTTGAAGCACAATGAATTTGGAGAATCTTGGAATGCTTGCACTGCAGAGTACTTCATTAAAATCGTTTGAGAGCCACTGTGATATCACATTCATTTTTTCTAAATATATTCTTGATACTAGATACAAGGTGTGTAACTGTAGTCTGACAAATTTCCCACAGATGCTCTTTGAAAAGTTGCAGTGGATTTTAAAGGAAATTTTAAGGTGAAAATTGCTATAAAGTCATATAAAGTCTATGACTCACCTCCCTAACTAACAGGTTGACTCAGGTCCCTGTTCTCTGATTTCATAAAACAAAGTTAAAAACTTACTTCAAAATATTTAAATCTGGAAACAAAAAGGGCAATAGATGTAGGGGATTCAATTAGGGAACCCATTGCCAACTTACCACCTCGACCTTTCACCTGCTTCTTCCCTCTTCCTTCTTTGTGGTCTTCTGAGAGATCAAACCAGCTCTGGATATCCTCCAGCTGAAAGTGTTTTGTCACATGTTCTTTGACAATCCAAGGTTTTGCAGACAGATAGGTCTTTACATCATCTGAATTCAGGTAAACTGTCAGAGTAAGCAAGTTTGGATTGTTGGTTGGACTTATAATTGATTTGAGGAACAACAGAAGTAAATTCCACTAAAGGGTGAACGTACATGCATCAAAGGGGATAAACTCTTAGGCATAATTAAAGGAAAAAATGCAACCAGAACACTTTACAAAAGTTTCAATGGTAATTACCATTGAAACTACAGTACTTTAAAGTATGTACATCCGTCATGCAGCACCCACTACTCAATAGTATTATATTGAAGTGAGAGTAAATCTGAGGTCATGTAGTAGCTTACCCTTCAGATGGACTTAAGATTTAGTTCTCAAATTTGACATGCATCTTAATTCCCTATCCTGAATTCAGCTTCTTTAAATATCAACGCTACACATCATTTGTCTAGCTTACTAGCATACTCATATGACAAGAGGTGACTGACATCATTCTATAGTATATGTGTGTGTTGGTTATGCATACACGGACATTCTAAGTTAGGTGCATTGACATGATTCTAAAGGCATTGAAGATACAACACATCTGTGTACAGATAAAGTCACCCACAAGATTCCTCTAGTTGAACATACTTTGGCATTGACCACAGCTTGATCACTCTCCATCTCTCCAATTAATTTATTCTAATGTTAGGATCTCTGGAAGCATCCTCAAGGGCGTCTCATTCACCAAAAAGCAAAAGATCATCATGAACGATCTTACCCCTGGGAGACCCTTAATTGCTTGGTCTCTCCTCCTCTGGTACTGTTCAAGAGCAGTGAGATTCCGAAACACATCCACAGTCATTTATACTCACCAACTGGGTGTATTCAGAATGCAGTAAGCAGGGTTTGCACTTGCTTTTCAAATATGGGAGGGAATGTCCCTACCTGAGAATAATTTTGGGAGGGATTTGTCAGAAGAAGACAGGGATCTACATTTTAATAATGTTCAGCTCACTGCTAGGCTGTGATGCACTGTAATATAAGTGGAAAAAACTTAAAAGGGTATGTGGGACTGGTGGGTCAGTGAAAATTGAAGCCCTACCTTTGAAGCATGCAAAGCTAAAAGAGCTCCATGCAGTTCCTGCTGGACGAGTAAGTCCATTGTCATGGCCTCACAGGTTATACACCATGCATGAAAATGACCAATACAGATGACCACTGACCTTAAAATTCTTAGCACTAGTATAAATGGAACAATCAAACCACTTATGTCATGACTAAACACCCCAGACTGTCACTGCATGGGCATGAATCTTTAAGACACAAAGTAAGTTTTGTTTATTTATAAAAGACCCCAAATTTACCTATAGATGACCTTTGAGTCCAATCCTGCCCACCACTGATAACCCTTTATCCTTGTATCACCAAATTCAAGTTTCACTAAAATTTGTCCAAGCATGTGCTCATGGGGTGAGTCTGAATTTATTTAACACTCTTGTAACAGTGATACTGTGGAAAATTTGTACTGTAGCTAAAAAGTGTTAAAATGATGTGAGAAGTTAAGACAATTAGTAACCATGTCATCCTATAGAAATAAATAAGACATTCTAACATAACATGTCACAGACAGTGTTTGCGCTAAGAAATTGAACCTGGGAGGGAATTCCCTCTCTATAATTTTTTTGGGGGAGGGATTTTCAAAATCAAGGAGGGGGTTATCACTTGGTAAAGATACTATTGCAATTTAATGTGTGTATTATAATTGTAGTTAGGATCTCAGCTGCAGAAAAGTGTGCGGGATTTTCCCACATAAGATTTATTTTTGTGCGGGATTCGAAAGACAAAAGCGGGATTCACGCAATCCCGCGCCTTAGCGCGAACACTGGTCACAGAACAAGTAAAACACTTCAAATTTGCAAGCAAAAATTATTGAAAGCTTCTTATAAGCCCTGCAGCTCTAGCAGTACAGGTAGCTAGGCTGCAGAGACACATTTGTAGCTTAGGTTCAGGGTACAGGTAGACGTTACTTGTTAGGCAATGCCAAAAGTGCCATATGCTTCTCTGGCAAAAATTGCCTCATACAAAAAGACCTACCAACTGAAACTTGCAATATACATCTGAGGTTTTTGCACTTGTCAAGTTGTCAGGTCCACAGTTCAGGGGTTTTTAACCAATTCGGTAATTTATTTTCAATACTTACAATGAGAGAACCTATTCTTGTCTAATTGAGACATTGTCTATACAGTGTGCACTATGTGAAGAGAGCTGTAACTTGCTATGTAGTACAGTAGGGTAGTGTGTGGAATATTGTAACATTACAAGGAATATTCCTGTACATTTAATACATATGGCAAGATGCCTCGGCAAAGATTCCATAATGATGTACCCATACTTGAGGCTCATTAGCATACTGATGTAAACAAGCTTCCTTCGCTACATAGTAAATTCTATAATGCAAAAAAGTTGCTGATTTCATTTCACATCTTTGACACTTTCTAGAAGATCTCAGTTGTCAAAAATAACTGCATTGCTCCTGTAATATTTCCAGAAGAAAAGTGGTAAGGGAACTGGATTTCAGTAAGTATGTACCCCGCAATTTGTTCGCTTGATTTCTTTGTTTAGAATCTGAATTTTGGTTCATGAAGACATGCATGCAAAGTTGCAAACTGGTGATATGCTTAAACATTGAAAATTGCAACAGATAAAGTTCTACAAGAACACAACAAGTCAGATATAGGAAAGTTCCCCCTATTCTTTTAAAGTGTTTGAACCACGTAGCAAATTACCACAGTCAGTACTGTAGTTCACAGCCTTTACAGCACAGAGAAAAATCCTGACACCTTTTCTTGTTTGAACTGAGAAGCAGTGGGAAGCTGATGCTATGCTTTAAAATCCATTTTCAGATTTTTTCAAAGGAATTATGTTCTATAATGCACAACACAGTTACAGTGAATGAACTGCAGACTAACAC
Organism: Holothuria leucospilota; assembly: GCA_029531755.1. Classification (NCBI taxonomy): domain Eukaryota; kingdom Metazoa; phylum Echinodermata; class Holothuroidea; order Aspidochirotida; family Holothuriidae; genus Holothuria; species Holothuria leucospilota. The sequence continues at coordinate 35,216,532 of CM055976.1, forward strand.
AGAACTGGTGACTGGATTTCAACCAACCACTTCAATGCGACCCCCTTTCCTGTGAGATCATCAGTAACAAGACTGTGTTTCCTCCAAGGAAACCTAAGGAAATGACACTCACAACCATTCAAAAATTCTGGCAGTAAATTAGGATATTAAGCCCAAAATTTGCTGTGAAAAGAAAGTAAGTTTTGACCATCATACACAGCAAATCACCCTGCTATTTCCATAGATTGCTATAAGGGCTCATGCCAAGATGATCCCACAGAACTGATGGTAGTAAGAGTTGGCAATGAATTGCGAAAGTCTGGCAACGAATTGGGAGGATATGCCCTTCACTGCTACTTTATTTTATGGACTTCTCAAGGTTGACTGGTACTGGGTATATTATGACACAGGGGATTCTTCAAAAGAACACCTTTGTCAATACTATTATTGCATAAATCAGATTCTATGAAAAATTTACACCATCCTCGATCTAAATTAAACAATAAATGAAACAAATGAAATTTGGTCAAATTCAACCCCCAGAACGTTATAAATGATAGAAGAAAAGTAAGCAATAAATCACAATAACTTAACACCTATTCGACAGTTATTAAACTTTAATCCTTTTACTTTTAGAAAAATCTGTACACAGTGCACAAGGGCTGTGACGGAGGAGTGTAACGGAAACACACAGCACTGTTCAAGGGCTATACTAGCCTAAGCTAATTTAAAGACAGACAGTCATCACCCCAAAGTATATTTTTAGTGTAGGGGTATCAAAATTCTCAGTTGGTGACTGCTCTTTGATTGACATCAAAGTTTGAAAATTTGAAAGATGCAGAGTAGCTCACATTCCACACAAGGCAGAGATAGTGCTTTTATTACATTTTATAGCCTTGTATGCTCACCGAGACATGGCCTAAGCAATAAAACAGGTTTATTCCTGCACAAGGAGGAGCGTCATACAGTTATGGGAGGAGCTAGAAGTTGCATCGTTGGGAGAATTGGAACTGTCTGAGATGATGAAAATTCCCCTTTAATTGACCAACTATAGCCAACTAGACTAGGCCTAGCTACTGATCTAGGACTATAATGGTTAGACCTAGTGCATTATGTTTGCTATTTGTGCACTGTTCTACTCCACAAGTAGTCTCTGATTACTCTTGAAAGGTAACTGGTGGTTACTTAAGAATGAATTTGTGCAGTACTAGAGCTTTCAGTGAGGCTAATGTTACACAGGCTTGCATAGTTTGTTACTTGCATGTGGAATACTGTATAATTGTTAAGTTCAAAATTGTGCTCTGACAAACGCTTTGAGCCCAGACTTGAGGTGCAGGGGCCCGCTAAGGGCCCCGCTGGGGTGCAGGGATGAAACCCGGCTGGGGTCCAGGGGGCGTTGTCTGCTATGAAAGATGGTGATTATTTGGTTCTTTCTGAATTGTGTACTGAGCATAATTTTTTGAGTGAGTCTTGAGAGTTGGGATTTTGCTTGCACTGTGCCGATCCTTTGCTCAATTCTTTGCCTGTGCCCTGCACGCCGCTCACCGATTATTGAACCGAACTGAATTATTGCGTGCCTATTTCATTGTAAAATTGGTAAATAAATTGAAAATGCGCACGGAACTTCTTCCGTGAGACTGACAAACTATACAATCCTGATTCAACAAATGCAGGTAGCCTAGATATTTAATCTCCTGTTTCGGGACAAAAACGGATCAGGTGGTATTCCTTTTGCAAAGTTATGGGCAGTGAAGATCCTAACCATGTGAGGGCTTGGCCTCCCCAAAATCCTCTTGGGAAAAATGAGGGCCAGGTTTTGGGAACCTTAAAAGGCAGGTTTTGGGACCCTTAAAAGGAAATTTTTGTCATCCCAGACTTTTCCAATTCTCCCATCTAAGCAACTTGTAGCTCCTCCCATAACTGTATAAAGCTCCTGCTTGTGCATACACAAACCACGAGAAAATTCTCACTCGGTATTCACCTATTTTATTGCTTCAGGCCATGTCCTGGTGAGCATACATGGCTATAATATGTAATCCAAATGCTCTTTCTACATTGTGTGGAATGTGAGTTACTCTGCATCATTTGAATTTTCAAACTTTGATTTCAATCAAAGAGCAGAAATCATCTGAGAATTTTGATACCCCCACACCAAAAATGAACTTTGGGGTGATGACTGAATATTTTAAGGACAAAAACAATTACATCAGGGGTATGAAATATAATTACTTATTACTCTTGCATTAGTGACAGGAACAGTGGACACTTACAATACCTTTCCTTATCTGTATGCTTCTGATGCTTGTCATAAAAGGAAAAGCAGTTTTTCATAAAACAATCTGGAAATGTGCTGCTGCGGTTTTCGTCCACATACGATTGGGTTTTCGGATGCATGGGAGGGGTTTTTGTCCACCATGGTCAACAGATTGTAGGGGTTGTGGCATCCCTCCAAACATAATTAGGAATAGCTCTATAGTACTAAATACAATTGGTGAAAGCACTTTGATTGATTTTATTTTAAACTACAGCTCGACTGTGGTTGGTCAGCGATGGCTTGTTCTGTCCACTTTGTTCCCAATTAGGCTCACACACAGCTGTGTGTCAGTATGGCCTTGAGGAACTGAAATTCAGTGCAGGCTTCTGTGGCTCTGGCTAGGCATTTACAGAATGAACTAGAAATTTGAGAATGTTACCAAAACTGCTAACCAAAATGTCTTTGGTGAAGCTCTCAGTAAAAACATTTATAAAAAAGACAGCATTCTCTTTGTTTATCAACATTACTGTTCTTAAATGTGTATTTTGTCTGCTCTTTTTCTGTAGTGATTGAGTCAAGATTCCTTCATAAACATTGTGTTGTGTACTTCCACCCAGGCCAGTAGCCAGACTAACCGATTTGGGGGGAGGGGAGGGGGCACATTGATGTTGGAGTTTTGCCGGCCTGGGGGAGGGGTCTAAGAGGAGGGGGTTTATGCGACATTGTCGCACAAATAGGGGCTGGCTAAAACACTGGGCTCGCCTAAGGAGGATTCCGGAGGGCGAAGCCTCCGGGAGCTCTGAGGTTTAAGTATATCTCTGGGTGGAAAATTAAGTCTCAGGATGGAGACAGTTTGGTTCATAATGCATCATCAAATGCAAAGATTCCCACTAATTTTAATGTATTAGGCTATATCCCTCTCGTCAGGCCGCTATAGTTTTAGGGGTTGGGATCAAGAGGCCCGCCATTGCTTTAGCTAGGACGTTTTCTCAATGCGATATTTACTGATCTGTGGCCTTGGGGAGGGGTCTAAGGGGAGGGGGTTCCCCCAAATTTTTGGAATTTGAAAGGTGCCTAGATCGCAAATGGTGCAATATTTGAGTGGATTTCTGCCCTAATGAGGAACCTCAAAATTTACACCCGGCGGGTAGAAATTGCGTGTCAGATTTTTTTTTGTGCGACATTTGTCACCGTTAATGCGACAGTGTCCCACAAATAGGGGCTGGCTAAAACACTGGGCCGGCTCTAAGGCCCCTGATGGGGGTCCGGCGGCTTCACCCCCGGAAGCTCGAGGTTTTAGCATAATCTCTCGGTAAAAAATTAAGTCTCATGCAGGACTGGTATATTTTGGTTCATAATGCATTATTCAAGGCAAAGATTCCGGTTAATTCTTATGTGTTAGACTATTCCTCCCGTCATGCCACAATACTTCAAATGCTGAACCTGTCGTTCAGAATTGGAACACTATGTGTTCAGCATTTGAACACTAGATGCGCCAGGCGTTCAAATACGATAAGTGGATAGGCGTCCGGCGTTCAAAAAGGGAGAAAAAGTGTTCAGAATCTTAACACAAGTGTTCAAAATATGCTTTGAATGCCAGGACCTGAAGATGGGTTCTGTATCTGTTTCATTTCGGTGTTTAAAAGTTAAAAGCCTGAGATTGCAGTGAAGGCAAGACAAGCGTGGCACGCATTATTTTTTTCCCAGGATGTTTGTGGGTAAACCGGATCCTCAGAAGTTTACAAAATGTGTTTGAAGTCAAGGTTAGTGTTTAGAAGACGGGCTAAGGATACCCTCTCCATGGGTAATCGGGTGCTGCTCCCCGTGGTGATGATTAAAGTGAGGAATAATTTGCAGAAAGTGGTTTTTCAAGAATGTCATATGACCCGAAATAGTGCACCTACACGGAAGCCGTTAATTTCCTTTCTTTTCCCGAGTTCCCGACGGACTCAGTCACTCATCCAACTACACCGACAGCCGTATATACGGCCGTATAAGGCCGTCACATGCATAATCAATTTGCCGACGGGCCCTCAACTTGAATGGACCAATTAGATGAAGAGCCGAAAATCGAAATAGCCGATATAACACTGGCCCGTTCTCTCTTTCTCTTTTTTCTTTTCATTCTCCGTCTTCCCTTTCCTTCCCTTCCTTTCCCTTTCTTTTCTCTTCTCTCTTCTTTTCCTCCTCTCCTCTTTTCCTCTTCTTTTCCTTTCCCTCTCCTCTTTTTGCCGACAGACCGAAAATTTGCCGACGGGCGACCAAATATTGAGGGGTGTGACACCCCACACCCCCCGCTCGCTACGGCCCTGTTTAGGGGGCAACGTGCCCTCCTGTGCCCCCCTGCCTGCTTCCACCTACAATTCAAAATTCATTTCCTTTGAATTAATCTAGACAACAATAGCACAATGAGGAAAAATATTACTACAAAGTTTTATTTATTTTATTAAATGTTTTTTATCTCTTTCTGTCACAATGGTTAAGTGATTGACTCATGATACCGCCAGTATACATATGGGACTACACTGGGGTACCTAGGCCTAGCTCTCATGTAAACTTTGTTCCCTGAATTAGGCCTTTAATACATTAGGCTATTCACAATTTCACGTGCAGAATTTTCCCCGCATGTTTCTCTGAGAGTAACATGCATGTGTGTGCGTTGTTGGAGTGATACTATTGCTACATACACGTGTGCCCATATATGAACATAACCACAGCTATGCACTTATGTCACAATTGAACAGCAATGCATGTTATTTAGCATACAATAGTGTTAACATCCTAGTAACAAGATTTAGCAGCTTGACAGAATGTTTAAAAACAAAGCAGGATTGCTTATGTAAATCAAAATTTTTGGACATTTATGGGACACTAAGTGCAAGTATTCTTAGAATGAAGGGTCTCAAACATATTTACAATCCATAGAGATTAATTACCTACGAGTAGTCTATCTGTGAATCTGAGAGAGATTGAGGACAGTTTAAGTTTTTGACGATGCTGTAGCCCAAGTTTGCAAATGGCATATGACTGCTGACCTAGTATGGGAAGCCCAAGCGATCCTAATACTAGGTCTGCAGACTGCTTAATTATAGGAATCAGCCACCTGAGGCCTGAAAAGTTGCTGGGTTGCCAAAAGGATGTCCCCTGGCCCCTGCTGGCATCACCCTAGTCCTCAGTAAAGGACTGTGTATGGTTGTTTGCTGACAGCTTTCAATATAGCCTACAACATGAGAAGTTGATCCCACAGAAGACACAGTTGTACAAACCAATAAAATACAGTACCCGTCAGCCTAAAATGTAAATTAGTCATAAAGGACAGCTCATAAATGAGGTGTTCTCTAGCTGCACCTACTCCCTCACTTGAGTTTTATTGACCTAGCACATCGTTTTTCAATATTCCATTTTATTTACCAAGTCGTTCCCAACCACAGAATTCATGTCACCCACATGATATCTGTTAAGTGAAAATACTTTGCCGTAGACCACAACACGTAGCCTGATTTTGGCTTCACATCGCATCCTTTTGAAAAAGTTTGCAAAGGTAAGAGTATTTGCAGGTGTATCGTGTGTAAAAGAGAGTTGATGGACAAAGTTTGGAGAGAAAATATTGTCATTTGAGTGTGTGAGAGGTCCCCGGACATTATGGCCAGGGCGACGTGAAAAATTTGTATACAGTGCACAAGGGCTGTGATGGAGGAGTGTAATGGAACCACACAGCACTGTTCAAGGACTAAGGCTAGTAGAGCCAATCTGTCCATACAATCACACAGTGGCTGGGTAAATTAATTATGTGCACTCAAGTGTAAATCCTACTACTGACAATACTTTTGAAAGTTAGTTTGGTACAATTAAAGAATACCCCGCACATCAATAGTATCACCTGGTAGTCGGCTACGAGGTCGCACACTGGAACTAGACACACACTTGCCTTGTATGTAATATATACTGTGCACACTGTGTAAGATGTACAATCTGAATACAAACACGCACAGACAAACTAATACAGCACAAACTAATGCACGTGCAAAAACCATGTGTAAACTAATAACACACGCTAATACTTTCGACTTTGACCCCGTATCCTCGTAGCCACTTCATGAAAGATATGAAGGACTTAAAATATTTTCAGGCTGCTTGCAATGCTAGTCTTGTGTTCGGGGTAAGGTTAGTGTTAGGATTAAGTATGTTTTTGGTCACTGGTATATCCTTGACTCCGCATCCACATAGCCACTTGTAGAAAGATTGGAAGGACTTAGATTTTTTTCCACAAAAGATTAAAATTACATAATGTGTGCATATTGAAGGCTAGTCCTCAGTATTAGGATTGTGGTTGTTTGCCTACAGCTCACTATACGAAGTCCTTTCACCATCCTATGGAAAAAGCAGGGGGATCAGCCGTCTATGTGATGGTTAAAATTGTCTTGCTTCTCACAGCAAAGTTTGAAAGTAAAATCTCAATTTACTACCATAAATTTTCTTCTCCAGATCTTACAGGAGTATTGCAGCTATTTTGATCACTAAGAGTTTCTGGAAAGGGCCAAAAATGTAAAATGAAATCAGCAACCTTTTTGTGCCGTAAAATTTACTGTGCGACTCTGGAACTTTGTTTACATCAGTATGCTAATGACCTATGTCGTTCTGTCAGTACAGAACGTTTGCAGAGGCAGTTTTCATGTATATGTATAGGAACTACAGTAATCAAAATGTTGTGCGTGACATCACAATGTTACGCACACTGCATTCTGATATCAACAAATATTTTGAACGCTTCAGTAAATTTTAAGAAGTCCAAAAGTTGATGATTTTATTTCATATTTTCGGAACTTTTCAGAGGTTTAAAGTGACAAAAAACAACTGCAATATAAGTGTAAGATTTAGAAAGGAAAAGGAATGGCAGTAAATTTAGACTCAAGGTCCTAGTTTTGCTATAAGAAGAAAATCAATTTCGACCAGCACTGTGCTGGTCGAGGACACAGGCACTCCTAGCCTTATATAGTAAATATTTACTACATATACATAATAATGGAAAGCTAGCGCACTTCAGGGCCTTTCGGTACCAACTTCGTTTAACTAAATCAAGATTTTTATGCCTAAATATCCACCTTACCTCTTTTCAATACATACAAATGTTCAAATAGCTTGTTCCAATCACTTGAGTAGTATGATGATTCATTTGATCAAAAAATGTCTTCCAAAAAGAAACATTTCTCTGCGAAAATTTGGTTTCCGCACCATCGCTTTCAGTCCTCTGCTTTCCCATTGAATAGTATATGACCCCTCGTCATGACATAGTGATGCTCTCATGACGAGGGTCGAACTATCCAATGGTAGGCCCGGATTTTATTTTTCACTGAACGCGATAGTGCGGAAAACAAATTTTCGCAGAGAAATGTTTCTTTTTGGAAGACATTTTTTGATCCAAATGAATAATCATTCTACTCAAGTGATTGGAACATGCGCTTTGAACATTGGTATGTATTGAAAAGAGGTAAGGTGGATATTAAGGCATAAAAATCGTGATTCAGTTAGGTGAAGTTGGTACCGAAAGGCTGTGAAGTGCGCTACCTTTCCATTATTATATATATGAAGTATTTAGGCCCTACTATATAACACTAGGACTACCTGTGGTCGAAGACTTCGGGTTTTCAATGGGTCAGTTGAAGGGCCGTGACACCAGGGGTCAAAATTCCCACTGTTCCGCTGTTCCGAGAACAGTGCTTTTAGTGCCGGAACAGTAACTTTCCAAAAGCCACTGTTCCGTGGAACAGTGTTTTTCCACAAGAAGCAAAGTGCATATAAATATACGCACATTCTAATCTCTGATAAAGTAATGACGCCGTGAATATAAAAATCCCCGTAAATTTTGGCTTAAGTGTGAAATGCAATCTCGTTCCACCGTTATCAATTAAAGTCAGTTACTTGCACGTGTTATTCCCTATGCTGCATGGTACAGTACTGTGTAAACGCTCATACTGAAGTTTTACTACCAAACACATAAAAACTATTAGTACAGTATGTCATTTATTGCCCTACAGCGAAGGTCATCTTGCATCACCCCTTATCTTGCGTGGTATGTTCCAAATGGCCTCTTAACTATTCATTGATATTCCCTACACTTTATTGTGTTTTTAGGGGGTTTTGTATTAATATTCCCTCCAAGCTAGCAACTAAACACCCAAACTTGAAATGACTAAAAGCAATTCTGACTGCTGATATCTCGCAACCAAAGTCAATGGGTCCTAAGTGTTTGTTTTTCCTATTGACTTACTGTGTGGAATGATACTTGAATCAAGGTTACGACTAGAACGATTTCACGTAAATTTGCTGCGAGAAAATAACAACAGTATGTGCACTCATATGTTGGAGAACACACTCATTGCTTTGTCAGTTTGCTATAGCAATAAACCGCAATGCAAAGGATGAATCAAGCAAAAATATTCCTTTACCGTGGAACTTTTATGCTCTCACTCAAATCCCACTTGCCTTGCTTGCTGTGCCTTCTGCATCAGTTTTGAGTGTATTTCATCCTACAGTAGGTTGTGGGACACTGCAATGTTAGGTCTCAAGACAATGCAAAATTATTGGCGATAACTTTGTGCTTAAAAAATAAGAACCAAAAGAAAATCAGGATATCCCACTGGCTAATCCCCGCTGCAGGCAAAAATTCACCTCCCCACGTTACGGTCAAGTCGTGCAGTCATACCACTCGAATGCAGTAGACAGCAATGCAATTTGCACCTTTGCAGTTTGCACGCGTGCAACGAACTGTACGTATGCCGAGATACTGTGCTCCGGAACAGTAAAATCTGATCCGGAACAGTAATTTTGGAAAAAGCGCTGTTCCGTGGAACAGCAGCAAAAAAATTAAATTTCGACCCCTGTGACACTATAGGGAGCTGTCGGCGACCAGCTATACACGTGCCTTTACTGTGGACTAATTGAAGGCTTAGCCTACATGGGTACTCTCAGCTTTAAGTGACTCCATATCCATGTAGCCACTTGTTGGAAGAGCAGGTAGGACTTATAAAATCTCACGCTGCCTGCTATGCTTAGAATAAACGTACGCCTAGGCCTACCAACATTAGGGACTCTAGGTAGTGAGGTCAAATTTTCCGACCTTGTAGCTGGCTACGAGGTGGAGCTATTGATGTGCTGGGTATTCCAGCCCTCGAAAATATCCTGGGCATTCGGCAATGCCGAGGTAAAATGCCGAGACAAATTGACTTGACTTCGGCAAAACTTTTGCCGAAGTGATAGATTGCAGGACACGCTTACGGGGACTTACCAGTTACGAAAGCTGCACACTAGGCCTACACGGCTCGAAATGAAGCTTCGAGTAGCGACTTGAAAAGAAAACGTTTGCTGATGAAATTTCCACCACAATCGAAACTTGAGCAAATATATTCAGTATTATTGCTTTATATACAAAACGTAGTTGCAATTTCTCAAGTCTTAACGGAAAATCTTGTTTTAAAAAGTTTGTTACGATCAGTATTTACTGTACGTACGAAACTCACTGTCTGCATGCTGTGAAGAAAGTGATCACTGTACACACATGAATGTGACAAGGCAGAGTGCGACCTTTAGATTTCAGAACCAGCCGTTTTATCTCTTTTCTTCTCTCTTCTTCTTTCGGATCACGGTGACACATCCAAAGGACATTACTACACCGCACATGCGTCAGGGGTGCCCTAATTTGCCCTAAAAAAAATTGGTAAAAAATTGAACAGGATCTCTATGACTATCTAAACCATCAATCAAAGCAGCAGGAAGGTTATTCCAATCTTTCAGAGTACTAGGAAGAAAACTAAATTTATAACAATTAGACCGAGAGTAGAGTTGACAAAAATGGAGGTTGTGCATCCCACGAGTTTTCCTTTTAATGTGTAATAAAGTGGGAAAAATTCCCAAAGCGGCTGTATTGGTTTTATTAATGGAATTCTGGAGCTTAAACAAACAAATTACGTTAACCTACAGTAAAAGAAGTTTCTAAACAAGTAGATAGGCCAAACTTTCGTTAACTTGCCATGCACACGGCTGTATGACTTTTACTGCCGAGGTAAAGTGTATTTTTGCCGAAGTAAATTGTTTTTACTTCAGCAATTTTTTTGCCGTAGCCAATATCTTATTTGGAAGGGCTGGTAGTCTATAATCAGGATCAGGGCTACTCCATTAGTTTACTATCAAGTGTCGAATTATTTCTCCCTTGGTGAATTTTGGGACCATTCTTCAATTGGCTGGGTTGGCCGTCATGTATCATTGTATCGCCTATAAACGTTAGGCTACTTAGGCTAGGCCTATTAGGCTACAAAGGTTTTATTTAGCCCAGGCCAGAGCCGTATATCGGCCTAGGCCTAGGATAAAGTGCTAGGCCTACTATTAGGCCTAGTAAAAATGTGTTGAGGTTTTGTTACACACTGTCTGGAGAACTTGACCGCCTGTTGAATACGTGATGTGAGGAATTTCCGGGCAAAGGCGGTATTCTTCGTTCCGAAAGTTGTTTCCATGGACATGACATAACTCTTCGAACTTCAATAAAATAGTAGTTTCAGTGTTTTGGGCACCGCAAATGGCAAAAGTACTGTGAAGCTTTAGTAGTCGTCGTTCGAAATAACATTACGATAACCATATGAATATGCGTAACGTACTAACTACTGCACAGCGCTGTACAGCGTTCGCTTATTTACCGTAAGCGTGCATGATATGCAGAACGCGCAATTCTTTTTCCCACGAGGTTATGGGCAAATCATGCCAATGGACCAATCAGCTTCTTGGCAATAGGCCACACACCTAACTTAAAAAAGACAGTTCATCGACCTTTTATTGCAATTCTGACACCGGATTATGAAAGAACGGGCCAAATAACTCTAACCTTTAAAATAATCCTATCGATGGTTTTGGAACAAATTTGAACAATTTTGAAAATCAAATTTGCCCATAACCTCGTGGGAAAAAAATGAGGCATGCGAACACTGCGATCTCGGAGTTCCACAACTTATTTGCGTAATTGCGCGCAACATTTGCGACAGGCCAGGATTTTACTCAATGCGCATTTGAATCCGACCTTATACCTTTTTGTCGTATACTGGCAGCCTAGGGCTCTGCAAATAGAGGATAATGTAAGCCAGACGAGATGATCACAATGAAGAAGCAAATCATAGGCTTTCACACATTTTTTCAGTTTTTTTTGGGGGGGGAGGGGGTATGTTTTGGTATGGATGATAGGGCTCTAATTCCGGAACTCTGCTGAGCACAGAGTACCGGAAGAGTGAATTAAGAGTTGGCCTCTTCACCCTTCACCACGCACAGATGAAAGAGTGTGTTTTTGAAGTTTGGACAACCACATTTCTTTTGTTCACTCCCCAACGTGTTTTTTTTTTCAGCACTGTATCTTACTGTTGTGCAAATTTGAGTCCGCAAACTTGCTAGAAATACTGTAGGATTGTACCTTCTAACCACACAGGGCTGTGAAAACTTAATATCAAACTTCTGGAAGTCCTTTTCTTACTTTTGCATTACTTAATTTTCTTTCTTCTTTTTTTAATATATTGGTCAACCCGGGTCTTAGTTTTGGGCCCTTGTCCCAAGTATCAGCTAACCTTAATAAATTTTTCCAATTTGGCTGCAGATTCGGGGAGGGAGAGCAGGGGCATAGCTAAGATGAATTTGTAGGGGGTCTAGGTATCAAATGGGGGTCACGGCATTGATCGCCATCCTTAATTCTTACAAACTTTATTTGGACGCACACAATTTCTGGGGTCCCTAACAAACATCTGGGGCCCAGGCCCCCTTAGCTACGCATCGGGGGGGTGGACACCCGAAAGCCCTGAAAAATGCAACAGACTACCGGATGGGATGCAGAAAACTTGAGAATTTTGGCTTTCCATTGAAGAAAATTTGGGAGTTTTATTAAAGAAAATTTGAAATTTCAGGTTTCTGACACAAGAATCTACCTTCCTTGCGATCAAAGTCAAGTAATCTTTAGGGAAAACTGGAAACCTTCAGGGTCACATGCTTTATTGTACCCTTTAAAATTTCCTGAAGAAAATCGAAAATTGAGTCCCTGATAGGGATCGTCTTTGAAAATGTAGGAATCGCTTCCTGCCCCCACCTGACCACACTCCTGTACAGGTTTTGATCAGGAAGAAGCACAGATTTTCATTTAAGCAGATCTGCTTTTATGAAAATCTATGCTTCTTCCTGATCAAAACTTGCAAAGGGGTTCAAGGTGGATTTAAGACCCCAACTTTGCTTACGCAGGGGAAGGGGATCCATACACCATCCTCACTTTATGTTTGCCTTTTAGAAAATTGGCAGGTAAAGTCCCCTCGACTCTCTGGCAAAGAGCCAATGAGCGAAACCAAACATTACTCCCGAAGGAGTTCTGCTCCCTTAATTTTTAAGTAGCTAGGTCCCTACGGACAATATGTCCTCTAAAGGACAACTAAACTGTCTGCTTAGCAGTGGTCCCGTTTCTAGACTGGCTGAATAGAACAGATCCTCTAAACAGTGGGAAAATAGAATAACTGTTGACTCGCTGAGCAGACCTGGCAGGTTTTTTTTTTTCAAAAGTCCCCTGACTCTCTGGCGAAGAGCCAGGGGCGAAAACCAAACAATACTCCCGAAGGAGTTCTGCTCCCCGAAGGAGTAACCTGGCAGGTGAGCTTTTTAAGTACGTAGAAACAGGCACTGGCAAACTAAGGAAGAATCCCAAACCCAAACAAAACCATGACGGGTCACCAACACAACTGCCAAACAAACTATACATACCGTGCAACAGGGAACAAAAGAGTCTTTGTTACTACTGAACTCCAGTAACTGCCACTGCAGCCAACCCCAAAACAACTCCCCACAACCACATACCACCCAAACAAATTCCGCCCACACGCCCAAAGGAAACACCACGCCCGAAGGCAACTCTACACCCCACGGCAACAACACGCCCGAAGGCAACATTACGCCCCAAGGGCAACACTACGCCCGAAGGCAACACCACGCTCCAAAGGCAACACTACGCCCGAAGGCAACACTACACCCGAAGGCAACACCACGCCCAAAGGCAACAGCACTTAAAAAGCACCGGGGCAAATACAGGTGCACCTTGCCCAAGGGTGCCCCGGAGGCAGTTGTGGCAAAGGGTAACCTCATTATCCCCACGCTTTAACAAGCTCCACAACCGGATGCAGTTTAACGTCCTACCTGGCAGGTTGTTGCGACCGTTGCAAAATACTGCCACAGCAGGCATCGTTGCTGCTATATTAGAGGAATTTTTAAAGTGTTCGGTCGAAAACTCGACTGGAGAGAATGCTTCATACAAAAAGATACACGACAGTCTTCCGCTTTAAACTAAATTAAACAAAATCATAACTTGCCAGGTTGGCCATTTAACACGATGTGTGTATAGATACCCTTGTATGTTCAAACATGCAAGTGCAAATTAAACCGCCGCGTGCACACGAGACCTACACTAACTTTCTTTTTATTTCTACATACCCTCCGTTGAGTATCTAATTGGATAAACCAAATCAGACTCCTCTACTCTAATAAGGGGATAATTTAAGGCACAGAGTTTACCTCTAGATAAAGTATGCACAACTAGAGTGTACTACAGTATGGCAATTATGTAATTTGATTATCTTTAGTACTTAATTAAACCCTTCCTAATGGATCACAGCAATGCTGCTACAAACTAATGTTAACTTTGAAATACTTCTAAAGAAATATAAACTCTTTCACCGAAACAAATGGAATAGTCTAAAATAGATGGCGCCCGTCACCAAACATTTTGTGACAGGTAACGCTGAGTTTAGGCGAGTTTTCGCCTCTGGACTCTTACAGAATTTTTAAACAGGTACAAGCTCCTTGCCTACAAAGATCACAAGTAAGCCTTTCAAACTATCCTGTGTACCATGGCGATTAAAAGTTTTAACTACAAAGCTTCTGTGTAAGACTGGTGGTTGTCCATTTGACATTCCAATCACAATGTATTTTTTCAAAGAGGAGGATATAATGCATAAATTGTTCAAGATCAAAGTGTTTAATTTGTGCATCATGAGTACTTCAGTTCAAGTTCTCTGTAGAATCCACATCCAAAATTGATCACGCACCTTCTGCAGTGGCGGATTCGACTCATTTTTGGTTTGGGGAAGGGTGTGAGTATTGAAGTGGAGTTTACGTTATAAAGTGTACTGATAGCGCATGAGGAGGTGGGTTACACCTTTATATTCAGACGTCCTTATGTTCCGAAACCAATCACCGTAACATTGTCACCCTAATTTAACCCTAACATTTAACCCTCATCCTAACACTGACATTCATGTAGTATTTCGGAATAGCAGTCTCCGAGGAGTTGAGTGTAGGCAGAGGGTACGATAGTGTACTAGAAGCGTGGGATTTGAGGACCTGCGTTAGGAGCCCTTTTGAGTCCAGATTTCCGGCTGGAGACCAAGGCGTGGAGCTCTTGGAATCTGTAGGGTGTTTACAAAATTGTCGGTATTAGAATGAAATATTTAACCATTTTTAATTGCAATTTTTAATGCATGCATATTCAGCATACCACAAATTACAATTTGACAGTTTTAGAATTGTGAAAGCTGTCAGGGGGAATGCAGTCACCCCCAGTTTGGCATCCTAATTCATGAATTGGCCATTAAATCATGTAGCAATATTGTTACCGAATTGCTAAATTCAAGCAGAAAATGGTAACTCCTTGGTTAACATCATGAAAGATACTTGAAAGAGAAATAAGAAGAGACTTGCAAGATTTAGACCTATGGGATATTTGAAACTAAATTTGGGATCACTGCTTATTTTCTTCAACTCGGGCCTAAAAATGTTGAACTTAATGGTGCAGGGAAATTATGAATGGTAGAGGTTAATGGGTTTAAAAAGGGCATTACAAAAATAATATCACTCAACGTGTTCTGCATGAAAGAAAAAAACCCCATCTGCGATGGGTACATGCAAAGCGCCCCTCAAAATGTTGGTTTATAACATGTAAGTAATCCAAAAAGTGAATTTCACCGGAAGCAATTTCTAATGTGAACATGCAGTCGATATTGATTTTTCTTTATAAGTACCATATTTCGTTGGGGTGAGGGGTAAGGGACGATCTGGAGTAAAATTTCCATCACACTCCACAGGGTAGCCACTGGCTGCACCCTCCCTGTACAGTGTGGAAATTTTGTTTAGATTGTCCTTGCAAAGTTAGCAAATTTGACGGGCAATTAGGGCATAAAATAACACGGAAATATTCTTGCATCACGAGTCCAACACCCAGTGAAACATAAACTTGTTTTATTAACATTACGCACAGTGGCTAATCCAGATATTATTTCTAGAGATAAATTAGTATGTGGGCACTAGGCTTCTATGTCAGTGGCTCTCCAGTGTTTCTGGCAGAGGACCACTTTTAGTTGAACTTTTACTTTAATCCTTATGCAGTGCCCAGGATGCCATTAAGCAGCTTCTTTCCGTAATAAAATTGGGCTTCTCGAAATCTTCCGGGGTCCATTTTAGTGCACGCCACGGGTCATCACTTGAGAACATGGGTTCAACGTAAAGACTCGTAACACCACAAGGGTGGGTTAAGGAAGGACCCCCTCCCGCGGTGTGGAAATTTTATAAACTCTTTTTGCAAATCTTAGCAGTTTTGAAGCACTTCGGGCAGTAACATAGCAGGAGGTATCCTTTCTCGTGAGACCCATACCTAGTGGAATGAACACTTTTAAGTTTTGAAAATTCTAGGATTCAACCACCCCTGTGTCCCGCTGGATCCTCGATCAGTCTGCAAAATGGAATGCGGCTCCCAATTTTAGGCCACAAGTACGCTTCGAGTTAAGAAAGGTTGGGAAACTCTGCTTTGGGTTGGGGGGCATACAGGAAATTGGAGCGTTAGCGTATTTATTGTTTGTTGTCACTAAAACAGGAAGGGTAAGTTAGTCAAACAATTTCGGCAAAGAAATATTCTTGAATTAGTAGTGTTTTGAGAACACGGTTTTAGGACTTTATCGCGACGTTTCTCAGCCGGTGGGCCGTGGTCCACTCGGCCGAAATATTAAAAAATAGACAAGTGTTTACTTCTGTCATTTTATTTTAATGTACTTTATCTCATTCGACAAGGGTAAAATTTCACTTTAGTATTATCGGTCGCAAAGTATTGAAAATTGCCTTGTATGGCTAAGTTATAAATATAGGTGGCCGACATATTTTATTCATTTCCAGTTTATGGTAAGAAGGTGGTCTTCGGGTAGTTTTAACAAGTAGAAGTACGCTTCGAGTTACGAAAGGTTGGGAAACTCTGCTTGGGGGCATACAGGAAATTGGAGCGTTAGCGTATTGTTTGCTGTCACTAAAACAGGAAGGGTAACTTAGTCAAAACTGATTTTCACTCATAATACTTGAGGTTTTCCAATCATTAGGAAACATCATTTGCTTACAATTCTGACAATTTAAACGTGTCTTAATATCATACTTCTCTTTTGTGAATCCTATAGCTGTGTAAAATAAGTCTACATTTTTCAGACAGTTCCTTATCCTTATATACTTATACTGATGCGTCTATCTTTGGAATATTTTTGGAGCTGATCATATATGGCTAGGAAATGTCCATAATTAAGTGAATTCTAATTTTTCTGACTGGCTGGATGTTCTTTTTTCAACTGAGTGGCGGTGCGTAAATTGTTCCTCCTTTTTATGCGCCCTGCGTTTGTATACAGCAGTGGGGATCCTTCCTTTGTTACTACATAAAAGTGCCGTCCTGGGGGAGGGGTCCAAGGAAAGTCTCTTTGAGAAATTTTTGTTAAGTTAAGGTTGCTTAGATGCAAAATGGTACTATCTTCGGGATATTTTTGGAACTGATCATATATGGCTGGAAAATGTCCATAATTTAGTAAATTCTAATTTTTGGTTAGGTAAAAGCACAAAGTATGTTGTCTAAGAGAGGAATACGTTGTCAACAAACCTC
Source organism: Holothuria leucospilota (assembly GCA_029531755.1). NCBI lineage: Eukaryota > Metazoa > Echinodermata > Holothuroidea > Aspidochirotida > Holothuriidae > Holothuria > Holothuria leucospilota. The sequence goes on from CM055976.1 coordinate 35,233,730, forward strand.
TTAAAGCCCCTTTTGGCTACTTTACTGCCTTCTGTTAGGGCAATGCTTTTTCGCAAAAATACGTGTATGCAGTCAACAGAAACTTTCTTGGACTATTACGAAAATTTCCTTTCCTTCATTGTGCATTATAAAAGGGCATCTAAGGCTGGCAGATACCTGTATAGGGCCTCCTGGAAGCTCTGGATCAATTATATAAAATGGGGGCAATGACATAATGCTTATTACCTGACATCCAAATGATAATATAGAGTATGACGCCAAGCACTTTACATCTATCGTGTTTTTATTAATTTTGAACGAAAATCCAGATGAACAGCTTCCAGCAATGGGGAATGGGCGGGAGGGAGAGAATATGTGCAAGAAGGTGATATTAGACCTCCCTGATAGGTATAGCAAAAGGAGTGAAGGACTAACAAGCGCGTTTCAGAATGTACACCTGGTTAATGTTAGAAAAGTTCACTGGTACGTTTGTGCTTATAGTGTTCATAAGTGATACAACGTGGATTGTGAGGACTGCGCCTAAAGCGCGCCGAAATGTGGGGGTATACTTCAATGCCAAAATGAAACACCTGCAGGCAGGCTCAGCCAGGAGTGGTACTTTAATTTGCCGACATGGGGGCCAAGCAACCTGACTGGGGGCCAGCTACTCTAAGCCCGGACAGATGCAATGGTTACCAAACTCGAAATATAAGGCGCGCGAAGCGCCCCGAAATATTTGGGGTTATATTGAAAAAGATTTCACATTTTTTGTCATTAAGCAAAGCTGAAAAAGTTTGGGCTTTTATTAAAGAATCTGCCCTACTTAGAGCAACACCATGAAATTTGTTGGGGCAACTGCATGGTCGTCGTCGGGGATAACATTGTTAATCTTACCCATTAAGGCTCCCCTACGAAACTGAAAAATCGTTTTTCTTACAAAATATGTTTGCCGCGATAGCGAAGAAAGAATCTTCCAAAAGTTAGGGAAAAGAGAATAGAACTTCGCAACGATGCATTTTCTTGTTTCTCTGGAATCACACCTACACGGAAGAACAATATTTGTGGAAACGTTGAATAAACCCAGTATGTTTGAAACGGTGGACGTTATCACTAGATAGAACTATAGATGAAAGCGCGCGTAGACCCCCAAAAATTTTTGAAGTTATTTAAAACCTCGTTACAGAACTCACTGGCTACGGGCCTGATGAATAGCCTTTTGGAATATTTTCTGAGCATATCTATATAAGTCCTCGCCAATATTAGTCTATATAAAATTTTGCGCAATTGTGAGGGGCTAGGAAAAATTGGGGGGGGGGGGCTAAAGCCCCCTAACTCCCTGTAAAACCGCGCCTGGTATAATAACCTTAAGAATGGTCATGAGATGGAGTACAATCTAGACGCATGCGCAAAGTGCGCCGAAATTTTTCATTAAATAAGATTTCCATGACAAAACCTGCATTCAGAATCTGCATCGAGACACTTCCAATTGCCCAACAAACCAACATGCTACTCACAAAGTCAGTCTTTGACCTGGTAATTCGTAAACAGCTTTCAACTTCTGCTGCTGCGCTTCTCCGAAAGTTGCCATCGTAAGATATTGATGATAAAAACAACACTGAGGTAGGGTTTGAAGCGAGCGGGATGCGCGAAAATTTTGGTAGTTTGCGAAGAATTTGCGAAAATTCTGATAGCTCGAGAAACCTTTGTGATAGAAAATGATTACAATAGATCCATCACATCCATGCATGCATGCATGCATGCATGCATGCATACATACATACATACACACACATACATACATACATACATACATACATACATACATACATACATACATACATACATACATACATACATACATACATACATACATACATACATACATACATACATACATACATACATACATACATACATACATACATACATACATACATACATACATACATACATACATACATACATACATACATACATACATACATACATACATACATACATACATACATACATACATACATACATACATACATACATACATACATACATACATGTGTAACCTAGCTTCATCCCAAGTTCCCGGCTTTATCCCAAGAATTCCTTCGGGAGTAACGTTTGGTTTTGCCCCTTGGCTCTTCCCCAGAGAGTCGAGGGGACTTTGGAAAAAGTAGTTCTTATCCTTGCGGGATATTTTGTTGCCTTTTTGAATTGACAAATCCCATTTAAGTCTTGTCTGGAACTTAGACTCTAACTTTGTGAAGCTACTGTTGTAGGCATTGCATGTCTAGCACAGGTCATGAACTCTACACATGTTTGTACAGCTATTTCTTTCTTTCTTTTAACTTCATCTCTCCGTGAGGATGAGAGTTTGTAGTCTCATTGCCAGTTGAGCTATAGGCCTACACGGCAATGTAAGCTGAAACAGCAACCGTTGCTATGGTAACAGTTAGTGCTCCCAAGTTACTAGTCCCAGGTCTAAACTCAAGTTGGGGTGCCCCAGGGTAACTGAGGGAGAGATCAAAACGTGTCCATGTGTGCGTGTCTGGGTTCGTGTGGGGGTGGGGTGTGTCCAATTTTGTTTTGTTAATATCTCTTAAGCGAACCAGCCAATTTTCTTCAAACTTGGTTGGCGGGACCCTAAGTGGAACCCTTGTTCCACATTTACTCCCAGAAGTAATGATCAAAGGTCAAATTTGGTGAAAATTACCTTTCTACTGTATTTCTGGAAGGATAAATCCCACTCACATGAACTACACCAAATCCATACGTTTTGTTTTGTAAGGGATCGTGTCTTGAGAGATGCATATGATGCCTGATATCATGTCTCCAGGCTAGGTTAGGGTTGAAGACATGAAATAAGGCATAGGCGTCGGAAGCTGTTCGAGATTGGGGGCTGAACGTTGTTTAGGACCGCCGTCCTGGGGGAGGGGTCTAAGGGGAGGGGTGTACCACTCCCCTTTGGGAAATTTTTAATATTTGAGGGTCCTTAGATACAATTTGGTGCAACATGTTGGACAAATTTTAAGGAAATTTCTGACATTTTTTTACAGTGGAAACAAATAAGGGATTTTCGTCCTTGGATTGAGGGGGGAAGCAAACTTCCTCCTCACCACATTTCTTACGGGGGGCTTTAGCCCCCCTCCCGCCCTCCCCCGCTTCCTACGCCTATGAAATAAGGTTAGGGTTAGAAGTCTCGAGAGTTATTACCATGCATGATATCATGTTGAAGATTGGGTGGAAACTTCACACATATAATGAATATGTCTAGAACTACCAAAATAGATGGTTGCCATGGCATAATTGCTGGTATGGTGTACAAATATTAAATGTTAAGTGTTTTCCTGTTTCGTTTGAGGTTATTGGTATAGTCTTTTGTCGTGTTCTTCACATTTCTATAAAATTTGACACGGAATTCTATTAAAAGAACTCTCTTTATGTAACCAACGTCATTGTACACGTAAAAACATTTCAGGTTGTCAGTTTAATAATGGTCTCTTCAAATTTGTCTCATTCTATCATCATCTTTTTTCATTTTTCTCTGCTCTATATGTCGTTCCGATTCGTTTAACCTTTTTGTCACAGGAATGACAGGACATATAGATCTTGAAGCAATCTTTTGGCTAAGTAGTCTAAAAATGTAACTTTTCCTCACAACAAACTAAAAATTATTCCAAATGGAGTTCTCGGTGGCATGAAAGAACGTCTCACACGGATCAACATGAATGATAACAACATACTGTGCACATACTTGACGATAGAGCTTCAAAGCTACGCGACTAACGTCTGCCTAAACAATAAAACACCTACAAATGTTTGAATCTAAACATTGCTGATATCCGGAGGTACAAGAAAAGGACCTTACCTAAAAGATAGCGAGCCACTGCAAATGACATTGGATACGCAGTAGGCTAAGCCTAAACAGACCACAAAATTCACAATTTGATCATCCACGGCTCAACCACTTAGTTGAGCTATTGCTATTGTGTAAGGCTACGAAATGCTTTTACTTTTTGGAACTGGCATCGGCTTTTGAAACTTAGTATTTCACCAATTCTGCACCGATCTGGCCAGGTCAGTAGACTCATGCGGATGTATGTAACTGTGCTCCCTTAATGTAAACTACTGTGCCCCATTTGAAAAATCAATCGAATTATAAAATTTTACCACGCACGCGCCGGCCCAGGGTGTGGGGAGCATGTCCCCAACTGATTATCGACCTGAATTTGAAGGGATCCCAAAAGAAGTTATACAAAGGTATACAAGTTCCAAAGGGAGTTGGGTGAGGTGACTTTATGAATGAACAATTAACTGTTTTCTGTCACAATTTCTTCTTTAACTACCAAAGTATTAGTGCGCAGAATGCGCTTTTGACTCCACTTCTATTTTCTTCAAAGACGCTTCAAACATATCCGCTTTATTCAACAGTACATGTATTTTAAATGTTGTTTTTCGATGCGACGTGTGGGCGGGGGCGTGAGATACGGTGACTGGGTAAAGGTGTAAGAGGCGTCTTGAGAAAATAATTTTGGAGGGGGAAGGTGAAAAGTAGCGTAACCTGAAACAAAGTGCTATGCTTTTCAAAAACATTGAACTTCTCACATTAACTTGGCATGCGAGGAGTTTTCAAACGCATTTTTACACAGACAAAATCATATGATACTCTTGACAAACTTTGCGGGCTTGGCCCCGGGCTCCAGTACGCACAACGTGTCTGCCTTCGGGAAATTCTCAAAATCCCACCACCATCGTGGTATGATATACTTTGTTAGAAAATTGAAAATTGAAAGGCACTGAGCCTGGATGCAATTTCGGCAATGGCCAACGATTTTTAAGGCAAAATTTTAGCGAGCTTTGCGCTCAAACATCGCGGCTCATGCTCTGTGCTTAATGAACATCATTAGCACCATAATACCGGTGACCTATCCTAGGCAAAACTAGAAGTACACCTGCAACCAAGTTAGAGGCAAAACATCACGACTGGAGGTTTTCATGTAGCAATCGTATACCTTAAGGAGTACCTTAAGTCTAGAATTACAAGAATATATACTTTAAAGGTTGAAAAATGAATCTCATTCATGCAACCCCAATGTCCATAGCTTACTCCATTGCTGAGATATTAATTGTTAAATTTATTCACTTAATTTGAAATTGTCGATTGTGCAATAATTTGTGATGTCCTTCTTGTACCACTCCACATTACCTGCTTTTGTTCCCTTTTGAAACTGTTTATATGACTTTGAAAAATTAAATGTTTTCTTGCACAGCATGTTGTACTGATAGGGCTTGTATAGTCAAGTCACCCTCAAACAGTAAGACAGTGATGATCATATTTTTTCACAAGCTGCAGAAACTTTTCAGAAAAAAAAAGAAAAACAAAGACTATAATTTGAGTGACCTCACAAGTATTATGCAAACTACCATTTTCAATTGAGTAAATAAGCTTCAACATTTTATGTCTCAGCCCAGAATGTCGTGTGAAGATCGGAGTTGGACCATTTGGATTCATTTTTCAAGCTTTATAACGTATATTTTTCACCGTGAAATTTTATACTTTAGGTACACTTTAAGAGTAACATTCGTAGCTTGATGAATGCATGATTTACACGAACTTATTCAAAACATATGTTTTCGGTCAATGGTGACTGTACATTTATTAAACAAAAATAAGAGCATTTAAGTCATACTTATTAGTCCTCTTCCCTTTTTTTTGTGATATTTACTCCCTTTCTGTTCATTATTTTGCCAGCAAATACTCCTTCAAGGTTAGAAAAATGACGATGGTCGTGGTAAAATTGGTGTACTTGAGGTATAGCTGAAACCTTCATGCTGGTATCCCCATTTGCTAATACCCAAAAGCTTTTGGGGCATTTGCCTCCTTAGATTCCACCAAAATATATATTACTCCTCCATCACACCGGGCCCTATGGCGGCCCGTAAGGCTGTAAGGGTTACCCTGTTCGGAACTACTCCCAACATCAACGGACTCTGGTAGCTGAAGAAGCATCACTATAGTCTTCATTAAAAGTGAAGACTTTCTACACATCCGTATAACAAGAGGAGGGGGATATTGCCACTAGGAAGGGAGAACTATTTGCGAGGCTGTATGCACTTAGTACCGATTTCCTGAGGTTGTCTGGAATGCACCCGTAACGTTCCCCAAACTACCAATTGCCGGTGACACCACTGGCTACAAAGAATACGATATAGCTTCCTATAATGCCCCTAGGCAGGGCTGATGCACCTTAGTATGTGCTTTTTAATCTTGAAAAAATGTCGTTACTTCTTGGATCAACTGCACTTTTAAAGTGAATAATGCTTAAGTTCTCCATTTCAGGGCTCGAAAGACCGCGTGTTTGGTCTAGCGGTAGAGCATCCGCCTCTCACGCGGAAGGCCCGGGTTCGATTCCCAGGTCGAGTCATACCAAAGACTCTAAAAATGGAACCTACTGCCGTTGTGCGTGATGCTCCGCATAAGCAATGGAGTAGGGAAAACAAGCCAGTGAGCCACAACTGGAAAAAAGGCCGTGGCCGGCTCGACTTGAACCAATAGGTTGGAAACTGGGCCGGAAAACTCCATCTAACTAACTTCAGGGCTCGAAAAAAGAGTAAGTTTCCTTCTTTATTGCAACTTCATTTTTGCCGACGGTTTCTTTTGTCTTTGGGCTCAAAGGAGCTCCTGGTTTTTATAAAGGAATGGTTTATCAATTGTGTTACGCAGTGAGATTTTCCTACATTAACCCCGCATGTGCTATAGTAAATGTACTTTTTGTGGGACATTGAGTTGTAACAATTGTATTAGGCAGTGAGGTTTTCCTACACTAATGTCGCATATGCTATAGTTAGTAGTTACGTGTGCTTTTTGTGGGATATTGTGTCACAGAAAACTTGGCGATGGAGAAGTACAATGTTAATAATGATCTCTTGTGTTAAAAAGCATGACCGTTTTAAAAGATAGGCCTAACGACGCTTTCGTTCAGTTGCAAATTGTGGTTTACTGTGCCTTTGTTCGACATAACTGTGTTGTATGAAAATACTTGTGTCCCTCAAGAGAGGCCTTTGCATGGTTAACGTATAGCTGTTTGTATTGTACCAGCCCATAGAGGTCTGGCTCTTGACTTTGTCATTGCCCACAGTGTTATTTTTCTCTCTCTGTTCTGGATGACTGCCATTTTGGAAGTTTCATCTAGTGTATATACGTATAACTGTATCTGAATGGTTCAATAACAGTCAGTGTAGGCAATAGTTATAGGCAATTCACGGTCAGATTTGTTGGTTTGCAAAACTCTTATTTCGAAATTGTGCAGTTACATATGTATGACTTTCTGTTATGGATTTTACACTTTTTGGATTTCTAAGCTAGTATATATCAGTATAACTGTATCCCTAGGGCTCAAATCACAAGTAGTAGTTTAGGTCCATTAACTCTTGTGGTCATATTCTTGTGGTCATATTCTGGTGTTTTTCCTGACAGATTGAAAGTAGCTAGAGTAATTCCTGTCTTCAAAAAAGGTGACAAACATTAGCTTGTAAATTACCGTCCTATTTCAGTCCTCCCTGTCTGTCAAAGATCTTAGAAAGAGTGATGTACAATAGAATCTATTCATTCCTTAACAAGCATAATATACTTTCAACCTGCCAGTACGGTGTTCGTCCTGGTCGTTCAACAGAACTTGCTCTTGTAAATGCCCTGGACAACTTAAACAAAGCTGCGGCTAAGAAAGAGATTTCCATTGGAATTTTCCTCGATAAGTCCAAAGCCTTTGACAAGATTGACCATCCTCCTCACTAAATTATCTCATTATGGTTTCAGAGGAGTGTCCTACAACTGGATCAAAAGTTACCTTTCTAACAGACAATAATTTACTTCTCTCAATGGCGTTAACTCTGACCTAAGGAAGGTAAAATGTGGTGTTCCACAGGGTTCTATTCTTGGACCTCTTTTTTCATAATTTATGTAAATGATATTTCCAATGTTTCAAAGAATGCTTCACTTGTATTGTTTGCTGACGACACTAATATATTTTTCAGCGACTCTGATCCACAGCGTCTGGAGGAGCTAGTGTGCCGTGAACTCAAACTCTATTTTGATTAGTGCAAAACAACCTTATTTCGTGTTTTCTGACGTCAGTGTGCGTTAGGCTCAAGGGTTTACCAAAAAGTTGAACTTAGTAACGGTATTCACAATAGTTTTGATCAAAATTAGTTCATCGTTATGGAGAACAGCAAATGAATCAGTCCGAAGAGTTCTTTAGAGTGAGAATGACTGTATTTTATTGGACAAGAATGGCACAATCAAAGGAATATTGTTGTCGGTTGTGAAATCTTTAAAACATTTATTACACTAGAAATGAATTTATTATTTAGTCATACCATAGGCGTAGGAAGGGCGGGGGGGCTTGGAAGCCTAAGGCCCCCAGTCAAAATGTGGTGCGACGAAAGGCTCCCAACTCAATTAAAGGACGAAAACCCTTATTTTTCCCCATGTAAAATATGTCAAAATTTTGCAGTAATTTTCCTTAAAATGTGCCCAATATGTCGTATCAAATTCCATATAACGACCCTCAAATATTCAATTTTCCAAAGGGGATGGGCACACCCCCTCCCTTACACCCCTCCCCAGGACGGTCATCCGAAACAACGTTCAACCCTCCCCCCCCCCTTACGTCGAGAACACCTTCCTACGCCTATGAGTCATACAGACTCTTCAACTACTACACAGTATAAACACGAGTGTGATATTAATGTTAACGTGTAAATAAACACCTTATGTACAAACTACTTCTATAAACTAGCGTACTTTGAGCATTCTACAACTACATCTTTTTATATTTTCGTACACCAGATTGGTTTCAAACATCACAGCCAAGAAGATCAAATCGGAGGGTGATGTGACCATGCCAAGTGACCGGGTTGATGCGGAAGTATCGTGCTGTGATTGGATGATCAAAGTAACGATGAGCAACGGTGTCACGATCAAAAGTTCCCTCGATGACCTGTTGAACATTCAGTGAGATACAGTATCGTCAATAGTTACTCATTGGTCAAGCAGTCTTTTCATGGGATATCCAAACCGGCATTAATTAGGGTCAAGGAAGAATTTTTATGGTATAGGAAGAATAAACTGTCATTCTCGTTCATTTCTAGGAAATACGATTTCTGGGTATGCAGTTCATATCGAATACGGTTCAGTGAAATCCTTAGCAAGTTCTGTAAGCTGGAAAGGGACGCAAGGTGGACTACTTCCGCACAAGAGGCCTTCAAAAAGGAACTAGAACGTTCGCTGACGCAAACGTAGGCGTATGGGCACAAGTGGGCCGAAAGCTATTACCCTGAAATGTTCCTTAATTTCTTAAACAATGAATACGAATTTCCCCCCAAACCGATAATATTTTGGTCCACTGAGGGGGTCTGCCGACCCCGACTAACACGCTTATAGATGCAAGACCGTTCATTTCGTAACAAGAAATTGAGTTGATACATTTGAATATGAAGGGGTGGAACTAGGCTTTGCCCGACGAGGGCCTAAGCTCCCCAACCGGGGGAGGGGAGGGGTGTAGCATCCATGAATCCCAAAAAAGGTGACGGTTTGGCTAAAGAATCGAGAAAGCAAAATTTCGGACTAATATTAATGAAAATTTGAAAAAGTTGGGTTTTGTTGAGAACATTTTGGCGGTGTTTCTTGTAAAACCTACATTCTTTACTATAGAGCAGTGGTTCTCAAACTTTTTGAGGGTGAGGGTCAAATGGAGCGTCTGGAAAGAGGTCGAGGGCCGCAGTGGAGGATTTGAGGCTTAGAGAGAAGACAATAATTGGAAAGTCTAGAGCGGTATCCACACTTAAGAGGTCCCGAAGCTGTATCTACGGCAAACAGTTTTCAAAAGAAGCGGTTCTTTAAGAGGGCGGTTTGCACTTTTGTCCAGTAGGAGCAACCCGACCATGGTGGGGCTTAGGTCAGAAAATTTTGCATTCCAGGCTCTCTAGATTGCAGGAAATCGCACTTCTTACCACAGCTTCGCCTCTTCAACCAGGGGTGGCGCCATGTTGTGGCCGAGCTCCCCTAAGGAGCGACCGGGTTGCCGAAAGGATGGCAAAAGCGAAAATTTCGAAATTACTATTAAAGAAAATATGAAAAGTAGTGGCTTTTATTGGGCAATGTGCCTCACTGAAGGCAAAATCAAGGAATGTGTTGCCGTGACTGGTCGTCATCGGGGGATTACATAGTTTATCGTAGGCTACCTACTAAGGCTTCCCTACGAAAATGGAGTTTGCCCGACAATGGGGTCTTGGCCCCCTGTATCACCCCCACCTGGGGTCTCCCGTCTACAATTCTGGGTCTATATACGTGGGTCACCAGTTCGGTCATTTTGATGTTTATCATGCATCGGTTTGAGGTATAGGAGAAAGAAACATCTGGCATCCCAAACTAAGTAGGTTGCAGACGAAAACCGCACTCTGAAACGGATAAAGTCACAACAGTGCACTTATCCTTTGTTAGTTGCCAGAATGTGGGGAAGCTCTTCATCAGTTATTCTCAAACATGGTAAGATAGAGAAGTGTGCCTGCTGAGTTTGAGGGCCGCATTCACAAATGTCGAAGAAAGCTTTGATTGAAGGATTGTATTTAACCTTACAGAGCTATGGAAAGAGCGAGTTCATAAAAAATGTTTTTAAAAAATACGTTTTTCAATTGTGCAGTCACCTCACGTCGGCAATTAAATTTCCGGGATGTAACTTTTCTACAAGCTTTGTCACTACAAATACAACCACTCCGCATCTGCACCACTACATTAATACATGGTACCGTGTACATAACATGATTGATAGGTATGCTTGAACAAGGAATGTACTACACAGCTTGTTACGCAGGCAACCGCCCCTCAGAAGAGGAAACTTGGAAGGAGTGACTTTAAATTAGATAATTTAATATCCTACTTACTACGTTTTATTCTTGTCGAATGTGATTTTTCTCAAAATCTAAAATCAGTTCGGGGGCCGCATTGAGAGGGCTCAGGGCCGCTAAGGGCCGCGTTTGAGAATCACTGCTATAGAACAAAATTATGTACATCGTTAGAACCAGGGGCGTCAATCCGTATTCAAATGTGTGTGGGGGGGGGGGGAAGGGGGACATACATGACTTAGCACAAACCAATGCCTTTGGTTTTGAAGAGGGGGTGTCTTCCTATAGGCCCTTTCCTCCCTCCCCCCCCTTATGATGACTGAAGCCTTATTCTAATAAGAATTATCATTTCAAAGTTAACATGACCATCATAGATGATCTGCCAGGTGAAATACACGGAGTCCACGGAATTACTTCAAGATGTTATTTTCACCATGTCACAAAATAGCTGAAACCACGCTTCGCAGCGTGGATCATTGTCGGAGATCATGGACCCGACCAGGCCCGTTGCTAGGGTGATATGTTTGGGGTGTGAAGGTCCCAAATTCCGACTGGCTGGATGTTTTTCGAACTGAGTGGAGGCGGGTAAATTTGCACTTTGTTTATGCGCTCTGCGTTTTGTATACAGCAGTGGGGATCCTTCCTTTGTCACTACATGTTTCGTCCTGGGGAGGGGTCTAGTCCCCCTCCCCTTTAAGAAATTTTTGTTAATTTAAGGCTACTTAGGTGCAAAACGGTGCTATCTTTGGGATATTTTTGGCTGATCGTATATGGCTGGAAAATGTCCATAATTTAGTGAATTCTAATTTTTCCGACTGGCTGGATGTTTTTACTAACTGCAGTGGTGGCGCGTAAATTTCACCTCTTTTATGCACCCTGCGTTTGTATACAGCAGTGGGGATCCTTCCTTTGTCACTATATAAAGGTGTCATCCTGGGGGAGGGGTCTCCCCCTCCCCTTTGAGAAATTTTTGTTAATTTAAGGTTGCCTAGATGCAAAATGGTGCTATCTTTGGGATATTTTTGGAGCTGATCGTAGTATGGCAAAGGTGTGAAGGACTAGCAAGGGCGTTTTCAGAATGCTTTTTAGTCGTAAAAGTGTATTAACAATCACCATCTATACCGATAATGGCTTCGGCGAAGCGCTCGGTAAAAATATTTGAAAAGTGTTTAACGGCAACAACGTACTTTCAACCTTCCACATCATGCTACAAATGATACTGAATGCAGTGGCGTACACAGGATTTCTCTCAAAGGGAGGGGGGCATGCAGTATGTTGTGTGACCGCCAGCCTGGGGGAGGGGTCTAAGGGGAGGGGTGTCCCCTCCCCTTTGAAATTTTTTGAAAAATACGGTGTCCTTACATGCAATCTGGTGCCACATATGTTAGCTTTTGAAGTAAAGTTTGCGTTAAAAAATTTACGTTTTTTTAGGAACTAAAAATAGGCATCAGTGGGGGGGGGCATGGCCCAATGAGGTGTCTCCCTCCCCTTTGAAAATTTTTGAAAAATTTGGTGTCCTTACATGCAATCTGGTGCCAAATATGCTACCTTTTGAAGTAAAATTTGTGTTAAAAAAAATTACGTATTTTTAGGAACTAAAAAAATAGGCAATAGTGAGGGGGGATGGCCCAATGAAGTGTCCCCTTCCCCTCTGAAATTTTTTGAAAAATTTGATGTCCTTACATGCAATCTGGTGCCAATTATGCTACCTTTTGAAGTAAAATTTGTGTTAAAAAATTTACGTATTTTTAGGAACTTAAAAAAAATCGGAATCAGTGAGGGGGCATGGCTCAATGGCCCTCCCCTCTGCGTACGCCACTGATTGAATGATCCCATATTGATGCGAGGCCCCTTTAGACGTTAGGAGATGTATGTCTGTTTTCGGAGGGTGTTGTGATCAGAATAGTTCCATGTATAATTACCTTTTTAATGGTCAGACAATTACCCAACAAACCTACATGCCATTCAAAAGCCAGTCAAATAGAGACACGACACTACTCTTTTACGCAAATGTGGGGGAACATTTGATATTGTGTCCCCCAACCATCGAAATGTGGGGGGACTTGTCCCCCCGTCCCCCTCCCCCCCCCCCCAGGATTGACGCCCATGGTTAGAACGACTGTCCCCGGTCAGGGACTAAATGTTTTATCGTACCTATCAGGGCTCCCCGACAAAATTAGAAAAATTCACCAGCGGGTGTCCTACCCAACGATGGTGGGGGTGGGTATGCCTTCACCTGGCACCAGCCCTGGAAACATGTGGCACATGCATGCAGGGGCGTAGATTTCTTTTCAACTTTGGGGGGGGATGGGGTGAACTATCGCAAACGTGGAACATGTGCACGCGAACTTCGCGTGCACGGCGAGCGCGAAGCTCGAACCCATGACGGGTGGGGTCCAGGGGCCCGCCTTAGGGCCCCTGGTGGGGACCAGGGGGCGAAGCCCCCGGAAGCTCCTGGGTTTTAATGTCTCAGAAGTGCCAGGAAGACTGTTTTAAGAGGCTAATTTCAGTGGTAATGTTCTTTGGTAGGCTATTGGTATATTCATTCATTTAGGAACTGCTATTTTGAGCACAAAACTCGTCGATAAGCTGCACCGGATTGAAATTGTACAAGAGCAACAATGTCCTGTTAAGCTTAAAAAGGCAGGGATCAACATATAGGGTCATCCCAGACAACTGGATTTTGAATTCGGAGATCATTACAAGACCTGCAAGTTGACTTGATATCAGTGGCGTGGCCAGGTTTTTTTTTTGTGATTGGGGGCACCATAGATGATGTCGTAATAATACCTCAGTTCCCCCAAGTCTGCGTAAATTACACCTTTATTTTTCATGCGTTCCTGCATTTGTATGCAGCAGTTTTGATCTTTCATTTGTTACTACATAAAGGTGTCGTCCTAGGAAAGAGGTTCCCCCTCCCCTCTAAGAATTTTTTTTATTAATTTAAGGCCTTTTAGATGTAATTGGTGCTATCTTTGGGATGATTTTGGAACTGATCATTGGCCGGAAAATGTCCATAATTTAGTGAATGCTAATTTTTGGTTAGGTAAAAGAGAATATGTTGTCTATTAAGAGACAGATACGTTGTCAACAAATCTCCTGAAGCCCCCTCCCTTCTGTCTATAGAAGGCAGTAAAGCCTTCTATTTCGGGAAAGTTTTTACACAAAAATGTGTGCGTGGAGTCCACAGAAACATTCTTGAGTTATATTACGATATATGCCCTTTCCTTCATTGTGCATTACGAAAGAGCATCTAAGGCTAGCAGATACCTGAATAGGACCTCCTGGAAACTCTGCATTAATCATAATAATTGGGGGGGGGGGGAGCAATGACATAATGCGTATTCTACCTGACATCCAAATGATAATAGAGTACGCCGCCGAACACTTTACAACTATTGTATTTTTACTACTTTTGAAGTAAAATCCGGACGAACAGCTGCCAGCAATGGAAAATGAGAGGGAGGGAGAGTATAGGTGTAGGGAGGTGATATTAGACCTCCCTGACAGGTGTAGCAAAAGGGGTGAAGGACTAATAAGAGCGTTACAGAGTGCTGTTTTCGTCATAAATGTATTAACAATCACCATCTATCCCGATAATGGCTCAGCGCGAACTGGCGAAGCTCTGGTAAAAATGTTTGGAAAAATGCATAACGGCAGATACGTACTTTCAACCTTCTACATCATGCTACATATTAGACTGAAAGATCCCATATTGATGCGAGGTCCCCACATATGTTTGGAGATGTATCTCTGTTCTTCGGAAAGTGCCGTGATCAGAACAGTTTCGTGTATTATTACCTTAATAATGGTCATGATATGGAGTGTAAACAGTGACGAATAATATTTCCATTACAAAACCTGCATTCAGACTCTACATCGAGACACTTTCAATTGCAAAACAAACCTACATGCCACTGCCATAAGCCAGTCTTTTACCTATTAATTCGTAAACTTTCAACTTTTTGCTGATGTGCTTTTCCGAAAGATGCTATCGAAAGATATTGATAATATAAGTGGCACTTACGTAAGGTTGGAAGCGCGCGGAGCGCGCGAAAATTTTGATAGATTGCCAACGATTTGCTAAAATTCTGATAGTTTGAGAAACATTTGTGACAGAAATTGAAGCGAGATTGAAAAAAATTCTTACGAAAATGAAGAATAAAATATACTTTTCACCATACACGTATCTGTAGACTGAAACATTGGGGGGGGGGGTGATTACATGGGCCATCCCCCCTAGTCAAATGTTGGGGGGGATATATCCCCCAATCCCCCCCCCCCCGGGATTTACGCCCATGCATGCATGACAACAGTTTCAGAAAATTTGAGAATTTACAGTTGTCCAAAATCAGAGCCGATTGTATTAGGAAATTAGGTACACCCTCCTTCTGATCAATCACTGTTGCGTTTGTCGAACATTTATACTTTTTGCTTTGAACGAACCATGTTGCCACCAATTAGGCTTTCTTTATTTTGTTTTGTTAATGGTTTATGATACTAAAGATTCGAATAAATTCCAAACAAATGTGTCATCAGAGAACTCTTACCGGAGTACTATAAAACACTTTCTCATCATCGGAAAAGAGCACCCGAAAAGACGTTACCCACTGATCACCGGTGGTTGGTCCACCACGTCCCTGCAACAGTACACCAGTGACCCGTCGAGAGGAGTCAAAGCCTACCTGGATCCACTGGTTTCTGAAAAAGAATTTTTCGGTGAAATACTTTCGATTGCAGATTTCTCTCGTGCGAAAACGTGGGAAAAAAGAATTCTTTTTCGACTCACACTGAGTATGACGAAAGTTTTCTTTTACGTAAGGTACTAAGAAACCAATTTCTTTATACCAGACTTACGTAGTACCTCATTACGAGTCGTCACTAGATGCTTTATGCACAATATGCTTTTTCACAGGTAAGACGGTAGTACGAGGGATGGACGAAAGGCAGTGGCCTTAAGGCCACTTTTTAGGGATCGACCAGATGATTTACTGAAAAATACAACATCAGTCACGTCGATACCCATTTGACTTCATGTTACTCCTTCAGATGTAATCAATAAATTTTGAGGATTGGTTAAAAAGGAGGGACTGGCCAAAACAGGATTTGAAAACTAGCATATTGTTTCACTCTGTCACCATTCACTTTTCTCCAGGGCTGTAACGCCCGAGTCCGGACTGATGCAGTGATGTGGTTTCTGCTTGTTCGACTTAGTAAGTTGTTCGATTGATACTGTCTTCAGCTGTCAGCTGTCCATGCAGGCGGTGATGTAGGGCAAAGGAAAGTGGCTAAAGACTGGGGATACACTCAGTCCATCAGGAGGGACGTTAAATGGCGGTATCGGGAACAGAGCTGGGAGCGATTAGTACATATCTGGCCCGTTTCCCTCTGAGCACTAGTCGAGAGGAGACTGGCGAATGTCACTGCATGGTGTTCGCCCACGATCACAATGAAACAGAACCCTCAATGAGCCCAAATGTCTCCCTGGTCCTGAAACGTTAACCTAAACGTGACCTATTGTAAGGTGCATAGTTTATCATTTTGAGTGTCTCACTTTACCCGAATGGATCAAGCATTTAAACTCCACTCCACTCCACTCCTTGCCTCTAATTACGCCCATAAAGTAGTGAATATTGTTAATGGTTTACTTTATTTGTGAAGGTCGTAGTAAATATTATGTACATGACTGACTTTCTAACTGACAACCTGGAATGGTTTTTGAAGGGCTTTTGTAAGCTATATGTAATGCCGTCAAAATTCCAGAAGTCTCACCATACTAGTCCTTTATTTAAAGGAGGTGACCATGGATTTCTAGGGGGTATCCGAACCCACCCGCCCCCTGCGGATACGGGCCTGTATCTGTACGTCTAAAAGAGAATAAAAACTTTTTAAAATACATGCTATACTTTCAGATAGACTAGACTCATCCAGACTCGGAATTGCCCAGGAATTGTGGCCAATGAAATTAGAATTGGATGGAACTTTAGTCAGGTGGACTTAAATCCATTAAAAAACACTCTGATCGACATGATTGAAATGGAAGTACTTACGCATTATTGGTTTTTGCGGCCCAGCCACCAATACCTCCAGAAGGTTGTCCGTAGTTGTCAGTCTCGAATAGAGCAGCCCGGTTGGGTCCATGCTTACTATTGTAACTAGACGAAGCCTTCAGGCAGACATGAGAATCACGGTTAACAATCAGTCGAAACCGTTGACAACATGTTCCTGGCTGAGCTTTGTAAGAGCAGTAAGGACTTCCATCTGAAACAGCAGCAAAGTTTACAATAGATAGGTTCCATCTATGTTTCTGTAACAGGTCAGTTAGTTGACCTTGATCAATACATGCGGACAAATTTTTGGTCTAGCTTCTGGTCACAGGACAAAAGCATACACCCAAGATAACGAAACATGAACAGTAAAATAAATAGCCGTTTTATCAATTTATCACTAACTTAAAAAATTCATCAAACTTAGTGACAGGAAAAGCAAGGCAATGAAAAACATGATCGATTTATTTTAATTGGCCAGCAAGAATAAGAGTTTATGTGGTCCTCTTCCATAGCTAGGGTACAGGACCTCCAGACCTCCAAGCAGGGAGCTGGAAGTAAGTGCTACATCTCTTCCTGTCCTTTCGGTAGTGTATCGTTTTTAACCTTCTTTTAGGACCCTATTTTTTCGAATTTAGAAATTTTAATCGTTTTGGTGTTTTGGTTGAAAAAAGTTCTTCGCAATGTGAAAGAGTCTTCGTGGATTCCTCTCTGCATCCTTTAAGCAGGGAGTTACTATTTGACTTTAAGTTGGTTGGTATTCAGTTGTTTCTTGGTTTAGCGTAACAACTCCACAATTGGAGGAGATGAAAACAGTACGTTATAGAACCTGGAACGAAGCCAAAACACAGCCCGAGTGGTGCAAGGATTTGCTTGCGTACGTGGCAGGCTGTACGGCAGTGGCGCCGCCAGAGTTTGGTGATTGGGGGGGCATAACAGATGATGTCATAATGCCACCTCAGTTTCCCCCCAGTCTGCTTAAATTGTACCATTTTGTGCGTCCCTACGATTGTACACAGCAATGTGGAGTCCTTTTTGGCACTACATAAAGGTGCCGTCCTGGGGGAGGGGGTATCCCCCTCCCCTTTTGGAAAATTTTTGTTAATTTAAGGTTGCCTAGATGCAAAATGGTGCTATCTTTGGAGATTTTGGAAGTGATCTTATATGATTGGAAAATATCCTTATTTAGTGAATTCTAATTTTTGGTTAAGAGAAAGAAGAGAGTGTGGTCCCTGCAATGGTATACAGCAGTGTGGAATCCTTTTTGTCACTACATAAAGGTACCGCCCTGGGGGAGGGGTCTAAGGGGAGGGGCCCATCCCCTTTGAGAAATTTTGGTAATTTAAAGTTGCTTAGATGCAAAATGGTGCTATCTTTAGGATATTTTTGGAACTGATCATACATGGCTGGAAAATATCCATAATTTAGTGAATTCTAATTTTTTGGTTAGGTAAAAGAGGAGAGTGTGTTGTCTCATGGGATATGTTGTCAACAAACCTCGCCAAGCCCCCTTTTGGCTAGACTTTAATGCCTTCTATTCGGGGAAAGTTTTTACGACAAAATACGTGGGTGGAGTCCACAGAAACATTCTTGGACTATTACGAAAATTTTCCTTTGTCTCATTGTGCATTATAAAAGGGTATCTAATACCGACAGACACCTGTATAGTGCCTCCTGGAAGCTCTGGATTAATTATATAAAATGGGGCACTGATATGATATTACCTGACATCCAAATGGTACTATAGAGTATAATGCCGAGCACGTTACAACAATGGTATTTTTACTAAGTTTGAAAGAAAATCCAGACGAACATCTTCCATCAATGGGGAATGAGAGAGAGTATAGGTGCAGAGAAGTGAGACCCCCGATAGGTAAAGCAAAAGGGGTGAAGGACTAAAAGGCGCGTTTCAAATATTTTTTTCGTCGTAAGTATGTATTAACAATCACCATCTATACAGGTAGAGGCTGAGCGCGAAGACCTGGCTAAAAATTTTGCAAAATGTATAACGGCAAATACGCACTTTCAACCTTCCACATCATGCTACAAATTAGACTGAAAGGTCCCATAGGCCTCTACAGATGTTGGGGATGTACTTCTGTTTTTCGGAAAGTGTTGTGATCAGAAAAGTTGCATGTGTTATAACCTTAATAATGGTCATGAATTGGAGTAAAAACAGTGATCAATGCGCGCGAAGC
Organism: Holothuria leucospilota; assembly: GCA_029531755.1. Classification (NCBI taxonomy): domain Eukaryota; kingdom Metazoa; phylum Echinodermata; class Holothuroidea; order Aspidochirotida; family Holothuriidae; genus Holothuria; species Holothuria leucospilota. Next base: position 35,252,850 of record CM055976.1, read on the forward strand.
GCGCCGAGATTTTTCATTAAATAAGATAACAATGACAAAACCTGCATTCATGCTCTGCATCGGGACACTTTCAATTCCCCAACAAACCTATTTGCCAATCACAAAGCCAGTCCGAGTTTACCTAAAAATTCGTAGACAGCTTTCAGCTTCTGTTGCTGTGCTTCTGTGGAAGTTGCTACCGGAAATTATTGATAATAAGAACAATATTGAGGTAAGGTTTGAAGCGCGCGGAGGGTGCGAAAATTTTGAAAGTTTGCTAAGGATTTGCGATAATTCTGATAGTTTGAGAACCCTTTGTGATGGAAAATGGTTACAATAGATCCATCACTTGGTTGAAAAAACACCTCACCCTACCCCCTACAGAAATCTATAGCTTAAACGCCTTTTGGGATCATTTTAAAATTTTCAAACAAAAAATTCTGAAATCGATTGGGGGCACGCGCCCCCCATGCCCCCCCCCCCCGTGCCGGCGCCACTGCTGTACGGAATATTCCCTGTTCAGTCATATCAGGGAGTCCATGACAACTCCCTGGTCATATCCCTTGGGAAGCAGAGAAGCTGAGCAAACAGAGTCCGCTCAGATGGCTAAGGATTTGCAGGACGTGGGAAAGTTCCCTAATGGGGGAGGGTGGAGGAGGGCCGACGGCGAGTGACAGAAATGTTTCCCAATACTGCCGACTTCCCAACTGAGGCTTAGAGGTGGAATCACATGGCACGAGTTACTGCCGAATTCGTGCAGTTGAATTGGTAAATGCATGCTTTGTCAGGAACATCTTACAGACGTAGCAGTTCTGGTGGAATGTTTCCATAGGAGTAGGAGGGCAACCAACCAACTAACATACCTAATGAATTAGCAGAAAATTTCAATATTACTTAACAAAATTACATTCGCGGTAGTCACGTAGTCATGGAATTTGCAACGGGGAGGGGTGGGGGTGTGGGGGTCTTTGTAATAGAATGTCAGATCGAAGATTTTTTAAAGTTGGTACGTCAGAGATGATTCAGTCTTTGTTCAACTGAAGTTATTACATGACTCACTACACCACACATATCGTAGCCTGCTGTAAGCAGGCTATTGTTGAGTTTTATCAGCTACAAGTACAATTCTTAATATTTGCTTACCCGTAATGTACAGTAGGCTATACAGACGAAGTTTAATACAATACAATAGCCTGCCAACTTTCTAGCCAATCTCATTTCCGAGACAAAAATCACTTCATGATAATTAATGCGTACGTCATCAGCGTTGGTAAGGGGTGGAGTCAACATGAGCGACCGGTTGCTTCGCTACATACAGAGACAACTCTTTTCACTTGTATACAAGTTATGCAGTGCAGTACGGCTATTACTGTATAGTTACTGGCTTAGCTATTGTCTACATATACAGCTTATCAAGGAACGTTGTCGTCTTGTCCATGCGAGGGCCTATATACATGCCACTGTTGACGCCTAACGTTAGGCTTGACTTTCCACTGCAAGGATTAGCTCGATTTTTAGCCCATACGTGATAATTACGTACCTTTTTAAGATGTCACCGTATCTTCAGAAGTATTCGTATATGTGCATCGTCGCAGGCCGTTGATAGTCATGAATAGTCAGTACCGTGAACACCATGTGACCTTCTTATGAATAATAATCTATCCCGTATTTTGGGGATTCGCGTAAATGAAAACTGGACGAAGGTTTGCAGACTGTATAGAATATATACAGAAAGTGTATTATGATTTCTGAGAGAGCGCCATCTTTTGGGAGCTGCTACGGAGTCTGCTCTGCAGGCTACACATATCGCGGATTCTCAGTCTGCATTTTGTGTGAGTCAGATCTATTGTGCTTAAGTATTTTCTTCTTTTGTCGTTCGACATAAGGGGTGGTCGCCTCTGCGCTCCTCTGGATCCGTCCTTGATCCAGGCCCGTAGCCAGACGAGGTACAGGGGGGGGGCAGATAGCTTCCAGGGGCAAAATACATTTTACGGGGGTGAGGCGAGATATATTGAAATGGATTAAGGCAATGGTAATTTCTACTTTTCTAGAGAGGGAATTTTATCAGGGGGCTCTGACCCTGGTCCTCATTGGCTAGGGGCTTGTTTTGATTTTCAGGTGTCATGTATCATCGTCTAGTTTGTAAGCAAAATAGGATAACTATCCTATTGTATACAGTTCTACGGTCCGCTGCTGATATTACGAACGCAAGACAGACCCGTATTGGGTGGGCAATTGGCATGTGGTATGCCGAATGTCACATGACTGAATAACTGGGCGGAAAACTTGAAATGATTATGACTTGAGTTGTGATACCATCATGCCAAAGGACCGGAAGACGGACTCCACGGTAACACGAGGACTTCTCAAGAAGAGAAGAAATAGTTTCTACCGCATAGATGCTCGTGGGACCCTTATAGACGTAATTTGATTTCGCAAGGTTTCCTGGAAAATAGAGTAGCCCTTTAACTAGTACATAACGTGAGAATCGTGGCCATGTCTAAGTCGTTATGTAGGTGAACTTTGTAATGGAGTATCAGAACCTCATTTAACCATGTTTAAATTTAAATTAGTAATGCTTGGACGTCCGCCTTACCTTACAAATGTAATTTGAAACCTGTGAGTTGCCTTGTGGTAAATGACTGTGCCGTTATTCACATGCCCTCTTCATTAACGGAAAACAAGTGAAGGACTGTAAGCTACCGTTTTCTCACATATTCATACCGCTAAAATTCAGATGAGAATTAAGGATTTGGCCTACACTTCAAATACTCAATTGTGCCCTTAGTGCAGGCGAGTAGCCAAGGGGGCGGGGCGAAGGGGGCAACCGCCTCCTCCTTGAGCATATTTTTTTTATATCTTTTAATGATTTTTTATGATATTGCTAGTGCTAGTTTAGATGAAACTTACAAGGCCTGCGAAGTGCCATTTCCAGCCATCTGGGAGGCATCTCGGCCAGAATTTTCTTGTACGCTTCGCGCCAACTGATGGTGGCGCTACGCTTAGATAGTTTGCTAGAGACCCTATAGTGGTTTGCCTACAGGCTTCACCCCCTCCTTAGCAAATTTCTGGCTACGCGCCTTCCTTAGTCTCCTGACTAAATCGAGTTGAGGGATAGTCGTATTTATCCGACACCTACAGGTCGAGCAGTGTCCAGCTAGTATTTCCATACCATTGTCAATGTTTAGCAAAACGTGGGTATCTGAGTCAGGTTCAAGATAAAAACAGCTGAAAGATGTTCCAGGAAATTGCAAATGACGCTCTTTGTCATTTGAATTTGTGAAGGACCGTGCGCAACGCCGATCGCCAACAAATTAAAATGTTTTCGCTATTTCCTCCAAGCATTGAACTTAGCAAGGGCTGCGGACTGCTGAACCCACAAATCACACTGTGAAGCCCAAAGTTTGCGATAAATTAAATAAATAGTTATGGCCACTTACTGCATAGGCGTAGGAAGCGGAAATTAAGGGGTGAACGGGGGAGAGGAGGGAGAGCATTATAGACAAGAGGCCCTAATGTATGCCCTGACCCCACTTTTTAGGAAAGAAGACCAATATTTGTCTACTTTGTGAAATTTGTCAAACTTTTCAATAAAGTAAAAGACTATTTCAAGAAGTGACTCTAAAAAATTCAAAAAATGTACATCAGATCTGAATACCCTCAAACATTCAAGGTTTTTTCCAAAGGGGAAGGGTTACCCCTCTCCTTATAACACTCATTCAAGATGGTGGTCTAATAGTATTCCCTCCCCCAACCGCTTCCTACGCCTACGAGTTGTTCCATGGACCTGTTTCAGTTTGACCGACGACCATGGAGCTAATACTTGGTCCAGTAAGTAGCTCCATGGGTCGACTGAGTTCAAAATACAGAAACCATTTTTCGGTAATGTCGACGATTTCTAGTTTCAAGTTACAGCTAAATTATGGTTTTCTCTGAACTGATATTTATGCTTCCCTGACAGTTGATGTGCTCGATCACTCTTCTCATTTTTCAAGTACGCCGATTGTCCTGACTCTCTATCAAACCTTGTGCCAAATTGGTTTGATTTTGAAAATATCATGATAAGTACACGACAAAAAACACTTGAAAGGGAATAAATGAAAAATTTTCACAGAAAAAATGTGAAAGGAAGAAAACATGAACTTTTTCGTATTTTTGAACATGAAATATGAAAAAAGAGTAAAGTTAACACTTGCCAGCAGCATCTGTCCTATCCTGAACTAGGAACAGAAGACACAACAAGAGAAATGCAGCCATAGTCTGTCTGCTATCTAGTTTTGCAGTATTTTGGTGTAAAACTTTCGATCTGGTTGAGCAAGATGTGACGCAAACGGTTACGGCTGTCAGTACTTCTGAAACGAAATTCTAAATGAAGCAGACTGGAGAAACTCTGTGTTTTTAAGGAGCCTGTATGACGGACCTCTTACGTAGCTGCTGAAAAAAATGGTGGTAGCTGAAATATGATGAAATATGATGATGTGCTTGGAAATTTTCTGTCAAGTAACGCCTACTAAAACAGTTCTATCCTTTGCCTATTGCAAATGCAAGTGGCAAAAAAAAAATATTATTAAGTTCATGATAGAATCCCCTCCCGTAATTCATGAATAAACATTTTTATAGCTCTCAACAGAGCCTAGTCAAACGGTACTTGTTTAAATTTCATTTGACAAAAGGTAGCGGACACGTAATGTTTAAGGAAAGGAATAACCTAAGTGCCAAAGCAGGTTTGTATTTCGTTATGTTGATTTTTTTTTTTTTTAAATTAGGAAGGTGCATGGAAAAGTTATAATATTTTGTTAAGACCCATCTGTAAAAAGTTTTTATTTTTGTAAGTAGAAGGGTGTCTGGAAACGTTACAGTAAGTTTCTATTTAAATTTAGGCAAAAACATTTTTCGTAAAGTTGTCGTTAACGAACTCAACTTTTCTAGAACACATTGCACAAAAGAATACTTCCATCATGTTGTACTGGAATATGTGGATTGGCAACATTTTTCCTAATTCAGTCGGGTTAATTTGACCCCCTCCCCAAAGAGTCACACTCAGATTTTGAGTCAAACAAGCACCTACCTTTGTGTCAATTTGATTCAGAATTGCGTCAAATGGACTATTTGGATCATGCAATACCAAATAAAATAACAGTATATTTAGCTTAGAACCATATTTGGTCCTTTTATTAGTGAGAAACCGGCATATGCGATGGGGTCATCGCTTGCTGCATGTAGTAGCTAATTTGTGTAAAAGAGCGGAACTTTCTGCAATCTAGGGTGATTAGGATCACATTTTCGCCATACAAGTAATTCATAACGTCATATATGCTGTCATATGTGACAAGATATAGTGTTTTATAGTCAGAATTTTTTCAGCAGGGTGGGAGCACCGTAGGGCACAGGCCTTTGAAGCGTAGGTAACCCCCTGAGCAAAATGTGTCTTTGTTCCTTTCTCCTTTCATGTTTTTTTCTCGGCGAGGGGGAGGGTTGCCCCTAGGTTACCCTAAATCCGCGTCTGTCATGGGCGTAGGAGGCGGGAGAAGGGGATGGGGGACTGCAGCCCCCAACCAAATATTTTTTGTACATATTCGGGCAATATGCTGAGAATTTTTTGGGCACCTACTGAAAGAAAAATAATGCAATGATGTAGCTGAAGTTAATCAATAGTTTAAAAAAATTCTTGGTAATTGAAATAAAGTTCTGATTGGAGTACCAATATGTTCGGTATAAATTCACCAGTGTGTTTTTTAATGGTTAAACTTATATTATGATTATCAGTGGTGTATCTGGGGGGGGGGCATTGCGCCATTCCCCCCTCACTGATGCCGTTTTTTTACTAAAAATACGTACATTTTTTAACACAAATTTTACTTCAAATGTAGCATATGTGGCACCAGATTGCATGTAAGGATACCTTCTTTTTTAAAAATTTTCAAAGGCCGGCGATCCCACAACACAATGCATCCCCCACCCCATGAGAGAAATCCTGGCTACGCCATTGATTATTATAATCATTATTATTGTAAGGACTTCCCCCAAAATTATAACCAATATGGGAAGGTAGTAACACGACAAATAATTGTAACTGGCATGCGGTGTGATAACCGATGCATGCCTATATGACATGTACATTAACATGTTGAACGTACGTTGACTCGTGGAGCGCGCGGAATTTTTATATTTTTCGAGCAAGTTGTTACAGCCCCCCCCCCCCCATCATCAGATGATTCTAGTAACCAGAACGATGACTCTATAATCACAGTCCCTCTCAATTCGTTTACAGTCATTTTATTGACAAATAATCCCCTTGTTGTGATTGAAAAGTGGAATGCGTAGTTTAACATTGATGAGGGAGACTGGATGAGTATTAGGTCGATAATACAGGTGCGGGTCGAGAGGAGGGGTCGGCGACGTCCGAACCCCCCCTACCGTCAAATTTCCAGACGTGTTTTTATAGTTGAAATTTTCTAGTACAAGCAAAAAGATTGCAGAGAGAGGGTACCCATTCTTTTCCAAGATTTTACAGAATATGTTCGATAAAACGATCACAATTTTGGCGCTCTTCTCTGGCTTTAGAAAGTCATTGATTGTCTTTCATATACTGGGGGATACAAATAGCTGAATAGAACCCCCTTGTAGGTAACTTTGACTTACGTAGCTAATATATATGGTATTCTCTGTAAAGTTCAGGAATTTCACCCTCAGTCCAGATGGATTTTCGTTGTAGTTGACGTACGGTAAGGAAAACTACAACGGAGGCCTGGCCGTTTTGTAGAACAGACGATGGACAGAGTACCATGCATGTTATCTTCATAGGGGGCAGTTGCACCGACAGTAAATTGATGTAATATGCTCTTAAGAGGAGATGACAAAAGATTCTACCGTATGCCACTAAAGATTTTCGCCTTTCTCTCGCACTATGGAACTCTCCAAGCCACATTTCTAGAGATTAAATGAGAACTTGACTTGATACAAGTATCCTTATTGTTCCCAACTGGCCTAGACTATAAAAAAAGTTATAGTAACATATTTTGTAAAAGCTTTCGTTCCATACCCAATCCCATGTCCCTCACCTCAGCCTCCTCTTCCCATCCTCACTTTTGGAGAAAAGCCTTAGAGCAAATGTGCCTTTCCGGCTGAAGCGTAGGGAGAGACATTTCAGGAGGCGACGAAAGGTGTTTCTCGTGGAATCTCTCACCGTTTATTGGCCCCCAAAATCACGACATGAATTTTGTTCTGAAAAAGACATATTTTGCTCAGGGGTTACCGACCTTAGACCCCCACTTCATACGCCTGTGCCCTACGGTGCTCCTACCCTGCTGAAAAAATTCTGACTATAAAACTATATCTTTTCAGGTATGACAGCATATATGACGTGATGAATTAAGGGTTCGTATTTGCTAACGCAGGATGACAAAATAGACAATTTCTCGTTAAACCATGCGTTTCCTTGGTATAAAACGATGAATAAAGCAGAAACCTGTTTAGGATGTTTCTCCTACACATGATTTTTCAAATAAAGTTTTTCATACGTAATTTTGTACCGGAAAATTTGAATGTCTGAATCATGAGATATCAGAATGCAATTTCCTGCATTTCAGTCTCGGAGTAATAATTGGCACAAATTTTGTTGGTTTCCTAATGATGACGCTCAGATGGTGTGACCGTCTCCACGTCTCCCCCCCCCCCCACCCCCATGTCAAAACGGAGTTACGACAGTGACAGGTAGCACCAATTTGCATCTTAACCAACTTGCATAAGAAATTTCTCCAAGTGGAGTAATGTCCCTTAGGAAGACACCTCTTTCTCTTGCATCCAGCCAAAGAATGGGGAAAATCACTAAATAATAAGAATTTCTCAATATATCATAAACTCGAAGCTTACCCATATATAAGTCAATTTTGCGTCTAAGCGACCTAACACAAACAAAAAATTTTTCAAAGAGCATGTTGTCCCCTCCACTTAGATGACAACCCCTTCTCTTACACTCAGCCAAAGAAAAAAAAAAAGGAAAAATTCTTAAACGTTAATAAGGATTCTTAAAATATAAGTTCAAAGCTTTGCCTGGGATGGCACCATTTTCAATTTAAGCCACATTACATAAATGTCACCCTCCCCCGAGAAACTTGCCCAATACGGCAACCCTTCACTGGGTGACGAAGGAGGATCCGACTGATTTCCATCTATCCTAGGTACGTGACTGGACTAATTTCCTCCCCCTTCCATGGATTTCTTCATGGCCACTGCCCTGAAAGTGCAGTACTTTCAGTGTACTTTCAGTGTGCTTTGAATTAAGATCTTTCAAGAAAGAAGAGAGTGTATGTGCACGGTAGTCTTGGTTTTAGGTGTTTCATTCTTTGTCAATATCTTCTAAACTATATATAATCAGTGACGTATATGAGAACTACAAATATTGGAGATTTGCTCTTTTCATGTTAACCCCCACCCCCTCAAAAAGACCCAAGATCCACCCCTGTAATGCATGGAATTATTCTACCTAGAACAATATTCCTGGTAAAAGAGGGGCAAGTACAACCTCAGGCTTGCAACCGTCAACGGGCGACTTTGTGGCAATATTATATTATGAGCAACATTTGCAACGTGATGTTGGCCAACATGAATTGAAGGGTATGTGAATGTTTCAAAACATGATCACTTTGAAACTTTGCCAAAGATAGCACCATTTTGCAACTCGGCCACCTTTGACGATCAAAAATTTCTCATGGGATCCCCTCCCGTTAGACCTCATCGGAAAAAGGCACCTTCATACTTAGCGTCAAAGGAAGTGTCCACCCAGGTTGAAAATTACGTAGAAGTGTCCACCAAGGTTGCAAATTATCGTAGGTACGAATATGAACACTTACGCCCACTTTCTGGCATATCTGGGGTGGGATTACGATATAGTCTTCTGTGGTGCCTCCAATCATCAAATCCTGGAGGCGCCACTGGGGCTATGACTGAAAGTTGCTGATTCTGTTTCTTAATGGGACATAATTACATCCATTTTTAGCTCAGCTGAAAGCTTTTAGCTGAGCTATTGCTGTCGTGCATGGCAAATTTTCTACGTCACGGCAAACGTCTGTCACCATAACATTGCGTTTAAGTGCCTGACATTTCGCTGTTTTCGCTAGATTTGCCTAAAATTTAGTAGAGATGTTAGCGAAAGTGATATCTGCATGCTGCGACTCTTTTCGATTAATTTGACCGCTATTTGACCTCGGGAGGGGGCTTTGTTTGAAAACGTAAAATTCCCTACTTGTCCTTCAGTTTTGCACCAATCTTGATAATATGTTTCACATAGATAGTTCAATTTGTTCTGAACAAAAGTTAAATTTTTTTTTTCGTTTCTGCAATCATTAAAAGCATGAAAACAGCACTTTTTGAAACAAATTCTGGCGAAGTCCTCATGTTCGGGAATAGGCCTACATCGAGAATCCCAGTTGTTATCATTTGAGAGACAGTACAACGAAACAAGGTACAAAAGTATACTGAACATATATAAATGTACAGGACGTCTCGTGCTTAATCCTGTGGCAAGTGTTTACGCAAAGTGCAGTGTATCGATTTTTGAATACCGTACGTGGGCTACCTCACTATGTCAGACTATGTTTGCTCAGTTCTTTGCTTTCCAAACCAGGGATATGACATGAATAAGGATTTTACCTCGTTACTACATTCCGTACAGCCTACTATGGAGGCGCTACGTGAACACGTGGCACTGATGTCTTTCAGGAGTTTGACTAGCTAAATTGGTTGGATGGTTAGGCCTCCTCGAAAAGAAATACCGGACGTTTGAAAGTTGTGCAAGTTCTTGCGAATATGTGGCCTTGTGCGAAACAGTGGTATAAGATAGGCCTACACATTCTTGTGTTGAGGCAGAAAAAAGTATTCAACTTAGCCTGATGTCTGAATGGTTTCTTAACATTTCTGGACAAAAACTATTTAGTATGAAAGGTAAACAAATGGCTTATCCTTCCTTAATAGCAAATTAGTTTATATTGTCACATGAAGGAAAGAAGCGACTCGCCGCGTGAATTGGGATGGCCGCGCGGGGTACACTACTTCAAGTTAAGGTGAATGTTGTCTAGGAAATGCCGTAAGAGGAAAGAGGAACCCACCCTTTTCTTTTAAACAAAGAACATAACACGTTGATTGAAAGTTCAATGCTTTATATGGTTTAAAGGGGAATTTTCATGATACCAGACAGTTCCAATTCTCCCAACTATGCATCTTCTAGCTCCTCCCATAACTGTATGAGGCTCTTCCTTGTGCAAGCATAAACCTGTTTTATTGCTTAAGGCCATGTCCTGGTGAGCATACAAGGCTATAAAATGTAATAAAAGTACTCTCTCTGCCTTGTGTGGAATGTGAGCTACTCTGCATCTTTCAAATTTTCAAACTTTGATGTCAATCAAAGAGCAGTCACCAACTGAGAATTTTGATATACATACACTAAAAATATACTTTGGGGTGATGACTGTCTGTCTTTAAGCTTAACGGTTGTGCTACATTACAAAAACAATTTTCGGTTTGAAAAGGAAAACATGCTTTTTGAAGGCGTGTGCCATATGTCAGTCTCGGTGCCTGCAGGAATTGTGCAGCTCAGGCTTCCAGTCAAGCGGGCCAAGGGGGCGAATCCCTCTTTGAAAGTTGTTCGCCCCCTAGCAAGTTTTCAAGTTGCCATTGGCTTAATGGCATTTGTATACATTTGGCCCCTTAAATATTTGTTAGCCCCTGGAAGCCATTTCGCCCCCATTCAGTACCTTGTCAGGCTACGAGGTTGGTGCAGTCACATGGGCGTCGACACTGCAGGAACCGCCCCAGTCTTGTTCTCCGTTGCCGAAAGCCCCACCAAGTTGTTAAGGGAAAGCCATGGGGGATGATATTTCAATAGCCTTAGACTTAGTGTAAGTGTGCATATTTTCCCAACGCTCTCTACGAACTGTAGTTACCCTCCGGCCTGTTGCGACACATTCACCGGTCCTAAAAGCGATCGACGATTTATACCTGGTAGATCCCAATCATAAAAATGTTATGCAGTAAAATAATTTTGTGGGCGAAAACGGGACTAAAGAGTACTCAGAATTAGGCGCGTAAAGAATTTAATTTAGAAATAATTCCCTTTATATTGAGTAATTGAGCAGTTTTGGTTTTTCCAAATCATAGTGGCAACACGTATTTGAACTTTTGTCCCTGGGCAAGTTCAAGGAATATCTTTGGGGCAAAATATCGCTTTTAAGACCTTTAACCGTATGTAAAATTTCTTCATCGCAAGTTACTATCTGGGTTTAATTATGGAAAACAAATGAGGTCTACAATGCAGCACACTCATAAACATTCATTATTTGTATACTAACATCTGTGCAGTATATAAAGTTAACTTTGTGTACCAGATTTAGTCTTTCAGAGACTTCGGGAGTTCAATACATATTTCATTGCATTCAGTTTATATTTATCTCTTTGTTTTCTAACGTACGTATGAACAACATGAATTACAGACCCAACCAAAATATTGACTGCACTCATACTTTTAGGTCAACAGGAAAAGCTGAGCTTCGGCAACATTGTTGCGCTTGTTAAGTCTGTGAAGGATGTTGTAAGAGTCATCAAATCGCACGCTTTCGTGTTCAATTCAAAAAGTCCACATGTTGGAATGGGACATTTTCCTCCCGAACCCTCCCCCATTGCCGCTTCGTGGCTCACTCTGGCCTTCGGCACTAAGTGGACCCTTCTTTTAAAATGCTACATCCGAGCCTAACTTATAAAAACATTTCATCATTCCAAGTATTATGTCAATGTTCCGTGAGTTTTATGTGCACCGTGCTCAAAGTAAAGTGTACCTAAAGTCTAAAATTACAAGAATATATATATTTTAGAGGTTGGAAAATGAATCTCATTCATCCAGTTCCCATGTTCATACAGCGTACTCCGCTGCTGAGATATAAAACGTTGAAAGACATTCACTAAATTTGAAATAGTCGATTGCGACATAATTTGTGAAGCCCTTCTTGTACAACTAACATTACCTACTTTTGTTTCCTTTTGAAATAAAAATGTTTATATGTCCTTAAAAAGTTTAGCTTTTTCTTGCGTAGCATGTTGTAGGGAGAGGGCTTGTATAGTCAAGTCACCCTATAGCAGTAAGACGGTGATCACTGAACTGAAGTTTTGGCAAAAGGTGCAGTGACTTTCGAAAAAACAAAGACTGGTAGATCTCGGGAGGTTGGCTACTTAAAAAGTAGATCTTGGGTCAAAAAAGGTTGGGCACCCCTGCTTTAGGTACACTTTAACTTATCTGCTACTCGCCAGGTGTTTTGAGGTAATTTACAGCTAATGTTTTAAAAATGTTTACTTATCTGAAGCTTTCCCTACTGGCTAGCTGAATAATAGCAAATAATACGAATTCATGGAAAAAGAAGAACACAGCTGTGAGAGTTTTTGTGTTAATTACAGAATATACTTATAATATATTTTATTATCCCACGCTTTATGTCAATTTTCCGTGGGTTTTATGTGCAACGTGTTCTAACTGGTCTTCTACTCGACAGGTGTATTGAGGTAATAATTTACAGCTATGTTTAATTTTTTCTACTTATCTGAAGATTTTTTCTGGCTGTATAGAATCGTAAACAGGTGATAAGCAAACACATTCTTGGAAAGAAAGAGATGGAAACAGCTATGAGAGATTTTGTAAAATACAGCTTCTTGGTCACGCCAATTTAAAATTAGTTGTAGGGTGGAGCGATAAACTGAAAATGTGCAGTCATAAAAAATAAGTTTTATTCACTAAGTTTTACTGAACAAATCAACTATCGATACTTCAAAATTCATCATACAGCTGAACTCTCAACCATTTTCCATACTCGGGTTACATGCATAGTTTCTCCATACTAACACCACAGGCACAGAAGACGTAGAGAGTTGTAGTGCAAAAATGCAATGCCCTCAGGGGCGTAGCGTAGGTGTTATCTTTTGGGGGGGGGTGGAAATTATGTTTTGCCGACGGATCTGGTAATGCGTAGTGCAAAAACGAGCTTTAGAGGGTGGGGTCCAGGGCCCCGCCTAAGGACCCCTGGTGGGGTCCGGGGCGCAGCCCCGGGAAGCTCTGAGGTTTAAGTATATCTTTGGGTGAAAAATTAATTCTCAGGATGGATATATTTTGGTTCATAATGCATCATCAAATACAAACTAGATCCCCACTAATTTTAATGTGTTAGGCTATTCCAGGCCGCTATAGTTTTAAGCGGTTGGGATCCAGAGGTCCGCCAGTGCTTTAGCTGGGACGTTTTCTCAATGCGACATTTACTGATCTGTGGCCTGGGGGAGGGGTCTAAGAGGAGGGGTGTCCCCTCCCCCTTTGGAAATTTTGGTAATTTGTAAGGTGCCTAGATCGCAAATGGCGCAATATTTGAGTGGATTTCTGCCCAATTGAGGAACCTCAAAATTTACACCAGAGTAGAATTTGCTTTGTCAGATTTTTTTTGTGTGACATTTGTCGCCGTTTATGCGACGTTGTCCCACAAATAGGGGCTGGCTAAAACACTGGGCCGGCTCTAGGTCCCCTGGTGGGGGTCCGGGGGCTTCGCCCCCGAAAACTCTGAGGTTTTAGCTTAATCTCTCGGTACAAAATTAAGTCTCATGCAGGATTGGTACATTTTGGTTCATAATGCATTATCCAATGCAAAGATTCTGGTTAATTCTAATGTGTGGCTATTCCTCCCGTCATACCTATACTTCAGGAGCTGAACCTGTCGTTTAGAATTGGAACACTATGTGTTCAGCATCTGAACACTAGACGCGTCATGCGTTCAGATACGATAAGTGGATAGGCGTCCGTTTAAAAAGGGAGAAAAAGTGTTCAGAATCTTAACACAAGTGTTCAAAATATGCTTTGCACGCCAGGATCTGAAGATGGGATCTGTATCGGTTTCATTTCGGTGTTCAAAAGTTAAAAGCCTGAGATTGCAGTGAAGGGAAGACATGCGTGGCAAGCATCATTTTTTCCCAGGATGTTTGTGGATAAACCGGATCCTCAGAACTTTGCAAAATGTGTTTGAAGTCAAGGTTAGGGTTTAGAAGACGGGCTAAGGATAGCCTCTCCATGGGTAATCGGGTGCTGATGATAAAAGTGAGGAATAATGTGCAGGAAGTGGTTTTTCAAGAATGTGATATGACCCGAAATAGTTCACGTTAATTCCCTTTCTTTTCCCGAGTTGTCGACGAACTCAGTCACTCGTCCAATTACACCGACGGCCGTTGATACGGCCGTCACATGCATAATCAATTTGCCGACGGGCCTTCAACTTGAATGAGCCAATTAGATGAAGAGCCGAAAATCAAAAGAGCCGAAAATCGAAATAGCCGATAACAGACTGGCCCGTTCTCTCTTTCTCTTTTTTCTTTTCATTCTCCGTCTTCCCTTTCACTACCTTCCTTTCCCTTTCTTTTCCATTCTTCTCTCTTCTTTTCCTCCTCTCCTCTTTTCCTCTTCTTTTCCTTTCCCCTCTCCTCTTTTGCCGACAGACCGAAAATTTGCCGACGGACGACCAAATATTGGGGGTGTGACACCCCCCACACCCCCGCCCGCTACGGCCCTGAATGCCCTGCAATCAAGGGCGGTCGGTTGAACCCAGAGGCGCATGCAGGATTTTAAAAAAGGAGGGTCCACTGAGTGAAGAAGGCACTAGTGGGCCGCGAACTGGAGATGGGGGTCGGGAGGAAGGTGAAAATTCAACACGAAATCGTGCAATTTTGAGACTATTACAACGTAATTCATCGACTTAGAAATGGCTGTAATTATGTCCCATTCAGAAACAGAATCAGCGACTTTTCAGTTATAGCCCCAGTGGCGCCGCCAGGATTCTATGATTGAGGGCACCACAAAAGATGATTTCGTAATTCCACCCCAGATAAGCCAGAAAGTCGGTGTTAGTGTGCATATTCGTATCTACTATAATTTTTAACTGGGGTGTGTACTTCCCTTGTCGCCTAGTATACCTTCCCGGAGGAGGGAACTAACAGGAGGGGAACCCTTCAAAAATTTTGATCGTGAAAGGTGGCCGAGTTTCAAAATGGTTTTATTTTAGGAAAAGTTTCAAACTGATCATATGTTGAAAAATTCACATACTGTAGTGAATTGTTCTTATTTTAGTTGGGTTTAAGGAAAGGGCGTGATGTCTAAGTGAAACTCCTCCTCTTGAGAAATTTTTGTTTATGTTAGGTGGCTTGGATGCTTTACGGTGCTTTCTTTGACAAAGCTTTGAACCGATTACGTGTTAAGGCCCTGATTCTAAACGCTCCCGGCCCTCCAGAGCACTCTCGATGCGACCTGACTTGATTTAACTTTGAAATAAAACAATGGAATAGAATGCCAAAAACAGAAGAGAGTTAGGGAAAGAACGGAACATCATGTTAAATATTTATCTCATATTATATCGTTTGTAGTTACTACTTCAGCCTGAGCATGAGGGAGCTCAACCGTCCCTTACAAAAAAAAGAAAAAACAAAACGTGTGGCGTGCCACATGTGAACACACATTATCACATGTGGCAGGGCATATGAAAATGGATAAGGAAAAAAAGTGTGGTCATGCGTGGTGGCACACGTGGTATTGGAACCAATCTGAAACACAGGACCACGATTTTCCCTGCATAATTGTCACACTTGGAAATCTGGGTCAAAGTGGAGAAAGCTGTGTCAAGTTGACACATGTGGTAAACCAGAGCAAACTGTGACAAACAAGGCCAGTGAAAGAAATTTATTGAATTTACTTTCCTCAGCACCACGGCCTCTTAACACATTTCCACACTCTACCCTCTTTACCCCAGTTTGCCTCATGTTAATTGTGTCAAAACGTGCTTTTGGGTTCCCATACATTGCCTCATGTCCAAACTGTGGAAATGCAGATCAGTGCATGGCACTTTGGAAATGTGTGTCAACTGTTTATTAATTACACACAATGTCACGCAAAAATTCACGACTCTTCACACCCAACCATAGTTTTCCACTGTTTGACACAGTATTTCACGTATGGTATTGGAACTTTTGCCACACGATTTTTTTTTGTAAGGCAGAATATAAATTCTGCGAAAAAAGGAGCTCTGATATACCAGAGTTCCCTTTTTATACTAGAGCTCCCTTTCCTCAGAATTGATATCCGTGGTATATTCCGGTAATGAAGATTCTCAAAGTTTCATGGTCATGGTTATGAATCGAACAGTCCTTGGAATGATGAAAATCTCACAACCGTTGCACTTCGGTGCAAATTTAATTTTTTATGGAAGATTCTTCACCCCATCTACAGACATAGCCTCTCATCTTTCATTTTTTGGATTTTGCTCTCTCTGTGGTATAGCCATGGGAGAGCATTCAGGACATCAGAAACCTCATGAGTAGGTGAAAAGAAACAAATTACTCTAGTGCAAAAGAAAGAGTACGGGAGAAATTAGGAGGGAAGTTTACTATAAATTTAAACTTTGCAATGTTAAATGAAGTGAAACACCACGACAATGTCTTCTAAATGCTAATTTTCGGTGCTCTTTGCGCGCACCCATCGCAAATAGCAGCCACATAATTTCGTTTTCGTAGGACTGTTTGGGTGGAATTATTGTTCTACAGCCTACTCCTACCACCACCCATCCTCCTGGCCCACATATCCACAGCATCCTTAAGGCGATCGGCCGTTAGTCGGAGTTAGGCTATTACAAAATAAATTATGAAGTGTGATTTTTGTGGTATAGGCCTATAAATTATTATGCATCCAATGCCATATGGTCGCAATTACTTTGTAGATACTCCAGATTAGCCCCGATGCCACAGAACCCCACAAGGTTCCTTACTTGGGCCCCTGCATGGACCACTCGCCCTTCGGCTATGAAGAAGTACTTGGCGTTCCTGAAGCCCTTTCGGCAACTACATCCTCGTGACGGAATCCTGATCAAAAGCCCTTGCACAGAGGACTTATTTCCTCCTGGCACCGCGGTATTGTACAGAGTTTCTCTCAAATGCCGCTCGCCCCCTCAGCCCCGCCAACCTATTTGGCCCTTATCCTGAAAAAGTTTGAGAACCACTGTTTTCATTAATCATTTTTAGTGATATATTTTGGCTGTGGCATGGCACCCCTCCAGTACTGATACCATGAGACACGATTAGGACCTTCATGGAAGCTTTGGGGTAATTACAAAATGGGGACGTTAGTATGATGCTTTTAACTAACATTCAAATAACACTTAGGCTACAGCAAACTACACCAAGCACTTCACAAAATTTAAATTTTTTACCAATTGTTTTTAATTTTACAGATTTCAATGGGGAATGACCGGGAGAGAATTAATGTTATAACAAAAGGGGTAGAGGTTAAATAAGTACGTTCGTAATGTATGTATATATATATATATATATATATATATATATATATATATATATATATATATATATATATATATATATATATATATATATATATATATATATATTCCCTGCAAATGCTCTTAATGACCTTTGAATAAGCTTGGGCATTGAATATTGCACTTCAAATCATGTAGGCCTACATCCCGCTACAAATTGCTCATAATATACGATTGCCACGTAGTCACCCGTTGAAGCCAGAGGTTGGGCTTGCCCTTCTTTTATTAGGAAATGGTTTTCTGTAGAATATTTCCATGCATTATCGTCCCAATGACGGTCATCAGGCCTGGGGTGGAAACCGTAGCGATGCGAACCGAAATTTCGATAGTGTGCGACCGATTTGCGATAGGAAATGAACGGAACAGCCTTGTAAATTTGTTTCACTGTTAAGAAAATGTGGGTCCGTAACCCCTTGGATCCACCCCTGTAAGCAAATTCCGAAACATCAAAGCTATTTTTCAGCCAACGACTGATGGAAGAGATGATTACAGTAGCGGGTCTGTGTATGCCGATATCATGTGTAATCTTATACTTAGGGGTTTTCATTTGTATATAAAAAGGTGAAAGTGATAACTTTAAAACTTTGTTAGTTTATTTTATTACAAAAGTAATACTAGAAAAATTGGCCAAGTCTACTACAAGCATTAGTAACAGAATAATCCATGTACTATACCACTATGCCATCCATTACTGACATGCAAATTTTGTGCTTCAGATAACTTGCTACGAATCCAGCTGTGTTGAAAACAATTGTATGGCCCGGTATTTCCCTCTACCCCCTGAGACGGAAACTTTTTGCCAGGTCACAAAAGTTTTCAATAAAAGTCAAGTAGCCTAGCGTGTTTTTGTTGCACACACCTGTTAGCATATATGAAGTGTCGTGGTCTCATTCACTCTGTAACAGGAAATAATTCTACGTCTTACCATCAAGAGGGTCGCGCTAAGGAAAATGGGGGTGGGGGTAAGAGGGTGATGATATGAAAGACATCGTCTTCCGTAACTAACCTCTCTAGTTTGACATTAGTGAAACGTATAATCCTTGAAAAAAATCGGTGGGGTGATGCCTCCCAAGCTCCCAATGGCACGACACACCTGATATAAGTACCTATAGATTATCATTGTCAAGCTGACAATGTAGACATCCATCTTATGATGGCAAGTTTCAATTTTTTACCAAGTAACACATGGTCCAAGAAAGGACAACTGTCGATAATTCGTTTGCCGAATGAAACTATGGGATATACGCACGGCATAAACAAACTGGGCTCAGTACATATAGTATACTGTGTTCCCCATTTTTTCGTGCTTCCGGGATTTTCATGTAGTACATACCTGTATCATTGAGCCTGCATCTGTTTATGGCCAGCCTAACTGCACGAAAATACCGGCGGATTTCCATCCTACTTTATGGTAGATTATAATACAAGTTTTTATACCAAAAGATGCAGTTAACATGAATTCCAGGACACTAAACCACAGGTAAGAACCCTCCCTACATTTGCGATGGATTTAAAAAAAGATGATTCCACGAATTTCTCAAGAAAATTCAAATTTTGGAACACGTGTTGTAGATACGGGTATGTTATGTTTATCCCGACGGTTTAGAGGATGTGCGAAAAATCGAACTTGTTTATTGGCTGTTGGATTCAAAACTGCATGGTAAATTTGATTTGTGCTCCTTAAGGTAGGTTTTCGGCGCCGCTAATGAGCACATTTCGTTACCAAGACATTTAAAAATATACGTTTACATTTCCGTATACGTTTACGTATACGCAAACGTTTATGTATACGTCCACTTATACAAATGCGTATTCGTACACAATAACACATGTAGGAATATACTTGCAAATCCCCCCGACAACTTTCCTGAGGACCGTTCCCACAGGACAATTTCCACCAATAAATTCCCACAAGTGACATTTACCCCTAAGACAAGGCTTCCCCACAATATAATTGGGAGTTGACATTGATGGGAATTGTTTGGGGGCGGGATCCATTAAGAACACGTGTGAAGGATTCTTTAACTATAAGCCTTAAGGTTATTAGAAAAACCTTCTCATTGATGTACCAGGCAAAAAGTACTGAATAAATCCTTCCAAAAATCCTGCAATTTTTGGCAGCAAAATCACTCACTTTTCCTACAGGATTCCTGCAGGAATTTTTTGGAGGTATTATCAAAGCAAATTGCAGTGTTTCTAAAGGAGTAATGAAGGATAATTGCAGGATATTGAAAGGACATTTTACAGGTTTCTGCAGTAACAATACAGGAATTCTGCAGGTCATTTAAAGGAAAACCGCGAAGTTTCTCAAGGAGTAATGACGGATTTTTTCAATACATTGAAAGGACATTTTATAGGTTTCTGCAGTATCAATAGAGGAATATTGCCGGTAATTTAAAGAAAAACGGCAGTAGTTCTGAAGAGTAATGAAGGATTTTTGCAGGATATTGAAAGCATATTTTACAGGTTCCTGTTGTAATAATACAGGAATGTTGCAGGTAGTTTAAAAACGCTTTGGGAATATAAAAGACAATTGCAAGATTTCTGAAAGTCCTTAAGAAGAATCCTGTATTTAACATGCAGTGACGGTAAAGGATATTACAAACATAAAGATAACTGCAGGGTGTTTAGAGGCACTTACGGCGTTCCAAGGACTCCGATCCTGCTACGCAGTTCAACGTACTAGAACCTTGCAGAAGTTTCCACAACTTTCTTCTACAACGCTTTCAATGATTACAGAAAGAACTGATTTCTGTACTTCATACTGTAAGTAATAGGTTGTTGTTCAGGCTTGTCTGTTGAACTTTTTATACAGTTTGAAAATGCCATTCGATCTAGATGGATTTGTGGCTAGTCCCTCTATGGAAGAACTAAATTCATTGAAAATGCCTGACATTACTGAAATTGCAAAGCATTTTGGTATCGAATTTCAATCCACGATGCGGATGAAATTAAAAGGTGTCTTATTGAGCACCTGGTTGAAGAAAACGTTCTGTCTAGTACGGTACTAGAGGCAATATTTAATATGCCAACTGACAACTCATTTGAATTAAGAAGAATAGAATTAGAGATGCAAAAAGATATCAGACTCAAAGAAATTGAAAGGGGAAGAAAAAAAGAGCAAAGAGAACGAGAAAAGGAGGAAATTGAGAGACATGAATGAAAATGAATTCAGAATGAAGCAATTATAGCTGGGAATTATAAGAGGCTCTGGTAAAGGCCTTGATACTGGAGGATTTGATATCGCCAAATATTTAGAATTTGTCAAAAAGTTTCAAGAAGGCAATGTTGTATAAATTTTCAACCATTTTGAAAAATTAGGCAAATAGCTGCAATGGTCAGAGGGCAAATGGTCCGAACAAATACTAAGTAATTTTGTCGGTAAAGCCTAGGAAGTTTATTTCCGCACTGTCCCTAGAGTATGGTATGAATTATGACATACAAAAGGGCAGTACTGCAGGCTTATGAATTAGTGCCAGTAGCTATCGACAAAAAATCGACATTATCGTAAAGCAGATACACGAATTCATGTGGAATTTGCTTATCAAAAGGAAAAATTCTTTGACTGACGCCTCCTAAAACATTTCTGCTTAAGATCAATTAAGACTGTTAATTCTTGTCAAAGAATTTAAACTGGGTGTGAACGGTGATATTAAAGTCTACGTTGAAGAAAGCAAGGTTGATAAGTTGAGTGAAGCAGCGAATTTGGCTGATGAATATTCCCTTACCCATAAGTTTGGTAGAGTGGGCCTGACTAGTCAAAACAAACGTCAGTCTAAGACAAATAAAAGGTATGTTAGTGCAGGTAACACACGTGGTTCTCCTAAGTCTGGTTTTATCTCTCCCAACTGTGGGTGGAGTTGGCTTGGTGTTTGAGTGTACTGCCTTGCACACTAGATGTCCCTGGATCAAATCCCTGTGGCACCACTTGGAAATTTTCTGGGGACTAAAATTTACTTCTTCAGCATAGCTGTTCACAGTGATGCTGAGGGTTTTTACATTGGTGAATTTTAATTGGGTATCTGATTGTTCGTTTCAGGAAGTTGCTCGCTTTCCTCAGTTCAGCTGTCGAGAAGTCATGGCAGGTCGATCTGACAGAAATCACTGATCGCTTTCCGTCCTCTTTTCGGGACTAATGGACCTCATTCCGGGATCTGATATTACACTTTTCTGTTAAAACCGCAAATGAGTCATAAGAGGAAAGAAAGTTTTCTGAAGTATAATATTTTTTGGCATAAGAAGCAATGGCCTATTTCAAAACCAAAGTTTTAGACAGACAATTTACCTTCACAAAAGTATAAGATTAAACGAATTTGATATAGAAATGACAAAATTAGCTTTATATTTCATCTCGTTTTAGGCTTCCAAAACCACAAAAGCAGCAAGTGACTTCACAAGGATTGATCGTGGCGAGGTCTTTGTGGTAATTAATACCATGTGAGCTCTCACGGATGAACAGTTAGGTCTAGATTGGCGAGTTCTGTTAGAGCGACTTCTCATGACGGTGCTGCAGAGCAAGGAATCTCCACCCCTCCCAGCCTTTGGGAAAGTGCCTGAAGACTGGGGATACACTCACGTCCGTCGGATGGGGGAGTTAAATGACGGTCCCCGGAGGAGGATTGGGAGCGATTAGTATACGCCTGCTTTGTTAACTTCTAAGCACTAGTGGAGAAGAGAAGGCGAATATCGCCAGTGTTCAATTTGTGTTTTGTCACAAAAAGGGCCACACTAGAGCAAATTGCTTCAAATTGGAGGAAAGAAAAAGAGAGAGAAACAGCAGAGCCTCAAATGCCTTGGCCTTTTCTGAAGGGCCTCCTAGGGTAGCCGTGGTTAAGGAAGAGTACTTTCCATTTGTGTTTGAGTAGGGATTTCTCAATATAGTAACTCCCTGGTCTGTGGGATTTTTATCCTAAGAGGAGATTCAGCTCATCCACCCGTTAAGAATAAAATATTGCCTGATACGGTCGTAACTGTAATTGTCATTATCGGACTCTACTATCACAGGGCAAATGCACTACTTCAGGGGGTTGAGTGTGGTCTTATTCCTGTCCCTCTCCATATAATTAATTTGAAGTCGGATTTAGTTTAGGGGTCGGTCATAGTAGGGGTAAGACATACTCTACCTGCAGTCAAAAGGGTATCCTTATTACTAGGCAATGACCTAGCTGGCGAAAAGGTTGTATCCAATGCAATTGTCAATTGTGACAAATGAGCCATGTAATTTTGATAACACGGAGCAGTAAGAAATGGAGTTTCAAAATTTAATCCCTGTCTGTGCTGTTACCCGAGCTATGTCAAAAAAAGCTCAAAGATGGTGAAATTGACCATCTTTCCTCTAAAAGTGAGGGCTCAGTTCCTCAAAATGGAGCAATACTCCCAAAAGAGGAGTCAGAATTCAAAAGAAATTCTAATGTTATTGAAGGTTCTTGGGATGACCTAATTAGTGAGTCTTTCATGGCTAATCTTGATAATAGTCAGGATCTTAGATCTTCTGATCCAACTTGAACACAGAAATTGTAGGGATGAAGAACAGTAAAGGTCTGTTTCTTCAAGAATGTCTGATAGGTATTCCGTGATTTAAGAGGATAATTACATGTAGGGTTTTTACAACAAAGATGCATGAGTTCCAAAGGTCCTTTAACGGAGTAAAACCTTAAAAGACCCTCACTAATTTGCATGCGGCCATTGTCCAGTCACAGTTGACTTCCCCTTCTGTGGTCAGTGATAAGTTGCAAACCAGAGATCTCTTGACTATTGCATCATTGCTGTAAAGGAAAGGGCTTGTTCTTTAGCAGTGTAAAGAGGGTGCAACAATACTGCAATAATGAGCTGCTGTTGATGAGCTGTAGTGGGGAATATTTTCGTACAATTCCACTTTACAGTTAGTGTATAAATTACAGCATTGGGGACATAGTGGTCACTGGATGAAAGGGTTTATCGGAGTATGGGGTTACAGCTGTAAGGCCATGGTATTTATTACAAAACATCCTTAATGAAGTCTGTAAAACAAAATGATGAAAGTGGATGGGGGAACAGGCTCGCCCCAGGATTCACAACCAGCAGAAAAATTGCTGTAGGTAATTTCTAATGGCTAGTCATTTATTACCCATAGTATTTTTATTTTTTGTTATCCCTTCTCCTACTTGGTTAAAGAGTTAACATACTAATTTGGACATCTAGGATAGAGGAGGGGAAGAGGTCAACTCAGGAACAATGAACCATACACAAAGACAGAAATCCCCGGGGGTGAGGGGGTATGTCACCCTTGTACTTTTTAGGAAATGCTCCTACTGACTTTCAAACAGTAAATTTTACATCAAGGTCCCCTCTCCCCTCCGCAACTGACCACACTTACCATGGCTGCAGCTACTTATTAATAGCCCCCCTCACCCCTACCACAATATGAACAACGTCCTTCGCCTATGCTACACTGTAAAGCACATACCCTAATAGAAGGCCACAGATCCCCCAACCCTCACACCGATAAGAACAATTCCCTTCACCTTTGCTACACTGTAAAGTAAACGCCCCAAAAGTAGGCCCTCACAGATATTTCCATTTATAATCTTGAATCTACAGTAAGACTCAAAAAGTTCTGTACGGGTTATCAAGGAATTTGGGGGTTGGGAAGGGAAAATACAGGAGTTAACTGTAATTTCTCAAGTATGAAGGAATCGTGCAGGTCTTATTTTGACTTCATCCGGAACTGTATAACAGATGCAGGACATATGCATGTCCTGTATATAATATAAAGGAATCCTGCAGGTTTTATTTTGACGCATCGAAAACTGCAGGACACTGATACAGAGGCTGTGTATGTCCTGTAATAAAATAAAAGAATCCTGTAGGATTGTACTCAGGAATGCAGGATACTTGCATGACTTTGATTTCTGAATGAAGGAAAATAAACTGAATTCAAGGTGGGATTTCCTATTAAAACACAGGATTCCTACAGGATTTGCTCTTGCACTGCAGTCTCCCTGAAAGATTTCTGCAGGGTTCCTGAAGGGTTCGTGCAGGGGTTTTTTGCCTGGAGTAGAAGGGCTCGGCTTCACATTGCTCGTCCTGGGTTCGAATTTCATTCTCGGCAATTACTTTTTCAGTTTTTCTTATTCAATGCTTGTATTCAGTTACTTATCATATTTGGGATAAACATTTTTCATATTGAGAGGAAGGTTCCTATGTTTTTGGTGGAGGTCAGAGGTCATTTAAGGCCACCAGAGGTAAAAAAAAAACCGAAGACCTTAAACACGATAGTTCAAGATAGGACTGATGGACACACCGCAAAGAAAGCCTGGCACAGCCCGGTACTGCCAACACCACACACAGCCCGCACCATACAGAGTGGAAAAAAAAGAAAAAAACTTGACACAGACCGTTTTCCGATTAAGAATCTTAGAACGGACGTTCTGGTTTGGTCGGTCTTCTAACTGGAAAACTGTAAATCATTAAGGGCAAGGCCTAAAATACGGCTCTCTGAACGCCGCTAAATATTGGGGCCTCTAATGAGGTTTCGTGTAGGGTGAACTGATATAGCATATTCGACATGGCGTTGCATCTGTTGAGTAGTTATTTTATAGGGAAGAAATTCCATGGATGTTGGGCTGAATTCAATAAAGAATTTGAATCATACTGTTCGAGAGTAATTCAAGGTTCAATTAAATGCTACGGTGTGTACAAGCTCGCCAAACTTATTTCCTTATCGACGTTCAATGTGCACCTCTAAGTTACTACTAATTTTAAAGTGGGTATAACACGAGTACATTTTGCTTCTCAGTACTTAACATTAAGATATACTTTGAAATGAAATGATCATTTTCCGTAACAAAATCGGTTCATTATTACCACAAAACAGCTATATAAATGCCCAGGCCGTAGCCCTTAGGTCCCAGTGCAGTCCATGTGCCTAAAATGTGAATACAACAATTTGTTGTTTCAATCAAAATGACGTCATTGTGGCAATATCGTCCTGTTCAGCGCACTCGCGATTGCAGCCCAGAGACCTGTTGACAAGCAGTACTTCAATGCCGTGCGCTCTTTACAACAGAAAGAGATAGGAGAAGAAGAAGTACTGTTTCCAATTTAAGGAATATTTCTACCACGTGACATCTACCACATTACATGGGGGTAAACTTCCCTACATTTGATGTTCGAATTATTTTAATTTTTTTTTTTTTTTTGGGGGGGGGGATATAAAACTAGAAAATTTTGTTTATTTACATCAGATAATTAATAAGCGCAGCTCTGTGGGAAATATATTTTGATATAAAAGGTGGTTTGGATACTGAGTGTAAACTTTTTTGCAATTACGATTGCCGTAAGGAACTGTGGGATGCAAGGAAGATAAGCAAACCGCGCCCGTCATACATAGTAAGCGAAATACACAAAACTTGGCCCTGACAGAGTGTATGACAATTTTTTAAGGCCAAGAAGACCATGTTCATGTTTTTCAAGAGACGAAACCCACAGGCAAGAACACATCTTATACTCATGGCTGATGTAAAAGGGATAATTTAAATATGTTCTAAAATAAACGCAGTTTCTTGGCACGTGTTGTAGGTACAGCAGTGTGCTTCTTTATCCCGTTTTTCAAGATGTGCGCATGTGCAGTCGAATTGCGAAAAGGCTTATTATACTTATTGTTTTGAATTCCAGGACTGGGCGGCGGGGTAGGCCTATGGCTTACAGAAAAAATGCTCATTTTTTAATCGTTCGTCCAAGTGAAGAAAGGAAAGGAAGTAATTCTTCCTCGTTAAAATAAATGTAGTGAGTTTTCTTGATAAAAACCCGAAGGTACCGTTTACCAGGGATATACAGTGACCCGTAGGTGAGCTACGTCCCTACGGACACTATGCGTCCTCTAAAGGACGACTGAACTGTGTCTGCTTAGCAGTAGTCCCGTTCTAGACTGGCTGAATAGAACAGATCCTCCTCTAAACAGTCGGGAAAACAGAATAACTGTTGACCCTCTGAGCAGACCTGGCGGGGGGGGGGGGGGATTTTTAAGTACGTAGAAACAGGCACTGACAAACTAAAGGATAATCCCAAACCTAAAGAAAAACCCTGACGGATCACGAACCCAATGTCAAACAGACTACACATACCATGCAACAAGGAACAAAACAGTCTTTGCTACCACTGAGATTTACCACTGCAGACCTGGCGGGTTGTTGCTACCGTTGTAGAACGCTGCCACACCAGGCATTGTTGCTGCTAAATTAGAGGGATCTTTAAAGTGTACGATCGAAAACTCGACCAGGGAGGATGCTTCATACAAAACGATACACGACAATCTTACGCTTTGAACTAAATTAAGCGAAAATACATCACTTGCCAGCATGGGCGTAAATCCCGGGGGGGGGGGGGATGGGGGATATATCCCCCCAACATTTGACTAGGGGGGATGGCCCATATAATCATCCCCCCCCCAATGTTTCAGTCTACAGATACGTGTATGATGGAAAGTATATTTTATTCTTCATTTTCATAGGAAATTTTTTCAATCTCGCTTCACTTTCTATCACAAATGTTTCTCAAACTATCAAAATTTTAGCAAATCGTTGGCAATCTATCAAAATTTTCGCGCGCTCCGCGCGCTTCCAACCTTACGTCAGTGTCACTCATATTATCAATATCTTCCGATAGCAACTTTCGGAGAAGCACAGCAGCAAAAAGTTGAAAGTTTACGAATTAATAGGTAAAACACTGGCTTATGGCAGTGGCATGCAGGTTTGTTGGGCAATTGAAAGTGTCTCGATATAGAGTCTGAATACAGGTTTTGTAATGGAAATATTATTCGTCAATGTTCACACTCGATGTCAAGACCGTTATTAAGGTAATAATACACGAAACTGTTCTGATCACAACACTTTCCGAAGAACAGATATACATCTCCAAACATCTGTGGGGACCTCGCATCAATATGGGATCTTTCAATCTAATATGTAGCATGATGCAGAAGGTTGAAAGTACGTATCTGCCGTTATACATTTTTCAAAAAATTTTACAAGAGCTTCGCCAGTTCGCGCTGAGCCATTATCGGTATAGATGGTGATTTTTAATACACTTATGACGAAAACAGCACTCTGTAACGCTCTTATTAGTCCTTCACCCCTTTTGCTTCACCTATCAGAGAGGTCTAACATCACCTCCCTGCACCTATACTCTCCCTCCCTCTCATTTTCCATTGCTGGCAGCTGTTCGTCCGGATTTTAGTTCAAAAGTAGTAAAAATACGATAGTTGTAAAGTGTTCGGCGTCGCACTCTATATTATTATTTGGATGTCAGGAAGTATACGCATTATGTCATCCCCCCCCCCCCCGGCCCAAAATTAATATGATTAATGCAGAGCTTCCAGGAGGTCCTATTCAGGTATCTGCTAGCCTTAGATGCCCTTTCATAATGCACAATGAAGGAAAGGACATATTTCGTAATAACTCAAGAGTGTTTTTTGGACTCCACGCACGTATTTTTGTGTAACGCTTTCCCGAAATAGAAGGCAGTAAAATAGACAGAAGGGAGGGGGCTTCAGGAGATTTATTGACAACGTATCAGTCTCTTAATAGACAACATATTCTCCTCTTTTACCTTACCAAAAATTAGCATTCACTAAATTATGGACATTTTCCGGCCATATATGATCAGTTCCAAAAACATCCCAAAGATAGCACCATTTTGCATCTAAAAGACCTTAAATTAGTAATAAAAAAATTCTCAAAGGGGAGGGGGAACCCCTTCCCCGGGGCGACACCTTTATGTAGTGACAAACGAAAGATTGAAACTGCTGCATGCAAATGCAGAAACGCATGAAAAATAAAGGTGTAATTTACGCAGACTTGGGGGGAACTGAGGTATTATTATGACATCATCTATGGTGCTCCAATCACAAAAAAAAAAACCTGACCACGCTACTGATCTCAAGCCAACTTGCAGGTCTTGTAATGATCTTTGAATTCAAAATCCAGTTGTCTGGGATGACCCTATATGTTGATCCCTGCCTTTTTTAAGCTTAACAGGACATTGTTGTTCTTGTACCATTTTAATCCAGTGCAGTTTATCAACGAGTTTTGTGCTCAAAATAGCATTTCCTAAATGTATGAATATACTAATAGCCAACCAAAGAACATTACCACTGAAATTAACCCATTAAAACAGTCTTCCTGGCACTTCTGAGACATTAAAACCCAGGAGCTTCCGGGGGCTTCGCCCCCTGGACCCCCACCAGGGGCCCTAAGGCGGGCCCCTGGACCCCACCCGTTATGGGCTCGCGCTTCGCGCTCGCCGTGCACGCTTCGCGTGCACATTTTCACCTTTGCGATAGCTCACCCCATCCCCCCAAAGTTGAAAAGAAATCTGCGCCCCTGCTTGCCAGGTTGGCCATTTAACACGATGTGTGTATATATACCCTCGTATGTTCAAACATGCAAGTGCAAATTAAACCGCGTGCACACGAGACTACACTTACTTTCTTTTTTATTTCTACGTACCCTTCGTTGAGTATCTCATTGGATAAACCAAATCAGACTCCTCTTCTCTATCAAGGGGATAATTTAAAGCACAGAGTTTACCCCTAGATAAAGTATGCACAACGTACAACTAGAGTGTACTACTGTATGACAATTATGTAATTTTAATATCTTTAGTACTTATATTGAAATCTTTTTAATGGATCACAGCAATGCTACTACAAAACTAATGTTAACTTTGAAATACTTCTGAAGGAAACTCTTTCATCGATGCAAATGGAATAGTCTAAAAAATAGATGGCTCCCGTCACCAAACACTGTGCGACAGGTAACGCTGAGTTTCGTATTTCGTCGCCTCTAGACTTTTAAACAGGTACAAGTTCCCTGCCTACAAAGATCACAAGTAACCTTTCAAACTATCCTGTGTGCATAGGCGTAGGAGCCCAAGTTGATTTTGGGGGCTGTAAAGACTTGCCCGAAAAATTTGACCTCAAAAAAGTCCGTGTGCTCCACGCGTGTTCAACATGTTAATGTATATATTATATAGGCAAGCGTCGTTTTCATCACACGACTTGCCAATTACATAGAATAATTTGCCATGTTTCTACCCTTTTCCATATTGATAATATTTTTTTTCTCATGGGGGTGGGGAGCATGCACTGTGTTGTGTGATCGCCGGCCTGGGGAGAGGTCTAAGGGGAGGGGTGTCCCCCTCCCCTTTGAAAATTTTTGAAAAATTAGGTGTCCTTACATGCAATCTGGTGCCACATATGCTACCTTTGAAGTACAATTTGGGTTAAAAAATACGTATTTAGGTACTAAAAAGAAAACAAATCGGCATCAATGAGGGAGGCATGGCCCAATGTCCCCTAAATACACCACTGATAATCATAATATAAGTTGAAAAATTAGGTGTCCTTACATGCAATCTGGTGCCACATATGCTACCTTTGAAGTAAAATTTGTGTTAAAAAATTATATATTTAGGTACTACAAAGAAAAAGAAATCGGCATCATTGAGGGAGGCATGACCCAATGGCCACCTAAATACACCACTGATAATCAAACATAAGTTTACACACTGCTGAATTAATACCGAATATATAGGTGCTGGTGTAATTCAAATCAGAAACTAATTTTAATTACCAAGGAAGTTTTTTAACTATTGATTACCTTTTGCTACATCATTGCATTATTTTTCTTTCAGTAGGTGCACGAAAACTTCTTAGCATAGTGCCCGAATTTTTACAAAAATATTTGGTTGGGAGGCTGCAGCCCCCCAGCCCCCCGCCTCCTACGCCTATGCCTGTGTGCACTGGCGATTGCAAGTTTTAGCTACAGAGCTTCTGTGTAAGGCTGGTGGTTGTCCATTTGACATTCTAATCACAATGTATTTTTTCAAAGAGGAGGATATAATGCATAAAGTGTTCAAGATTAAATTAAAGTGTTTTAATTTGTGCATCATGAGTACTTTAGTTCAAGTTTTCTGTAGCATCCACATCCAAAATTGATCAATTCCCTTCTGCAGTGGCGGATCCGACTCATTTTTTGTTTGGGGAAGGGTGTGAATATTGAAGTGGAGTTTACGTTATAAAGTGTACTTATAGCACCTGAGGAGGAGGGTACGTTAAACCTTTATATTGCGACGTCCCTGTGTTCCGAAACCAATCACCGTAATACTCTCACCCTAATTTAACCCTCACCTAACCCTTAAACTAACATTGACATACATGTAGTTGAGTGTGGGCAGAAGGCAGAAGTGTAACTAGAAGTGTGGGATTTGAGGACCTGCCTCAGGGGCCCTTTTGAGTCCAGATTTCCTGCTGGAGACCAAGCTCTTGGAATTTGTAAGGTGTTTACACATTTGTGGGTATTAGAATGAAATATTTAACCATTTTCAATTGCAATTTTTAATCGCATGCACATTCAACAACATACCACAAATCACAATTTGAAGAATTGTAAAAGCTGTAAGGGGGAATGCAGTCGCCCCCAGTTTGGTATCCTAATTCATGAATTGGCCATTAAATCATGTGGCAATATTTTTGTTACTGAATTGCTGAATTCATGCAGAAAATGGTAACTCCTTGGTTAACATCATGAAAGATACTTGAAAGAGAAATAAGAAGAGACTTGCAAGATCTAGACCTATGGGACATTTGAAACTAAATTTGGGATCACTGCTTATTTTCTTCAACTCGGGCCCAAAGATGTTGAACTTAATGGTGCAGGGAAATTATGAATGATAGAGGTTAATGGGTTTACAAAGGGCATTATAACAACAATATCACTCAACGTGTTCTGCATGAAAAATCATCTGCGATGGGAACATGCACAGTGCCCCCAAAATGGTTTATTACATGTAAGTAATCCAAAAATGCATGTGAACATGCAGTCGATATTGATATTTCTTTATAAGTATCATATTTAGTTGGGGTCAGGGGTAAGGGGACTATCTGGAGTAAAATTTCCATCACACTTCACAGGGTAGCCACGTGCTGCACCCCTCGCCGTAAAGTTTGGAAATTTTGTTTACATTGTCCTTGCAAAGTTAGCAAATTTGACCGGCAGTTTGGGCATGAAATAGCACAGAAATATTCTTGCATCACGAGTCCAGCACCCAGTGAAATATATACGGTACGTGTTTCATTTACATTATGAACAGTGGCTTATCCAGATATTATTTCCAGAGATAAAGTATGTGGGCACTAAGCTTCTATGTCAGTAGTTCTCAAGTGTTTCTGGCAGAGGATCACTTTAGTTGAACTTTTACTTTAATCCTTATGCAGTGCCCAGGATGCCATTAAGCAGCTTCTTTCCGTAATAAAATTGGGCTTCTCGAAATCTTCCTGGGTCCATTTTAGTGCACGCCACGGGTCATAACTTGAGAACATGGGTTTAATGTAAAGACGCGTAGCACCATAAGGGTGGGTTAAGGAGGGACCCCCTCCCACTGTGTGGGAATTTTATAAACTCTTTTTGCAAACCTTAGCAGTTTTGAAGTACTTCGGGCATTAAATAACAGGAGAAAGCCTTTCTCGTGAGACCCATACCTAGTGGAATGCACAATTTTAACTTTGAAAATTCTAGGATTCAACCACCCCTGTGCCCCCGATGGATCCGCGATCGCTCTCCAACATGGAATACAGCTCCCAATTTAATTAACAATTTCGACGAAGAAATATTCTTGAATTAGTAGTGTGTTGCGAACACGGTTTTAGGACTTTAATGCGGTGTTTCTCAGCCGGTGGGCCGTGGTCCACTCTGGGGTGGGGGTCACAAAGTACCGTGTAATGGGTCGCGGCGAAGTCGACAGGAAAATTTAAAAAATGGACAAGTCTTTACTTCTGTCATTATATTCAATGTACTTTATATTCAACAAGGGTAAAATTTCACTTCAGTATTATCGGTCGCATAGTGTTGAAACTTGTCTCGTATGACTAAGTTATAAATATAAGTCACCGACATATTTTAAGTCATTTTTCAGTTTATGATGGAAGGTGGTCTTCAGGTAATTTCAACAAGTGACAGTAGGTCTCGAGTTACGAAAGGTTGAGAAACTCTGCTTGGGGGGGGGGGCATACAGGAAATTGGAGCGTTAGCGTATTGTTTGCTGTCACTAAAACAGGAATGGTAACTTAGTCAAAACTGATTTTCATTAAAAATACTTGAGGTTTTCCAGAATAATCATTAGGAAACATCATTTGTTTACAACCCTGACAATTAAAGGTGTCTTAATATCATATTTCTCTTTTGTGCATCCTATGGATTGTAAAATAAGTCTAGATTTTTCAAACAGTTCCTTATATTGATGCATTTTTACAAAGCAATTTAAAACAGAAAGTATAAGTTTCCGCCACCATAATAAGACAAAACATTCATTATAGTAAAGAAAACAATCGGGGTGTGGATAACTGAGGAACAAGAATGTTAATGCAAGGGGGAGGTAGGGGTAAGGATTTCTTGAAAGTGGAGAAAAAAGGGGTAACGCAAATATGCAAAACTATGGTAAAAAACGCATTGCGATAAATGGTCTGTGTTGCTACACATCTTCCAATTTGGATATGGATAATAGTTACGTCTTGGCATGTTGTCTGGATCATACAATTCCGACCACTTTCTGCTATACATTTTGAGAGTCTGGGACAGGAGCCATCTTCTCCAGAGACCCACTTCACTTCCTTTATTTTTTCACAACAAAAATACAGCATGAAATATGTAGAACTCATTTAAAATGCAGTTTTTGGGAGTAGCTTTTCAAACAAGATATGAATCTTTTCTAATTAGATTCACTGCTTTTAACAGTTAGACTTAAACAAGGTTATAATAGCACAAAACGTGTAGGGGGTGTGTTCCTATCGAAACAAGACAAAACCTGCTGTGAGGGAATTGTCCGTTTCATCAGTTATAAATCTAACTTTTTTAACTCAAAAGACCAATGCATATTATGTGTTGGCTGCCTACAGAGTTTATTCTGCTTTCTGAGAAAATGTCCTGTCTTGAAAGAACTGTTTCAAAGCAAAGTTTGCCGGGGAGGCTAAAACCACACAAGGGACTTTAGAAAAGTGTTTCAAGCTTCTTCAGCCCAATAATCGTACGAGCCAGGAGAATGGGGGCACAGTCCCCGGAACTAAGGGGAAAACCTTTTTCTCGGACCCATTTATTGACAGAATTGGGTAATATCTTCGAGTAGTTCAGGCTTTTCTTGGGCAAAAACAGCTAAGGTTCAGGCTCCCAGGAGAAGCCAACGAGGAAAAGCATCCCGCACGGAATCCAATTCTCACATGTGGGGTGTCAGTCAGACGGTAAGAAGACTGTAGCAATGTGAAGCGAAGATAATGTTATCACACTTGCATTGAGTTTTCTTTGGGAAGTATTGTACTTTCTCAAATAGGCATATTAGTGTAGCTATGGGAGCCCCCACAAAGTGTGCTCCACGACAGGCAGGGACATGATGCGACCGTGTCCCTGTGCATATTACTGCATGTGTCCCTTCCCAATTTGGCAAATCCATAGTCATAAAACTTACTAGCTACAATTCAGAGGCGCGTGTAAACGGTTATTGACCAATATTTAAAATGAGCCCAGAATTCTTTTAAGCTGTTATAGATTTCCATAATGTAGGTGTGTTTACAAATGAATTATGGAAACATTTTAATTGTTTTTATCACAAGTGTTGTCAACTACCAACATTTTCACGGCGTTTTTAGTTCTTTGTTTTTTCTCTAGCACCACTTAAACGTAATCTGTATGACTTAAGCCAAAGAAAGTGTTTAACAGATATTTGTTTTCGATGCAATGTGATTTGCAGGATTGCACTGATGTGAAGAATGAAGTTTTCCGCACTCTTCGACTTTGGAGAAGACTGAAGTTTGATCCACTGGCTTGGTTAGGGCTCATGGAAGAGTCTTGGGCAATCCTAAGGTGGAGAACCAGGAGGGGAACCTTTACTGAAGATCCGTCTTTAGTATTTACAAACTTTTGGGCACTAGGATGAAAAATTTAAATATCTCTTAAGGCCCGTTTATGCCCACTCAACGGACTACAAAAATCACATTTTGACCATTTCTGCCACAACCTAACTAGGACTGTTATACCAACGACTGGTCACTTGAATGACAAAGGGGGAATATTGATGGTGGATGAATAATGGCAGGGTAGTATGGGGCTTATGAAGATCAAAATCATTCATTCTACTCAAAATTAGTCTAGGGGTAAACAACAGCGGTTCTCGAAGTGAGCGAAAAATAATTACATTTTGAGACTTTTAAGCTATTTTTACTTCATTTAACACTCCAAATACTATCCATTATACTCACGCTATCTCCTCATTTCTCTTTTCTCCGTTCCTTTTTCCCCTCCTTATAATTTTGCAGTTTACTTTTTCAGCCTATACCCTTGGGCCATCTTCTGACCGTCCGTATGTTACCCCTGTGACCACACTTCTTAGAGAGCTGGCAAGTTCTCACATTTGAACGCAAAGGGTAGGTCTACCTGTCTACGGCCAAATCTGGAGTGGCACAGTAATATGTATGTGTCACCGCCTGTCTTAGGGCCTACATTAGACGGGGGGACTCCCCATAGCAACACTGATTTGCCTATTGAGAAGGTAAGTGACACTTTCCAAAGAAAATCAATACAAGTGTTAATTGTAACATCATTTTCGCTTCAAAATCATTGCTACCAGTCTACTCCTTGTTTTCCTTCAAATGGGAGGGAAGCATTCAAGGGGAAAATACATTCCATTTTATCTTTGCCTTACAACCTTGCGTTATGGCATAAATTTTGAGTTTTCGACTCTCCATAGAAATTTCCTAAAAGTTTTATCTTTTCAGATTTATACGACAATGCCGCAGCATTACTAGTCTAGCGAGTTGGACAGTGGTGCTATTTCTGGGCCGCACTTTTAGTCTATAATGAAATGTAAAAATTAACGTCGACGGTCTTCCCTATAGGAGGGCGACAACTCAAGGACCTCACCTCTGGCGCAAATTCTAACTACCCAACTGTGCGTATGTATAATGCAAGTCAACGAAGATGATATGCAACAGCATTGCAATATTATGCACTCTACTGTAAACGATCAAAGCTTTGTAATGTCTTGAAAGGGTTGCAACTAAGAATAGGTTTCGCAAGTTCACCCAATAAACTTTAAAATATCACGCGATCGGATCTTATTTCAAAATCACATAAATTACGGACGTACAAAACGCATGAAGTATACGTACTTCATAATTGCTGGTACTGTTTGCATATATTAAATGTTACGTGACTGCAGCCAAGTAAAATTCTTGAAAAACTGAATCATTTGGTACATTGCATAAGTGGTGATTTCCCGACCAATTATTCAATTGGTGCTTGTGAACCAGGCCCGTAGACAGACGAGGTAATGAGCAGGGGGGATTTTTATAGGGCGCGAAATATACTTTAATGCATTAAGGCAATGATATCTTTTATTTTCTAGGGGGAGACCCCCCTAGCCCCCTTGGTTACGGGATTGTTCTGAACACTGGCCAGAAGTTTCCTTTCTATGACCATATCGTAGAGAAGCGTTGTGAAGATTGTGGAAAATACGGAGGAGGTTCTTATCCTCCTTCGACATTACTTGTGTTTAAGGGATGAGGAAATGACGTTGGGTCGACAAACTCGAGGGCCGTTCTGGGTAAGTCAACGCAAAGAAACTTTGCAAGGCCTCAGGAACGCCAAGTTTTCCTTGGAGGGGTGGGGTTATGGTACCTCCGCGTGGTGCTTGGTATGGTGTAGGTGGGGCCCAGGGGAAAAATGCACAGACGCTCTGAGATATTAACAAGTCAGAATGAAACATTGACGTTTTACTATAATACCCTTACTCGTCAATTTTATGATTCAGGGAGCCTGCTGGCGGGTACAATGATAAAAGAAGAGTCTGTACCAGATATGGAACACTTAGGATATTTGACAGGACTTCAGAAATAATACCGTGACAAACAATTAAAACGGGTGCTCACGAAGCGCACCAAAGACATCGTTATTCAAAACACCTTATTACATTGATTTTCTTTACTGGCAAAATAACATAAAAATGTTTTCCTACACTCTCTAGCCACCCATTCTTTCTTTTATTTTTTATTATTTTTCGAAGGTCTGTGGAAAAGTGCCCCTCATTTTTTATTGCTCTGAAAAGTAATGTGCAGTTCCGGAAAATTGGCTACAGTGTAATTTTCCAAGGACGATCAAGAGAGTTAGGTACACTTACCAAATTCCTTAAAATAGTCGTTATGTTAGTTTATATATAGACATCATATGACGGTGGCGACGGCAGAAAAAAACCCATGAAGCAATTTTCAGCGAAGGCTCTATACTTACAAGGTGTGGCCGGCAGAGACACTACTGCGAGCGTCGAAGCTAGACAGCTAGAGGTGAGTGACTGAGGGTCCTCAGTCCCCGAAAATCTTACTTAAATTCTGTCGCCTTTATGGCCAATCCGGACCAGTTCTAGAGAAAATACTGCGTCTGGCCCCTTGTCTCTCTCTCCCTTTGAACCACACCTTTGTGATTATTACGGTTTTCATGACGGATGCTCAAAAAGCAAGCCGGAAATATCATTTCAGCCTATTAAAGACAGACACTCATCACCCTAAGTACAGTTTTGGTTGGGGAAAACAAAATTCTTAATTGGTGACTACTCTTTGATTGACATCAGAGTCAGAAAATTAAAAAAAATACAGATTAGCTCACATTTTACAGCATGAACAGAGTGTTCTGATTACACATTAGGGCCTTGTATTCTCACCAAGATATGGCCTTAAGTAATAAACTAGGTTTGTGTCTGCACAACGAGGAGCACAAGACAGTTTTGTGAGGGGCTAGAAGTACCTTAGATAGGAGAACTGGAACCGATTGGGATGAGGAAATTTGCCCGTTAATGTTTTACTTCATTTTACACTGCAAAAGTTACCCACAATATTAGAAATTCTCTCACATTTTCTCTGGTCTCGCTTCCTTTCCTTCATTAAAAATATTCTTTTTATTATTTTTCTTTGCTGTAGGACTCCAAATACAACAATATGTAACCGTGATAATTTTGTTCTGTCAAGAATATTTATGCTAAGATGGCTACTGCACACAAGAAGACCCAAATTGCTTAAAAAGGAATGCAGTGAGACGCCAAACTTTGAATAATTATTGGTCATCAAAGTTCAAAATTCACTGTTTATGAAGTTGCAATACAAAAAATAACAGTATGATATTCTTGTAAGGATGAAGTTTTCCTGAAATGGTACCGACATTTAGCATTTCCATTAAAATCTTAAACGTAGTAGTACCATAGTGTGACCATGGTCATACCCAGGTCAGGGATGGCCCCAGGTGGGCAGGGAGCCATAACCCGCTACTGTCGGGGAAGGTTGGTCCTGTCCCCCATTCGGGGAAATTTTTGAATTTTGTCGGGGGTCTTAAGGTATGTTGTCCCGACGACCAGTCTCCCCGACGGTATACTTCACTCTGCTCTAACGAAGAACAGAATGATGGGCAAACCCCAAATTTTCTTCAAAGAAAGCCCAAATCTCAAATTTCCTAACATAAACACCCCACTTTATGATACACTTCTGAATAAAAGACAAATGTTTGGCCCGCCGAGAGCAAAAACGTTCTGCTGATAGCACAGCTGTAAACACTGCCTAAGAGACGAACCTTTCAAGCGGGCAACAGACGCCGTAAGGTAGCACGCCCCCATTAACAACTCAATATTAATGCGCGATTTGTTCTCCTTCACAAATAACACCAATAAGAGACATTGGGATAACTTTTGTGATATGTTACCAAATAGGATGGGGTCTTTTGTCAATTTGATATGAAAGCAGACTAGATAAAGTATTACTGGTGGCAAAATGGGGTCAATTGAAGCATTTTTGGGGAAATTATGGGCTTAGAAGCTGGCGGCTGTATATTAGGCTTTGACTGAGTAAAAAGGCTCTTGGAAAAGGTACGGAAGCTTTGAGCTCCGCTAGCAAAAAATCTTCACGGTCATGGTATGGAAAATTGAATTTTCCATGAATGGCCAACTTGTCAGCTTTCTTCTGAGGCTTGTACCTGGCGAAAACTTCTACAAGGTTTTAGAGGGCACTTTACTTTTCCAAATTAGTGTGTAAGTCAATGGGGCAATTATAGGGGGTATGCTACCGTAAAATGTTTCTACCCCAGATTCGGGCATTTGTGCATGCGCAGCTAAAGCTGACGCGTTCGAACGATTATAAGCGAGGGGTCAGCGTGTTAAGCAAACGAAGATTCTCGAAGGAGTTGTAACGGCGTCTGCGCCCGAGTTAGCGTGTGTGCAAGTCTGGGACTATTTTAAGACGGATCACACTAAGTATCTGACAAACTAAAAAGAAAGTCAATAGAACTGAGTAACGGCTTATTATTCTTTGAGATAAAGACTCTCTGTGTCTCAAATGGGCTGATGTTTTGTATTGGAACACGGTCAAGTTGGTGAAATGGGGGAAATGTTCAAAGTTTCTACCTCAGGATATAGTCAAATTAACTGCATGACA
Source organism: Holothuria leucospilota (assembly GCA_029531755.1). Taxonomy (NCBI): domain Eukaryota; kingdom Metazoa; phylum Echinodermata; class Holothuroidea; order Aspidochirotida; family Holothuriidae; genus Holothuria; species Holothuria leucospilota. The sequence goes on from CM055976.1 coordinate 35,291,715, forward strand.
GATGAAGTATGCTGGTATATTCGTAGTAATCGTGTTCAAATCGAGAAATATCACACTTAAAAAATTCATACGCCGAGCTACAAAAGAAGGCGCAAATTCACATGACAAACTGAGCAAATCGAACGTTACATTTTCATCCTCATATCTTTTAAATACACTCTATTCAGATTTACCGAGTAACAAGTATTATCACTTATAAAATATTCGTACAGAGCATTTAAGAGTAATGCCTGGTAGGATGCAACAGACATAACCTGCCAGCAGGTTGTTTCTCCAGAAAAACAAAGTTACAGTAAGCCATCCCAACCTTAAAGTTAAACATTCTCTTATAAATCTTACAATCCTCGTCTCATTTCCCGTATATGTGATTCTTTCTAGATTTTTCAGAACAAACAAATTAAAGTAAAACCAAGGAATTATAAATGAAAAATTCAGTAAAAGTATTGTGGCATTAACAAAAGCAGAGTTACATACTAAATAGAGATAGACTATGGTAGTGTTCTGATTCAAGTGGGAGTGGGGGTGGGAAGTTGTTTTTGCCATTCAATTCAGTTAATAACCATTGAATTACGTGTACTACGGTATGTCATCTCATCCACACCTGTCCTCTGGTCCCCAGCAGGGCCGTGGCGACCGGGAGTGGGGGGTGTCTCACCCCCACCCCCACCCCCACCCCCAAAGTTCGTCAGAGCGACGATAGTCGGAAAATCTGAAATGCCAGTTGGAATTTCTGATATTTCAGTCTAGCACATTTTTCCGACCGAGCCTATGTCAACTTTGTGTATATTTTCCAACTAGACCAAGTGAGAATAATACCAAACGTTATTTTCCTCACGTAAAATCAAATCAAAACTGTCCTTTTTCGCAAATTCTTCTCAAATTCTCAAAATCTTCAAACCTTACCTCAGTGTTGTTCTTATTATCAATATCTTCCGATAGCAACTTTCGGAGAAGCACAACAGCAGAAGTTGAAAGCTGTTTACAAATTACCAGGTAAAAGACTGACCGTTTTTGAGTGGCATGATGGTTTGTTGGGCAATTGAAAGTATCTCGATTCAGATTCTACAATGCAGGTTTTATTATGGAAATCTTATTTAATGAATATTTGGGCGCGCTTCGCCCGCATGCGTTAAGATTTACAATCAATCTCATGAACATTATTAAGGTAATTATACCAGACACAATCTATGCGAGCTAGGGCGCTTTAGTACCCCCCCCCCAAATTTTTCCGAGCCCCACAAAATTGCGCAAAATTTTAAATAGACTAATATTGGTGAAGAAATAGATATACTCAGCAAATATTCCAAACGTCTGTTTATCAGGCCCGTAACCAGTAAGTACTGTAACGATTCTTTCTATAACTTCAAAAAATATTCGCGCTCTACGCGAGCTTTCATCTATACTTCTATCTAGTGGTAACGCCCCCGTTTCAAACATATTGGACTTCCTTTCCACAAATGTTGTTCTTCCGTGTGGGCGTGATTCTAGAGAGACACGAAAAAGCATCGTCGCGAAGTTCTTTCCTCTTTTCCTAACTTTTGGAAGATCCTTTCTTCTTTCTTGGCAAACATATTTTGTAAGAAAAAGATTTTTCAGTTTCATAGGGGATCCCTAATGGTAAGATGAAGAATGTACTCCTCGACGACGACCATGCAGTCACCCGAACAAATTTCTTGGTTTTGTCCAGATTCTTCAATGAAAACCCAAACTTTTTCAACTTTCCTTAATGAAAACAAAAATGTGAAATCTTTTTTCAATATAACCCCAAATTTTTCGGCGCGTTTCGCGCGCCTTATATTTTGAGTTCGGCCACCCATTGCATTTGTCAGGACTTAAAGTAGCTGGCCCCCAGTCAGGGCGCTTCCCCCCCTGTCGGCAAATCAAAGCACCAGCCCTGGTTGAGCCTGCGTGCAGGTTTTTCATTTTGGCATTGAAGTATACCCCCAAATTTCGGCGCGCTTCGCGCGCAATTCTCACAATCCACGTTGTATCACTTATGAACATTATAAGCACAAACGTACCAGTGAACTTTTATAGCATAAAGTTGTTGTACATTCTGAAAACGCGCTTGTCAGTCCTAAACCCCTTTTGCTTTACCTGTCTGGGAGGTCTAATATCATTTTTCTGCACCTATACTCTCCCCCCCCCCCCGCCCATTCCCCATTGCTGGAAGCTGTTCGTCTGGATTTTCGTTCAAAATTAGTAAAAATACGAGAGATGTTAAGTGCTTGGCGTCATACTCTATATTATTATTATTTAGATATCAGGTAATAAGCATTATGTCATTGCCCCATTTTATAGGTAAGTTAGTTAGATGAAGTTTAACCGCCCAGTTTCCAACCAATTGGTTCAAGTCGAGCCGGCCACGGCCTTTTTTCCAGTTGTGGCTCACTGGCTTGTTTTCCCTTACTCCATTGTTTATGCGGAGCATCACGCACAACGGCAGTAGGTTCCATTTTTAAAGTCTTTGGTATGACTCGACCTGGGAATCGAACCCGGGCCTCACGCGTGAGAGGCGGATGCTCTACCGCTAGACCAAACACGCGGTCCCATTTTATAGGAGGCCCTCTACAGATATATGCTAGCCTTAGATGCCAGAATAGAAGGCATTAAAGTAGCCAAAAAGGGGGGCTTCAGGAGGTTTGTTGACAACGTATTCTTCTCTTAGAAAACATACTTTCTACTGTCACCTAACCAAATCTTAGTATTCACTAACTTATGGACATTTTCCAGCCATATATGATCAGTTCCAAAAGTATCCCAAGATAGCACCATTTTGCATCTAAGCAACCTTACCTTAACAAAAATTTCTCAAAGGAGAAGGGGAAGCCCCTCCCCCAGGACGGCACCTTTATGAAGTGACAAAGGAAGGATCCCCACTGCTGTATCATACAAATGTAACGCACAAAAAACGAAGATGCAATTTGCGGGCCACCACTCATTTCGAAAAAGAATCAAACCAGTCGGAAAAATTAGAATTCACTTAATTGTGGACATTTTCTAGCCATATATGATCAGCTCCAAAAATATCCCAAAGATAGCTCCATTTTGCATCTAAGCAACCTTAAATTAACAACAATTTCTCAAAGGGGAGGGGTCACCCCTCCCCTTAGAGTCCTCCCCCACGACGGCACCTTTATGGAGTGACAAAGGAAGGATCCCCACTGCTGTATGTAAACGCAGGGCGCATAAAAAATGGTGCAATTACGCGCGACCATTCAGTTGGAAAAAATATCCATCCAGTCGGAATTTGGAACCTTCACACCCCCTAAACATATGACCCTAGCTACGGCCCTGGTCCCCAGGCCTAGTTCTTACCGTACGCGTTGTTCCCTGAAACTATAATGGGAAGCCACAAAGCGACCCAATTACCGAGTCAGCAAACTTCGGGCTATCCCAGACTTTGAACCGTTCAAATTAAGACCAATATCTTACAGTGATTCTGGCACCTCATGACATCTGTCTTAGTATAACTTTCTTGAGTCTTTGTAAGTAACCAGTTGCAGGCCATACATTTTCTTCATCTGCACTGCATATGCCGTACATATAGGCCCTACGGTATAGGCACACACGACTGTCCAGTTCCATGTGTGTTCATAAACATCATGATGATTAGGTTTAGGTGTAGTATCTTATTAAACCACTTATGTTCTTTGTGCTGGTACTACCCTTAGCTGTCTATGTAAAAGGGACATAAAATGGTTCCATGAAACTTCAGTTGTGATGCTGGTATATGTCTATAGTTAAACCCTAACGTCAAAACAATCGTATGTCTTAATTTGTCCTTTCCACGAGTGACACCAGCTGGTACAGCTAACTTCGATGGATAGCGTGGGCTGTAAGCAAAAACAAAGAAAAAAAACACAGTCGTCTTATGTGTCACCAACTTAAACTCTTTACAGGAATAAGTTTATGTCTCTCTCAAAACTGAACTCTAGACACTATATTAAAAGAAATGCAGTTTAAATAGGTATTTTATCTTTTGAGCATGACACCAATGGTTATGATTCTTTGAACGTTATTATGAAGATCGTGCGACAAACAGCTTCACAGTTCAGTGGCCCAGGCACGGAGGGTATGAGGGCGTGCACCCCCACTAGATTTCAGAATTTTTTTTTTAAATTTGAAATTGATCCGAAAAGGCGTCTAAGCTATAGATTTCTGTAGAGGCTATTGGGTGAGGTGTGTTTCCGAACGAGTGATAGATCTATTGTAATCATTTTCTATCACAAATGGTTCTCAAACTTTCAGAATTTTTGCAACTCCTTCTCAAACTCTCAAAATTTTCGCGCGCTCCTCGCGTTTTAAAGACAGATTTGCATCACCCCAAGTATGACTTTTAGTTGGTGGTTAGCAAAAGTCTCAGGTTGTGACTGCTCTTTGATTGACACCACAGTTACAAAATTCAAAAGATGCAGAGCAGCTCATATTACACAGTACGCACAGAGAATGTTTTGATTACACATGGGGTCTTTTATGCTCACCAGGATGTGGCTTTGAGCAGTGAACTATTTGTGTCTGCACAAGGAGAAGCAGTAAAGACAATTATGGGTGGGGCTTACCACCAAGTAAGAGTCATACTTGGGGTGATGCAAATCCCTCTTTAAACTTTAACCTCAACATTGTTCTTATTATCAATATCTTGCGGTAGCAACTCCTGGAGAAGCACAGCAACAAAAGTTGAAAGCTGTTTTCGAAATCAAAAGGCTGGCTTTGTGATTGGCATGTAGGTTTGTAGGTAATTGAAAGTGTCTCGATGCAGAGCATAAATGCAGGTTTTGTCATTTCGGTTTGCGACACGGTTTGCACTCCATCTCATGACCATTATTAAGGTAATAATACATGAAACTATTCTGATCACAACACTTTTTCGAAAAAAACAGAGGTACATTTCTAACCTTTGCAGCGGCCTCGCATCAATATGGGATCTTTCAATATAATTTGTGGCATGATGTGGAAGGTTGAAAGTACGTATTTGCCGTTATACATTTTTCAATTTTTTTTTACCGAGCGCTTCGCTTACAGCCGTTATCGGTATAGATGGTGATTATTAATACACTTACGACAAAAAAGCATTCTGAAAAGCGCTTGCTAGTCCTTCACCCCTTTTGCTATACCTATCAGGGATGTCTAATATCACCTCCCTGGACCTATACTCTCCCTCCCTCCCATTCCCCATTGCTGAAAGCTGGTCGTCAGGATTTTTGTTCAACCTTAGTAGTAAAATTACGATAGTTGTAAAGTGCTCGGCATCATACTCTATAGTATCATTTGGATGTCAGGTTATAAGCATCATGTCAGTGCCCCAGTTTATATAATTAATCCAGACCTTATAGGGGGTCCCTATACCGGTTTCTGCCAACCTTAGATATATACCCTTTTACAATACACAATGAAGCAAAAGAAAATTTTCGTAATAGTCCAAGAGTGTTTCTGTGGACTCCACATTTATTTTCGTTTCAAAATCATTGCTACCAGTCTACTTGTTTTTCCCCTAAAGTGGGTGGGAGGCATGCAAGGGGGAATACATTTCATTTTATCTCGCATTACAAACTGGCGTTATGGCATACATTTTGAGTTTTCGACTCTCCATAGAAGTTTCCCAAAAGTTTTATCTTTTCAAATTTATACGTTAATGCCGCGGCACTAGTCTAGCGAGGTACACAGTGATACTATTGCTGGGCCGCCCTATCGGTCTATAATGCAATGAAAAAATTAATAAACGTCGTCGGTGTTCCCTATATGAGAGCGACAACTCAAGGACCTCACCTCTGGCGCAAATTCTAACTACGTCACTGTGCGTATGTATTTTGCAAGTCAACGAAGATGAAATGCAACAGCATTGCAATGTTATGCACTCCGCTGTAAACGATCATAGCTTTGTAATGTGTTGAGAGGGTTAGAACTAAGAGTAAGTTTCGCGTGTTCACCCAATAACCTTTCTTTGAAATTTCACCCTTTGGGATCTTATTCGAAATCAAATAAATCACGTACTTATAACAGTCATAAAGTATGTGCTTCATAACCAGGGGCGTAGATTTCTTTTCAACTTTGGAGGGGATGGGATGAATTATCGCAAATCTAGAAAAGGTGCACGCGAAGAGTGCACGGCGAGCGCGAAGCCCATGACGGATGGGGTCCAGGGGCAAAGCCCCGGTGGGGGTCCAGGGGGAGACTCCCCCGGAAGCTCCTGGGTTTTAATGTATCAGAAGTGCCAGGAAGAATTTTTAAAGGGGTAAATTTCAGAGATAATGTTCTTGGGTATTGGTATCTTTATACATTTAGGAAATGCTATTTTGAGCACCAAAATAGTTATTAAGCTGCACTTGATTGAAATTGTACAAGAGCAACAATGTCCTGTTAAGCTTAAAAATGGCATGGATCAACTTAAAGGGTCATCCCAGACAACTGAATTTTGAGTGCGGTGATCATTACAAGACCTGCAAGTTGGCTTGAGATCAGTAGAGCCGCCAGATTTTTTGTGATTGGGGGCACCATAGATGATGTCGTAATAATACCTCAGTTCCCCCAAGTCTGCGTAAATTTCACCTTTACTTTTGATGCGTCCCTGCATAGCAGTTTTGATTTTTCGTTTGTCACTACATAAAGGTGCCTTCCTGGGGAAGGGGTCCCCATCCCCTTTAAGAAATTTTGACTAAACCTGCATTCAGGCTCTGCATCGAGACACTTTCAATTGCCCAACAAACTTACATGCCACTGCCATAAGCCAGTCTTTTTCCTGTTAATTCGTAAACTTTCAACCTTTTGCTGTTGTGCTTCTCCGAAAGTTGCTATCGGAAGATATTGATAATAAGAATGACACTGTCGTAAGATTTGAAGCGCGTGGAGCGAGCGAAAACTTGGAATAGTTTGCGAAGGATTTACTAGAGTTCTGATAGTTTGAGAAACATTTGTGATAGAAAATGAGGCAGAGATTGAAGAATTTCATACGAATATGAAAAATAAAATGTACTTTCCAGCATACAAGTATCTGTAGACTGTAACATGGGGGGATGATTAGATGGCCATCCCCCTAGTCAAATGTTGAGGGGATATATCGGGTACGGGTGCTCACAAAGCGCACCAAAGACATCGTTATTCAAAACATCTTTTTTCATTGATTTTCTTTACTTTTTACTCGCAAAATTATCCTCTACATAAAATTTTTTTCCTACATTCTCTAGCCTCCTAATCTTTCTTTCATTTTTTTATGTTTCGAAGGTCTGTGGAAAAGTGCCCCTCATTTTTTATTGCTTTGAAAAGTAATGCAGTTCCGGAAGATGGACAGTATAATTTTCCAAGGACGATCAAGGTTTGAAAATTAGGTACACTTACCAAATTCCTTAAAACAGTCGTTATGTAAGTTTATTTATAGATATCATGACGGTGGGCGATGGCAGAAAAAATGCCCATGAAGCTGCGTGGTCGGCAGAGCCATACCGTATACCTCAACCGTCCAAGACAGAGGCTAGTGACTGAGGGTCCTCAGTCCCCGAAAATCTTACTTAAATTCTGTCGCCTTTATGGCCAGTCCGGACCAGTTCTAGAGAAAAAACTGCGTCTGTCCCTTTGTCTCTCCCCCTTTGAGCTACAACTTTGTGATTATTACAGTTTTAATGAGCGGGGCTCACAAAACTCGCCGAAAAATTCATTTTAGCCTATTAAAGACAGTCACTCATCACTCCAAGTACAATTTCGGTTGGGGGAAAATAAAATTCTGATTTGATGACTACTCTTTGATTGACATCAGAGTCAGAAAATTAAAAAAATGCTCATTAGCTCACATTTTACAGCATGAACAGAGTGTTCTGATTACATATTAGGGCCTTGTATGCTCACCAAGATATGGCCTTAAGTAATAAACTAGGTTTGTGTCTGCACAACGAGGAGCTCAAAACAGTTTTGTGAGAGGCTAGAAGTACCTTAGATAGGAGAACTGGAACCGATTGGGATGAGGAAATTTGCCCGTGAATGTTTTACTTCATTTTACACTGCAAAAGTTACCCACAATATTAGAAATTCTCTCACATTTTCTCTGGTCTCGCTTCCTTTCCTTCATTAAAAATATTCTTTTTATTATTTTTCTTTGCTGTAGGACTCCAAATACAACATATATGTAACCGTGATAATTTTGTTCTGTCAAGAACATTTATGCTAAGATGGCTACTGCACACAAGAAGACCCAAACTGTTAAAAAAGAATGCTGTGAGACGCCAAACTTTGAATAATTATTGGTCATCAAAGTTCAAAATTCACTGTTTATGAAGTTGCAATACAAAAAATAACAGTATGTTATTCTTGTAAGACGAGGTATAATGGTACCGATACTTAGCATTTCCGTTTGAATCTTAAAATAAACAAATGTGGTAGTACCATAGTGTGACCATGGTCACACCCAGGCCAGGGGTGGCCCCAGTTGGGGGGGGGGAGGGGCCATAGCCCGCTACTATCAGGGAAGGCTGGTCCTGTTCCCCCATTCGGGGATTTTTTTAATTTCGTCGGAATTCTTAAAGGTTACCATAAGGTACGTTGTCCCGAAGACAACCAGTCTCCCCGACGGTATACTTCACTTTGCTCTCAAGAAAAACAGATTATTCAATGCAAACCCCCAATTTTCTTCAATAAAAGCCCCAAATCTCAAATTTCCTAGGATAAACACCCCAAATTATTTCCAGTAAACACCCCACTTTATGATATACCTCTGAATAAAACACAAATGTTTGGCCCGCCGAGAGCCTGCAAAAAAGTTCTGCTGCTAACACAGCTACTAACACTGCGTAAGAGACGAACCTTTCAAGCGCGCAACAGACGGTCGCAAGATGTTTGTAACCCAGATTCGGGCATATGCGCATGTGCAGCTAAAGCTGACGCGTTCAAACGAATATAAGCGAGGGATCAGTATGTTAAGCAAACGGAGATTCTCGAAGGTGTTGTCACGGCGTCAGTGCCAGAGTTAGCCTGCGTAGCGACGAGCAAGTCTGGGACTATTTTAAGACGGATCACACTAAGTATCTGAAAAACTGAAAAGGTAGTCAATAGAACTGAGTAACGGCTTATCATTTTTTGAGATGAAAACTCTCTGTGTCTCAAATGGGCTGATTTTTCATACTAGAACACGGTAAAGTTGGAGAAATCGGGGAAATGTTCAAAGTTTCTACTTCATGAAATAGTCAAAGTAAATGCATGGCAGATGAAGTATGCTGGTATGTTCGTAGTAATCGTGTACAAATCGAGAAATATCAAACTTTAATAATCCATACGCCGAGCTACAAAAGAAGGCGCAAACTCGCATGACAAACTGAGCAAATCGAACAGCTTCGATTGATTACGGTGTGCTGACATCCAAGACATTCATTTCAGACATAAAATTGCTGCTATCAATGTCTTCACACTGCTTCTGTCTTCGACTGCGGACTTAATGGCACGAAAATCAAACAAACATCGTATGTCGGATGCAACGCCATCCATATGAAATTCACTAGGTACGTTTTCATTCTCATCTCTTATAAATACACTCTATTTAGGTTTACTGAGTAACATGTATTATCATTTATAAAATATTCGTACAGAGCATTTAAGAGTAACGTCTGATAGGATGCGACAGACATAACCTGCCAGCAGGATGTTTCTTCTAAAAAAAAAAAAACAAAGTTACAGTAAGCCATCCCAACCTTAAAGGGGAATTTTCATGATCCCAGACAGTTCCAATTCTCCCAACTATGCATCTTCTAGCTCCTCCCATAACTGTATGAGGCTCTTCCTTGTGCAAGAATAAACCTGTTTTATTGCTTAAGGCCCGGTCCCACAGGCGTTAGGATGAGTTGCGGATGAATTGCGTATCGACACTATTCCAAATTTGCGCATTCGTTGTCATCCGCAAGAGGATTGACCAAAGTATGACTAATTTCCGTAATAGTGTGCGAACAAGAACAGTACGAATTACGAACATATACCGGATATATTGGGAATGTACACCGGATATATTGCGGAAGTATTGGGAACATCACGAATATATACCGGATATATTGTGAATGAGTTACGCACGAATACAGGAAGTTGCGGTTGTATTGCGCGTGCGGAGCATCTCCATTGCGTCCACAAAACGGATATAAAAACCACGACGCTCAGAAGATTTCTCAGTATACACAGCGACAGCAGATGGACAAGATGAACGCAAGGCAGAAACGAGGGACAAGGAAGCAAAGGAAGAGGGCCAGGTCTCCCACTCCACCCCCTGCTGAAGAGAGGGCCAAGTCTCCAACCCCAACCCCCTGCTGAAGAGAGGGCCAACTCTCCAACTTCACCCCTGTCCGCTGCAGAGAGGTCACCTTCCCTGACTGATGAGCCTGAATCCCCTGGTCCTGATGCTCACCACCGTCCTACTGTTGACAAAGGCAAGGGCAAAAAGGGCAAAAGTAGGGCAGCTGACAAGCAAACAGAGAAGAAGCAAAGGAAGACTTTTACCCTTGCCCCAGAAAATGAGGACATTGTATTTGAGTGGCTGCAGGAAAATGAGATGTTGCGGAGAAGGGGACACAAGCTCTTTAAAGATACAACCAGAAAGAAGGCTTTGTGGGAAACTAAAGCAAGGGAGCTGGAAGTGACCCAGACCCAGACAGCTCTTTGTTGTCTTCTTCGCCTTCTTCTCCTCCTCAGGATCAATTGTTGGACTTGAACAATTTGATTGTTGTGTTGTTGGATGGCAGCAACAATTAAGTGGCGTCTTTGGATATTCATACTTGATCGTCACAAGGGGCAGCTTTAGAACAAGGGTTCTTTTCCTTCTTGACGGAGAGGGCCCTTCCACAGCTTCACTCAGACTTGACTGACTCAAACTGACTCAGACTGTCCAATTTTGGATGTACTTGAGGTGTTCGTAATTCATTCGATAATTGTTCGCAAATCGGATTCAACACAAACGCATAGTTCGTGACAAATCCGCAATGGACTTTTTATGGTTGCTCTACATACGGTGACCAGATGCAATACATTCTCTCCCAGTCCGCAATTGCCCATGAATTGCGGAGAAGATGCGGACAAGAGCGGATAACAGCGAATGTATTGCATACCGATCGCGTATGTAATGCGTATGGTTTGCGTATGAATTGCGAATGAATTGCGAATAGCATCCGCAATCAAAATTTTGAGCAGTTCAAAAATCCCGGGAGCGGAAAAAAGCACTATTGCGAATAAGTGCGGACATGTGCGAATGTTTACCGTCAAATACCAGCATGTATTACGAACATTGAGGATGTTAAACGAATATCAACGATTTTTGTGCGCAATTCATCCGTAACTCATCCTAAACGCCTGTGGGACCGGGCCTTTAAGGCCATGTCCTGGTGAGCACACAAGGCTATAAAATGTAATAAAAGTACTCTCTCTGCCTTGTGTGGAATGTAAGCTACTCTGCATCTTTCAAATTTTCAAACTTTGATGTCAATCAAACAGCAGTCACCAACTGAGAATTTTGATATACATACACTAAAAATATACTTTGGGGTGATGACAGTCTGTCTTTAAAGTTAAACATTCTCTTATAAATCTTACAAATCTCATCTTATTCCAGTACATGATTCTTTCTAGATGTTTCAGAACAAACGTTGCACATTAAATTTAAATCAAGGAAGTAAGGGGCACGTCCTGGTAAAATTAAACAGAGATGCCATAATGCTCTAATTCAAGTGGAGGGGAGGGGTTGCCTTTGACATTCAACTTCAGTTAATGAGCACATAATTACTTGTGCGGTATTTGCTCTCTTCCACACATATCCTCGCGTCCTGCAGGCCTAATTCGTACCATACACTTTGTTCCCTGAACTACTATGGGAAACCAAAAAGCAACCCCATGATACTACTAGGTCAGCAGACTGGGGAATATTCCAGACTATAGACCCTGGATCGTTCAAATTGAGGCCAATACCTTACACGATTCTGACACATTATGACATCTGTCACCATAATTTTCCTAGGTCTATGCAAATCACCAGGCTCGTACTTCATTTTCTTCATCTGTACTGCATATGCTATACATATACGATATATGCATACACGACTGTCTAGATCCATGTGTATTCATAACATGACGATGATTATTTATAGTTTCAGTATTAGTCCCATGGTTACAACACATCTATTCTTTCTGCCACCCCTATTATTTCTGGGTAAAAGGGCTTCAAGATGCTGGTATATACGTCTATAATTACACCCTAAGTAAAAACAACCGTATGTACAATAATATTATAACTTCGATGGATAAGCGTAGGCTGTAAGCAAAAAGCATTAGTCTTACGTCACCAAATATTACAGGAATAAGTTAATGTCTCTTTCAAAATTAAATTCCAGAGACTACGTTTAAAGAAAAGAAATGCAGTGTAAATAAGTATTTGATTTTTTGAGCATGGTACCAATGGTTATTATCCATTGAACGTTATTATGAAGATCGTGCGACCAACAGCTTCATAATTTCTTCCAGCTTAAACAGGTAAGCATCATACAAAGGCTTTTTCTATTGTAAAATCTTCTTGGTAAACTTAGAACCAGGACTGTGATCACGGATTATTCAACCATTTTCTGGTTGAAATAGCCAAGATCTCATGTTAAACTTTAGCTGCGGTGACATGTTGATTTTTTCCCAGGAATTTCACGAGTCGTTCATTTAACTAGGAAAATGTTCATTTTGATGACGATTTCCTCGTAATATTTAACTCAAAAATGGTTGGATAATCCGTTACAATCATCCTAGTTAATTTTAACCAGGGTGGTTTTAGAGTGCAGGCGTAGTATGAATGACCTGTTGATGTATTTTTCTATTTCGGACAGCCGTGACTCTATTAAGATGTCTTCCTTCAAATCTTGGTGACGTCTTCTGAGATGTAAACAAAATAGGAAATACAAAGTGCAAAGATTTTAATGTTTCAAAGGTGTCCCTCCCCCCTCCCCGTCAGCGTCCACTAGTTTCAATATTTGAAAATGGAACCTCACCAGACCTATATGGCGGGTTTGGGGCCAGGCATCAAAAAGGTTTGTGCCAACTTTCGAGATGGTGTTGATTTTCTCGTTTCCCCTAGTGTCAGAAGTGTTACGGTACTTTGCAAAACCTTATCGAATTGTAACTAACGGTATTTTCGACAAAACTGCCTAAATGTGCAGGGCTCTGGCACCAGCAGTTCTTCGATGTGTGGACAAGTGTCGAATAGCATTCCGTAAGCACCTATGATGTTACCACAATTTCATCCTTTTCCCCGGCCAAACGCTACAGCTATTGTATTATCACTTATGTTGCTTTAAGTTAAATCTGCACTAATCTGCAGTTCTGAGTGCATACAAATTTTCAAACATTTCTGGACTATCCTACACACATGAAACGTTATCAGGGATTCTTCAAGCTTAATTAAGTAAGCAATTTTGCGGTGGTCCCACTGGATATATACCAAATAACTGCGAAAGAGCTCATGACTTTTACCACAATGACTGTCTTTCAACACATGATATCAAGTTACATTAACAAAGAAGTTTGCATAAAGATTTACGTTAAATCGTTTAGTAACATTCGCACCTACAAAATTCTCAAAATCGCAAAATTGAAGTGGAGGGCACTTTCCTCTTTGCCCTACTTGGGATCGGTCCAAGTCCGGAACCTGGTCTGAATTGCACACCAAACTTTATTGCAAGCACCCGTGATTATTGTCCCTTTATTTCTGTCATTAAAGGCAAGAATATCTACATTGACTGGACACGAAAATCAGAATTGAAAAGTGCCCAAATTATGGAGTTTGCCCGGCTTTGCCTTTGGACGCCACTACAACTATTTTGATGGGTCAGTGGACCTCACGTCAAAGAGTATGCAAGCGCCTAAGATTACTTGAGTTCGAGTTCATTTCCACAATATAATTATGCAATAATACAACACTTTTCCAAAAAGGTTGAGGAGGACTGAAGAGGCAGAGCTTTTGCGAGAAGTCCCCCTTTACAAAGGTCAACTAATAGTAACAGACAAAATCAAAACAAAACATAAAAAAAAAAAAAACAAACAAAAACAAAAACCAGCAGCAAAGAACAATGAAAGTTGAGAAGAATGGTTGGAACACCAGGCAAATGACATTTTTGTCCGCTTGGCGGAAGTGTATTACTCCTGCACCTATATTGGCTGCCCTCGTAATATGCCAACGTTAGAATATGTACGATAAAAGTGGAGTACATATTCGACACCTGCTATGAAGGTAAAAGACATTTCAATTTAGATTTAAAAGAAAGTACAGTGTTGGCATGTTTTATATTACTAACTAATTCCATGTACACACCAGTGATTAAAAAAAGGCGCCGAGAAATTTCTGTTGTGAATTTGTACGAAAATGACCGGAAAAACTTGTGTTAATATTGCGAATATTTCAGTTATACTAAAAATAACCACCAAAATTGGGAGGCAATAGTGCATTCGCATAGGCATACCTATACATTATAACTCAAGGAGTAGTATCACATGGTGGAAAGTCCGAACGTCTGTAGTGTCACCAAAAGGGCGGTGTGACTTTATAAAGCATCTCTCTCTAAATAACTTACGGAGTTGTTTTGCCTCTCTATTTGGAATACCAGAGCGACTTCTTACTCCACAAGACTTAGAACACAAATGAATACGAAATGTAATTTACGTTTTCTCGGGGGAACAACTTCTGACTCAGAAGCTCTAGTAATTACAACCGGGAAATTAACAACTTCGGAATATCAACAACTTCGCACTAGGGTAAATTACGAGCTACGGCAACAGCCAAACAGCAGCAGCACCGATTTTCTGAAAACACGGGCTTTATTTCAAATTTCCCTCAGTAGCGAAAACCCGTCCCTGATTGGTTGAAGGGGTTACAACCTTGGTGAAAGGACTACGTTTTTGACATGAATGTTTTCGTCACTCCCAGAGTTCTGGACACATGACCTCCGGATACTAACTATGCGCCCATCACGACCCGAGCTTAGGTAATAAACATTTAAAACAAGTAAAATGAAGCTCCTGCAGAAGACCGCATGAGCTCTACTGAATAACAGGCGTTCTCGACAAAACAACATTCCTAAACTTTACAGAATAGATGGCGCTGTCTAGGAATCAAAACTAGGCGAGTACAGTATAATCTCCTAATTAAACGAACTTAAAGTGAAGTTTGATTAAGATTCTGTCGAATCATATGCTTGCATGAAGGAATTACGTGAGAGCGCGTTGACTGACTGACTATCATTTTTAAACCCTTGTGTTCACAGCTGAAACCAGGGCAGGGAAGGAAACTAACCTTCTTATTTCCATTTTCCAACGGGGGGGGGACGTAATTCCTTCATGCAAGCATATGATTCGACAGAATCTTAATCAAACTTCACTTTAAGTTCGTTTAATTAGGAGATTCTATCTCATCACATGCCTTGCATTCCGGAACTACGTGAGATTTCGAAGCAACAGATGGGAACACAAAAGGACAATGTGCCATCGGATTTCTTCTCATGTTCTATTCTTGTTGATATCATGATCAACTATTGCAAATGAACCTTTTTGTCTACTTTTGTAATTTAACACAAAGTACTATAAGGACTTATTTTTGTAATAAACTTGACGCAAAAACATTATCATGACTTTCAACTTTCTTCTTGTAAAACATTGCAAACGTCTTGGCATTACTCCAGCCTGCTGTGTTTAATATTTTCTGAACTGGTACACACTTTGTACTAGCTGCTGACGTAGATGCTGCACGAGTACTATGTACTTTAAATATATTAGTGTTTACTCCTGAGGCAGCTAATACTGCCTTTATCCATCTACTGATTGCTTCTATACCAACTGGTCCATTGGGCTTTCGGTAACTGATAAATAAGTTGGATTTATGTCTTAAATTCCTAGTTTTCTCAATATATGCTTCCAAGGCTGAGTAAACACAAATACGCTTATCATTATGGTACTTTGAAAAATTAACCTCTAACCCAACGTGTCCTGGTCGGGTTTGCTTGACTTTGTCCACGATAAAGAAACAAAATGATTCATCTGTCTTCCTTAAATGTGACAAATCCAAATAACTTAAGGTTTGAACTCGTTGAGCTGAAATCAGTGCTGTAAGAATAACAGTCTTATAAGTTAAAAACTGAAGTGTTAGCTCATTATTTGGTCCTAATGTTCGCATGTAGTCAAGCACAACAAAGACATCCCAGATACTATAATATCTCGGCTGAGGAGTTCTCAACTCGAAGACTCCCTTCAAAAACTTTTTGATAAGAATCTCTTTCCCAGTGTCTCGAGGAACCACAAGAAAAGAAGATAGCATACTCCGGGCTATGGTAATACCGCTGTAGCCAAGGCCGCTGTCATAAAGATCAACTAAAAACTCTAGGACACTGTTTACAGTGGCCTGCAACGGATCAAGGTTACTCTTGCCACAAAATAATAACCATCTCGATAAGTACACTGAATACTGTTTTCTGGTACTTGGTCTCCAGGCTGCAAGGATGATTTTGGCTGCCCTAGGCGAAACTCCTATGATAAGTAGCGATTCCCGGAAATGAAACATGCTATCAGCCTCAGCTTCTTGTGCAGTGGATGCACTTGACCTGTTAAGGGACAATGTAACAAATTATTTGTTGTTGGAAGGAGAATTGGTGTCTGAACAAGCAATTCCATTAGCTTTACAAACCATGGCTGTGTAGTCCACAAAGGTGTTATAAAAATACCAGATGCTTTGTCTTTCTCTACCTTCTTCAAACACTTTCCTATTAAACTGAAAGGTGGGAATGCATAGAATGTATGATCATTCCACTGTACCGAAAATGCATCAATTGCAAGAGCAGAAGGATCTGGTTTCCATGAGATATATGTAGGGACTTTATTATTATGCCTGGAGGCAAAAAGGTCAATGGTAGGCCGACCAAAATTTTAAACAATGTTGTCAAATACTTCAGCATTTAACATCCATTCAGTATTAGGCATATTCGTACGGGATAACTTGTCAGCGACAACATTTTCCGTACCTGGGATATGAGCAGCAGTTAACCATAAATTTCTGTCTTTGCACCATATCCAAATTTTCTTTGTTATCGAGTTACAGTGCCATGATCGTGTCCCTCCCATCTTGTTTATATACGTTACTGCAGTAGTATTATCAGATAGGATTTTAATGTGTTTTCCACTTACATTGGGACACAAGGTTACCAATCCAAAATAGATAGCTAACAGTTCCAAATAATTGATATGAAATTCTTTTTCTATGGAACTCCATAGTCCGTGGGCAGACTGACCATCTGTTACAGCCCCCCATCCAATTTTGGACGCATCACACTCAACAACCAAATCTGGTGATGAATGACAAAGTGACTTAAACGCTGAGTCAATGCTATGAATCCACCATAAAAGTTTTTGTTTACTTTGGGAAGATAAGAACGCCTTTGCTTTAAACGATCCCCTTGAAAGCGTCAAAGCCTTTTGCTTATCAAATTCCAGATTTCGATAATATAATTTAGCAAATTCGACACCTGCAAAATTTGCTACTAAAATCCCAATAACTTCTGCCAACTCGTGGTTTTTGGTTTTTTCTTTCCTTTCCTGAGATGGAGATATCCTCATATTAAGAGAATCAAACTGAAACCCCAAAATGTTGATATGCTGCATAGGCAGTAATTCTGATTTGGTTTTGTGGACAACAAAACCTAGCTTTTCAAATAAATTTACAACTGCAGCTACTGCTCTTCTGCAGTCTTCCAATGAAACACCTTGAATGTAGGTATCGTCTATGTATCCTAATACAGTATGGCCATTTTGCCTTAACGTTGAAAATACTGGTTTCAGTAGCTTCGTAAACATTCTTGGAGCGCAAGCTAGCCCATTCGGTAAACATTTGTATTCATAAACATCTTGGTTCCACATAAACCGTAAATACTTTCTGTATCTTTGATGAATTGGCACAGAATAAAAAGCATCCTGTAAATCTACTGAAGTAGTATATAGATACCCCGGACACCCCCCAAAGGCGGCCCCCGCCCCGTTTTCAGGGCGGCCTAAGAGCGGCCCCATTTGATTGTCGAGACGTCCCAAAGTGAGGGCGCTATGTGTGTATTGAGCCATAGTATAGATTTTTGTATCATGATTTATTTTTAGATATGACCAAACAGGTCTTAACATGTTAAAGAGGCGTATTATTTTTCTTTCTATTTATTTGCTGTATGCCATGATTTTTGTGTATTATCATTGGCGTTTCACGATGGGTGAAGTAGGGAAAATTGCACGGGAACTTGGAAGGGATTTTATAAATGGTAAATTAAACCCCCAGCCATCACCTTACACCAAAACCCTTTACCGTGTGGGGAAAGAAATTGACGAGAAGTTCGAAACGACACTAAATGAAATGGTAAAGCATTTTGAGCAATGTGACAAAGAAACCATCAAAGCTACATTGGACGCAATGTTTGAAGACGGATTATTCAGTTGGGGGGTAGAATCGTGATGGCTTACGTATTTGTCAGAAAATGTGCCCATCGATGTCGCGAACAAGGAGAGGATAAGGATGAACAACTCGCACAGTTTGTTGGAGAATTCGTTGAAGACCGTTGTACACAGTGGATCAAACAACAAGGGGGTTGGGTAAGCGTATTACCATAATATATAGGCTAAGTCTGCATTTAGGAAAACGCGCTTAACTTGTTCCTTTTGTTGTCGCGTTTAACAGGATGAATTTTGTCAAACATTTACGAAGAACACACACAATAGCAGAGCAACTGCGTTCAAGTTGATAATGTTAGCCGTCGTGACCATGACTCTTGCTTACAAATGGATGCATTTGCCGTAACACGAAAAAACATAGGTGAGTGTGTATGTGTGGTGAAGGCCTCCGAGATCAGTCAAAGTGGTGCAATGCGGGTAGGTTTTTTTTTTTGTTTTTTTTTGTTTTTTTGTTTGGTTTTTTTTTGTTTTTTGTTTTTTTTTTTTTGTTTTTTGTTTTTTTTTTTCAATCTAAGCGATATTCCAAGAGAGTAAATGCTACACAAATACAGCCTAAACAATTCACTTCATAAGTACGTAAGTTCCACACAAAACAACACTGAAGGAATATGCACTCACTGAAGCCACAGTATAATCTTTTAACTGGCATACGAGCATCTTCATTACGTAACCGATCTAGGTTTTATGACAAGCAATAACCAGCAAAAGTTCAATTATTAGGGGACGGATTAAATCGAACCAGAGAAATAGCAAGTAAGTGAGTACAGACATAACATACCAGGAACAAAACAACACGTTTTGTATTAAGTTTTACCTTTGCCGTTGTTGGTTTAGACATCTTTTACTGTGTAGTATACTGGTGAGGTGTTTGAAAGCTATCTTACTCTCATAAGCCAAGAGAAAAGAGCAATGTAAGAGCGTGTATCCCGTCCATAAGAGCATGTAAACGAGATTTCGTTATAAAGTCTGAGTCTATGCAGAAAGTTAGCCCTTATCGAGCTTAACGTCACGTCATTGTTCGGTATACTCCATGACAGTTGGTCATTCCCTCTGCGTCATGTATGTGTGTCGAGAAGAGCTCACCCGTAGGTCTGGGTTGGAAAAACTATTGGCAAAGCCTAAGCGAAAGATTTGACTGAGACAACGCATAAAGCTAAATATCATCAGAACATAGAAAGAAAGAGAGGGCTCTTGCTGATAAAATACTACCATGCAGGGTCAAATGTGTTCTGCCTTAACGTGAAGAGTCTAAACTGCCAAGCTTATGGGTCGCACAAACGATACACCGACGTAAGCTCCTCTGCTCCGTGCGTTGCTCCTCTGCTCCGAGCATACCACTAGGTATGCTCCTCTGCTCCCATTGCCCCATGTGTGCATGCTTATCGACCCTACGTGCCTCACAGCATCTGTCCTCTTCCCCCAGTGTTATCACACGTGCTTCCCGTGCTTCATCTGCTTCACATACATATGCTCCTCTGCTCCGTAGGCTGCACTGCGTATGCTCCTCTGCTCCGGAGCACACCACTAGGTATGCTCCTCTGCTCCCATTGCCCCATATGTGCATGCTTATCGACCCTATATTCCTCAACTGCATCTGCCCTCTTCCCCCAGTGTTATCACGCGTGCTCCCCGTGCTCCATGTGCTCCACTGCGCATGCTCTTCTGCTCCGTGTGCTCCATTGTCCATGCTCATGTGCTCCGAGCGAGTGGGGGTACATTTAAGTCGATGGATACTCGTGTTTCTCACATTTTATAGCAAACCTTCGTGATTGCAGCACTTTCAGCATGTCTCATCTTTGTCATATCTGTCAGTTGCCTTTTACGCGAGGCTACAATCTCCGTCGGCATATAAAGCGGGTCCACAAACACCGTCATGGAGACCTCGAGATGTACGGTGGGGGCTCAAGAAGGGCGAAGGGAAGCGACAGCACGACTCTTCAGACGAGGGTTCATACGACGATATCTCACAGAGCGACACTAACGATAGTGCATCAGAGCCTCTGGAGGAAGACGACATGACTGATAGCAGTGAAACTGACGACAGTGACGCCGATAGCGATACCGAGGGAGCCGACAGCAGCGAAGGGGGGTCCTCAGAAGACGACACTGTGACCGATAATGATGGCGAGGAGGACGATGGTAGTGAAAATGTGTGTTGCCCGATTGACACTTGGGAAGCCCTAGCTCATATGAATAAAGCCATGGGAATCATATTAAAACGGGAATTTAAGAAAGCAACAGACCCTCTGCATCGTAAAACTAGGGATGGAGTGTACTTGTTCCAAACAAGGGCGGATCCAGCCCCTAGCTGAAGGGGGGGGGCAGTTTGAAAAGGGGGGCGGGCCGACTACATTTCGGAGACCAACTCCCATTGCCATAGTTATATATAGCTATACGGTTCGAAATTCTGGGGACCTTTTTTTTTTTTTTTTACTTTTCGGGCAGTTTTTACTTAACTTTTAGGACGCAGGGGGCGCAGTTTTCTTGTATTGAGGGGCGCTAGACTGGTCATAGGGGGGGCAGTAACGTTGACCCTAGTTGCCCCCCTGGATCCGCCTATGGTTCCAAATCCCGGAGTCGAAGATCTTTTACCGGAAACAGTCGTTCGTGTTCAGTCGATGAGAGGTATCCTTCAATGCTGAGACTCGACAGTCGTAACAGCAAAACACTGACAGGGGTGCATGGCTACGAATTGGGGATTTGGGATGGTGAAGGTATTGGTTTATGAATCCATAAAACAGTGGAAATAAAAACATAAACAAAGATAATTATCGTGTCTCTTTTCATTTGCTTTATTCAATCGACATTTCTATATACTGAAGTGACCCATGTTATACACCATAATGCTACTCGATAGCGTGATAATTGACTTTTCCCATCCACCGCGGTATACATGTCTCTTCTAGACGAGTGCAAATAGTCTCTTCAATATTGTTTTCCTTTAGTGCATCCCATACCCGTTTCGGTGAATGTCACAGTAGTTTCATTTTCGTACTCCGAGACATCACCAGTACGAATTGCGTGAGAGATGGATGAGTAATCGTTCTTGTCTATCCACCGCGGTATGATATCCTCTTTGAGTTCCTTGCGATCAACTCTACTCAACGTTGTCTTCTCTAAGGTAATTCGCGCCAAATGTGGTGACTGGAACCAAGTCCTTTTCAATTTTTTCACCAAACTTTCTAACGTAGGAATGCCGATCATGTAATGGAAGTACTCACCAGCAGCATCGATAACCCACTTGTCGTCTACAGCTGGAAGCATATGGTCAAAGAACAAGTTGCTTACCTCTTTCACCATAGCGAGATCAAAACAGCAGTTTTCTCCATAGCAGTTTAAACCATAGTGGTAGTCATCACAGAGTTGCGTCAGGCTTTCGTATGCAACCCACTCCATCATCGTTGCTAATACATAGGCCACGACTTCCTTCACTTTCTCCGGCACCACTTGTAGTGGTTTGTCATTATCGTGGGAATAAGCGTGTTGAATGAGCCCATCTTTGTATAGAAACACCTTATCACACAAAACGCAACCGTAAACCTGTTCACACTGTTTGTGTGTCTGCTGATGATGCGTGAGGTTAGTTCGGCTAGCAAACATCTTCAAACACGTCTCACAGGCATGTTCTCGATTCTTACAGTGTACATTAGTCAGATGCCTTTGCAGTTGATAATTCGATTTGAATTCTGTGGGGCACAACCGAAACATGAAAGCCATCTGTAAAATAGCAAAGAAGAGAAGAAAATTTAACTCGTAGTTGTTACACTTTAGCACTGACATTGTTCACATTGAATAAGTCTACATTTACAATCAGTGCCGGATCCAAGGGGGGGGCAAAGGGGGCAATTGCCCCCCCTAGAATTTTCAGAGCAAGGGAAAAATTAAAATCAGCCCCAAAGATCCATACTTCTTGCGCATGCTTTGCCCCCCCCCCCCCCTAGAATTAGGTTCTGGATCCGGCACTGACAATAGTGACACGACTAAAGAAAATAAACTCACCTCTACAATGTCGTTCAATAATTCGTATCTGTGTGGCAGTTCCGATATTCTATCTCGTGACGGAATGAGGAGCATTTCCAATAAACTGGAGGCTTTATACTGCTCTCTGAGCAGAGCAAAAACATGTCTGAACATGATTCTAAATGATGTCACAATCACAACGTTAGTCGATAACTCTTCACGTAGCATGACGTCATCGTTATAGCGCCAATCCTTTACAACCTCCAATGATAGGCACTCTTATCATATTTCATGAATGACCTTTGCCATTGTGAGATGACTCACTTTTTAACAAGGGTAAGCTAATGTTGGCTAATGTTACGGACGGATGACACGATCCCAATATCTAAGACCGACTACTGCTAGGGTCAGAACCACGGTCACCGCGGAAGGCAGTTCTTCGTCTTGAAAACGTTCAAGCCAGGGCTGCCATACAACATAATGTTGCCAAATGATCGAGAGTACTAGCTGTAGAATAAATACCGCGAAATTCACATCTCTCATTAGGTGCCGCCGTCCATAAAGGTCTAACGTAAGTACTACCAACTTCAGAATGCGGTAGAGATACATTGGTCAGCCCTGTATCACATCAAAAGTCTTGAGAAACGGAGCAATTGCTTCTAGTGTCTCGATGTATAACCAAACATTTACTGGCTCGCACACCATTATCACGATATCACTTATACCCCTGTTTTGCCCTGACTACTACTTTGAAACTGTTTAGCATGCGCAGTCGAGCATATGAAGCAGGGGAGCAGCAGGGGAGCAGCAGGGGAGCAGCAGGGGAGCAGCAGGGGAGCAGCAGGGGAGCAGCAGGGGAGCAGCAGGGGAGCAGCAGGGGAGCAGCAGGGGAGCATACCTAGTGGTGTGCTCCGGAGCAGAGGAGCATACGCAGTGCAGCCTACGGAGCAGAGGAGCATATGTATGTGAAGCAGATGAAGCACGGGAAGTACGTGTGATAACACTGGGGGAAGGGGACAGATGCTGTGAGGCACGTTGGGCCGATAAGCATGCACACATGGGGCAATGGGAGCAGAGGAGCATACCTAGTGGTATGCTCGGAGTAGAGGAGCAACGCACGGAGCAGAGGAGCTTACGTCGGTGCATCGTTTGTGCGACCCATAAGCTTGGCAGTTTAGACTCTTCACGTTAAGGCAGAACACATTTGACCCTGCATGGTAGTATTTTGTCAGCAAGAGCCCGCTCTTTCTTTCTATGTTCTGATGATATTTAGCTTTATGCGTTGTCTCAGTCAAACCTTTCGCTTAGGCTTTGCCAATAGTTTTTCCAACCCAGACCTACGGGTGAGCTCTTCTTGACACACATACATGAAGCAGAGGGAATGACCAACTGTCATGGAGTATACCGAACAATGACGTGACGTTAAGCTCGATATGGGCTAACTTTCTGCATAGACTCAGACTTTATAACGAAATCTCGTTTACATGCTCTTATGGACGGGAAACACGCTCTTACATTGCTCTTTCTCTTGGCTTATGAGAGTAAGATAGCTTTCAAACACCTCAACAGTATACTACACAGTAAAAGATGTCTAAACCAACAACGGCAAAGGTAAAACTTAATACAAAACGTGTTGTTTTGTTCTTGGTATGTTATGTCTGTACTCACTTACTTGCTATTTCTCTGGTTCGATTTAATCCGTCCCCTAATAATTGAACTTTTGCTGGTTATTGCTTGTCATAAAACCTAGATCGGTTACGTAATGAAGATGCTCGTATGCCAGTTAAAAGATTATACTGTGGCTTCAGTGAGTGCATATTCCTTCAGTGTTGTTTTGTGTGGAACTTACGTACTTATGAAGTGAATTGTTTAGGCTGTATTTGTGTAGCATTTACTCTCTTGGAATATCGCTTAGATTGAAAAAAACAAAAACAAAAAAACAAAAACAAAAAAACAAAAAAAAAAACCTACCCGCATTGCACCACTTTGACTGATCTCGGAGGCCTTCACCACACATACACACTCAAAAGGACTGTAGGGATGATTTTACGCTTTTAAGCTTCTGGGGCTTCGTCCCCGTTGCTCCACAAGAGTGTTGCTCTGGACCCCACTAGGGGCTCTTCGACGTAAGCAAGAGTCATGGTCACGACGGCTAACATTATCAACTTGAACGCTGTTGCTCTGCTATTGTGTGTGTTCTTCGTAAATGTTTGACAGAATTCATCCTGTTAAACGCGACAACAAAAGAAACAAGTTAAGCGCGTTTTCCTAAATGCAGACTTAGCCT
This sequence comes from Holothuria leucospilota, assembly GCA_029531755.1. NCBI lineage: Eukaryota > Metazoa > Echinodermata > Holothuroidea > Aspidochirotida > Holothuriidae > Holothuria > Holothuria leucospilota. The sequence continues at coordinate 35,316,424 of CM055976.1, forward strand.
ATATATTATGGTAATACGCTTACCCAACCCCCTTGTTGTTTGATCCACTGTGTACAACGGTCTTCAACGAATTCTCCAACAAACTGTGCGAGTTGTTCATCCTTATCCTCTCCTTGTTCGCGACATCGATGGGCACATTTTCTGACAAATACGTAAGCCATCACGATTCTACCCCCCAACTAAATAATCCGTCTTCAAACATTGCGTCCAATGTAGCTTTGATGGTTTCTTTGTCACATTGCTCAAAATGCTTTACCATTTCATTTAGTGTCGTTTCGAACTTCTCGTCAATTTCTTTCCCCACACGGTAAAGGGTTTTGGTGTAAGGTGATGGCTGGGGGTTTAATTTACCATTTATAAAATCCCTTCCAAGTTCCCGTGCAATTTTCCCTACTTCACCCATCGTGAAACGCCAATGATAATACACAAAAATCATGGCATACAGCAAATAAATAGAAAGAAAAATAATACGCCTCTTTAACATGTTAAGACCTGTTTGGTCATATCTAAAAATAAATCATGATACAAAAATCTATACTATGGCTCAATACACACATAGCGCCCTCACTTTGTTCCGTCTCGACAATCAAATGGGGCCGCTCTTAGGCCGCCCTGAAAACGGGGCGGGGGCCGCCTTTGGGGTAGTGTCCGGGGTATCTATATACTACTTACTGATGCCATAAAGCAACCAGGTCGTATCAAATCTACAACAGCCGGTGAACCATCCATTTTGAAATGATGATATTTGACAAATTTGTTGAAGAACTTAAGGTTCAAGATCAACCTGTGAGATCCGTCCTTCTTGGGAATAAAGAAAATTGGAGACACTACGTCCCCCTCGGATCTTGATGTCTTGCAGATAACCCCTTTGAGCAATAATTTTTGAATTTCCCTATCATATACCGAATTGAATTCCATAGGATAAACCAAAGGAAGCTGACATGGCTCCTGACTCAGCTCAATTTGCAAGCCCTTCACAATTGCAAAATGTCTCTATCTGACGTGATTTCCGTCCACATATCATAAAAATGAGACAATCTACCAGCTACTTTGAGCTCATGAGTAATAAATGAATATGAAGATGGGAGAGTAGAACACGCCTCACCTGTAGTCAGGATTTCTTTCCAACCTCCTTGTGGTGGTGGCTGTCTGGAAAGGCCTCTGCCTCGGCCTAAAAAATGGCTCCGTCCTCGACCACCACGTCCTCTGAATGACGTTCTACCCCGATAACGGTAGCCTGTGCTATAGGTACTACTACCAGTGGCTTTCGCCGCTATTTTGTTGGCTTCGGCAATTTCTTTTAATTCTTTCGAGATATCATCGCAAAACAAAAATTTTGTTATGGGCACCTTTTCCGAACATAACGTTCTGAAATCCTCGTTTAAGTCTCCTTTAATAAATTCTCTGCGTGCTAAATTCAGAGCCAAATTTCCTTGGGCAATTAGCCCTAGGGCATCAAACAGACCACGGATAATTTCCTTGTTTGGAGAGCTCTGACTCCCCAAAAGACTTTGAATTGATACCGCCAATGCGATCATGCCCTTAACCATGGCCGACAGTGACTTTTGGAATTTTATGTCATTGCTTCTGGTCGAAGTCTTTAACTTATTCCAAATTAATTGATTAACTTTAGTAAGTTGCAGCAACTCACAATTTTGAGGTTGAGGATATTTATCCCCCTTTTCCTTCAGTTTTTCTTCAGACAGCTTTTCTGTCTCCATTTTCCTAATGAAACTGGCAATTTTTGACTGCAACTCTGGGCCCTTCTTATCTGTTTCGTACGAATCTACTACACTATCGACCATAGACTCACTATGATCTGTTAAATCAACATAAGCATTAAAAATGCTTGAAACATCATCTTCATATCCTTCTGTTTTTTTTTGCCTCTTGGTTTCTGGCTCAACACCCGAGCAAAATTCTTCGGTGGGCGCAGTCGCCTCACGAATAGCCTCTCTAATAAACTTAGATAACTCCGGGGTAATACCCGCAGGAAGGGAACTTGATTCTGACCTCGCCGAAGGGCCAGGTTCATCCATATCATGAGAAAATTCAATTTCTTCTGTAAAATCTAGTTCCTCCTCCATCTTGAGCCACACTTCAGCTCAACTAGTCAACAAAATGATATAATGAAATATTACGGACAACAAACCTATATTTATAGGTGGCGTAACTCAGGAGCTTCGCAATTATGCCTGTCCTGACAAAAGGTATATTCGTTTTTTTTTTTTTTTATAAAATACCCAAAACTTGGGCCTGAGGCTATAAACAGCAGCAAAATGCCTGCTCTAAGCTTAAGCCAACAAGGAGCGGCAGGCTCACTTACCTAAATCTTTCCACAGGAAAGCCTTGTTCATGTGTACAAAGAGTATAAGTGAAACAACGGCTCGGACTCGACCGGAGCACAAAGAAGATGTGATAGTCTCGGCGTCAAACAACACAATGATAGTCAGTCAACGCGCTCTCACGTAGTTCCGGAATGCAAGGCATGTGATGAGATAGAATACATTTTCACCACAATACTACAAGATGTCTCGGGCTAGCTAGGGGTGTGCCATATATTTATCGTTGCGTTTAGCAAGACCACCCTTAACTCTCCTTGGTCATGTAACCTATTTCCTGAAACTTGTTCCTGAGTTTGAAGCACAAAATCTTGTGAAAAGCCTGCTATGTTTGAGAAATAAATGAAGTAAAATATATAAGCAGCACATATTGTGTGTTCTGTAGGTCCCGGACACCCAGTCTTGCAAAGTTATAAAAGTAAAAATTCTTGGAAGCTATCCAAGCGAAATTTGTACGTCTTCATTTTGTACATAGACACCGTTTTCTTCGTTGACCGTATAGTCAATAATTTAGAATGAAATTTTATTCGGTTAATGTTTTGAATCACTAAGGCACATAAAAAATTAATTGCAACATTTCTCCCTTTGGTTGTTTTGCAAGTCTTACGAGGACCTGAAGTATAATAATGGTACGACACGTTTTTCCTTTTCAAATTGGGCTTTCATCTAAAAACCGTCTGCCAACCCTCTGCCTACTTTCATTTTCAACGGTAATGGTGTAGTCTCGGATCCGGAACACAATTCTAGTGGAATGTGGGACCATACGGCCCACATCGAGGGCCCCTGGTGCCCGAGAGTAGTTGAAGCAGGAGTTACGCTCAAGACTGAAAATGTATTAAAATTTACAATGCAAAAAGTAAGCAGTTCTGAAGCAATTTGGGCTTAAAATAACGGGGAATATTCTCACTTCAGAGATCCAAAACCAGAAAAACGCACACTTTTGACTTGACCTGAAAATTCTAGGGAGCGAGGGTCTCCCTGTGCTCTTAGATCCGACACTGTGATGCAAGTTTTTCATCAAACTTTGTCCATGTATTGCCCATGCATCTTACACCATTTCGTGGTTATTCTCTTTTATACATAAGGTTTACAATTGACAAGGCATTCTTTCTTTCCTTTCATCGTAGGATTGTACGTAATATATGCATGTACATCAAGGGTTCTTCATTATTTTCGTTGGTGGGCCACATTTCTCGTCATAAAATCTCACGGGTCACAAAAAGGCCTGTAAGTTTCACCGAGAAGGAGTCCTATTTTGAAATGTCTAACTGCGCCATGAGAACGCGAAGCCTCCCACTTACCAGCGCTGTGTCTAGGGGTCCGTCGAAGAGCCCCTAGTGGGGTCCAGAGCAACACTCTTGTGGAGCAACGGGGACGAAGCCCCAGAAGCTTAAAAGCGTAAAATCATCCCTACAGTCCTTTTGAGGGGAACTGAACAGATGATCACAAGTGTCACAATTTGACCATTATTTTTGGCAATAACGAAAATCCTGGGCCATGAAAAGCGGATAATAAACTCTTCCTAAATTCAACGGGGAATATCCACTGGCACCTTGAAAAGAATGTGTTTTCGTTGGGGAAGGGGATCTTTATCATGACACTTGCTGACCGGAGCGTCACCATCGGTTTGTACGCACAGCGTGCCCAGCATATAGTTGTTAAAAATACTCCTCCAGATTTTTGGAAATGGCTTTCACCAAGCCTTGCCTTGTAAGATGTATCTACACATTCGTTCAATTTCAGATCTCATAATTTAGAAAAAAAACCACTTCAAATAAGAAAGGCAAATAAAAGGCAACTTTTAGCCTATTCTTCTTCTACCAAGATGCATACGTCCCTTAAAATTTGTAAGCCCATGCAACTTGGTCTGGCTGACTTTCCCCTTACCCATCCCTCACTGATCTGGCCAATGTCGGACAAACAGTCCATCGTTTTGATTACACAGTGGGATTGAGGATAAATTAGTCGACTCATTTTAACTTATAAATTGAACTTAAATGGAAATAGCGAGCGAAATGCGGGAAAATTTTGGTAGTTTGGGACAATTTTTGAGATCAATTATTCGAAGAGATATGCAGGCCACCTTATCCCAGTGCTCCCGTCTTCTTTGATTTCCCAATGTGCATATTCGTCAATTTCTTCTCATTCAAAAGTAATTAACCGACAGCAATGCAGCTTCACCGTTTCATATGTAAACTGTAGGTCTCCATCAGCTATACCCCAGTATCTCCTTTCACACCTGCAGGATCGCACGAAATCGTGTCGTGTTGTATCATGGCACATCGTGTTGCACCGTATGACCTCGTGGACAAAATCGCATCGTGTTTGCCCCTTTGCCCCGCTTCACGCACACGGTTTTGATATTCCATGGCTACTTTGCAGAAGTAATGTCTTAAAGACAGACAGTCATCACCCCAAAGTATATTTTAAGTGTGGGGGTATCAAAATTCTCAGTTGGTGACTGCTCTTTGATTGACATCAAAGTTTGAAAATTTGAAAGATGCAGAGTAGCTCACATTCCACACAAGGCAGAGAAAGTGCTTTTATTACATTTTATAGCCTTGTATGCTCACCAGGACATGGCCATAAGCAATAAAAAAGGTTTATTCCTGCACAAGGAAGAGCTTCACACAGTTATGGGAGGAGCTAGAAGTTGTATAGTTGGGAGAATTGGAACTGTCTGGGATCATGAAAATTTCCCTTTAACACACCAGTTCCCACAAAATGACATCACAGCATTTCCATCATTGATCATTATGCCTTATACTTCCAAAACAATGTTACTTCATTAAGTAGAAGCATCTTAAAATGTCACATTATTTTTAGCAGCAGGCCCGTGGCCAAACAAGGTACTGAAGGTGCGAGATTGCGGAAGGGGGGGGAGGCAAAATATTTTTAGAGGAGCGAGATATGCCAAAATTCATTGAAGCAAAAGCAATTTTTAATTTTTTAGAGGGGAATACGCGGAATACGCCACCTGGACCAGGTAGGTGTTATTAGCTGGAGATCCATCGAAAACTCTTTCTTTGGACCCTACTAGTTGCCGACAATAATCTCTTTTGTGTGTTGTTCTTGATGATTCATTAGACTTAAGAGTTGTTAGAAACTAAGTACAAGTACGACAAGTCGTCTGCTGCATCTCGTTGAGCAGATCGGGAATTAACCCCATGCCTTAACATTGCCAGTCGCTTAAGATGAAAATTAATTTGAGGGTTTCGACGGGTTTTGACGCTATTTACAACACATTTATCCCGTTCACTATGACTTGCTCAATATGAGTGTGCCTTTTAAATCATGCGAGGGAATGCGGAAATTGGTCAAAATCCGACATCGAAGTTTAGTCTTATACTTCCTCTGCTCATTTGCATAAATCATGAGCATTAGTTTATTGCCAGGATCATAAGGTTCCTTGGCAATTAACAGTCGTTTTGAATATTAGAACAGTGCTTCGTACTTGACTGTCGGCAACTAGTTAGACATTAAAGCATTGTTCCAAATAATCCTTATTGTTGTAGTCGCTGTAGGCATGAATGAGGTTGTCTAGATATTAGACAAAGAAATTCAATGCCCTTTAGTAGTTCAATAATCCCCAATTAAAGGATTTAGTCTCCACTCTGAGGGCAATCTAGATGGATTAGCATAAATTAAAGTTTTCGATGGATCTCCAGCTAATAACACCTCCCTGCCTGGACCCCTTTGGCTACCGGCCTGATTACCAACAGGTTTATTTCTGATTTTATGTTAAATATCAACTTTTCCCGATTAAATTTTTTGGAAGGGAGTGAACTGTTTATTTGTTGTAAGATACAAGGGAACGAGAAGGGTGGGGAAAAGCCCCCTCTGGGTTTATTTTTGCCCCCTAGAAAATAAAAAAAACCTATTGCCTTAATGCATTTTACTATATCTCACCCCTACGAAATATGCTGTTCCGGAGAAGCTATCTCCTCCCTCCCCCCCCCCCCTCGGTACTTTTTTCTGGCTACGGGCCTAATAGATAGTAAGTGTGACATAAGGAAGGTGCATTTTTTTATAATTCTAGTTAAATAAATCATGAAAGTTCCTCGAAGTGTCCGTAAAGGGTTTTAGACTAAATTCCCCAAGTTCCTGTCTAATGATACATATCCTAATGCCCTAACGTTTGTAAAAGGGGTGGTATTTGTTGAAAACGTTACTGTAAATCTGATGTGGTATAAATTAGTACGCAGGAGTAGCTTAAATTATATCCGACCTCAGTCACTCCACAGGCATTCATTCTGTTCAAATATTCATTTCACAGGACTTATCTTGGCAAGTAATTTACAACTCGGATTATTCGGGATGGTACATCACGAAAGTCTTCCTCATATTGATATGCGCAATAAACGTAACAGAGTCTGTTCCAACAAACCCCAATGGCCACAATGTAAGTACAAAAGCAGGTAGTCAAGAACAGACTTGTGGCAACGTTTGCAGATATGAAGAAGCTTTTGGCAGGACCCGCTGCAAAGAGAGAGGACTGACCTACGTCCCCACTTCTACAGGATGTGAAATGACCATTCTTTTGGAACTTCAACAAAACAACATACAAAACATACCACCAGAGAGGATTGCAGAATACCATTATGTAAAGACTCTGGACATATCATGGAACCAAATCTCTGTTCTGGACCCTGGAACATTTTTCCGCCTTAATCGTCTCAGAAATATACTATGCTCCCACAACAATTTAGAAATCGTTCAAAATGGATTATTTAATGGAACAGAATATAGTCTTTCACGAATCTACTTGAATAATAATAACATAAGCATAATTGGGAACAGAGCTTTACAAGGCCTTGCTCAAGTAATTGCCATTTATCTAAACAATAACCTAATAAAAACTTTACCTGTGGGAGTTTTTATAGATGTAATAAATATCAAATACCTTACTCTTGATAACAACGAACTGGCGTATTTAGATGAAGATCACTTTAAGGGATTGAAAGAGATGTCCACGTTGTCTTTGCAAGGTAACCGCATAAAAACCTTACCGCTGGGTCTTTTTGCCGGTCTAGAATCTTTGCAGGAAGTTCTGCTATCTAACAATCAATTAATAACCATTACTTCTCCACATATTCTTGGTCTTCAACCTAGTGTTGAGATCTTAAACTTAACAAATAACTATATCAATCATACTGATGTTATTTTTCCATTCCTAGTAAATGCAACCTGGACTTTATATTTAAGTGGCAATCCCTTTCTTTGTGACTGTGATTTTCAAATGCTTCAGGAACGGCTAAATACAACATCTACACAGCAAACAATTGACACTTCTTCTGAAAATCCATTATCATGTGAATTTCAAGATGGCAGCAAACAAAACATTACTGACAGTTTGCCAAACCTTTGCCATGATACCACTACCGAAGACAGCGAAATAAACATTTGGTCTGACATACCAGAATTTGCAACAATGCACCCTGTGGCTACAAACCAACACAGGCAATTGACATCAAGTGAAGCAAACCCTGGTTGGCTAACCATCTTCACTTTTATTGAGCTTACTTTGTTCTTTATTCTATGGTTAGGAAAAACATCTTACAAACCTTGCAAAAACGCAGGAAGAGTTACAAAAGCTAAGATTGCTAAAGTACAACCATGTTGAAACAAAATATCAGACTGAAAATCAGATTGATAATATCGAAAATCAGATGGACGAAGCTGTTCAAACTAAACATAGAAGTAATTAAATTTATTGGTTTCGATGAAAGAGAAACCTATGCATTCATAATGGCGTGTGTGTATGTATGTGTGTGTGCGTGCACGTAAGTGTGGGTGTGAATGTGTGTCTGTGGCACTTTGCTCGTTAACACGATATCTCAAGAAGGGAAACTTTGACGGTTCTCAAACTTAGTACAGAGATGCCCCATATTACTAGAAAGAACCCTATTGTTTTGGTGGAGGTCCAAGGTCATGTGGGGTCACCGGGGGTCAACTTGGAAAACCTTGTTAACCGATATCTCAAGGTAGGAAGCTTGGATAGATTTCATACTTGGTATATGGACGCCTCATGGTGAGAAGATAAGCCTTATTGTTTTGGTGGAGGTCAACGGTCATCTGGGGTCACGGGGTCAAATACTTAAAACCTTGTCAACACGATATCTCAAGGTAAGACGCTTGGATAGATTTCATACTAAGTATGCGTATGCCTTATAGTGGGAAATTCCCTGTTGTGTTTGGTCGAGGTCAAAGGTCATCTGGGGTCACCAGGGGTCAAACTCTGAAAACTTTGACAACACGATATCTCAAGGTAAGAATCTTGAATAGATTTCACATGTAGTACAGGGATGTCTTATGGTAAGAAGAAGAATGGTGAGGGCAAAAATTCTATTGTTTTTGGTGGAGGTCAAAGGTCATCTGGGGTCACCGGGGTCAAACTCTGAAAACCTTCTTAACACAATTTCTCAAAGTACGAATCTTGGATAGATTTCATACTTGGCACGTGGATGCCTTATGCTTAGAGGAAGAACCCTTTTGTTTTTGGTAGAGGTCAAATGTCATCTGGGGTCACCAGAAATCAAAGAGCAAATTTCCCAAGAAATCCCAAGATCGTCATCGGGGGTCACCAGAAGTAGAAAAGTGAAATTTTCCAAGAATTCCCAAGATCAAATATGAACATAAAACTTTTTTCCAACAACGATTGACCAGTGACTGAAAGAAATGGGACATCGTGGCATTATTTGGAACAGAACATATATCATGGAAACCTCAATGCATTTTTGCACTCTGGTTTTACAACTTTTCCCATTCAGACCGAGACACGTTTACTGCGCATTATCAACTTTCTTATGATTTGATCTATCGGTTGGTGTATAGTCACACGAGGGTAAAGGTACCATTCTTTATTGTTCACACTAAAGTGTAAATTTGTTGCATCTGTTACCTACATAAAGCTAGGTTCATAAATAACAAAAGTAAATGGAGTTCACGGAAATACATGTATAAAGTATGTGTCAGGCATTCTCTTGGATTATTTACAGGACAGAACATGGATGCGGTACCGCAATTTGTATTTGATGTACATACATATTACAATATTGTACTAATGTAGCTTATGCGTCATAGTGTGCTTTTGTGAGATAAGACTGTGAGTTCGGGATTTGGGTTTGTGGTAATTCGTAAAAGTATAAAAGCACCCTACACGTAACCTACCACTGAACACGAGGACCTTATGAAAAACCTTTGTGAAATTGTACAGTATTGTATAAACATATTTAGCAAACGATACCATTGTTTCAATGAGACAAGGGTTGCTCGCACGCACCCCACCCCTAAGGGAATTTGAAAGAAATAATAAGTTGGATCTGGTATTACAGTACCACTGTAACATCGATATTTAGAGAGAAAATGAGGTTCCCCAAATTTGAATTGGTGTACCCTGTCATCCTAGATCAGGAATGGCTTCTTTCAATCTTGTGACAATATTTTTGTTACTTATTTGTTAAATTCATGCAGAATAGCTCCTTTGTTTCACTTCAATATTCAATGTTTTATGCAGAAACATAATGAAAAATACTTGTGAGCCAAATAAGAGAAGATGTGTTACATTTAGCTGATTGTTGAAATAAACTTGAGGCGACTGCTTTCTCCCTCTAAAGTGAAATATTATACTCTACTCTGAGAAAAGAAAACTTTCACACTGTATATACAGGAGTCTAGCATTTTAGATGATTAATTCAAAAACAGAAACACCATTGTAGCATAAAGCAAGTTAGTATAGGTGCTTAGGTAACTTGGGGTATGGTGTGGGAAAGAAGTTATATACATGTACATATTTGTGGGAAAATGCCGGCTGAAAAGTTACTCTTTAACCAAAAGAGTGATTACACCATAATAAACCTGGTAAATTTTGCAGTCAATTCTTTTTCAACTTGTAAAAACCAATTCCACATACTTCCCTCAATATTTTTAAACTTTTACACAATTACTGCAGTCCAACACTGCACCGTCGTGCAATATTTCTCTTCCCATTCAAACTGCCATGTAAACATTTTTTAATTTGAAATTGAATTCTCCAAAAGTACTGTTATTTGTATTATATATACGTAGGCTATATATATATATATATATATATATATTATATCGTTAAGTTGCGGAATAATAAAGTAAAATAAAGGAATTATAATCATATTGTGTTGATGTCGTCGGAGTATAGACTGGGAAGGAAGGAGTTTGAAAAAAATGATACTGACTCTGCTCAGAGATCCCCACTAAGGAGTTCCCATGCATTAAAGGGTCTCCGATGCACATTTTCAGGGCTAATGAATGGGCTTATAAAATTTATGGGGGTCTTCACAACCCCATCAGTTCCTGAAGCCCTTGGCTACTCCCATGTGTCGGTATTCATCAATGAAATTAACATTTTTACTGTGTACGAAAACGTTACTTGAGGCGGCTTGAGTTAGCAGTAAGCCCGTAGCCAAGGGGTTGGCGATGCCCCCTAGAAAAATTTTGGCTGTAAGAAAATATCAGGTTGTTAACATATTTTACACATGTCGCTCCCCTAAAAAATTTCACCCTCCCCCTGGAAGCCATCTCTCACCGTTAATTACATTGTCTGGCTATACAGGTCTGGTTGGCAGGGGATAGTGGCACCTCCGAGGGGTGGAAATTGGGGGGAATTTCTCCAAGTCAAGGCCTTTTGCCCCATTGCCCCCCCCCCCCATCCGCTCCTGTACATAAATATACAGTTTACAGAGCAATACGAGAACACAGTTTTTCCTCCCAAGTTTCCATTTTTTCCCACTTTTGAAATCACAATGCCTTCTTCATGTACATTTAAGGGAGTACTTGGTAAGTGTTCATCTATCCCTTGGATTTCCAATATTGCTCTCTGACCTAAACTATATCTCAACATATACCTTACATACCATACCTTACATCCATAGAAAAAGCCATTTCTCACTTACAATATCCCATGTTAAGCCGTTTTCGGGATAGTTTCAAGAATTCTCAAGAATTATCAATAGCCTCTGAAATTGAAATGAGAAACTAGTTCAAGGTTGGTAGACTTTTCATAAAAGGTGGAGAGGGTCTCAACGAGAACGCTGTTGAAAGACATAATTAGCCAAGATTTCATCAAAAGTGGCACTAATTTCTTGGAGACTGAATAAGTTTATTTGAGTTTTGATATGTTGCTGTCAATCCCAACGCTGCCAAAACAGATTGAAATCCCTGCCACGGAAATTGAGAGGGTGGGCGACTGGGTGGGTATATTTTGTTCAAATCCACCCAACTATAGGCGCAAGGCTGTACCTCAGTAACCTACAGCGTGTAAGTAGCAAAGGGCGATTCTACCACTATAGGTTACCATCAAGACTCACAATTACTTCATCATCCATTGCACATAGTAGGCGTTGAAATGGCACACTCAAATGTCAAACTACTCTAAGGAATTACCGTATGATTACCAGCTTAATTCCAGCCCGCTAGAGATATGATGGGAGCTGAATTAACCAATCATTTAAAGTATGACGATCTTTTGTGTAAAAACGTCCAAAGTAGTAGCCTACACAGTCTTAGAAATTGTCACAACTCAGGAGTTAAATGGTTCAGCCACCAATCTTAGAAAGAGTCCGAAGCATGTACTGCGGTAGTATAACTTAATTTTTAAATGTGACTGCATTGTGTAGTTTTTTCACTGTTGACTTGATTCAAAATGGATGCGACCAAACCTTTGAGAAGTTAACCATGTGCGATGCAATGTATCCTACTGTCGATGACATGAAAGTGATTTACGTACCATATATGAAGCTATAGAGTACCCTCTAAGTAAAGCTGTAATTGCACTTATTAAACACAACTCTTTACCTATTAATTTGCACATGTGATAGCCTATCGTAAGGGCCCATCATAAACTCTACGGAAATAGGCTCGTAACTTATATACATCACACAGCAATGTTACCACTTGGACTGACTAGAAGCTTATTCCTTTACAATTAACAATCCTAAATCAACTACTAAAAAGTCACTGCCGTGTTAGATTATACATTATAGGCCTATGATAAATAATGCTGATTGTAACGTTCTTGAAAACAGACACAAAAACCAAGGGTGGCGCCAGATGGGGAGGAATGTCCCTCATCGGGGAAGGCTATCCCCGGGGAAATTTCCAATTTCGTCAGGGAGCCCTAATAGGTACGATAAAATATATAATCCCTGAAGACATCTATTCTCCACACCCCCGTCCCCCACCTAGGGCCTAGGAAGCGGGGGCTTGGGGCTTAACCCCCAGTCAAAAATGTGGGGGGCTGAAGTATGCTTCCGCCGCTCAAGATCCAAGGGCAAAAACCCCTTATTTGTCTCTTCTATAAGAAATGTCGAAAATTTGCAGTAATTTTCCTTAAAGTTTGTCCAAAATGTTGCACCAAATTGCATCTGCGGACCCTCAATACCCAAAAATTTTCCAGAGGGGAGGCGGGCATTCCTTCCCATAGACCCCTCCCCCAGAACGGCGATCCGAAACAAGGTTCAGCCCCCCCCCCCCGTCTCGAAAAAGCTTCCTACGCCAATGCCCCCACGATTTACTTGAAATAGCTCTCACTTACAGCAGATTCTTCGATAAAAAAAACCCAGTTTCCAATTTTTCTCAATAAAAACCAATATTTCAGATTTCGTTACTAAAAACCCAAAACTTTCAAATTCTCTCAAAAGAAGCCAAACATTTTCGGCTGCTTCGGGCACGAAATATTTTGCGTTCATCATCCTTGCGGCAACACGTCTTCAGGTTGTTGCTCCTGTCAAAATTCTTGGCCCCTGTCGGATAAATCCTGGGGTCATGCACTCCTGGAATTAACATGTTGAAAGACCAAACCACAGATCTGTTTCTCTCTCCAGTGGGTTACGCCACGTGCTAGTTGTTTACATCATAAAAATGCGAAAAGCAATAGTATTTTACTCCTGGATACCTCAATGTACGCCACCAAGATTAAGATTTTTTATATTGCATGGACCCTATAGTAGGCAAAACAGAGTCGGTTTGGGTGGTTTTTCTAACTTAAGCGTAAAGATCATAGGTGATTTATGAAAGCCACACGTCTACAGTAGTACTGTTGGTCAATTTTACCATAATACCATCACGCCAAACAAAACTCGAGTACAGCAAAACTTCCTTTAGTCAGCAAAAAATGTTATTTTAGATACGTTTACTTTTACAATGACATAAAAACGGTCATTTTGGAAATGATCTGTTTAGATAAATATCCCGTGAACCGATTGTGGTGAACTTTTAATATGTTGTTTCCCACGTCCAAATCCACCAAAACCATTTAAATCTTGCTTGTAGGAATTTTTCAGGGGTAAGATATATTTTGTCATAAATCAACCCGACTATTAACTGTCTTTGCGATTCTTTTGATGGCTTATGTAATGGATAGCAACGACTGGGGACGGTGAGGTCGAGCAGTCCAGAGAGTATAAGCCTATAGCCTATAGCTTACGTCAACAAAACAGTTCACATGGATATGTGAGCTGCTGCTTTTAGCCAGTAGCAGCCACTTTCTTCTTTTCGTGAATCTTCTTCACTTACTAACCCCATTCTTTCTTTTCAACATATTTCATTAGAAAAAACTTTATCCAATAAATTAGGCGCGTGATAATCGGCTACCAGTGTCTGTCCAAGGTATGTCACTAACTTATAGCATGTATTTGTTTTACATAAAGTTAAGGTTATAATACATTTAAGAAACAGTAAAGCAGACATAAAAAATAAAAGAACAGTAATATTGAACAATAATATTGAAGTCTTCAGTAATCGTTTCAGGAAGATAAATCCCTCAAGAAACCGTTTAGAAAGCTAAACTACGGAAGTGATATTGGAAATCACCTCACTGGCTAAACCAACAATAGGGAGCCCTGATATACGCGAACAATTCTAGTTTGAGCAGTGGTAAAGTCAAGTCCAGCACATTAGATTTTGAGTCTTTTGGTCTGACTCCTAATTTTGGGTACTCTGAAAACAAATGGCGTTGTACGTAACAAAGGTTATCAAAAACGCAGAAATAAATTACCCCCCCCCCTCCAAAAAAAAACAAACAAACAATAACAAAATAAATGAGTATAACAGACTCCACTGATTTCTTGTATTGTTTTGTAATTTTACAGAAAATTTGAAAGTCGACTGACAAAACTTCGAACCATCACTAAGTAATTATGTACTTGGCAACGTTTTGATACTTAAATATTCTTTCCAAAAGAAAAAGAATGATGAAATGAATAGCTGGAGCAAGCACTTACTTTTGCAAGTTCCTAGTCCGATTGAACCTACACCACACAAGATATAGTCTGTATATACAATTACACTCTAAAAGAGTTGGGCAAAATTTTACCAACATTGGGCAGGTGTGTAAAAATACTGATATTGGGTAAAGTTTGCTCAAAAATTGTTGATTGTTGGGTTTATCGAGAGATTGATTACACAATTAAGTGATTTTGAAGATGATCCTTAATCATGGGCGGCGATCCGTATTCAAAAGCGCGGTGAGGGGGAGGGGACGTCTGGCCCGATGAAATGAATTATCGTACGTAAAATCAAATCAAAGCTGTTGTTTTTTCGCAAATTCTTCTCAAACTCTCAAAATTTTCGCGCGCTCCGCGCGCTTCAAACCTTACCTCAGTGTTGTTGTTATTATCAATATCTTCCGATAGCAACTTCCGGAGAAGCACAACAGCAGAAGTTGAAAGCTGTTTACAAATTACCATATAAAAGACTGGCTTTTTGAGTGGCATGTTGGTTTGTTGGGCAATTGAAAGTATCTCGATGCAGATTCTGAATGCAGGTTTTATTATGATAATCTTATTTAATGAAAATGTGGGCGCGTTTCGCGCGCATGCGTCACGATTTACAATCAATCTCATGAACATAATTATGGTAATCATACCAGACACAGTTCTATGGGAGCTAGGGCGCTTTAGGCCCCCCTCCCCAAATTTTTCCGAGCCCCACAAAATTGCTCAAAATTTTATAAAGACTAATATTGGTGAAGACATAGATATACTAAGAAAATATTCCAAATATTTATTTATCAGGCCCGTAGCCAGTAAGTTCTGTAACGATTCTTTCTATAACTTCAAAAAATTTTCGCGCGCTACGCGCGCTTCCATCTATAGTTCTATATAGTGGTAACGCCCCCGTTTCAAACATATTGGATTTCAACGTTTCCACAAATGTTGTTCTTCCGTGTAGGCGTGATTCTAGAGAAACACGAAAATGCATCGTTGCGAAGTTCTTTCCTCTTTTTCCTAACTTTTGGAAGATTCTTTCTTCAGCCTCGCCATCGTGGCAAACATATTTTGTAAGAAAAAGATCTTTCAGTTTCGTAGGAGATCCTTAATGGGTAAGATGAAGAATGTAATCCCCAACGACGACCATGCAGTCACCCGAACAAATTTCTTGGTCTTGTCCAAATCCTTTAATAAAAGCCCACACTTTTGCAACTTTCCTTAATGAAAATTAAATGAAACCCCAAATTTTTCGGCGCGCTTCGCGCGCCTTATATTTTGAGTTCGGCAACCTATTGCATCTGTAGGGACTTAGAGTAGCTGGCCCCCAGTCAGGACGCCCCCCCACGTCGGCAAATCAAGCACCATCCCTGGCTGAGCCTGCGTGCAGGTTTTTCATTTTGGCATTGAAGTATACCCCCAAATTTCAGCGCGCTTCGCGCGCAATCCTCACAATCCACGTTGTATCACTTATGAACTTCATAAGCACAACGTACCAGTCATATTTTATAGCATAAGCTAGGTGTACATTCTGAAAACGCGCTTGTTAGTCCTAAACCCCTTTTGCTATACCTGTCTGGGAGGTCTAGTATCATTTTTCTGCACCTATACTCTCTCTCCCGCCAATTCCCCATTGCTGGAAGCTGTTCGTCTGGATTTTCGTTCAAACTTAGTAAAACTACGATAGATGTAAAGTGCTTGGCGTCATACTCTGTTTAGATGCCAGGTAATAAGCATTATTTCATTGCCCCATTCTATATAATTGATCCAGAGCTTCCAGGAGGCCTGTAAAGGTATATGCTAGCATTAGGTGCCAGAATAGAAGGCATTAAAGTAGTCAAAAGGGGGGGGGGCTTCAGGAGGTTTGTTGACAACGTATTCTCTTAGACAACATACTTTTTACTTTCAATTAACCAAATCTTAGTATTCACTAAATTACGGACATTTTCCAGCCATATATGATCAGTTCCAAAAGTATCCCAAGATAGTACCATTTTGCATCTAAGTAACCTTACCTTAACAAAAATTTCTCAAAGGAGAGGGGGAAGCCCCTCCCCCAGGACGGCACCTTTATGAAGTGACAAAGGAAGAATCCCCACTGCTGTATCATACAAATGTAACGCACAAAAAACGAAGATGCAATTTACGGGCCACCACTCATTTCGAAAAAGAATCAAACCAGTCGGAAAAATTAGAATTCACTTAATTAGGGGTCAACCCCTCCCCTTAGACCCCTCCCCACGACGGCACCTTTATATAGCGACAAAGGAAGGATCCCCACTGCTGTGTGTAAAAACAGGGCGCATAAAAAATAGTGCAATTTACGCGCCACCATTCAGTTGGAAAAAATATCCATCCAGTCGGAATTTGGGACCTTCACACCCCCCCAAACATATGACCCTAGCTACGGCCCTGACTTCAAGGCAGAGTAATGTCACATAATAATAGTATGGGCGCGAAGCGGAGGAAAATTGATGGCTGTTATGTGCTGTTTTTACTAACAAAATCCTAACCTTTCACTAGAGCTTAGAATCCCCCCCCAATAAAAGCATAGCATTGCGTTAACGCATTTTAGTATATTTCTCCCTAAAATTTTTACCCCCTTAAGCTATCTCTTCTCCTTCAAAACCTTGTCTGGCACAGGGTCTGCACAGCACATTTGGCACAAAACAAATACTGGAAGTTGCGTGTTTAGTCCCAATTTAAAGAAGAGCGCAACAAATTTAACAGGGATGACGACAACATTTGACGCTGGTAGCTTCAAACTTTAGGCTATCCCCATAGAATCACTTCTATGTCAACGCTCGGATCCACCCCTGAAACTGGACAATCAAAACAGGAACCATCAGGAGAAAACACAGAGAGTCTCTGCGTTATCTCTTGATGATCCATCAGCTAGGGTCGGATCCAGGAATATGAGAAGGGGGCGTAACCGTCGGCAGAAAGTGAATGGTGCAATCAAATGGGCTTGGAGATGTAAAACTCTGCAACAATAATCATTGCTTTGCCGCATATAGGGGCGTACGTCCCCTTACGCCACTTTGGATCCGGCTCTGCTGTTCGCAATGCGATTAAATGATTCTTAGTTAATCTCTTTATCATTTTACATAGAATCATCGGGAACATATGTTGCACCTTAACGAATACTTCGGATCTGACTATTTCGAACAGGCGTTAGGTAAAATTCTGTCCTACCCTGATGCTTATTCGATGATGGTAACAAACATCCAGCTACGATCCTATTGGACAATTGTACAAGTTGCAAATCAGACAGCATGGTAAATGCTTGAGACTCGGTTAGAATGGGCAGAGGGTAGATGGTTGAGTTGGAACCCGCACCCGTCTCGTGGAAAAGCAACTTTACTATTCATAATCTGCGTTCCAGTTGCTCAAACCCATTCTGTGCAAACGCAAACAGTCAAAGATAGATCCAATGAGGATGTTTCCATTCTACGTTTGGAGGAATCACAGGAGGAAGAGGAACGACAAGGTGGTGGTACGTAATGTCACTAAATATTTCCAGGACGTACACGGAGGCGAATTTCACTCTCCCGTGGGTAACCCACTCAGGAGTCATAACGACTCAATTCACTCCAGATAGTTTCGAATAAGGCCAACCAGATTCTACCATTTAAACCAGCATCTCTCCGTTGGCCATTCATCAGAGAACGCCAGAAGCCAAGGAAGGGGGAGTTTGACGCCCGCAGCCAAGGGGGGGGGGGATCCCCAGAAAATTCAAAATTACCATTGCCTTAAAGCATTTAAGTATGTCTCCTTCCCAAGAAAGTTTCTCCCCCTGGAAACTATTTCGTCCCCTTCAGTGCCTTATCTGGTTGCGGAGCTGCATCAAATGATGTGGAATGGGGACACGTTTACGCAGGAGGATAGCCATTCTGAAGAAGGTATTCGAAGGAGGGGTGTTTTGAATGGCTTATTTCAGGGCCTTTAATTAAGTGGTAAATAGTGTTATGTTTTCTACCTTTATGCCTACATTTTTATTCATTTCTCTATGTGCTTTATTCCAGTGATGCAAAAACGGGAAGGCTTGCTCCCCTTTATGAGGGCTAAGGGGACGTCGTTAGATTAGAGTTCAGTTTTCGTGAATAGATGTATCAAGTATTTCAGCCTGTTTTTGACTTTCCTCCACGCCTGGTCAATCACAGGCAAAGGAATCGGGGTAGGGGGCTTGGGGAGCCCCCAATCATAATCGTGGGAGATTAAGTGTACTTCTGCCATTTAAGAGCATTTAACAGTAACGTTTGATAGTGTAGCGCCCTCATTCAAATGTACTTTTCCTCTGCATTCCACCCAGGCATTCCAGCAAGATGATTCATAAGCGTAGGAAGCTCTTTGAAAGTAGGGGCGGTGTACGAAACAAGGTTTCCTCTCCCCCACCAGAGTACGGGGACCTCCCCTGCCCCCTTTTCCTACGCCTATGATGGTGTTAATTGGGTCAGCATTCTACAGCTGCTGAGAAGGGCACATCCAGATCATATACTTGTATACACTACGCTTGTGCCATAGACTGCAGATTATACTTCACTTCTCTGCAGCATCCTTGACAGAGATCTAGTCTCTCCACACCAACCAGCCATTTGTAAAAGGCATCTTCTCGCAGAGAAGACAAACAGGTACCGTAGGGTACTTAGCATTACAGATTACATTTTACTATAGTTATCGCTTCGGCCTTAACCGTAACACGTCCACTTGTATTGTTTTGTTCAACCAGGAGTGGGACTCAATGGGATAAAGATTGTGTGCAAGCATTATTGATTTTCATAGTTTTGTCGCTATTTTTATGATAATTGAAACAATATTTGGAACAACTACTTCTGTGAGGGATCTTTATTTATCTTTATTGTTCGGATGGACTGCTTAAACGTAATTCCAACACTTTGGACAAGGCAGTGTTATGTGTTTCCCTTTTCATAAACAGGTAATGTCAATTTAAGTCATTGCAAGTTACCAGGATATCCATTTTCTTCATCTGCACTTCATATGCCATACATATACGGTATAGGCACACACGACTGTCTAGTTCCATGTGTGTTCATAAACATTATGATGATCAGGTTTCATGTGCTAGTATCTGGTTACAATTCTGTTCTTTATGCTGGTACTACCCCTAGCTGTCTAGGTAAATGGGACATGTATATAAAAAAAGGTTCCATGAAACTTCAGTTGTGATGCTGGTATATGTCTATAGTTAAACCCTAACGTCAAAACAATCGCATATCTTAATATGTGCTTTCCACAGAAATATGATCAACGATTGTTCAACCATTTTCTGCCATTAGCCAAGATCTCCTGTTAAACTTTAGCTGCGTAACATGTAGATTTGTTGCCAGGAATTTTACGAGTAGTTAATTTAACCAGAAAAATGTTCATTTTGATGACGATTTCCTTGTAATATTTAACTCAAAAACGGTTGGATCTACCCTGACAATCATCTTAGTTAATTTTAACCGGAGTGGTTTTAGAGTGCAGGCTTAGCATAAATGACCCGTTGAAGAAATTTAGTGACTATATTTACATGTCTTTTTTCAAATCTTAGCGACGTCTTCTGAGATGTAAACAAAATGCAAAGATTGTAATGTTTCGAAGCCCCCCCCCCCCGTCAGCATCGACTAGTTTCACCATTTGAAAATAGAACCTCACCGGCCTATTTGGCGGGTTTTGGGTCCGGCATCAAAAAGGTTTCTGTCAACTTTCGCGATGGTGTCTAATTTCTCATTTCCCTTAGTGTCAGAAAAGCAGAACCTAATTGAATTATAGCCAACAGTAGTTTTGACAAAACTGCCTAAAATTACAGGGCTCTTACATTACACCAACAGTTCTTCGATGTGTGGACCTGTGTCGAATAGTATCCAGTAAGCTCTTATGGTGTTACCATAACTTCATCCTTTCCCCAACCAAACGCCACAACTATTGTATTATCAGAATTTATGTTGCTTTTAGTTAAATCAAATTTTTCAAACATTTCTGGACTATCCTAAACACATGAAACCTTATCAGGGATTCTTCAAGCTTAATTAAGTAAGCGACTTGTCGGCGGTTTCACTGAGCATACCAAATAACTGCGGAAGAGCTCATGAGCTTGACACAATGACTGTCTTTCAACTCATAATATCAAGTTACATTTACAAACAATTTTTCGTTACGGTGTTTCTTAATTTGACCGTCATTGGGCGTAGAAATTACCTTTGCATGTTGGAATGCATTATGTGCAGTGCTGCTATCATTTGGGCGTAATCTGTCTTCATCTCATTTTATGTGGATGTCTTGTGAAGAGTTCTGCATTGTCAAGCAACACATTCCTACTCTCTGTAACGAATTAAACTGTGTTGAAGCTATTCCCTTAAATGTCATGCAGGTTTATGGTACAGCTTCACTAAGGAGACTTAAAACCAGACAGCCAAAAGGCTTAGTGAATTCTTGCCGAATGGGATGCTTTGTTACACTGAGGCTTACCCCTCAAATTTATCTTTCTTGACTATAACATTTTACGATGTTTCAACAATTTGACCTCTGCTGACCTCACATGACCTTTGAACCCCACAAATATAACAAAAAAAAAGTAGTGTATTGAATGGGATTCAGTCTCCAATGGATCTTGGATCTTGAAAATTCTTGGGAAGTTTTGCTTTTTGACCTATGGTGACCCCATATGACAATCTTGGAAATTTTTGGGAAATTTAGCTTTTTCACCCCTGTTGACCCCAGATGGTGATCTTGGGAATTCTCGGGAAATTTTGCTTTTTGACCTCTGATGACTTCATATGACGATCTTGGGAATTCTTGGGAAAGTTTGCTTTTGACCTTCACCCCAGATGACCTTTGACCTCCACCAAAAACAAACGGGTTCTTCCTCGAACCATAAAGCATCCAAGGACCAAGTATGAAATCTATCCAAGCTTCCTACCTTGAGAAATCCTGTTAAGAAGGTTCTCAGAGTTGACCGCAGATGACCTTTGACCTCAACCAAAGACAATATGGTTTTTCTCACCATAAGGCATGTACATACCAAGTATGAAATATATCCAAGCTTCCCATCTTGAGATATCGTGTTAACAAGGTTTTCAGTGTTTGATCTCTGGTGACCCGAGATGATCTCTGACCTCCACCACAAACAAAAGGGTTCTTTTTTGGACCATAAGGTATCCACGTACTACGTATAAAATGTGTCCAAGCTTCCTATCCGGAGATATCGTGTAGAAAGGTTTTCAGTGTTTGACCCCCAGTGACCCCAGGTGACCTTTGACTTCCATCAGAAACAATAGGCTTCTTCTCAACATAAGGCATTCACATACTACGTATAGAATCTATCCGAGCTTCCTACCTTGAGATATTGTGTTAACAAAGTTGTCAGTGTTTGACCCCTGGTGACCCCAGATAACGTTTGACCTCCACCAAAAACAATAGAGTTCTTTCCCTTCACATGACAAAGCTACATATGAAATACGAAAAGTGTCTGTGTTTGCTATCTTGAGATATCGTGTTTACAAGTCATTTACAAGGTTTTCGTCGTTTAACCTTCGGTGACCTAAGATGACCTTTGACCACTACCAAAGACGGTAGGGTTCTTTCTTACGTAATGGCAAATCCACATACAAATATGCAGAGTGCCTGACCTTGCTATCTTGATATATGTTTACAAGCTTTTCCGTTTTTTACCTCTGGTGACCTCAAATGACCTTTGACCTCCAATAGGGTTCTTTCCCTCAACATGACATATGTATTTACCAAATATAGAATGTGTCCTTTATTGCTGTCTTGAGATATCGTGTTTACAAGGTTTCGGTTTTTGACCTCTGATGACCTCATATGACCTTTGACCTCCAATAGGCTTCTTTCCCTCAACATGACAAATCTATATACCAAATATGAAAAGTATTCTTTATTGCTATCTTGAGATAACGTGTTTACAAGCTAAGTGTCACATACACATACATACACGACATCACCATAACTTAAACTGTATATGCTGATATATGCTGGTATATTTTTTATATATACCATAACGTCAAAACAACCATAATCAGTTTTGGGTGTTCCACGGTTGCTGCAAATTGGCATAGCTGTCTATAACAATATTTGAGCTTACTTAGATCGTGTACAGGCTACAAGGGGAAAGAATTCGTGTTACTTACCATTTTAAAGAAACAAGTTTTCACTCTCCAATTGAATGCTAGGAAATATATTAGAAATGCCGAGTAAGCTTTTGATCTCATGGGCATGACAAACAATTGCAGTAAATATTTGATCGTTATTTTGGATATCGTGCGGAGTGGCACTTTCATAATATCATTCAGCTTAAACAGGTAAATATTTTACAAAGACTTTTCATTCTAATGACACCATGGTTAACTTTAACCATGATCGTGGTAAGGGACTATTCGACCATTTTCTGGTTGAAATAACCCAGATCTCCTGGTAAAATTTACTAGTAGAATTCAGATTTTTGACCAGGTATTTTCATTTGTGTTGATGACGAGTTCCTTGTAATATTTAACTCAGAAATGGTTGGATAATCCATAACCACCATCCTGGTTAATTTGGGCCAGGGAGGTTTTAGAGTACAGGCTTATTATGAATGACGCGTTGATGCGTTTTTGTTTGTCGGACTCCGTGTACATGTCTTTTTTCTGCTTTTGGCGAAGTATTCTGTGACGAACACAAAACAGTAGTAATAAAGTGGCTGGCTGGATTTGGGTCCGGCATCAAAAAAGTTTATGTTCGTTCCCGCAATGGTGTCGAATTTCATATTTTCCATGTCAGAGAAGTGTCAGAGAAGTGTTAAGGTATGAAACAGAAAGCCAAAAGGCTTAGTGATTCCTTGCCGAATGGGGATGCTTTGTTGCACTTAGTCTTATCCCTCAAATTTATCTTTCTTGACTACATCATTTTATGATGTTTTAACAATTTGACCTTTGCTGACCTCACATGACCTCTGAACACCACCAAATATAACAAAAAAGGAAAAAGGAAGGAAGTGTCTTTAAAAGGGATTCAACTCTAGTGGATCTTGGATCTTGTAAATTCTTTGCAAATTTTGCTTTTTGACCTCTGGTGACCCCAGATGTTGATCTTGGGAATTCTTCGGAACTTTTGCTTTTTGACCTCTGGTGACCTCATATAACAATCTTGGGAATTGCTGGAAAATTTTGCTTTTTGACCTCTGGTAACCCCAGATTACCTTTGACCTCCACCAAAAACAATAGGGTTCTTTCTTACATCATGAAAAATCTATACACTAAATATCAAAAGTGTCCTTCATTCCTATCTTGAGATATTGTTATTACAAGCTTTTCGGTTTTTAGCTCCTGTGACCCCAAATGACCTTTAACCTTCACCAACAACAACAGGGTTCTTTCTCTCAACATGGCAAATCTATATACCAAATACGAAAAGTGTCTGTCATTGCTATCTTGAGATATAGTGATTACAAGCCATTTGCATGATTTTCGCAGTTTAACCTCTGGTGACCAAAAACAATAGCATTCTTGATCTCAACATGACAAATCCATATCAGCCATTCCTATCTTGACATATCGCGATTTCAAGGTTTTCGATCTTTAACCTCTGGTGATCTCAAATGACCTTGACCTCCACCAAATACAATAGGGTTCTTCCTCTCAACATGACAAATCCATATACCAAATTCATTCCTATCTTGAGATATCGTCATTATGAGCTTTTCAGCGATTTACCTCTGGTGACCTCAAATGACCTTTGACCTTCACCAAAAGCAATAGGGTTCTTCCTCTCAACATGACAAATATATATCATCCATTCCTATCTTGACGTATCGCGATTTCAAGGTTTTCGGTCTTTGACCTCTGGTGACCTCAAATGACCTTTGACCTCCACCAAATACAATAAGGTTCCTTCTCTCAACATGACAAATCCATACACCAAATATGAAAAGTGTCGGTCATTCCTATCTTGAGATATCGTGATTACAAGCTTTTCAGCTTTTTACCTCCGTGACCTCAAATGACCTTTGACCTTCACCAAAAATAATAGGGCACTTTCTCTCAACATGCCGAATCTATATACCAAATATGAAAAGTGTCGGTCGCTGCTATCTTGAGATATCGTGTTTACAAGCCGTTTACAAGGTTTTCGCAGATTAACCTCCAGTGACCTCGGATGCCCTTTGACATCTATCAAAAACAATAGGGTTCTTTTTCTTGACATGAAAAATCTATACACTAAATATGAAAAGTGTCGGTCACTCCTACCTTGAGATATCGTGGTTACCAGCTTTTCAGCTTTTTACCTCCGGTGACCTCAAATGACCTTTGACCTTCACCAAAAACAATAGACTTCTTTCTCTCAACATGACGAGTCTATGCACCAAATATGAAAAGTGTCGGTCATTGCTATCTTGAGATATCGTGTTTACAAGCTGTTAAGGAGGTTTTCGCAGTTTTAGCTCCGGTGACCTCGTATGACCTTTGACCTCTACCAAAAACAATTGGGTTCTTCCTCTTGACATGACAAATCTATATACGAAATATGAAAAGTGTCGGTCATTGCTATCTTGAGATATCGTGTTTACAAGCCGTTTAGGAGGTTTTCGCAGTTTTAGCTCCGGTGACCTCGGATGACCTTTGACCTCTACCAAAAACAATAAGGTTCTTTCTCTTAACATGACGAATCTATATACCAAATATGAAATGTGTCGGTCATTGCTATCTTGAGATATCGTGTTTACAAGCTAGGCGTCACATACACACACACACACGCACACACACCCATACATACATACACACACACAACATCACCATCGCATAGATCCCTTGCCTGCCTTCGACAAGGAATCAAAAACCTTTATTGAATTGTAGCCGAATGGTACTTTCGACAAAATTACTTCAGATGCAATTGGACTCTGGTATCAACAGCTCTTGTTGCCAAATAGCATTGTACAAGCGCTTTTGATGTTAACCTTACTTTCATCCTTTTCACCAATTACCACGGCTATTGTAATAGAAGAATGTATGTTGCTTATAGCTAACTTTGCACCTACAAATTTAATCAGAAAGCCCCAGGGCTTAGTGATTCCTTGCCGAATGGGGATGTTTGTTGTACTGAGGTTTATCCCTCAAATTTATCTTCCTTGACAACATCATTTTACGATATTTTAACAATTTTACCTCTGCTGACCTCACATGAACTTTGAACCCCACCAAATATAACAAAAAAGAAAAACGAAAGTGTCTTGAAAGGAATTCAACTCCAATGGATCTTGGACCTTGAAAATTTTGGGAAATTTTGTTTTTTGACCTATGGTGACCCCTGATGACTATCTTGGGAATTCTTGGGAAATTTTGTTTTTTGACCTCTGGTGACCCAATATAACAATCTTGGAAATTCTTGGGAAATTTTGCTTTTTGACCCTTGATGACCTCAGATTTCGATCTTGGGAATTCTTGGGAAATTTTGCTTTTTGAACTCTGATAACCCCAGATAACGATCTTGGGAATTCTTGGGAAATTTTGCTTTCTGACCTCTGATTACCCCATATGATGATCTTGGGAATTCTTGGGAAACTGCTTTTTAACCTAAAGTGACCCCGGATGACAATCTTGAGAATTCTTGGGAAATGTTGCTTTTGATCCCAGTGACCCCAGATGACAATCTTGGGAATTCTTGGGAAATTTTGTTTTTTGACCTCTGGTAACCCCAGATGACCTTGACCTCCACCAAAATTGATAGGGTTTTTCCTCTTAACATGGCAAATTTATATACCAAATATGAAAAGTGGCTGTCATTGCTATCTTGAGATATCGTGATTACAAGCCATTTACAAGGTTTCTGTAGTTCAACCTCTGGTGACCTCAGATGACCTTTGACCTCTACCAAAAACAATAGCGTTCTTCCTCTCAACATGACAAATCTATATCCGCCATTCCTATCTTGACATATCCCAATTTCAAGGTTTTCGGTCTTTGACCTCTGGTGACCTTCAATGACCTTTGACCACCACCAAAAACGATAGGGTTCTTTCTCTCAATATGACATATCTATATACCAAATATGAAAAGTGTTGGTCACGCCTATCTTGAGATATAGTGATTACGAGCTTTTCGGCCTTTTACCTTAGGTGACCTCAAATGACCTCTGACCTTCACCAAAAATAATAGAGTTCTTCCTCTCAACATGATGAATCTATATACCAAATATGAAAAGAATCGGTGATTCCTATCTTGAGATAGCTTGATTACGAGCCTTTTCGGCTTTTAACCTGCGGAAGCCTCAAATGACCTTTAACCTCCACCAAATACAATAAGCTTCTTCCTCTTGACATGAAAAATCTGTATACTAAATATGAAAAGTTTCGGCCTTTGCTATCTTGAGATATCGTGTTTACGAGGTTTTCGACATTTAACCTCTGGTGACCTGAGATGACCTTTGACCTCTACCAAAAACAATAGGGTTCTTTCTCTCAACATGACAAATCCATATACCAAATATGAAAAGTGTCGGTCATTGCTAACTTGAGATATCGTGTTTACAAGCTCGGCGTCACATACACACACACATACACACACACATACACACACATACACACACACGACATCACCATCGCATAGATTCTTTGCCTGCCTACGGCAAGGAATCAAAAATTACTGGACTGTCCTTCATACATGAAACCGTATCGCGGGTACTTCTTTAACGCTGAATAAAGTAAGCGGCCTTTCGGCGGCCCCACTGAGCATACTAAATAAAAGCGAAAGAGCTAATGACTTTGCCAAAATGGCTGTCTCTTAGCCCATGATATCAAGTTACATTTACGAGCAATTTTACATAAAGGCTTACCGGTATTTTTAATCGTAACCATATTCGCGCACAAATTTCACAAAATTTGAGAACTTCCAGCAGGAGGGCACTTGTCCTTTTGCCCCACTTGGGATCAATCCTAGTGCAGATCCTGATCTAAGCTGCACACCAAACCCGTATCACAAGCGCCCATGATAGTTGTCCCTTTGTTTTCTTGTCTTTAACGTAAAAAATATGTACACTGAATGAACACCAGATCAGAATTTGAAAAGTGCCCAAATTGTAAAGCCACCACGGCTTTGCTCTTGAACGCCACCAGGAGCATTTTGAGGGGTCACTGGGCCTTACGTCAGAGAGCCTGCATACGCTAAAGATTCAAGCCCGTAGCCAAGAGGGGGCAGGGGTAAAGCCCCCCTAGAAAAATTTTTGCTCGTAGAAAATTTCAGGTTACCATGCCCTTGGCAAATTTTTACACATCTTGCCCCCCTAAAAACATATTTCCCCCCTGGAAGCCATCTCGCCCCCCTTCAGTACCTTGTCTGGCTACCGGCCTGCTAACAGTACTTGTGGAGTAGACGTTAGGCACACGATGAACAGTCCATTCACAGCGAGCAATCGTAGCAAACTTCACGGCTATTTCTAGCCATTGGCTGTTATAAAAAGCATTTTCCCTATTTTCGAAAAATAAATGAAGTCAAATAAGCGGAACGGATTCAGTGTTCTGTGGCCTTAGGCACCAGTCTCTTGAAGATAAAAATTCTTGGACACTACCCACGCGAAATTTGCAAGCCTCAATTTTCTTCACAAGCACAGTTTTACGTTGACCATAAACCTACAATTTAAAATTAAATTTAATTAAAAGTATATTTTAAAGTAATAAATCACATGAAAAGTTAATTGCTGCATTTCTCCTTCTGGTTGCTTTGCAAGTCTTCCGAGGATCTGAAGTATAATAATGGTGCAATACGTTTTTATTTTTCAATTGAGCTTTCATTTAAAAAAAAGCTTTCTTGTACCAAACCTCTGACCATTTACATTGGTAATAGTATAGTAACGGATCAGGAGTACATGCCTAGGGGTATGGGACCATAACGCCCATATCGAGGGCACTTAGCGTCTGAGAGTGTCTATGAGAGGGTTTCCCATCAAGCGTAGAAATGTTTTAAAAATTTACAATGCAAAAATTAAGCATTTTCGAAGCAATTCGGACTTAAAATAACAGGGATATTCTCACTTCAGAGATCAAAAACCATAAAAAAGCACACTTTTGACTTGCCCTGAAAATTCTAGGGATCGAAGGTCCCCCTGTGCCCTTGGATCCGACACTGTGATGCAAGTTTTTCATCATACTTCGCCCATGTATCTAACACCATTTCGTGGGTTTACTCAATTCCGGGCTAATTCCGTGACCTCACATTCCTGGCCGATTCCGAGTCTCGGATGTTACAGCCCTGCTAGTATGCACCCTCTAAGTATGCATCCTCTCGACCCGCTTCGAAATTTCCGCGTCCGGCCCGGCCCGATTGGGAGGACAGTTGCATGTTAACTACAGCAATGAAAAAGATGGATTCAACGTGAAGCAACTGAACAACTCCAATCATCTTTCCGGTCGCGGATGAAGGTTTAAACAAAAAAGGGGGTGTCCACTATGTGCCAAAGGGGGTCGGAAGGGGGTGTCCCACCTCCCAACATGGGGGGTGGGACTTTGTGAAAACTAAACACA
This sequence comes from Holothuria leucospilota, assembly GCA_029531755.1. Taxonomy (NCBI): domain Eukaryota; kingdom Metazoa; phylum Echinodermata; class Holothuroidea; order Aspidochirotida; family Holothuriidae; genus Holothuria; species Holothuria leucospilota. The sequence goes on from CM055976.1 coordinate 35,345,514, forward strand.
AAATGACTCTTACAACGAAAATCACCAACGCAAATGGCTCCATGTGCATACTTTGCAACTTCCCGAGGCTATCTTATTATGGCTATTTATATGTGTTGGGCATCCCTTCAAAGAGTGCTTGGTACGCCGATGATCTACCTTAATATAGTATATGTGGACCTCATGTGTCGAATAGCATTCCGTAACGCTTATGATGTAAACTTAATTTAGTGCCACAGCTATTGTAATATCACAATGTATGTTACGTTTAGTTAAATCTGCGCTTATCTGCAGTTCTGCGCGCATACAAACTTTCTAACATTTCTGGACTATCCTACACACATGAAACCTTATCAGGGATTCTTCAGTCTTAATTAAGTAAGGCACTTTTCGGCGGTCCCATTGAGCATACTAAATAACAGCGGAAGAGCTCATGACTTTGCTACAATGACTGTATTTTAAACCATGATATCAGGTTACATTTACCAAAAAAATTTACATAAAGATTTACTTAAAATCGTATAGTAACATTCGCACGTACAAATTTCGCAGACCTGAAGTGGAGGGCACTTGCCCCTTTGCCCTACTTGGGATCGGTCCTAGTCCGAAACCTGATCTGAATTGCACACCAAACCGTATTTCAAGCCCCCGTGGTTATTGTCCCTTTATTTTCCTGTCATTAAAGGCAAGAATATCTACATTGAATGGACACCAATTCAGAATTGAAAAGTGCCCACACATCAAGGAGCGTGATTTTGAGTTTGTTTCCAAGATATAAATATGCAATAATACAACACTTTTATAAGAAGGTTGAAGAGGACTGAACTTGAAGCAGAGCTTTTACGAGCAGCCCCATTTACAAAGGTCAACTAATAATAACAGACAAAAACAAAATAACAAACAAACAAACAGCAGCAGCAAAGAACAATGAAAGTTGAGAAGAATGGTTGAAACCCCAAGCAATTGACATTTTTGTCCGCTTTCTCCTGCACCTATGTTGGCTGCACTCGTAATGCCAACGGCTGAGTATGTACGACCAGGGAGCTGTTACGGAAGGAGATAAAGCAATTGCCTCTCCTTTGAAACTATCAGGCTTGCCGACAATAAGCTCCTAATTGTTGTGCTCTTGAAAATTTTGCACCATTTAAAAGGGATTAGGGAGTGACGACAATAGGTCGTGCCGTCTGTAAGATCTCAACCACTTGTTGGTATGATTTCACCTATTGCTATAATATTGCCAGTCGTCAAGGAAAACATAAATTATTCTATTATTGCCCGCTAGTGCTCACTGTTTTGATGGGTTCAGTAGAACTTCATTTAAGTTATAGAACATGGTCAAATATTTCGCTGTTTCAGGAACAATCCGGAATCTTTTCAAAGTTCATGTGTAAAAGTTACACTTTACATTCATTGCTGAAAAGAGACGTTACTAACTAATGGAAGAAATTAGAATAATAAAGGAATCTGATTACTTTAAATTGCATTACCAGTCGTTTAGACTAAAAGACTGAGGAATGTTTCACACTTGTCGGCATTGCTGATGACTTCAAAGCATTGTTACTATGAGGTCTTTGTTTGAGGATTACGTTAGTATGAAAGGAACAAACTCTCATTAGGAGGTTTAAGTCAAACTAACTTAGAAGAGGAACTAAAGGACCTGTCAATCAAAGTCTCTTCCCACAAAAAGGATTAAAGTACTCTCAATATGTATTGTCTGACAGATTAAATTGGATGAGGTGCTTTATCTCCTTCCGTAACATCTCCCTGGTACGACAAAAGAAGAGTACATATTCGACACCTGCTATGAAGGTAAATGACAGTTCAGTTAAGATTTAAAAGAAAGTACAGTGTTGGCATATTTTATAGTACTATCTAAACAATTCCATATACACAAAGGTGTTTAAAACAGGCGACAACAAATTTCTGTTGTGAATACGAAATTGACCGGAAAAACTTGTGTTAATATTGCGAATATTTCAGTTATACTAAAAATAACCACCAAACTGGGAGGGAAGAGTATATTCACATAGGCCTACCTATACAGTATAACTCATTAGGAGTAGGCGCACATGTTGGACAGTCCATTCATAGCCCGTGTAAGAGCCTAAGATTACTTTTGGACTAGACTCTAGACGTTAAGCATACATGATGGATAGTCTGTTCATAGCCAACAGACATAGCCAACTTTATTGTCAATTATAGCCATTGGCCCGGTGTGACTTTATAAACCAATTACCTGCGTGCCGTATGCAGTCCACGCAGTATATGCGCATTTTATCCTATGATACGACAAGATGTCTCCGGCGAGCTAGGGTATGCCATAGATTTATCGTTGCATTTAGCAAGATCATCCTTAACTCTATTTGGTCATGTAACCTATTTCCTGAAGCCTGACTGTCACTGTGTGCGTCACGGAATAACGAAGAGAGAGGCTTTGAAGAGGTTTTCCACCTTTATTTTGTACATCGTGCCATAAAACAAGGTAAAACTGGATGGCAAATGAATAAAGATTAATCAATAACAAATAATACATAGTGAAAACATTATTTCTACAAAGTCTACAAAAAATATGCACGGTAAAGCAACATACGGCAAATATAGAGAAAACACAAATTAAAGTATAAATACGTAAGCTTAAAAAGACCCTGGAAAAGAGACACATAAAGTGAAGGAACCTTCAATGAACACACACTTACAAATCGTTACGGGGTAGAACACACACAGTGAGAAACTGCGGCTTTCTGCGTTAACTGGGGTTGACGGCTGTACACTGGGGTTCACAGCTTTACCCTGGGGTCAATGTTATAAAGGAATAAAGGTAACATCATAAATGGCGGATATTAACACTTTAATTGGAAGTGCACATATATGGCGGTCGAACACCCCCACCCAAAAAGAATTAACTTTCTTGCATAAAACAACAATAGAAGGTACATATACAGCCACCTAACTTGATATAAAAAATACTTGCAATATACAACATACACACAACAATGAACAGGATGATCCGAGGCTAGCTAGACGGAAACAGGAAGAGAAGTGACAAGCTTAAATAAGCCTCGTTGTACCACGCTACACTGAAGCACCTGCATGCATTCTTTCCATGCTCTAACAAAAGAAAACCGAAACTCGGCTAAGTAATTACATAACAGATCCTACAAGAAAGAAATAACATATCGGCGGAAATAACACTGACCTTGATTTTGAAGAACAAAATCTTGTGAAAAGCCTGCTATGTTCGAAAAATAAATGGAGTGAAATAAGCAGCACAGATTGTGTGTTCTGTAGGTCCTGGACACCCAGTCTCGCAAAGTTATAACAGTAAAAATTCTTGGAGGCTATCCAAGCGAAATTTGTACGTCTTCATTTTGTACATAGACACCGTTTTCTTCGTTGACCGTATAATCAATAATTTAGAATTAAATTTTATTCGGTTAATGTTTTGAATTACTAAGGCACATAAAAATTTAATTGCAGCATTTCTCCTTCTGGTTGTTTTGCACGTCTTACGAGGACCTGAAGTATAATAATGGTACAACACGTTTTCCTTTTCAAATTGAGCTTTCATCTATAAACCCTCTGTCAGCCCTCTGTCTACTTTCATTTCCATCTGTAATAGTGTAGTGTCGGATCCGGAACACAATTCTAGTGAAATGTGGGACCATACTGCCCACATCGTGGGCACCTAGTGGCTGTGAGTGGTTGAAGCAGGGGTTACCCTCAAGCGTGAAAATGTCGTAAAATCTACAATGCAAAAAGTAAGCAGTTCTGAAGCAATTTGGGCTTAAAATAACAGGAAATATTCTCACTTCAGAGATCCAAAACCAGAAAAACGCACACTTTGAACTTGCCCTGAAAATTCTAGGAAACGAAGGTTCCCCTGTGCCTCTAGATCCGACACTGTGATGCAAGTTTTTCATCAAACTTTGTCCATGTATTGTCCATGCATCTTACACCATTTCGTGGTTTTATTCATTCTCTTCTATACATAAGGCTTACAATTGATAACTTATTCTTTCATTTCATTGTAGACTTGTACTTCATATATGCCTGGTAACAAGGAGTGGTATACTCTAAGCGCCTTCGCTTTTCACTTTTTAAGAAATGGTTGGGTAAAGTTTCGGTTGTACGTACCCTTTTCTGGTGACATTTGGTAAAGATTCTACATGCATGGCGTAGAAAATTCATAAAAATTTCACTGTATCTTTTCGAATATTCCTTCCATAACTCAGTAAGTCTTTTACGTTAAGGTTACATAATGCATTGTAAAGTGAACATTCTTCATCAAAATTTTCAATGCTGTATACAAGGAATTAACTTATTTAGCTTTCATTTTAAAACGTCCGGGTCAAATGTGACCCCAATCCGGATCAATCCGGCACCAATCCGGAATTCGCTGAAGTATGTGACCAAATTTGAATCAAAATTAATTTGAAATAGTTCATTGTTTTATCCAGATTGGGTAAAATGACAAGATTCCATATAGATGCTTGATTTTTAGAGTGTAAAAGTTTAATAAATGTCTGATTAACACTTCGAGAAGAGTGACTATGAAACTTCGCAGAGACAAAGGTACAAAGGCTGGCTCTATATAACAGCTCAGTCAATATAAAAGACCATACATGGTGCAAAAGCATTCATAGATGGTTTATATTTTACAGTCGTAATATATTCTGGAGTATAAACCGGTGTAACAGATTCAAATACTGTAGCCTCCGGAGTAGGATCTCCGACCGGGTGATCTACTAAGGGGTATTATTTACTTTGTAGCACATGCCCTGAATAGATCGTCCTCCTGTTTTCATTCTAAACGTCTTCATTCATTTTCTTGATATCTATGGTACGTTTGCGATCTTAAGCGACCAGTAGGGCTTTCCAGGGAGCAGATACCTCTGGGATCGGATAGCCTCCATCAAGGGTTCATTATTTTCGAGCCACATTTCCTATCATCAAAATCTCCCGGGACACAAACAGGCCAGTAAGTTTCACCGAGAGGGGTCCTATTTTGAAATGTCAAACGGTCCCAAGGGAAAGCAAAGCAACTTTTTACGTAACAACTCCCTGCACAGGGTAATTCGAACCAGGGAGCTGCCACGGAGTAGGAGCTCCCTGTTCAAACATTGAAAATAGTACCCCACGAAGCGTACTCTGTTTGCTCATCTCCTGTTTGGGGATTCCCAAACATAATTATGACTGAACAACGAATACGCGGTGCAGCTTGCTACGTAGGCAATGGCAACAGTCGATAATGAATGGAGCTATTTCGTTGCCCCGGTTGCTTATAAACGATTCAATTTCCTTTCGAATAGTGTCTTTGCTTTAAAATGCTGCATCGATTTATAGTATAGGATTTTTACCATATTTGCGTGTATTTTTTCTTTCAGTATGTAATTTATACAATCGAATCAAGAATTACAAAAGATACACATATTTTTGGTAAACCCACGGTTTTGGACTGCCTGAAAAATCACTACCCAAAGATCAACCCTTCTCTTGTTAAGAAATCAGCTTGAATGAGGTGCCATTGAATGGCAGTAAATGGCTGTTGACAAGTAGTATTTTCACATGTAGGCATATTGGGTGGATTGTTCGAGAGAAAATTTCCTTGTTGAGAATATATTATCCCGTTTTCGAATGTCACCAAGTTAGAATTGTCCAGATGTTGTCCAATCACCTTCCAATATGTTTATTTACCAAAATTGCACTTACACTGAGATGCAGATCCAGTGGGGGCTTTCCCGGCTGTCGGTAGCGGGCCCCTTTTTCGACACCACCTTTTTAGACGGTCCTAAAGCTGCTTGACAATATGTGGTATTTATTTTAATTGCCAGATGTCAGAAATACCAATCAAGTGCATAAAGTTCAAGTTTTTTTCCGTAGACCACCCCACTCCCTTTTTCGAGGCTTCGTACAATAGGTGCTCGTAGCTGCAGAATTTGACCTTATGGAGTTAGTCCCATCCCTTTCGTGCTTGAAATCCTGAATCCGCCGAAGTCGAAGTTTACACCATTGGTGGTCTAGTTCCCGTACTTTACTCTTGCACATTATCGACATCGCTTCCAAATAGCATGATTTAACAGTGTTATGTTTAGGCCCAGATAACAAAATACCCAAAATAGAGGTCATTTTCTGTACTTTATTTTTCAGAGGGGTCATCTTCTGTGATCTAGGTGGTAGGTTTAGCTCAAACTAACTGCATGCTATACGCTCTAATGTATGGAGGAGCTTCTCTTAGTTCATTGCTTCCCAACCGGGCGTGACAATAAGCGTACAAAATACCGCACGAGACCGGTCTAGAGTCACGATTTTAAGGACTCGGACTCGTGACTCGGAGTCGGAAGGTAAGGACTCGGACTCGGACTCGGTCTCGTACAGTCCAGACTCGTGACTCGTCTCTTAATTTCCCGAGACCGGGCTCGAGACCAACAGAATTTGAGAATCACTTTTACCAATTTATGCTGGGTTTACATTATGTTCCCGGTGGCTACGGCAATCACGTTTGTCCGAAACGTAGTGCTCCGTGGGATTATGGCTACTTTTACCCCTCATTCAAGTTTTGTTAGGTCTCGTCAAGTTTTCTCACGGACTATCACGATATCCACGACAGGCCAAGTTGGGGCGGGGAAGGAGTTGATTCCAGGAGGCTCGAAGGTGCACCGCGGTCTACCACGGATGCAGTACGTTCCTTCCCAGTCCGTCACGTTTTAATGGGGTCCCTCACGTTTCTCACTTTCTGATCAAGGTCTGACACGTTTTTCACGTTCTGCCAATGCTTTCTACGGATGAAACGTGGACACCGGGAAGCTTTGGAGCACGTTTGTGCCCACGGTATAAAAAGAAGGCCTCCCAAGCAGTAGCAATCACTCTATCCTGAAACTTCGACGAGACAAAATCATGAATGCCTTCCTTCTAGCAGATGCGTCTTTTTCAGCCTCCTCAGCTTTAGGTTCCGGTTTTGGTTCCAGTTCAGGGACCAGGTCAGCAGCAGTAGCATGCTCATCTGGCGGGGTTGAACGGCGAGGACATTCAGGCTGCTCCTGTTCCTCTACTGGTGGTGGTTAGTGCGGGACGGGGGGAGGGGGCTTTCGAACGCCTTGGCTTCTTCGGTGGAATAGCTTGGACTTCTTTCTTCACAGCTTGGTCTTCTCTCTGCTAATTGTAAATGTAGTAATGTAATAATAAAAATGTAGCTCACAGCATTGCTCAGACTCGAATGAAGCTCATCTTTCCGGTCCGGCCTTTATATACTCTCTCCCAGACTGGGGGCACCGTGTCAGACCGTAGTAGAACACAACGCGCCGTAGCGCGCCGAGCCCGTAAACCGTCACACGCAGGGACGCGCCGTGATTGATCGCGACGAAAGAGCTACCATACACCCCAGCTTGTCGATTGAAAACAATGACAAAACGTGACAAAACGGGACAAAACGCGCATCAACCGTGAAAAAGCCTTGAAAAAAGCGCACTAAACGCGGCAGAACGTGACAAATCTTGAAAGGACCGTGCGATGCTGGGAAATGCACATGCTTCCCGTCCCACTACGGACCGCCTCCAAGTTGTGTTACCGCCTATTACGTACTGTCACGTTTTGTCGCGTTCACCCGTTTTACTACGGCCTGCTAGGTTTCTCATCCGCACCGTGACTGCCGTGGCATATTTTTGACAGTTTAAAAATCTGCCCCGGCATCTACGGTAGTCACTGCCTGTCACGTTTGAAAATCCCGTCCCCCGCGTTAATTGTCTTACGTCCATCCCGTTTTGTCCACAATGGCCTGAAACGTGATTACCGTGGCCGCCAGGAACATTATGTAAACCTAGTATTATGCAATTAATCCGTCGTCACATAGCTTTACCTTGTCCTCTGCAGTTTCTATACAACTTCACACGGTATCTATGTCTTTGCGATATGCGTTGTATAGTATAGAATGACAATCTTAAAAGTCCTACTGTAAAAAACGTACATAAGGGGGTCCTTAATTATTTTCGCAGGTGGCCCACATGTTTAATTGGGGAAAATCTCGCGGGCCACACAGCCAGACGCATATCCATGATTTTGCCGTAAGGCCTCATTTTGAAATGGTTAGCGTTCCACCTGAATGTGTGGTGTCTAGGGGTTCATCGAAAGGCCCCGGTTCAGAGCAGCACCGAATTGAATAAAAGAGTGTAGCCCCGGAAGCTCTGAGGGTATTTACAAAATAGTGGACAGAAACCTGAAAAGTTATCTACGCTATCTGTAAATGACATTCAATCGGTGATTAATTGGTGTGATAGAATCTAATTGTACTGGGCTCGCTAGGTGTTGGTTTGGTTGTTTGTAGTAGTTAAGAGTAAAGGGGTTTGGACTTCAGGGAATCTTATGGGGCCTGGGCCCTCCTTTACCCTTTAACCTGTTATGTTATGTTAAGTATCACAATCTGACCATAAGGCCCAATCCAGGCCTAACAGAGCGAATAACGTCGTCTCAGACGAAGTGGCGAAAATCTTTTTAAAAAAGTGTATTGCTGGGAGTAAGGTAGTTTGGCCAGGGAGCTGCCACTCTAACGCAGCTCCCTGGTTTGGCGTAACTTTAACTGAGCGGAGCGTCACTGTATTGACTCTTAAGTAGAAAGGCTCGTATAGCGTAACAAGAATATTTTTGCCAAAAAAGCTTCCTAGATTGCCTTGAGTGGCAAGTTACCAGGCTGCAAAAAGTTGTATCTCGCTACTGTATTTTTTATTCTGAAATATCATAATTTGGAAATGCACAGTTCAAATAAGAAAAGGTAGATACGATGAAGTAAAACAACATTCAGCCTACATAGATTTCTTTCAAGGGCATATGGTCTCCTGAGATTTTCATTTCAACTGGCCTGCCTATCTCCCACCACCACCACTGGATTACATACATCAAACTATATGGCCCGTCGATTTGACTGCAGTGAGCATGTGAATGGGTGGGTGGTGGGATTATTGGATTATGGACGGTTTGAACACAGGGAAGTGGCAGAGGGACTGGTCATAGTATGCAGTAGCTGAAATTCAGTTGGGGTTTCAAGCCAGAGAGTTCCAACTGGCGTAGTCCATACGGGTCAATTTATAGACTTTAATTTAACCAAGATGTAGCCAGACACCTCACTTCTAGCGCACCCCTTTTGCTTCCAAAACTGATGTGTTGTCAAGTTGTCGGCACAATTGTTTTGTTGGCAAACTTGTATCCGAAATGTCCCCTCTTCACAAGCGATCGGTACTATACCCTTAGAAGGGGAAACGGTTGCAGAAATGAGGCACTTTCAAAGGGAAGACGAAGGGAAGACGCTCCCAAAGGGCCCAAAGGTACATCTGCGGGTACAGAGCCCGACATTTACAAAAAAAGCGTCGATATATTCCGACTCAAATTTAATGAGCAGAACAATGAGCGCAAGAAAATTTTGACAGTTTGCAACAACTTTTTTATAGAAAATATTAAAAGATAAATCGTTTAAAATGACAACCACCCTACCTCTAGCCGCAGCTTTCCCGCCAACACCGATTTTCCCAACAGGCCTATTCGTCAAGTCCTGCCTTTCCGCCAGTACGAAGTAAGAAAGGAGAAAAAAGCAGTACCATGTTTGGCATGCATACAGTAACACCAAATGGCCAATAAAAGAAAAACAATCGCACACTGCCATTCGGACACACGGCCTATATCATAACACACAAAAACATTGTTTACAAATCAGTGTAAAAATTGATATTTGTAAATTCCTGTTCTTAGTGTACACTTTTCAATGGGAGGGGGGGGGATCGGACTCGGACTCGGAGCTTGTGACTCGGACTCGGTCTTGTCCTCAGATGTCTGTGGCTCGTTCTCGGACTCGGGAAGTGGGGACTCGACTACAGTACTGCAAAATACATGGAGTGACTTTGATTCACCCTCGCAGTTACAAAGGAGATGTTGATATGGGCGCAAAAATAATTGTCTCAAAAATAGCCCTCTACCCATCTTAGACAATTGTCAACATCTGCAATAAATAGAGTCTACATTGATCCCAAAATAGCTACCACAATTTCCCAAACATTTGAAAAGAGTCTTTTGGTTAAAATAAGATAAAAGAAAACTGTTTTCCCTGGTGGGAATGACTTTAGAGTACTGGACTCCTATCTGATGAGCAGCTTCCTTTTGCTCTCCTTCAAGTGACCATTTTCAAGGTAAATGGGCATGATAACCGGCTCGCTTACTTCGCAAATGCAGAGTGGTCATCTGAATCAGCATAATAATACCATAGTAATGCTTCTTACTGTACTTTTTTGATTCCTAAATTTCCGGAAATCACATCTAATAAGTTAACTTTCATTGTTCTTGAAAAAGGTACTCTAGAGGGACAGGCAGATCTCCCGTCTTGGCTATTTCCAACAATGTACTTAATCATTGTCTATTGCAAAGCGGTCACATAATGATATAAGAATTCATGAAATATTATGGTTCCTTGTGTTGTTATCTTAAATTTCTGATGCCAAAACTTTACATCAAACAGTGATTAATTACCCAGTAACCTCAAACTGTCATGGCGGCCTCACTCTCGTCATCGCCGATTTACATTCCATTTGTTATAATTCTATCACTGGCCGTCGCGGTACGTGTAAATACATTCTTCTTCGTAACCGTGCAGTTTACCCTTTACCATAACACACGCCTGACGTTACGGCGATAACAAGGTTGATTATCTGGTCGGCTGCTTTACTCAGTAGGCTAGTAGTTGTTACGGGCGGCTGATTTACTACTCCGTTCGAAGAGATCCTATACTCACTGAGGAGGCTATTTGAATCTGCTACACCGGCCGTCTAAAAGCCGGGCATATACGGTACGATTTTGCCTACGGTTTCTTCAGATAAGACACGATATGCTAAGATACAATTGTTCGCCACACCGTGTGTATGCCTTTACGACACGATTCGCTGCGATTTTGTCTCAGAGCAGAACTATAATGATAACGATAACGATAATGACAATGGCGGCGGCGACGACCACTCACCTGCTCACAGAAATATATACCTAGAATTGGCTTCGTACGCAGCCCCTGTAGTAAATTTTGTAGTGAATTAAATATACTTGAACAAGTTCAGTATCTACCCAAAACAAACATTCCCAGATTTGATTTCAACGTAATACCAACGTGAAATCGACGAAGTCTGCTATAAGCATCAAAATTTGCTTAAATTTCTCAACAATGAATTAGTTTTTATTTCAAATTCTGCCAAATTTCTGTGGAAATTAAAATTTCCTGTGCATTCAGTGGCTGATGAAATCCTCAGACAAAGGACAAATTGAAGAATAGGCTATACGGTCGGCGAAAATTGGCTGTACTGATTACTGTAAACTTACATTGAGGCGACACTTCGGAGTACTAACCTTACTAAACGGCACTGTGCATTCACCCTAGTCCTTGATATACTCAAGGTCTTGCGATGGTAAGCCTACTTTACTTTCTAAGATGACATTTCATTGTAATTTATTGCATTTTGGAGTGAGGCATAGAGAACACAAACAGTTCATGTAGACACCATGCACTTGAAATGGTGAGCTATTTTAGACATGAAATCATACATGGAGTGATAAGCTGTGATATTCTGTAACTTTCCCAAATTCTCGTTGTTCACCAAGTAAAACTTTTGAAGATGAAACTGTGTGTTATTGTTTTTGCTATAAATAACTGAAAAATTACAAATAATCTACTATACAGTAGACTAGAATACTGCAAATTGAATGTACCTTACTGTAGGATTGTGACAATAAAAGCTAGCTAGATTTGCCTGACTATGAAGCAAAGGCTGTATTACATAAATACTTCATGTGCTGGTAATTTGAAATTAAAGTAACAAGGTAGCATAGAAACATGACTACAGCATTTTTCATTACATGTAGCATAAGTGCAAGCAAACCTTAACAAATCTTGTTGCTACCAGCAACTTTTACACTGCAAACTGTTGAAATGTATCTATGTACTGTACTGCAGCCCTGGAAATTCTGGCATGAACGAAATTGTAGGCATTAAAATGATGCATATTAGCTTCAACTTCAAATGACACAAGTTGAGCAACTAACATACCACAAAAGTCACAATTTGACTTTTAGCAGTTACAGTGTTACTCCGTATGACTAACAGACTGTCGACCGGGATCGATAATGCAGAGGGCTTGAGGAAGGAGGATTATTTTGAGTGTCTCCCGGGTCTTTGGAACAATAATTTTAAGAACAGTATTCAGAGTGGGTGGGCGCGAAGCGCTGTAAAAATAGCATTTTTTCAAACTTTTTAGAGATATGACTTACAGAAAAGTTAAGAAAAGTATCCTCAAGGAAAGGGCTCTTGTCCCCACCCTTTCGCTAAGCGCCTGTCCCTTATTAAGGTACCGGAAATGGAACTTTCCGTGCCTTGCAACTTGCATCTAAACAATCTTTAAAGAGTCGGTAAATTTAAACAGATCAATTGTGATAAAAAAAATTCTTTGAAAGTTTCCGGGAGGGGGAACTTCCCCTCCGCTGGGTGTGGCCATGGGGGCATTGGTGGTTTTAATGATAATAAAAGAGTTTGTACGAAGCTATGACAAACAAGATGTTCTACGGGAAGTAACCCGAATCCTGGAACAATATTTAAAACGGGTGCGCGGAAAGCGCGCCGAAGAACACAACGTTGACACAGCGTTTGTGACATTTAATTATATCCTTTAGTTTTTCTTTGGTTTTAAATGCAGTATTTTTCATTGCATAAAAATTTTCTTACTTTCCCCAGGTGTCTGTTCTTTCCATAGAGCAAGAACCTATATCCTGTTCTATGGTTCTTTCTTTCATGTTTAATGTTTGTCGATAGTCTTTGACAAGTCACCCTCAACTTTTTTATTAGTGTAAAAAATAATGTAGTGTCGATTTTAAAGGTCATAGAATATGTGATATTTTAAAAAGTTAATGACATGTTTCATGAGTAGTTTTCACATGGAAATGGCCAAGGGCATCGGCAGTTCGAGCGCCGAAAGCGAAAAGCCTGAGGCTGGGGACGGAGAGTCCTCCCTAAGAAGTATTTCTTTAATTTGACGGTTTATGTCCATTCTGGTCCATTTCTCGAGAAAATCCTGCTTCCCACAGGTGTAATTTGAAACGCTAATGAAATAGTTTTTTATGATGATCGCAATTTTGAGATAGTAACCGTCAGTCAATTTGCTGAGGACGGTGGTAGTTGATAAGGAAAGTGAACAGCGAGAGGTGTAGCGAGTGTTTTAGAAATAGTAATTTACTCAAGCTGTCTTACAGGAAGTAATAACTAGGCAATTCCACGAAAGTTTTTCTAACCACAGCAGTACAGCAGTACTAATGAGACATTGATTTATGTATATAAGGCTCATGCGAAGCACGCCGAAAGTTTTTCGATAATTGCGACTCCCTATACAAGGGTAGGGTTTGGGACTTTGTTTGCAAGGACTATGGTGCATTTTATGACGTGCATGCATTAGTACTTTCAGCGACCCTTATTTCAGAGCTTCAAGTCACCTTCCTTTCCCTCATTTTTTATCATTTTTATTTGAATCTCTGAAAAAAAGTGGGGGGGAAAGTGCCCCGTCCCCCATGGCACCGCCTTTGACAGGGAGTTAAGTCATTAGGTGAGTTGTACGTAATGAACAAGATCTTGTAAATAATCCGGTAAGCGATTAGAAACCAGTGAAGTTCTTCAAGAACAGGTATGGTGTGGCAAGACTGTTTGCATAAAGTAACTGCTCCTACTGCAGTATTTTGATCTCGTTGAAGTCGAAGGAGTTTAATTAATTTGTGGTAGACCATAGACAAATAGAGGAGAGCATTTCTATTATCGATACGCAAAGAGATAAATGCGTGGCTGATGTGCTCAGTAGCCTCACGATTCACAAACTTGCGATTATTTCCGATATTCCGAATATGTAAAATAGATGGCCTCACAACATTTGATTTGTGTGGCTTCATTGCCATAGAAGGATCAAACAATGTCCAAGTTCTTAATGTGCTTGGCAGGAGAAATCTGAGAATCACCGATCTTAATAAACTGAGAGCAGATGTTTGAGAGTTTTGGTGAAGATCCAAAAGAGTATAAATTCTGTTTTGTCGTCATTTAACTTGAGGAAATTCCTTTGCATCCACATGCGAATATCTTTCAAACACAACACGTGAGTTATGGGTGCCTGTCATTAAAGTTTTGAATACTGTGATATGAAAAAGTTTTTCCATTGCATGATAATGCACCACAGACAAATAACGATTATGGATTTTTCTTACGATTGATATTGCGACACCGTAGCCTGCAGTATCGCACGAAATCGTGTCGTTTTTTTAATTTTTTAGGAGGGGAAATTTTTCTAGCGGAATACGCCACGTGGCCCCTTTGGCCACGGGTCTGACTACCAGCAGGCTTATTTTTGAGTTTATGTTAAATATCAACCCCCCCCCCAATTAATTTTTTGAAAGCAGTTAACTTTATAGTTCTTGTTAGATACAAGCCAGTAGCCAAGTGAGGGGAATGGTGAGGGACCACCTCTTTGGATTAATTTTTGCCCCCTAGAAAATGAAAAATTACCATTGCGTTAACGCATTTTACTGTATCTCACCCCTAAACAGTATTCCCCCTTAGAAGCTATCTCCCCATATCAGTAATTGTTCTGGCTAAGGCATGGCTAGAGAGTAAGTGTGACATTAGGGAGGTGTATTTTTTATAGTGAAATAAAACATGCAAGCTCCTCGAAGTATTATAAAGGGTACTAGACTAAAATTGACTCACGTTCCTGGCTAATGATACATATGCTAATGCCCTAACGATTTGTAAAAGGGGTGATATTTGTTGAAAACTTTGCAGTAAATCTGGTATGGTAAAATTTAGCACACAGGAGAATCTTTTCCGTAAATTCTGTCCTACCTCAGTCATTTCACAGGCATTCATTGTATTCCATATTCATTTCACAGGACTTCTCTTGGCCAGTAATTCACAACTGGGATTATTTGGTATGGTATATCACGAAAGTCTTCCTCACATTGATATGTGCAATAAACTTAACAGATTCTGTTCCAACTGGCCACAATGTAAGCCCAAAGGCAGGTAGTCCAGAGCAGACTTGTGGCAACGTTTGCCGATATGATGAATATTTTCGCAGGGCACAATGCAATGAGAGAGGACTGACCTACATCCCCAGTTCTACAGGATGTGAAATGACCACTATTCTGGAACTTCAAAATAACAACATACAAAACATACCACCAGAGCGGATTGAAGAATACTATCATGTAAAAACTATGGGCTTATCATGGAACCAAATCTCTGTTCTTTACCCTGGAACATTTTCCCGCCTCAGTCGTCTTCGAAATATGATATGCTCCCATAACAATTTAGAAATTGTTCCAAATGGAGTATTTAATGGAACAGAAGAAAGTCTTTCACGAATCTACTTGAATAATAATAGCATAATCATAATTGGGAACAGAGCTTTCCAAGGCCTCGCTCAAGTAACTTTCATTAATCTGAACGATAACCTGATAAAAGCCCTACCTGTAAGAGTTTTTAGAGATGTAATAAATATCAAAGACCTTTTCCTTGATAACAATGAACTGAAATATTTAAATAAAGATCAATTTAAGGGGCTGAAAGAGATGTCCACGTTGTCTTTGCAAGGTAACCAAATAAAAACCTTACCATCAGGACTGTTTTCCGGTCTAGAATCCCTAAATGAAGTTTCGATCTCTAACAATCAATTAATAACTATTCTTGCCCCACAAATTCTTGGTCTTCGCCTTGGTGTTAACGTCTTAAACTTAACAAATAACCATATGAGTCATACTGCTGTTATTTTTCCTTTCCTAATTAATGCAACCTGGACGTTATATTTAGGTGGCAATCCCTTTCTTTGTGATTGCGATTTTCAAATGCTTCAGGAAAGGTTAAATACAACATCTACACAGCAAACAATTGACACTTCTTCTGAAAATCCATTATCATGTGAATTTCAAGACGGTACCAAACAAAACATTACTGACAGTTTGTCAAACCTTTGCCATGATACCACTACCAAAGAGAGAGAAATCGACAATTGGTTTAACAGATCGGGGTCTACAAATCAGCACGGGCAATTGACATCAAGCGAAACAAACCCTGGGTGGCTACCCATCTTCATTTTTACTGAGCTTACCTTGTTCTTCATTCTGTGGTTAGGAAATACATTCTACAAACCTTGCAAGAAGGCAGGAAATGTTATAAAAGCTAAGATTGCTAAGGTACAACCATAGTGAAACAAAATGTCAGATTGAAAATCATATCGACAATATTCAAAATCAGATAGACGAAGCTATTCACATAGGTGACATAGAAGTCTTTTTAGAGCCGTTAGCCTTTTTATTCTACATTTAGTCGTTGATTGTTTTGTTTTTCTTTAATATACTAACTTTTTAGAATTTTACCCACTGTGTTTTTTTCAATTATGTAAATTATTTTATCACCTGTTGTATTTTTTTTTTTCTTGATGGATTTTGTACTCCTTTATACAAATACTTGCTATTTATACTGGTTTTATAAACGAAAACGAAAATGAAATGAAAATTAAATTTTTCAAACTGTTTCACATTTATTTTAAGACAAGTTTACTGCGCACTTCCATTTTTCTTAGATTCCATCTATAGGTTGGAATAGAGTGACACGAGGTACAAGTTTACATTGATTTTCCTTTCCAATATGTTACAACATGATGCACCTATACACATCATCATATTCTAAGTCCTACCAATTCCATTCTTTACTTACTGCTTACGCGAAACTTAAAGCGTGGTTGTCTATGTTACCTACCCACAGATAGGTCTATAACGTCACACTTATATGAAGATCACAATCAAATACAACGTATAAGGTACGTGCCAGGTTTTCTCTTGTTATTAAAAGGACAGATCAGGGATACGGTCCTGCAATTTGCATCTCATTTACATACATATTACAATGTTGCACTAAATGTATACGTCACAGCAAGCTTCTGTGTGATAAGGCTTGGGTGAGGTCGGGACAATCGATAAACAAGTGTAGTGGGAAAAGTGGCTCAGGAACTGAAAAATCTGGCTGGTAATTCGTAGAAGTATAATAGCATTCTAAACGTAACGTACCAGTGACTATGATGACCCTTTAGCAGACCTCTGTGATATTGTAAAGTGACGAAAAAAGAAATACCATTAGGTTTTACGTAGTGAGTTATGGTGCTGGAAAGTACGAAAATGGCGAATGAACGAATCATCTTCGCTTTGTGCATTCATTACAACTGAACAGTATTGTTTTAAGGAATTGGTTTTAAGTCACCAGTACTTCATGTTCAAATTTACGTTCTGACGCCACCCCTGTTGTATATATTGGGTAACAGTGAAAGCTTTACCTCATGTTGTGGAATCACTGGCAAGTATGAGGAGAGGAACACTGAACGAAAGTCATGATTGAATGGTGTCGTGGGTTTAATGTCACTCAACTACACCATTTTATTTCCAATCTTCTATTGTCAATTATTCATAAACTGTAAAATAGTTTGTAAATAACTTTGCCCCAGTTTTTTTTTACGTTGGTGCAAAGAAATTAAAAGGCAATAGATAATATATAACAAACGATGCAATTTAATTTTTTTCAATGAGAAACGGAAACGTTCGCACCCCTAACCCCTCCCTCTCCTTTGATGATTCCCACCGTTTTTCGTGACCAGTTCATCTGGCCAATAGCTCAGATTACAACTGTGGCAATTACGCAATAACATGTGTTTGCTATAATTGTTTTTCACCGGTAAATCCAATTTGCGCTAAAGGAATTTAGAAGAAAAAAATATAATAGACTTAGTATTATAGTACTTATTACTGTTACGTTCAGTTCAGCTTATATCCTTCCTTCTCATTGCAACGTAGGCTATAAACAGTAATATTAATACAATAGAGCAAAGCAATGAGAGAAGCTGTACAATGAAAGTGATAATAAAATGAAATATAGCAAAATTAATTCAATTAGTAAGTTGATGGATGTAAGTAATGACAGTACTGTGGCGGTGAGAAAGGAGAGGGACCAGAAGGACGACTTTTCTAGTCTGGTCCCTACAAGTACGTAAGTATGGAATGCCTATTTGACAAGACTTGGATTTAGGCTTAGGAAAGGGAACAAAAGGGGAGGAACAGAGCCTCAACAGATATTGTAAATATAGTTTAAAATAGCTGATATAGTCGATGTCAGATAATGTCGATGTTTAATTAAATGTTATACCACAGAGTGAGAAAAGGCAAATCTCACACTGTTTATAAAGGTGTTGGGCATTTCAGACAGTCAATTTAAAACAAGGAAACGCTATTGTAGTATACAAAGCGCGGTATAGATCATTAGGTAATTTAGACGAGGTGCGATGGATACAGTAATATACATGTATATATTCAAGGAAAATTGTGGTCAAAAATTATATAATAATCTAGTAAAGTTTGTGGTGAAGTTGTGAACTCTTCTTCAAACTTATTAGTATTAATTTCATATACTTCCTCCAATAATTTCAAACTTTTCTTAGGCTACTCTCTATACAATTGCTGCTTTTGAAGAGTTAACATTTCCTTTTGTCGTACCATATTTCGTCGTGCAATATTTCCTCAGGCAATATTTCGTGGGGCAATAGCCGCAATACTTCCTTTTTATTCAAACGGCGGTATTTATGTTTTCTGATTTATAATTAAGTACTCTAAAAGTACTCTTACATGTATGTAATTATCATCTAGTTGTGGAGGAATAAAATAAATAAGATGAAATACCATGTAAAAATATTCTTCTCTTCCCGAGAAAGTATAAGCTAATGTGTCTCACGACTTGGGGGCACAGAGGGGGACGGGAGGGCTGGTTTGAAAAATGATACTGACTCTGCTCAGAGGTCCCTTTAAAGAAGTTCCCATGCGGTGTAGGGTCTCCGATGCACATTTGCAGGGCTATTAGAAGGGCTAATAAAATTTATGAGGGTTGTGATAGGGGAATTCTTACGACCACCAATTCCTGCCGCCCCTGGGTACACCCATGCATCCATCTTCACTTATGAAAGTAGCATTTGACAGTGTACGAAGGATTAACTTGGGGCAGGGTGAGTTGACGAGGGACAATGATTCTGCCAAGGGGGACATTAGGGCATTTTTCCCTGGCTGAGGCCTTTGCCCTCACTTGTCCCCAGTCCTCTCCTCTACAAAGGTATACAGTTTACAGGAGCAATGTGCACACACAACATTTGCCTCCAGATTCATCTTGCCCCCCTCCACTTGCTCCTCCACTCTTGAAATCCTGGGTGGCGACGCTGGCAGGGGAATAAGAATATACAAAAAAATTAAATCAAAGTCGTGCTTCATGTACATCTGGGGGGAGTACTTGGTGCTCAGCGACCCCTTGGATTTCCAGTATTGCTCCCTAACCTAAACTATATCTCAATAATTGAAACCATACCTTACATGCCTAGAAAAAAAAACCCATTCCTTCCTACGATATTCCCTGTTAAGCGAATTTCGTGAATCTCTTACGAAAATTCTCATGACTCATCAACTACACTCTGAAAATAAAGTAAGAATTAATTCAAGTTTTATCTTAAATTGAGGTGTAATTGAAAAGTGACTTCTTATGACATTATAAGATGTTCTGATTACTTTGCGTATTTTGAACGGCATTCAAGCATCCAGAAATATACAGACTAGACAAGAAAAAATGTTTTATGTATCATTTTAATTTACTCTTATCTGTATTACTGCTCTCTCTCTCTCTCTCTCTCTCTCTCTCTCTCTCTCTCTCTCTCTCTCTCTCTCTCTCTCTCTCTCTCTCTCTATATATATATATATATATATATATATATATATATATATATATATATATATATATATATATATATATATTGTTATGCTTATATACTGGGTTGAATAAATTTTAATTAGAAGTACAATTTGTTTGTCTTCAATTTCTATTTTGATTACTAAATACAATTTTTCATTCTTTTGTGTATTTATTTTTTGTGAAAGTGGCCGGAAAATTAAAAAAGGACAAGTCTTTACTCGTGTCATAATGGTTTAATATAGTTTATCTCATTCGACGCTGGTGGAATTTCACTTCAGTATTATTGGTCGCAAAGTGTTGAACTTGCCTCGTATGGCTAAGTTATACATATAAGTGGCCGGCATCTTTTTATTCATTTTTCAGTTTTTAGTGGAAGGTGGTCTTTGGGTAATTGGAGCCTCGAGTGACGAAAAGTTGAGAAACACTGCTTGAGATTTTTCAGACAGTTCATCATATTGATACTACGTTTTCACAAACTAATATTAAACTTAAAGTATAAGTTTCGGCCACCAGAATGAGACAAAATATTTACTGTAGTAAAGAAAGCAATCGGACTGTGGCTCACCGAGGAACAAGAATTTTATACGACGGGGGAGGAGGGGGGATCAAGGATTTCTTGAAAGTGGTGAAAAAGGGTAAAGCAAATACTATATACATGCCAAACTATAGCAAATCAAAAACGTATTGTGAAAAGTAGTCTGTGTCTTCCAGTCTGGACAGGAGTAAGAATTACTGCTTCTATTTTGTCTGGATCATACAATTCTGACCACTTTCTGCTATTCATTTGGAGAGTCTGGGACAGCAGCCATCTTCTCCAGAGATCTCATGTCATTTCCTTTATTTTATCACAACGACAAATACAGCATGAAATAAATTGAACTCATTTAAAATACAGGTTTTAGAGAAGCTTTTCAAACAAGACATGACTGTCTAATTAGATTCCCTTCTTTGAACAGTGAGACTTAAACAAGGTAATAACACTCACAAAACGTGTGGAGGTTCAATTCCCATAGCAACAAGACATAACCTGCTGTGAGCAGGACCGTAGCTAGGGTTATATGTTTGAGGGGTGTAAAGGTCCAAAATTCCGACTGAATGAATTTTTTTGAACTAAATGGCCAAGCGTAAATTGCACCATTTTTATGAACAGCAGTGGGATCCTTACTTTGTCTCTACATAAAGGTGCCGTCCTGGGGGAGGGGTCTAAGGGGAGGGGTGTTAATTTAAGATTTATTAGATGAAAAATGGTGCTATCTTTGGGATATTTTTGGAGCTGATCATATATGGCTGGAAAATGTCCATTGATTTTGTGAATTCTAATTTTTTGTTAAAGCAGAGAGTATGTTGTCTAAGAGAAGAATACGTTGTCAACAAACCTCCTGAAGCCCCCCCCCCCCCTTTTTGACTACTTTACTGCCTTCTATTTGGGCAAAGTTTTTATGCAAAAAATACCAGTCAACAGAAACTTTCTTGGACAATTACGAGAATTTTCTGGGCATCTAAGGCTGGCCGATACCTCCATAGGGCCTCCTGGAAGCTGTTGATCAATTACATGTAACGGGACAATGACATAATGCTTGTTACTTGACATCCAAATGATAATATAGGGTATGACGTCAAGCACTTTATATCTACCGTACTTTTTCTGATTTTGAACGAAAATCCAGACGAACAGCTTCCAGCAATGGGGAATGGACGGAAGGGAGAGTATAGGTGCAGGAAGGTGACATTAGACCTCCGTGGTAGGTATAGCAAAGGAGTGAAGGACTAATAAGCCGCTTTTCGTCGTGTGTTAACAATCACCATCTATACCGATAATGGCTGCCCGCGAAAAAGTCCTTGAAAATTTTGAAGAAATGTATAACGGCAACAACGTACTTTTAACCTTCCACATCATGCTACAAATTAGATTGAAAGATCCCTTGTTGATGGGAGGCCCTTACAGATGTTTGGAAATGTATCTCTGTTTTGTGATCAGGAAAGGAAAGTTTTGTGATCAGAATAGTTCCATGTATAATTTAGGCGCGGTTGTAGGGACATAATGGGGGGGGGGGGGGCATGTTACCATTGACCCTGGTGAAACCGGATAAAAAGAAGGCCCTTGGCCAGGAATTCTGACGTAGGGGCCCCGGTACCGCAAAGCTGGGCACCGAAGAAGACTATGTTTGTAGCTAGTGGTGCCAACAGATGAGGGCAGTTTGCGGGAACCACGGGTGATATTTTAAGGCCTATACCGATCATAGATTAAAGAAATGGGGCCTACTTATGAACATGTGAGCTAAGAGCGCGAAAAGTTCCCTTTCCCTGGCGGCAATTTGTGTAAAGTCTCACAAGTGAACGGAACAAGCCATGATCATATGGTGTCTCTTTAACCAAGCGCTGACTGGGGGCCAGCTACTCTAAACCCCGACAGATGCAATGGGTTATCAAACTCGAAATATAAGGCGCGCGAAACCCGCCGACAAAAATGAGGTTATATTGAAAAAGATTTCACATTTTTGTTTTTACTAAGGAAAGTTGAAAAACTGGGTTTTTATTGAAGAATCTGCCCTACTTAAAAGCAAAACCAAGAAATTTCAATGGTTGACTGCATGGTCGTCGTCGGGGATTACATTCTTTATCTTACCCAATAAGGCTCTCCTACGAAACTGAAAAATCTATTTTCTCACAAATCATGTTTGCTACGATGGCGAGGCTGAAGAAAGTATCTTCCAAAGGTTGGGGAAAAAGGATAGACATTCGCAACGATGCATTTTCTTGTTTCTCTAGAACCACGCCTACACGGAAGAACGATATTTGTGGAAACGTTGACTAAGTCCAATATGTTTGAAAATGCGGCCGTTACCACTAGATAGAACTGAAGATGAAAGCGCGCGTAGCGCATGAAATTTTATGAAGTTATAGAACAAAGCGTTACAGAACATATCTATGTCTTCCCCACTAATAGTCTATATAAATTTTGCGCAATTTTGGGGAGCTAGGAAAAATTTGGGGGCTAAAGCCCCCTGGCCCCCCGTAGAACCTCGCCTGGTAAAATTGCCTTAATAATGTTCATGGGATGGAGCGAAGCGCGCCGAAATTTTTATTGAACAAGATTTCTATGACAAAATCTGCATTGAGACACTTTCGATTGCCCAACAAACCTACATGCCACTCAAAAAGCCAGTCGTTTACCTGGTAATTCGTAAACAGCTTTCAACTTCTGCTATGCTCCTCCAAAAGTCGCTATCGAAAGATATTGATAATGTGATAAGAACAACACTACGATAAGGTTTGAAGAGCGCGGACCGTGCGAAAATTTGATAGTTTGCCAAGAATTTGCGAAAATTTTGATAGTTTGAGAAACATTTGGTGATATAAAATGCTTACAATAGATCCATGACATACATACATACACTCAAACATACATACACACATACATACATACATACATACACGCATACACACATACATACATACATACATACATACATACATACACACACACACACACATACATACATACATACATACATACATACATACATACATACATACATACATACATACATACATACATACATACATACATACATACATACATACATACATACATACATACATACATACATACATACATACATACATACATATACACACGACATCACCATCACATAGATTCAAAAAGAGAAAAATGAGGATGCTACAAGACAGAACAAAACACAGCAGAGATATTACTTGGGTTAATGATAAACCAACTTACTCTACTTCATAAATTGAGTGTTTTGGTGAAAAAAAAACGACCTTTGGAACTTGAAATGCATTACTCGGAGTGCTGTTGTGATTTGGGCGTAGTCTGTCTTCATCTCATCTTATGTGAATGTCTTATGAAGATCTGTGCGTCGTCAAGCAACACTTGTCTACTCTTGGGAACGAATTAAGCAGTGTGGAAGCTATTCCCTAAAATGTTCGGTAGGTTTATGCTTTGTATTTCTACATTCATCTTCAACACAGTGGTAGGGACTGTTAGTAACGCGTATGTTAGTAAGAAAATAGCACATTGGAAAAATCATATACACTCATGCATAAACAACTTTACGACAATTAGTTTGAACACTGTTACAATTGTTTACCCACAACCATAGATTTCCTAGTTCAACTCTCGAATGATTTTTCACTCCAGAATTTTGTGAAAGACAAAAAACATTGTTTAGCGGACCTTTTAAAGATAGTATTTACTATGTATGTATGTATGTATGTATGTATGTATGTATGTATGTATGTATGTATGTATGTATGTATGTATGTATGTATGTATGTATGTATGTATTTACAATGGTAGCAGTTATACGAATGCGTTAAGGTTTTTGTTAAGCTAGTCGTTCTTCTAACAGGGGCATAGAACAAATTGAGAGGACATTATTTCAATGACTGCTGATCAAATTGATGAAAATAAAATAATGCCAAACATGACAATACTGAGGCAATTAAATGACAAAATGCATTTATGTTAAGTAGAATTAATGCCACCTGTTTTACTGTTGTCCTGAGAAATATTTCTCTCCCAGACTACCAACCATAACTCTGAAAATTGGACAACTCCAACTTACAAAAAAATTAAAGATTTATAGACAAAATCCATAGAATTTCTTTAGAAATGTGTAGACTGTGTCAAGAAATACCATAGAAATTTGAAAAGAATTTCTATAAACTTGACCTGTCATGCCTGCATAATCTGTAAAGAATCTTTACAATATCCTTGCAACCTCTGCAGAACTTCATTTGCTTTACAGATTTTATGTAGCTTTTGAGAGAATATCACAGAAATGTTCTTTTTAAAACCTATAAAAAATTGTAACATTCTTCAGAAATTTTAAAGAGATTTCGCAGTAGAAGTTATAGAAATTGGTTAGAAACTGTGCGCATTTTTTTTTTATAATTTTATAGACCTTTATGTTCGTCATAATTACACATACTATTAATGTGAACCATTAGGGCGTCAAAACAAACTCTTGCTACGAAAGCAGACTAATTCTAAAAGGCAATACGATGTAGTGCGAAAAATGTGCACTTCCACTCCGTTAACACCGTACATACGTCAGAGTCTGAATTAATGAACGTTTGTTTGCGTGTTCATTATTGAGGTAAACGCCTACGTTCTGCAATGTTTGGTTGTAATATTGTATTCGTCATTTTACATGCAGGTTAGTTGAGAACATACTGACTTTCATCGTATCAAATCAATAATGACAAATAAAAAATGATAAAAAGTAAACAATAATTTATGATCTGGACAAACCGTTTAATATGAAATTTAAGTAGAAACATTATATCTTTCAGTCAAAGTAAATTCCAAGTTACTCCAGCTGCGCTAGACTAAGTGCTTCTAATTCTATTGGTGATAATTTACTCGAGATTTTTGGAATAGTCTTTTGTCTTGTTCTTCACATTTCTATGGGATTTGAAACGGAATATTTTCAAAGACCTCGCTTCGTGTAAAGAACGCCGTTCTACATTAAATAACATTTTCAGGTTATCAGTTTACTAATAATCGCTTCAAATTTTTCACACTTGGTCACCCTCTACTGAACCCTTTGACATTCTCTCTGCTCAAGGGAGTTAAATCGTGTCAGATATTGAACTAACAATCTGTAGTTTAACTCTTTTGTCATAGGACATATAGATCCTGAAGCATTCTATGGGCTAAAAAATCTGAAAAATATAACATGTCCTCACAACAGACTAGAAATTATCCCAAATGGACTACCCAGTAACATGGAAGAAAGTATCCCACGGATCTACCGGAATGATGACAACATACATGCGGACATTCTTTGTGATAGAGCTTTAAAGCTATGCGACTGAAGTCTATCTAAAAAAAAATAGCATAGTCATGTATTCAAAATTTTTAATGATGTTACAAATGTTAAGAATTATTACATTGTTAACAATGGAATGTACATGAAACTGACCTTATCTAAAAGATAACAAGCAACTGCAAGTCACATTGGATACGCGGTACGCCTTAACACATCACAAAAATCACAATTTGATCGTTCACAGCTCAACTTCTTAGCTGAGCTATTGCTATTGTGTAAGGCTGCAAAATGCTTTTACTTTTTGAAACTGGCATCGGATTTATGAACATTAGCATTTCGCCAATGCTGCACCGATCTGGCCAGGCTTGTAGACCCATGAGGATGTATGGGTTGTGCTCCCTCCACAAACTACTGTGTCCCATTTGAAAAATCAACGAAATAAAATTTTACCACCTACGCGCAGGCACAGGGTATGGGAAGCGTGCCCCAAACTATTATCGACCTGAATTTGAAAGGATCCTATAGGACGTTATACAAAGGTATACAAGTTCCAAAGGGAGTTGGGTGAAGTGACTTCACGAATGAAGATGGACGTATTTTAATTGTTTTCTGTCACAGCTCCTTCTTTAATTACCAAACTTTTCGTGCGCCGAGCGATATTTCTCCCTCAATTCTATTTACTTTAAAGAGGGATTTGCATCACCCTAAGTATGACTTTTACTTGTTGGTAAGCTCCGCCCATAATTTTCTTTTCTGCTTCTCCTTGTGCAGACACAAACATAGTTCACTGCTCAAGGCCACATCCTGGTGAGCATGAAAGACCCCATGTGTAATCAAAACATTCTCTGTGCGTGCTGTGTAATGTAAGCTGCTCTGCATCTTTTGAATTTTGTAAGTCTGATGTCATTCAAAGAGTAGTCACCAACTGAGACTTTTGCTTACCCCCAACTAAAAGTCATACTTGGGATGATGCAAATCTGTCTTTAAAGACTCTCCAAACGTATTCGCTTTATTCAACAGTACATGCAGTACAGATATTGTTAGGTGCAGAATTGCAAAGACGTGAAGGAGACTTCTTTCCGCTTCTATATCTTTGGACAGGGGCGTCGTCCAAAATATTTCTTTGGGGGCGTGAGAAGTGGTGACTGGGTGGATGTAAAAGAGGCGTCGTGAGAAAAAATACTGTCGGGAGGAGAAAGGTGAAAAGTAGCTTAACCTAAGGCAAAGTGTTATATTTTTCGAAAACAGTTAACTTCTCATATTAACTTGGCATGTGAAGAATTTTTAAACGCATTTTCAGACAAAATCATGTGACACCCTTAACAAAATTTGGGATGGGGACCTGGGTGGGCCGAGCCAAGTGGGCACGACGCCTCTGCCTTCGGGAAGATCCTTAAATCCCACCATCATGGCATGATATATTTTGCTAGACAATTGAAAGTTTAGAGCTGAACCGGGATATAATTTCTACAATGGTCAATGATTTCTAATGCAAAATTTCAGCGCGCTTCGGACGCAATCATCGCAGTTCGCGCTCAGTGCTTAATGAACATCATTAGCACAATAATATATCGGTGACCTATCCTAGACAAGACTAGACCTACACTTGCAACCAAGTTAGAGGCCGAACATCATGACTGGAGGTTTTCATGAAGCAACCTTATATATACCTTAAGCAACATCCGTAGCTAGATGACTGCATGATTCAAAGTGTTACTATTTAAACGAACTTATTCAAAACATGTTTTCGGTCCATGGTGACTATACATTTATTAAACATACTTAAAAACAATGAACATTTAAATGATACTCATAAGCCCTCTTTCCATTTTGTGCACTCTAAAACCAGTTGAGTAAAATTTTACCCAAGGTTGGGTCCGTATGCCACCTCCTAAAAACTTGGGTAAAAAACTGCCCAGAGTTGGTCAAAAGGACTCCCATGGTGGGTAAATTTTCCCCCAAGTAAAGGGTAATTTTTGACCAACTTGGGTAGTTTCTTACCCAACAGTTTAGGAGGTGGCATACGGACCCAACGTTGGGTAAAAGTTTACCCAACTGTTTTTAGAGTGTGATGTTTACTCCCTTTTCGCTCATTCTTTTGCAAGCTGTTAGTGCAAATTCTTCTTCAAGGTAAGTAAAAACACGGTAACTGTGAAAATGGTAGTGTGCTTCGGTGTCGTTTGGATGTTAGCTGAAAGTTTCATGCTGTTACCTCACTTAGGAATACCCAAGCGCTCCTGCTGCATTTGCCTACTGGATCCCGCCAAGAGAACTTATTACTCCAGGATCGCACCAGCCCACACAGCGCTCTCTGTTCGGAAAACACTGCCAACTCCATTGTACTCGTAAAGCTGAAGAACTTAACATCACTATAGTCAGATAGTTTTCACTTGTGCAGACTTTCTACACATCTGTATAACAAGAGTTTTGATGGATTCATGACCATTTCCAACGCTAAAGAGGACTTACTTGGGGGAAAGAAAGCTTTTCAAATCCAGACCGGATTCCTCATCAGCTGTAAGGCTCCCCTTCTGTCTCCTCTGGAAACACTGACAACAGTAGTGCTGTGCTATTCAGAGCACACACACACACATACAGATACACATGGAGAAGGTTTTAAGTCATGCTTGGTTGAACTTCCATTCAGCAGAGATTGGCATTGGTAGTGAAGGAAGTTCAATGCCAAAGCAATCAATTTAAAAGATAAAACAGTTAAAAAAGGTCAGCTGTACAGGTGCAAGGGTCACTGTATACTGATGTTTCTAGGTCTTGGGGTATTTGCTCTGTATTCCTCTTTGATGTTTAAGTCAGGGATGGTTTCTCTTATATACCCCGCTTCACTAACTTGACGTAAGGTTGCATCAAATGGGTAGCTCCCTATTATTTTTACCTCTAAATTGGTCAATTTACCACCGTGGTGCTCTTTCATGTGTTTCCAAAATACAGTCTTTACTCCTTGTTTTTAGCTTTTCTTTGTGTTGCTTATATCTTTCTTGAAGACTATTGGCAGATTCACCAATATACCTTCCCCTTGCTCCATCACAGTCTCTACATTTTATTTCGTACACTACTTCTCTCTTCTTACAGTCCACCTCTCCTTCTGTATCATCACATACCTCACATTCTTCACCCATACCACATTTTCATAGTCTCTTGAAGGGATTTGATTTTACCAACATACTCTTCACAGATGTTCCAGTTTTCTCCACCACTTTTACTTTTAGACCACACTCTTTGTAAATCTTCCTGCATTCTCTTGCCAATTCACTGTTAGGGGTTGCATCAATGAATAATACTGACTCGTAATCACCTTTTCTAAACCAATTCATTTTTTTTTTTTGTTGTTGTTGTTTTTCTCTTCATCTCTCATTTCTCTTTTCCATTCTTTGGGTCTATACAGGGGGACCGTCCCTTCTCTGTCTTTCCTGAGCATCTCATCGAATTTCTTTTTAGCTCTGGCATACACCTCTTCCCTCTCAGTTACTGAGTACCCGCTGTACTGCATCCTATGTATATAGTACTGCACATGCTCCCTGAGCTCACTCTCCTCTAAAAGAGGAGAAACATTCCTCATCACCCTTACCAGGTCTGCTACTAAAATGCTGATCTTCGATTTCAGTTGGAGGGCAGAATCACGGTGGACAACGTATCTAGAGATACGTATCTATAGGTGGACTGTAAGAAGAGAGAAGTAGTGTACGAAATAAAATGTAGAGACTGTGATGGAGCAAGGGGAAGGTATATTGGTGAATCTGCCAATAGTCTTCAAGAAAGATATAAGCAACACAAAGAAAAGCTAAAAACAAGGAGTAAAGACTGTATTTTGGAAACACATGAAAGAGCACCACGGTGGTAAATTGACCAATTTAGAGGTAAAAATAATAGGGAGCTACCCATTTGATGCAACCTTACGTCAAGTTAGTGAAGCGGGGTATATAAGAGAAACCATCCCTGACTTAAACATCAAAGAGGAATACAGAGCAAATACCCCAAGACCTAGAAACATCAGTATACAGTGACCCTTGCACCTGTACAGCTGACCTTTTTAACTGTTTTATCTTTTAAATTGATTGCTTTGGCATTGAACTTCCTTCACTACCAATGCCAATCTCTGCTGAATGGAAGTTCAACCAAGCATGACTTAAAACCTTCTCCATGTGTATCTGTATGTGTGTGTGTGTGCTCTGAATAGCACAGCACTACTGTTGTCAGTGTTTCCAGAGGAGACAGAAGGGGAGCCTTACAGCTGATGAGGAATCCGGTCTGGATTTGAAAAGTTTCTTTCCCCCAAGTAAGTCCTCTTTAGCGTTGGAAATGGTCATGAATCCATCAAAACTATCAATTAAGACGCTGGCCAGAATCAGGCAATTGACTAAGTCAATCACCTACAACAAGAACACTGTATAACAAGAGAAGGGGAAATTGCAACCACAAAGGGGAGACATTTGCAAGTTTTGTGCTGTTGTATACACTCATTTATTTCCTGAGGCTATGGGGGTGGAGTTTAGATATTGCCCGTGCTGTTCCCCCAAATTACCAACTTCTAGTCACATCACTGGCCACGAAGAATACGGTAAACCCCATATAATGCGGCCTTTGCAGGGCTGGTGCACCCTTATGTCAAAATCCGACTTAGTGTGCCTTTTAATCTAGAAAAAAACAAAAGACTGTCGTCATCTAGTGGATCAACTGTTTGTCTTTTGACGTCACCAATGCTTAAGTTGCTCATATGGAGGCTCGAAAAAGAGGTACGGTTTTTGTCTTTATTGCAACATATTTGGCCAAAGGTTTCTTTGGTTTGACTCAAAGGGCACCTTGATAGGTAGAAGCTTTTCTTTTTAAAGGCAGTTTGAAGTTTGTACCGGAATTGTTAATTAATTGTATTACCCAGTGGGCTATTTCTATATTGGCGTCGCATGTGCTGTAGTCAAATTTGCTTTTTCGTGGAGTATTATGTAGTCACAGAGAACTTGGCGATGGAGAAGTGCAATAAAAATAATGTACTATTACTTATGATAAAACTGCATGATGTTTTGAAAGATAACGTAGAGTTCGCACTTTTGTTCAGTTTCAAATTGTGATATAGTGTGCCTTTGTTGGACATAAATGTGCTTTCTGAAAATACTTGTGTCCCTCAAGAGAGGACTTTGCATGTTTAATGTAAAGCTGTTTGAATTTAAATATAGCCCATAGAGGTCTTGCTCATGACGTTATCATTGCCTACAGTGTTATTTTTCCTCTCAGATTGGGTAACTGCCATTTTTAAAGCTTCGTCTAGGATATATACGTATAACTGCATGTAATGGGTTCGGTGTATAAGTGACACTCAGTGGACAGTTATATTCATGGTCAGATATGGTGGTTTGAAAAAAACTGGTAATTGTCCAGTTACTTACGTATGATTTTCTGTTGTGGATTTTACACTTTGGATTTCTAAGCTAGTATATATCAGTATAACTGTATCCCCAGGGCTCAAATAACAAGCAGTAGTTTAGGGTCATTAATTCTTGTGTTCATAATCTGACCGAATGACTAACAAAATCCAAAACTTTTTCATTATCTATACTTGTTTAAGACCGTCTGTTCTGGGTGTCGCAGTTTGGAACTTTGATTCGGGCATTTTGTAAATCGAATAATTAAAGGCCTGTGGACACGTAACTTTCTTACCTGCCCGTTTGATGTACAAAGCATTAAAACGTTACAAAGTAGTAGCAATTCCCATCAAAACCCATCATATATTAACCATTTTACAAGTCAATAACTGTTTTTGTACGTATATACTTTATGAATACACATGATTACATATGCAAATTTGTGACGTGAAAGAGGGACTCATGAAATGTGCTTTATTTTGTCCTTTGTTTAACCTTCATTTCAAGAACAGGTGTAATGTTTGCATGTATGAGTTTAGTTTGGAAGCAACTATTGATTGCTTTGAAAATGTCAACATAAACCATCAAACTAGAATTAGCTGGTAAGTAATTCATAGATAATTTATAAGGGAATAACAAAAGAAATTCAGACCCTGTGCAACACTCCACGTAAGTCACAATTTGTGCATAGCAATGAATGAAAAGTTTAGAAAAGATCAAACTTTGTAGACGTACATCTTGAAAACTGTAAAAGATTTTCGAACAATTGCAACAGATTTTTCATCTTGGGTTTTTTATCTATTCTTGTTAAGTGAAACACCTGTTTTAGTTTCATGTCCCCAGACATTAAAGTTGTGCTTCCGACCTTAAATTGATCATTGTGATTAAAAGTTGATCAAACGTTGCTTTATAAAAGTCGGTCCTCTTAATGATCCAATAGAATTATTCCGCGAAACCAACCTGCTATATATTGCTATTTCAATGTAGAAGAAGTATTTGATAAGACTATTTTTCTCTCTTTTCACCCATCTTGCTCTAGAAAAAATCATCCTTTGAGATTAGTTATCGAAATTCAACTGGAGGTCAATATGAGTCTCTTATAAACGCGAACGGAACAGGTCTGACTCTCAAGGTATAGAAGTGGTCTCCAGTATTAAAATGGCCACTAAAAGCTCCTCTCTCTGCCGCCGTCTTGTTTGTTACTTTTATTTCTGTTATCGGTTATGCTGATGATCATTCTTATTATAGTTACTTTAAACCATCTAGTACTAATGAAGAGGCTCATTGTATTAGGATGCTGGAAGACTGTGCTAAAATTGTAGGCAAGTGGATGAATCTAAACAGATTGCAATTAAACTCCAGCAAAACAGAGTTTATTAAATTTGGCTCTTCAACTCAACTTCAGAAGTGTATCATTGAGGGCATTGATATTATTGACACTCATGTTAATGAAAGTATTTCCATTAAATATCTTGGGGTTCATTTAGATAATGAATTGTCTTTCTGTAAGCATATAACTGAGAAATGCAAAACTGCTATGTTTCAATTGCATCGTATTAGAGTTTTACGTAGTCATTTAAGTAGAAAATCTCTTGAGCTGATCATACATTCCTTGGTCTTATCTCAGCTAGACTACTGTTGTACCTTATTATATGGCTTACCTAATTCTTCTCTTGCCAAATTGCAAAGAGTGCAAAATTTTGCTGCAAAACTGATTTTCAACAAAAACAAGTTTGATAGTGCCACTGAGTGTCTTAAAGAACTCCACTGGCTTCCCATTAAATACAGAATCCTTTTCAGACTCTTATGTATGTCATATAAATGTGTCAATGACCAGGTCCCAAATTACTTGTCAAGTTATTTTATCAAAAAGGAAAGTGGGTACTCGCTTAGGTCTAAAGGTGTTTATGTTATACCGAGAACTCGGACGAGGGCCTTTGGTGACAGGGCTTTTTCTGTATCAGGTCCAAGGGAATGGAACAACCTTCCTGCAGACCTGCAGTCGTGCGGTTCCTTCACCATTTTTAGGAAAAAGCTCAAGACCTACCTGTTCAGAAAGGCTTTTCAGTAGTTCCTCATCTCTATTTATTTTATTTTTCAATTTATGTATGTATTTGTTTTGTAAAGCGCCACTGCATATATCTTTTATAGAAGTGTGCGCTATAGAAATGTTATTATTATTATTATTATTATTATTATTATTATTATTATTATTATTATTATTATTATTATTATTATTATTATTATTATTATTATTATTATTATTGTTGTTGTTGTTGTTGTTGTTGTTGTTGTTGTTGTTGTTGTTGTTGTTGTTGTTGTTGTTGTTATTATTATTATTATTATTATTATTATTATTATTTCTGAAAACTCGCTAATACTGCTGCTGCTGCTGCCGTTTCTGCTGGGTGCTACTACTACTAATTTCACTCAAATTAACTTCTCCGACTTAAGAGAAGGATCATGATATGGAAGAATATAAAATAAAGTTATACATGTTATCCAATCTTGCAAAAATTGTAAAAATTAACAGACGCTACATTAGCAGTGAGGGCTTCATTCGTAAGCCCTAGACACGTAATCCCTATCTTACTAAATAACAATAGGATTGTAAGAACACAGTACCATAAGTATGATATTAGGCTAAAAAATCAAAATGTAGCCGTGGAAAGAACAACAAAAGAACGTCACCGACTAAAAAATTGAAATGACTAGATACTGCTTCCTTACCTATTTAGGCCTATTTACTCAAAATCTCTCATCCTTGCAGCTGCAAATCTCTAGTATCAATATGATCTTGAGATACCATGCTTACAAGGCTAATATCTTTTGACCTCTGTTGACCCCAGTTCATCTTTGATTTCCACCAAAGACAAAGGGACTCGTAAATTTAATACAACACGTCCAGGAACCATGTGTTGAAAGTGCTTCCTCCTGCGAGATATTGTATTTACAAGATTTTTCAGATTTTGAGCTTCTGTGACCCTTGACCTCGCCACAATACAATTGGCTATTCTTTACGAATAAAGTCACTGATAGACAGTGGCGGCACCAAGGGGGCATGGGGCATGGAGGGCATTTCCCCAGTCAGAAGCTCTGCCCCCCAGATGCCCCCCACTCAGGTCCCGAAGTAAAGTGGCCTGACGGGAGGAATAGCCTAATACATTGAAATTATTTGAAATCTTTACTTTGGATGATAAACCTCAGCGCTTCCGGGGACTTCGTCCCCTGGACCCCCACTAGGGGCCCTAGGGCGGGCCCCCAACTTTAAAAATTCTGGTGCCGCCACTGCTGATCGACGCATCTACGAAAAGTAGCAAGGGATATCGCAATTACAGGTTGGGAAAGAGAAGTCCGGTATAAAGGGGCACTCGTTAGTCATTTCCTTTGTGTGACACCTTCCGTAGTACGTGTTTAACTGATGTGCAAGGCGTTTCGTAACTTTACGCACACAGCAAGCAGAGAGGTGAAAGGAGCCACCTACAAGCACCAAACATGAACCTTCCCGACCTGAGCCCTATTCAAGGAAATTTCAACACCGAACAAATCAAGATTTTGGGCCTTTCTTATTTTGCCTTTTAAAAAATCCATAATAAAGCATTCCATTCAACAATTGCCAAGTGAAACCTTTCACCTTTAGCCCAAGGGAAACCAAGGGCAGACCGAAGATTTTCCATACAGGGGGTTAGATTTGTGTGAGCAATGTTTGAACCTATATGAGAAGGTTCGAAGGGAGCGGGGATGTCTGGAAAGAACTTTCAACCGAACACTGTTAGTTGTTTTTTTTTCTGGCATCTAACAATCAAAAGAATTTCACAGTCAACATCATTTGCGTCCACATTACCGCTATTATGCAGAGTGACCACATAGGTGGTTACCGCCTCCCCGGCGTGACTAATGTTCTTCACCTTTGCCAAGAAGTCATAAAACAGTTTTTGTTTCCAGCTTGAGTTTCCATCTTAGCCATTTCAATGGCAAAATATTCCCAAAGAGGATGGGAACCAGTAGCGTGTTCAAAGGGGGGGCCAGGGGGGCACTGGCCCCCCCACCTCTGAAGCCAGTCGGGGGAAAATCTCTTAGTCGGGGGATTTAAGGGTTAGAGGAAGAGAAAAAGATTGAAGAGACACTGAGCACTCAACAGGGATGGCGCCAGGTGGGGGCGGGGAGCCCCATCGGGGAGTCTTAATCATACGATAGAGTATGCAGGCAGTCCCCGACGGCGACTGAGGGAGGACAATTTCTCAAATAAGAACCCAAATTTTTCGGCGCGCTACGCGCGCTGTATAGGTACTCCAGGATCTTCAGCAGTTCCATTTCACATTGCTAGAAAGCACATGTCCTGCCAACCTTACCACAAAACATGTAGGCAGAGAACACTGTTCATGTGGAGGTCGAAAATTTCATCGCATGTCGCTAAGCCTAGTTACTGTTCTCTAATGTGTGTCATGCGGTACGGTCAGTTGTGAGCGACCTCACGGACCAAAGTTTGGCTGTTTCATAGGGTAGTCCAAGTGTTTCGATAATATGTATGTTATCCCCGATATGGTCTAGAACCCCTACAGTTTTTCTTTTTTGTTTTCTTTATGTTCTTGATCACATTTTCTTCAGATCCATCTTCCCCATCCCCTTGTCGGCATCGGGGCTGTCGGGGCTTCAGGTCGCTGCCTCCGCCCGTCTGGCCACCTGTCGGGCAAATCCTGGCCCCATCCCTGGCACTCAAAACTTAGAAGTAGCCTACAGAATGATATTAGAAGAGATTTTTTTTTCATTTTCTGGTCGTTTACCAAAGGATAGAGCTCTTCCAATTGTCCTACAGTGAATAATCAGACAGGATGCTATCAATATCAATATCTGTCTCATATGGTGCAGGTAGGCCTCCTATCATTAAGTTCCCTTCGCCCTTCGCGCTAGTCACTTTAACCATCTGTAATGGTAAACTATATAGGTTTAAGGATGAAACAGTGCTGTTAACTTTGGCGATTATCTCAAGCAGCCTTCTTGACTGGCCTCGTGATCTTTAACGTAGTACCTGTCAATGTATGTGACACATACTGTAGCACACTGCGGCTTTCAACGCATAGAGGATAACCTGAACTCTCCGTCACTGACATCGAATTTTACAAAATCTGAAACAAACGAAACCTGATCAATAAGGCCTCTAGAACCAATTTAGGGCGGTCTTATTACCTTATGTTGCAGGAGCTTCCGGGGGCTTCGCCCCCTGGACCCCCACCGGGGCTCTGCCCCTGGACCCCGCCAGGGGCCCTGGCGCGGGCCCCTGGACCCCACGCGTGCAAACTCGCGCTTCGCGCTCTTGGTGCACCTTCGGTGCACTTGTCACATCCCTCCATGTCAGTCGGGGGAATCACAGGTTGTGCCCCCCCACCTTTGAAATCCTGCACACGCCACTGATGGGAACAACCCCTTTCCCCTAGAACGACGACTAGTTACCTAA
The DNA here is from genome assembly GCA_029531755.1 of Holothuria leucospilota. Taxonomy (NCBI): domain Eukaryota; kingdom Metazoa; phylum Echinodermata; class Holothuroidea; order Aspidochirotida; family Holothuriidae; genus Holothuria; species Holothuria leucospilota. The sequence goes on from CM055976.1 coordinate 35,381,934, forward strand.
GCAAATAGGTAAATCAGAGTTCTCACCGTGCGGCATAGACCTTATGAAAATGACGTGACAGAACGGAAAGTTCTCCCCCACCCTTGTAGAGGGAAGCCCGTATCAATGCAACTCAACTTACACCTACAAATGCAGACAGCTGTACCGGTCGGATACGCGCGTAAGCCTGCTACGCGCACGTTCGAAGTCTACGCCGTGCGTGCAGTGCGCTTCACTGTTTTGCCTACAAAATGAAATCTCTTGATTTAAATGAATAAGGTTTGTTATCATCCACTGTTCGTTGAACAACCACACAACTTCGAGCTATTTGGTTCGATCTTTAATATTCGGGCAAAACTTTGCGTAACTAGGAACTATTAACTACGTATGCCTACTATTCGAATCAATTACCGTACCGCAAATCTGTCGTTTCAATTCTTTAGTACATGTTTTGCCTACAGGATATTCTGTCGCAAGGTGTATGCGAGCTGGAATATTACAACAACGTTCCTCTTTCTTACAAGCACAATCCGTCATGTAGTGTCTATTCCAGTAAACCCCCATGAAGGACAGAGACTGCGGGTGCATCGCCGAGCTGTTGGTAGTGATGAACTAACACGTAACTGCGGTGATGTTTGTAGGTATGACGACATGTTCTTCAGAGCCCACTGTGATAATAAGAATCTTACCACGATCCCCGGCTATAAAGGATGTGAAGGGACCACTTTGTTGGAACTCCAAGAAAACAGCATAGAAAACATCCACCCGGAACGAATTAGTGAATACGTGAGCGTCAAAACTTTGGACGTATCATGGAACTTAATTTCTCTCATACACCCCGGAACCTTCATCGACCTAAACTATCTCAGAAATGTTATTTGTTCTCATAACAGCCTAGACACTGTTCCAAATGGGGTATTCAGTGGTACAGAAGACAGTCTTACACGAATCTACTTGAATAACAACTACATAGGAATAATCGGTGATGAAGCTTTTAAAAGCCTTAGTCAAGTAACTGACATCTATCTCAACAATAACCACATCCGAGTCCTACCTTCGAAAGTTTTCAGTGATGTTACAGAAGTCACGTGTCTGAACCTTGCTCACAATGAACTGGAACATCTACAACAACATCACCTTAAAGGACTGACAAAACTGATCACTTTGTGGTTACAAAATAACAATCTTAAAGAGATCCCCAAAGGACTGTTTGCTGGTTTAGAATCGCTGAAAGAAGTTTACCTATCTGACAATCAATTAATCACAATTCATTCTCCTCAAAATCTTGGTCTTCAGCCAGTTGGTCTTGAGATACTAGACTTGCAAAACAACTATTTGAATCGGTCTGATGTTGTCATTCCATACTTACTTAATGCAACGTGGACTGTATACTTAGGGAATAACCCCTTTCTATGTGATTGTTATTTCCAAAGTATCCAGGACTGGTATGGCACACTAACAAACCATCAGACAATAACATCCAACAGCCCAGAAAATCCTCTGACGTGTACCTTTAATAACGGGACCCAATACAGCATCAGTGATTATCTGCCGATAATTTGTAGTGATACAGCTAACGAAAACATCGCTGTCACTAGCGACAAACCAAGTCCAACACCTACATCACATCACGATAAATACAGAACGGTGACAGTGAACTCACATTTCAATGCTAGCTTCACAGGACAAAATAATATGATACATCATGAAGACAAACAAGTGATTACAGTTGTCAATACTTGTACGGGGGTAAATATTGCTACTTTAGTCATATGTATCCTTTTCTTTGTTCTTTGGGCAGGTAAGTCATTGTACTATAGTACTCGAGACCGGCATCGGACTCGAGACCGGTCCCGGACTCGAGATCGGTCTCGAGTCACGATTTAAAGGACTCGGCCTCGTGACTCGGACTTGGAAAGCAAGGACTCGGACTCGGACTCGGTCTCATACAGTCCGGACAAGTGACCCGTCTATAAAATTACCGAGACCAGGATCGAGACCTGCACTGATTTTTTACACTTCAAACCCGTCGTCACATAACATTTAACATTTACCTCAGCGGTTCCCAGCCTTTTACAGCTCACCGCCCCTTTCACTTATAGGGTTGGGCGACCCCCCATCAATAGCATAGTATTGCTATGAATTACATGTGACAATAATAGAAATAAAAAGTTGAAATAAAGGGTTGACCTACACATACATCGCTTTTACGTGTGGGTCCGACCCAGGGTAGTAAAACAGACGTGGGGGACTTAAAAAACTGACTCCCTTTTGAGATGGCAAATCTTTAACCTTCGACTTGCGAAAGCGTGAAGGCTTGATCACCGTCAGGGGGTAATTTTTTTGGGGGGTGGGAATTCAACAGATGTCAGGGGCCCACCGAGGTGTGGACCATTCCCCCAATGGCCACCAATAGGGCCCGGGAGCAAAGCCCTAGTGGGGAACTGGGGGCGAAGCTCCCGGAAGCTCTAGGTATTAAAGATATTGTCGTCACAACAATGAGGCACTGTCAGTCAAATTGTAATCTTTCTATCACCTAAAATACTAAATGCTTACTAAACAGAATACAAAAACCAGTGGCGGATCCAGGGGGTCGCCGACGTCCGGACCCCCTCAAATTTCCCAATTTGCCCTTCTTCAAAATTGTTTTTTTTTTTCACACTAGCCTAAAAAAAATAATAAAAAAAACGAGACAGTTTCACAGGTGATGACAGTTGTCCAATTCCGAGGAGATTTTGGTTACCCCCATCCAGTATCGATTAGTCCACCCGTAATAGCCACGTATCGCAGAAACTTTCGGCAATATAATTGATTACGGTAGCCTATATTGCCCGCCCGAAACATGAACATGGCAATCGTTTCACAGAGAATGTGACTACAGTATGTCTTACTGCCTGCGTGACAGCCAGGCATTCTAATCACTTTTCGCTTGGAACCACGTGTGTCATGCTTGGACATTCAAAGTAATACAAACACGCAGATATTACGTCTCATACTCACTAGCGGCGCTTTGTACAACGTGTTACTATTGGGTTTTAATAATAATTGATTCCAAAAGGTCACTGCTAGTCCTTTGGTCTTACAAAATAATGATCGGCTCACACTACATCTACGAAACCTTCCCTCCACCCGCTAGTATCCTTCCTCTCATGAACAAGAGAGAGCGAGGGTAAATATGTTTCGCTATGATATTCATGGTCTGGAATTACTCTATTCTTTTAGAGTTGCCCTAGTGATGGGAAGAGAAAACCAATCTTAGGTTAAAGTCTACAGCCAAGAGTTGACCAGAAGTCACAATAGACGAATCGGTGTTTGTTTCATTTTTAAAATTACTATATACAAACACCTCCAGGTCAAATAACGCAATGTCAGTCGGTTCAATTTTTGAAGCCCTTGGACCGATGACCGGTCTGCTGTCGCAAATAAAAAGCAAACATTCGACTTCAGTCATCTGTTCTGACAGAGTATTTTTGACAGTGGCGCCGCAAATGTATAGGGAACACAACATACAGTGTTTAACCCCCTCCCCCAGTGGAGATAACGGTGACGTCAGATGAGGGAAGGGTTCATGCCCCCCGTCAGAGAAGGCTGGCCCCCTATCTAGGAAGTTTTACAATTTCGTCGGGGAGTCTTAGTCGAAAGTATGCAGTCCCCGACGGCAACTAGTCGCCCCGACGGTTTACCTTCTTTTTGCTCTCAAGAGCATAATTTCTCAAATAAGAACCCAAAATTTTCGGCGCGACGCGCGCTGTAGAGTTACTCTATTTTCTTGAATAGTTCCATTCCACATAGAAGGATAGCACAAGTCCTGTTCACCTTACCAAGTAACATATAGGCAGCAGAGTACATAGTTTATGTAAAGGTCGTAACTTTCATCCCATATCGCAAAGCCTAGTTGGTGTTCTCTTGTGTGTGTCGTGCGGTACAGTCAGTTGGTGAGCGACTTACGGAGCAGTTTGGCTATTTCATCGTGTAGTCCAAGTGGTTTCGATATGTTACACCCGATACGGTCTACAAGCCTTACAGTTCTTTTTTTCGTTTCGTCATATGTTTTATGTGTAAGCCTTTCAAAACTTTTCGCCCGCTTCGAGCGCTTTTTCAATTTCACCATCCAGATTTAAAGAACACTATCAGTGCGCAACTAGGATCTTGCAGTAGTAAGTGATATAATGCAAAATATGCCTACAGTGGCATGGGATAATGCGGCTCCTCTATTTGCTCTTCTCATCATCCCATCGAAATGTCGAAACTTGAGGTAGCTGACATAGCCTGGCCCCTTGTTGGGAAAATTTTGCGGCCACCCATGGTTGGTTTACTTATTTTGGCTTTCATAAGGGTAATTTCTGGGATAAAACCCAAAATTTTCGGTACGCTTTGTCCACTCTTCCTCAGTTCCGTTATACTTATAGCTAAGTATAGTACAAACCCTTTCCACCTTTTCAAGTAATAAGTAGAATACATGGATTGATATAAATGTCGGGGATTGAATCGCATTTCGCTAAACCTGGTTAACGTTCACTTGTGTCTGTCGTACGGTACGGCTAGTGACTCGAGGAGGAAAGTACAATAAAGTTATGTCCGACAGGGCCCAACTGTTCGGACAATTGTTCTATAAGCTCCAAATTAGTAAAAATTCTTATAAGTGTAGGCTTACCCAAAAAATTTTCGCGCGCTTCGCGCGCTCTGCAACTTCACCGTTTAGATTCCAGGTTTTAATTCCAGTTTTTGCATGTCTCTTGGTTTATCCTTTCTATGTCAATATGCGGCAAATTGTATAATCGCTGACGTTTATGGGATCGAACCAAATTTTAAAAAAAATTAATGTGCCCTTTTTATGTTGGACCCCCTCCCCCCTCAGAAAAGACCCTAGATCCGCCCCTGAATACCACGCTTAGACCAGTTTGTGTTTCAACAGTAACTATCAGAAGTTCCCTCTGATGATGCAAGGATCTTGTCTTGTGGTTGGGCAGAAGAAGAATGGTAGGGGTCGCATGGGGCTTTGAAAGACTTATGTCACTCAAGCTGTCCTACAGGTAGAAATCATGAGAAAGCCGAAATTAGCGACCAAAAAATTACATTTTTGAAACCATTTTAAAGTAAAAATTTTAACTTCATAGTAAATTGAAAAAGTTAGCTATTATCTTTCAGTTACCTACAATTATCATCTCTGTCAGTATGTCATGTTTATGGACATCAAGGAAAAAACTACATTCGAGGTAAAAGTGGCAGGACAATTTTAAGGCAATGGCCTCTTCTTTCACCGCATTCTCTGCCATCGATGGGAATATGAGAGTCCTCGCCAGGAAAAAAATTAAATTAAACACTATTAGATACAAATTCTTGGCATCTGGTATTAAATGTAATTCAAAAACTTTCTAGTGCATCTGAGGAGGAGATACTAGACCTCCTTGACTTGTTGACTTCATTTTATCACCTTTTTATGCGAACCAGATTTTCAGAGCTCACTATAGATGAAAATGTTTGGAATCTTGTAAGACCCTAGTTTAAACTGAGTGTCTCTTTTTTCAAATCGCCTCCTGCCGCCCCCTTAGCACTCATCGCCCCATGAATTGCAAAAAGGTCCCCAGGAGGAGATAACGCCCCCCCCCCCCCCCATTGGGAACCACTGATTTAGCTTGTACTCTGCAGTTCCTGTAAACTTCACACGGTTTATACAGGTCTTTGAAATATGAACTGTCTAATTATGGGGGAAGCATTCTTTTTCGAACGTCTCGCGCGATTTTGTTGTCCGTTTTCCTTTTATGTACATACGAAGGGAGGTTCCTGCAACTTTCATCTGCCTAATGAAACCTATGAAAGAGGATTATAGTGTTTCATGTTTTTCAGAGAGATCCCTTTGCCGAGAATGGCTTATGCTGTAATTTTGTTAGTTGGTTTCTTGACACTTTAACATTTGATCTTATCGAATGCAACTAAAATTTACAACTACCAAGTTCATCTGGGGTGCATTGAGAATACTAGACTCACAAGCCTTGTACCTGGAAAGACCATTGTTCCGGTCCGCGAGACAATTCACTATTGCAATTTCATTAAATACTGACATTATAAATATTCATGTAATACCATTATAACCAGAGGTGGCACTGGAAGGGGACAAGTTGGAGAATTTTCCAATTTCTTCGGGATGAAGTCTCCAAGACAGTATTTACGATATCGTGTGAAATCCTCAATGGTCGCCCGACAGCTTACCTTTTAATTTTTCAAGGAAAGCCAATCTTTCAATATGAACACTCTTTTTGGCGCGCTGTAGAGTTTACCAGATGCTCGTCATTCATAATTTACTTTCATTAAGTAAATAGTAAATAAACAGCACACAAGATGCTTTCATGTAGTAAATAGTACATAGTAGGCCTAAATAAACAGCACACCAGGTGGCCTGTGCAAAGTTGGTCCTAGAAGTTTAGAAGTAGTTTCAGATTTCTCCTGTAGTGGAAAATACCCCGCAGGACTTTACTTAAAATGTGTAAATGTCCTCCACCATGGCTAGCTACTTAGCCGTGCTTTGCTATTTTACCCTGTTTTTGTTAATGTTAGAAAAATTCATCCTCAGTGAGTGAGTTGCACGATACAATATAAAACGAATTATCACAATCCCCCATGTAGATCGGTGGGTTTTATTTTTGCCCTCATTAAAGCAGATTTTTCAGCAGGTATTTCAATTTTGGCAGCCCTTAGCAATTCTGCAGACTGTTTCATGAAAATACTCCATTAGTACCACATTTTAACGGAAGGAAGAGGCTGCATCAGTGGAGAATTAACGGCCTTGACCGGTTCATGAAGAAATAGTGTATTGTGCAATTACTCAAAAATGTGTTTTTCCTTTGTTTCATAAAATATGTTACGGTTTCCTGGACACTAAAAATGGTAAATTCTAGTGCATGAACACGCGTCAGTGAATATAATATAATAATCTTAGCACCATATAATGCATCTAAGCTTTTTCTTGAAATATTTCTCACTGAGGCGAGGGGCTCAACCCTCCTCAGAAATCCCTCTCCAATTGCACCTGTCGACTCGAATGTCCCAGTAGCCTTTCATAGGAAAGCAGGCGCGGATCCAGGTGGGGGGGGGGGGCTTTCCCGGCCTCACCCCCTTTTTCGCCACATCGACAATAACAAATACGCAAAAATTCGCATAATGTTAATCTAGGAGAATATTCAAGGGGGCTTTCAGCCTCCCCCTTTTCGAAATGTCTGGATCCGCGCCTGGAAAGGTTCCCCCTTACTCGACTATACCTGTAACCAAACAATAATTTACCTTTCTTTAAAAAGTGTACACCATGAGATATCAAAATGAAGGACTTTTCGATGCATTTCAAGGCCTGGAAAGTGCTATTTCCTACAGTCTGGGACCATTTAGGGCGAACATTTCTGGGTACGCTACGCGCCAACTTACGGTGATGTTCCGCTTAGATGAGTATTACAAACCCCTCAAAAGGCCAGTGTCCATATGCTTGTATTTCGCCCCGCACTTCAGTACACCTCCCTATGCCTATAATTCTTATTTTTAGTGTACATGCCTCCACAGAGAGGACTCGGACTCGAGCCCTGTGACTCGGACTCGAATGTCAGTGACTCGGACTCGGATTCGAATGCTAGTGACTCGGACGGTAAGTGAGGACTCGGACTCGGTCTTGGATTCGAGGGGACTCGACTCCGGCACTGGTAAGTCATTTAACATTGATTTTTTTTTATAAATCGGAGGATAACGAAAACGAAACGCTAACAGACGAATTAATATAAACAATGCATCTGTGAAGCTCATCCAATAGTAGTAAGGAAGAAACACAACTTTCACAATCAAACTTACACAAAAAATATGACCCCCTGTGGGCTGGGGGTTGTAGAATACGCCCACGGTATTCCCCGCCTGTCGTAAGAGGCGACTAAAGGGGAGGACTTGCACTGCATTCGAACTGTATTTGAAACCAAGCTTGAACCGTATTCAGGTATTTATCTAGTTGACACTATATAACACATTCGTGTTGGTGTGTCGTTAAATCTCATCTAACTAACTAACTACACAAAAAATATGATCGGTCTGTTACAGTCCAAATTGTTACTCAACAAGTGTTACTAGTAAGTATATACTTGTGACAGCTACACTTAAAATTTTCTGTAGGATTACAAAACTAAATATAAAGAACACATAAAGAATACGGAAAAAGTTCTGTCAGTTAGTTAAAAAATGGACAGAACTTTTTCTGTATTCAGTTTGTACTTGTTCAGTGTTGTTCTGTTGTTACCGCTTTGCATTGTTCGTTAACAAGCTGTAACTGCTTGCCTTTCACTATCTCCCCCCTCCCCCTTCTTCCATTTCGCCGGATTTGTGTGAAAGTAGAAAGACATTGAAAGTTGTTATTTCGTTGCTAAATGGTCAAATAATTACATTTTGTTGTAAGATTGAAGAAGTGACATAGAAGAGCAGTGAGAATGATAATATCTAGTGTATATAGGTTTATGTTAAGTCGGAGGCAAGTTCAAGTAGTGATTTATGTCAATATCTGATTTAAAGGAGACTAAATTCTTCGCTAAAGTTAAGTCTTGTAAATAAATTGTATAAGTATTTAACTTTTACTTTAACTTTCCTTTTTTACTTTTACTTTAGTGAAAAAAGTTTATACATAGTGAACATGAAAGCAGTATTGAAGCAATGGTTTGTATGTATTAAAGTTATTCAATATTATGAACACACAGGGGACTTTTGTCTAATCTCTTTAGCGAGCGGGATGTTGATTTTATGACGTAGAAAGCTTAGTTGTCTTAGTTACCCTACAAATGATAGATTAGCCATAACAAATTATTATATTTTATATAACACCTTATTTATTTCTCTACATTTGATTGGAGGATTGGTGGTCACATGCTGCGCGTACGTAAAAACTATGCCGCAACTCAATAAATCAACGCAGCTTTGTGTATCGCACAGTAACGTTGGATAGTTATAAGGTGTTATATAAAACAAATAATGAATGTTTTTCATTCGTGCGATAGTATGAATGATTTCATTCGTTGAAAGATTTAAAGTTCTATTCAACTCGGCTTCGCCTCGTTGAATAGAACGTTCAATCTTTCAACTCATGAAATAATTCATACTATCGCACTCATAAACATTCATTATTTGTATATAAGTGAAAGTTCAAGGTTTTAGGGTTTCGAGGTGGTTCATAAATGATATATTTATACGTATAAGCTAGATACGTTATGACTAACGTATCTAACGTATCTAAGACTAACTTATCTAGCTTATCTAGCTTATACCTTATGAATATATCATTTATGAACCACCTCGAAACCCTAAAACCTTAAACTTTCACTATTAAAGTATTATAATTTATTATGGCAAATCCATCATTTACAGGTTGACTTGCCAGTAAGGTGCTTCAAAAACCTCAGATGTTTGTCGGAAATTATATTATACCAAAAACAAAACTCGATGGGGAAATCTGTAGCAACGAGTGTAGCAACATGACTCCACACGAGACTCAAAAGTTTGCAATTTGTTATTTTGTGTTATTCTAGTGATGCTCATTTCAGGATACATGTGTCTCGTTGATTCCGTGTGCTAGTAGAAACTAAGTATTTATCTCATATCTTTGCTTTGTCATACGTTCATTTCGTGTACACATAGCTGAATGTGTATGAGCGAGTGCATTTTGCTTCCTGGTGCATTCCTTCGAAAGTTGTTATGAATTGTTACAATTTTTTTTTCATATCGTCCTTGAGAAATTAGATCGATACCATGTTGAAGTAAACGGCCACTGTGTTGTCAACTCATTGGCGCTTGGCTGTCGTAAGAATGCGCATTGTCACGTTAAAATATAAGCCTCGAATGTGGTCTGTTTTCCGTACAAATACATTTCTTCCATTTTATGCCTTTCCTAGGCTGCTGGTGCCATATATCAGAATAAGTGTTCCACTACTAGCATTTAAGCTTAATAAATCACAACACTCCATCCAGTATTTGCGAGCCTAGCCAAAACAATTGACATGGATCATGCACGTAAATATAACAGCCTTACGTTCAAAGGGCGATGCCTCTTTCAGTATTTCCCAAATAACAATATTAACGACTAGCTGTCGTCTAATATAACCTCTATGAAAATTGAAAGTGTTAGATTGTTAAACACCTCCCCATCGATAACCTCGAAAATGACAGGAATCATAGCACACGATAACTGGGAGTAATTAAGATTTGCGTCAAGTTTCGTTAGAGGAGGATACAATTACAGTGGAAGGGGGAGGGATGGGAGAGGGGGATGGGGGAGGGGGATGGGGGTAGTCTTTATCATTGGGTGACACAAAATTGATTGAACATCCTCTTGTTAACTGAACTTTTAGTTTTCTCCCATTAAATTGATGACAAATTTCAATAAAAATAATATGAAGAAATGTGTTTTGTAAATGTAAATCTCTTTTTATTTTCCTTTTACGCTACAATGGTATAAAAATACCACCTATGTTATATTACGAACTTTGCCTTCCTTGAATTATTTGTATTTTACAGTAAGTAAAATAATTTCCATAAATGTATGTTAAATTGCCAAATAATCTTCTTTTATTTCTGTACATTTACAATATATTGCAACTAAAATATATGCATGTGCACTTAACTTAAACAACTCTGCTATTATTTTTGGTAAAAACAAAAGGAAACAAAAAGTGAAAAAGAACAAAACATGCAAAAATCTGGACAAAAGATGGAATGACCTGTAAGAGATACTAACAGACCTAAAATTCCGTCTTTTAATCGTGTGACTAAGGAAACTTTAAGTGGAGAGAATAGTTGTCCTGAAACTCCAGTGGTAACTTTTGTGACACATACAATTGTGCTTCTTTCTATGTCATCAACCTTTTACCTATTTTTTGTGCAAAATAAGCTTACTCTTCAATCATATTATGTCCTCTTCTGGAGTAGTACTACGAGAGGGCAGGGTGCCATGGGCCCACCACTGGGGAAGGCTGGCAACTTCTCCCTTTTGGAAAGTTTCCCCTTTTTCAGGGAGCTTTAATGGGTATGATACAGTGTGCAATCAATTCCCAATGGAGACCAGTTCCCCAGATGATTTGCTTGTTTTAGCTCTCAAAAAGCAGATTTTTTTTTAATATTAAAACACTTTTTCAAACTTTCTAAAATGACCCCCAAATTCCACATTTCCCCCATAAAAATCCCAGCTTTTCACAAAAACCCAAATTTTTGGTATGCTTTGCATGCCAGAACTTTAAATTCATAATTTTCTGGGAATTCGTTACTTAACTTTCTCAGGGCTCTAGGTTGCTCCCCCTCCCCCTGCTAAGGGAGCTTGGAGTCATATCAGCCAAATCTTGGTGCCACCCCTAGTTTTCTTCCCAAAAAGGTGGGATGTTTCAAAACCATCAGGATAATCTTCTCCCTCCAATATACTATTAAATGAAGAATGCCTGCATCAAGTCTGCAATAATTTCATTATGTTTAGATTATTTAATTGTGATGTTATTGACAGCTTGCTTTCATACTTATACCATGATTGGGTAACTGTGATTGGAGGTTATGACCGTATTATTCATTAACTGAATATATATGATGGTTAGGATGGCATGCATGCAAGTACACACCTTACTTACATGCACAAGGATGCATTCATCTGCAATAAATCCTTCATACAATACAATTCAGCTTACTTTCAGAAGTGCAATCAAAGTGCATTTCATTATTTTTAAGGAAACATCTTAAAATGTAAACATACAGTCAGATACAAAAGACTTATTTTTACATTCTATGAAAAATTACAACTGAAACACTAAAAATAATAAAAGCACCAAAGAAGTGAGTTGCACAGAAATTATATTGAGCTACAAATATATTTTAAAGAGGCCATGACACGTAAATTGGAGTAACGGGAGATTAATTTAGCCTAAAGTACACAAAAAGCTCTTTATAAAACTGTTTTCATCACCCTTGCAGCCTTGAGCATTAAAAAGAAATTAATGTTTCAAAAACTTGCACCAAAAAATAGACTATTGAAAATGAGATTTCAAGCCAACACAATAATGACGTCATTTTAGGAACACCAGCCTCCGTATACCGAACCGGGCGTACAGCATAGTATACATACGGTTAAGAGCTAGTTATGATTGTAATTCGCGGAATATCTTGAATTGGAACATTATTCTGTCTGTTTGGAGAGTGGTGTCGGTCTGTTATATTTTGGGGGCTGTAGTAGCTAGGCTATTACTAATTACAAATACTCTTGATTCATAACCGAAGAACGAAAAAACTCGGCAGTGTACTGTACGGTCTGCAGTAATACATACAGTGAGTGGACTGACAGCAGCCAGCGAAATACTGTGCACCCTCGATCATAGGCTAGTTCCACGATTTCCACTGACACTTGCACGAAAGTAACCTAAAGTTCATATTTCGACTGCCTACATAAAACTTTCCAAGTTTAAGTCCCTTTCAAGTTTCAATTGCTTGTGCTCGAATTGTTGTGGTGTTGTAATTTCACCTCACCAGTAACAGGCTCGAATCGATACGGTTCTATGCGCCGAAACGAATTACTCACCCCATCTGCACCATTGACGTCTTGTTCGCCTTCGCCTTCGCCTTTCAAATCCAAGAAAACTCATTTTACCGACAGTCCAACATTCCTGTCCGATCAGGGAGCTGCCATTAGATGGCAACTCCCTGATCCGATGGAGAACCATTTTCTCTACAAGTTACAACCTGAAACAGTACGGTGCTGGCTAAGATCCGCCATTCCAAAGAAAGTAGTAACCTTGGATTTCACATGGTACCTACTACGAAACAGTACTGGTGATACATTATGTAGTATCAGGTATGTTGTGTACTGTATGCTGTGTACCTATGCTGTTGATTGTGAATGTTTGTACATGCAGCTACTTATCATGACACGAAGACGAAAAACCTGCGTGAAATGCATTTAATTGAGTAAAACAACTGGTAGGCACAAGAAAAGGGATAACAATTCCAAAATTTACAACTTACAATTTACAACACGCAGGTTTTACATTGTACCAACCTTGGTAACCGGTACAATGGAATGTAAACACTGTATCAAATGTCCGAAGGATACCACGGCAAGCAACGAGCAGTTCCTAAAGTGACGTCACATGACGTAACAACATTTTGAAAGTTTTCGGGAAGAGTAACTTTTCAAGGCTGGAAAAGGGTGTCTTTTTTTCTCAATTTTCGAGCGGTAAAATAAGTTGTAAAAAAGCAGAATGGATGATTTTCGTTGTAGGAAACGTATTCCTAAAGACACCAAAGGGTTTAAACCGTTAATTTACACGTGGCATAGCCACTTTAAGTGACTTTAAACATCTATTTAAGTATGATCAACTCAGAAGTGCTAATTTGCAAAGATATACAAAAGGTTTTAGAAGATACACACAAACTGGATTTTAAACAAAGTTCCACACACTTACAAAATAAACTCACATCTTGACCCCAGTTGGTGCTCTGTCATTTCTACAAAGTATTAACTTCTTCCAAACACTTGCACTGTCCCAAGGTTTTATTCGTTTGTTCTCCTATAACAAAATGACTGAATCTGTGCATGAAATGGATGTTACAAGGGAACAGAATAGTTCTAAAGTTAAGCTTCTCTTGAAACAACAGAAGAATATTCCAAATATAACAAAAATTCTTTGCAAAGACTCAAATGTATGTTGAAAGCTTTCAGGATAATGTTACAATGTTTGCTTCTGTGCGCAACAAAAAGAAAGATAAAAAATCTCATTGGAAAATTGTAATGTTTCTGTTTGTTCACCATGGCAGGCAACTTGTACTTTTTTGTTCATTTTCAAACTTTTTAAACAAGTTTACACAACTTTCACCTTATCAAGTAGAACCAGAGATAGCATGATACTTCAGGCCAATCTGACTTGTTAGTACTATGTACAATACATCTTTGTGCAGTACTAACAAAGAGATAAATTTTTAATGCGACACAAATGCTAAATGTATGAAGTTAGAGGAAGTGAGTTCTTATTGGAGTTAAGTGTTTGCATTTGTCACCAGCCAAACAAAGAAGTTTTAGTTTTAGAATCATTTAATGTTTGTATAATTAATACTAAGAGAAAAACAATTGTTGTGCTGAATAGACAAAGTTTGTTCTTATTCCTTCCAAGTCCTTCCAAGAAAGGATCGTAAAGTGCATATTCTTTCGAATTCCAAATAGAATAGCATATCCAAACAGTTCCGGCATTTGTCTCAAACCAATTCATACATATATGATTTTCAAATGCCTTGATTCAAGTTAATATTGTTTTCAATACTCTATTACTTATCAAACTATATACAGGGGTGGGACATTTGAAGATAAGATATGCAGTGGCTCAGTTAAAGGTGGGGATGAAGGAAAGGGTGGGATGTAGGTGCAACCCACCTCAGAAGTCTTGTGCCCTCAGCTGTCCCCACTGGAAAACTCAGGAGCAAAGAAAATATACTGCTTGTGCAATTGAAGCCATAACCCCTATTCCCCCATGAAACATGTTTTGGCTGTGCCACTGCAGGACTCTACTGACATGTAGCTGGAACATATTACACAAACCTTGAAGTACTGTAGACATGCTATTCAATTAATGTATCAATAAGGCTGTTTGAGAAATGTTCATGAATGCATGCTATAGCTCCTTTGGTATTCTGCATTCTTTAAAAGTTTTCCTTGTTGTAGAAAAACTTTGCTCCTTCTCCTAGTACTTTGGAGTGTTTATTGCAATTTTCATGAAGAACGGCAGACAATCCCCCTGGACCACAGAAGAACACACCAACACTGACCCTGGAGGAGAACATATGCAAAGTTATCAATGCAATGTAAAAAGTTTGTGTTTATACAAATCATATCTCACAGAAACAAGTAATTATGAAATATATCAAAATTGATATTCTTGTTTAAAAATTGCATCAATATTATATCACTAAGTACAGGTTTCTTCATTGCATTACATCTTGGCATAGAAACAATAGATAATACAATGTTCACAAAATATGCTCCTTTTTATGGGGAGAGGTAAG
Source organism: Holothuria leucospilota (assembly GCA_029531755.1). NCBI lineage: Eukaryota > Metazoa > Echinodermata > Holothuroidea > Aspidochirotida > Holothuriidae > Holothuria > Holothuria leucospilota. Next base: position 35,396,952 of record CM055976.1, read on the forward strand.
TGGGGCGGGAAGAGGTTGTATTTCCAGTTATTTAATAGATAAATAAATCCAAAATTAACATTTTCTACTAATGACATACAAAAGATGCCACAACAGCAAATAAAGATGTTCTTTGGCTGTTGATATGTCTGAAGGACTTGAAGCAAGTCTACAATGCAATCAGGAGCCACAATAGTCAGCCTAAAGTACAATGAACTCACCCTTTGTTCTCTTCAGCTATATGTTTGAAGATTTGATCCCACATTGGTTTGCCATAGTTAGTCTTCTGTCTCAGTCCAGTGATGGCATCAATTTCCTGCTCCTCCTGAAGGTAAAGATTCTTGGCCTACAAAAAAGAAGAGCAAACTTTTAGGTGAAAATAATACAAGCATGGAATCATATAAACTGACATAAAAATCTAGTCAGATTCAATTATCTTTCATAGGTACATGTTGTTACAAAAAGATGCTAGCTGTATGAAATATAAAAATACCAGAGAAATATTGAAAAGCCACTTGACAGGTTTTGTTTTGTTTCATTTATTGTTTTTTCGCTTTACATATATGCAAAAAAATAAAGAATATGACTTTTACAAAGGAATTTATGTACAAACATAAGCGAAAGGAAGTACACAAAAACCCCAGAGGTGAAGGCACTTTACAGTATATGAGCTTGTAGAGTTTTAATGGCAAAAGCAAAGCTGGCTAGTTAGTCCGTCCCCCTCCGCATCCCCCTCCCCCCTCATGTTGCTGCAGTTCAATGCCAAACTGCCTTTGTTTGCTGAGTAACCAATTTTGAGGGCAAGACAGGCCACACCAAGGGAAGGCTAGAATACCAGGAGAAAACCCAATGTACCTTGAGTGGGATTCAAACCCAAGAACACTTGTAACACAAAGTGAATGGCAGCCCCCAACCATTCTACCTCTCCACTCATTTCACAACTCAGGATTAATTGGTTATAATCACAGATTTGATGCTTGTTTGAAAACAGTGAAATGCAGCACCGAGTGGCATATCAGGGTGAAAAGTTGTGCCTAATATTGTAACATTACGTGTAACATAATTATGTGAAACTTGGCAAATCACACATACTTGCACGATTGCTATTTTCGGGGCAGCAGTCAAACTTTCTACGAGTTTCAATCGGTCAGTCAGATCAGTCCTAAGTCATTTTTTATGATGTGCCTACAAAGTTCTTCAACATAGCCTACTTGACGTTCTTAACCAAAAAAGGAAATAAAAAAAAATCTCCAGAAATTTGGAAAATCTCTGATTTTAAGAGAGAGTGACTTTGTGGCTGTCATGTTGACTTGATCCACAGTCCAACTCACAGATGCCAACTTTTCATCTCACCTTTAGAAACACATTTCCTTACCTGCTTGTTGGTCCAGCCTCTGGTTAGGTAAATGTTATACTGCAAGAATTCAGCCTTTCCCTGTTCTACAAAATGATTCTCAACTTCTTCCAAGAGCTCTGTGAACCACTCGAAGGCATTGGTATCAGGACAGATCCAGAAGAAGTAGACCTTTCTCAGCTTAATGTTGTCTGTGTGGTTAAGACTTTTCAACCTACAGAAATGGACAGAAACTTTATGCAGATTGCCACAGTTAGGGAGAGGTGAATATTTCCTTTACAGTGGCCATTTTCAGATTTTTACTGATGAAACCACCCCCTTCCCCTGGCCACTTTCTATAAAAGTAAGCAGTCATGATTGTACTGTTGGAGAGTGATTCTGTAGACTTCCAGGCTAAACTGCCCATTTCCAGCACTGGTAAAACGAGAAGAGGATTTTAAAGCTGTGCTTTAAAATGTGAATGACAACAATTGAGTAACAGAATGTTGAATTTATAATTACAATTTAGCTAAGGAAACAATGAGTGAGAATACAGTAACAAATGATAAAAGAAAAATGGCAAGGAAAGGCAGACATCTTTTAAACCAAATATGGTACACCTGTGGTTAGGTTTCATGGTGTGGGAAACAATTCTCAGTTAATCTCAACTGACTGATTCTTTACAACACAATGTGGCTTCTTGATCCTATACTGACCTGTGCTAGTCACATAAACCTTAAGTTTTTATTATTTGCTGTGTACAAAGTTGAAACAGGCTTTTAAGATAGACCCTTTTCCAAATAACAATTACAAAGGATTGTGGGATAGAGTTTGGTACGCGTCATTTTTGTCAGTGGCATATTACTTTGGCGAAAAACAACGCATACCAAACTCTATCCCACAATTCTTTGTAATTGCTATTTGGAAAAGGGTCTATTGCTTTCTACAAACAAGCTTGCACAGCAGGCAACCTCAATATTTTAACTTTAACATACTTTGATCGATCTCCACTACTTCATTTACCGACAAGATGTTATCAACTAGGGATTTGGCATATTAACAATTTGCATTAGAGAGTTAGGTCTTGTTACTCCTGAAATCTTCACAAAAGGTAAGGTACATCTCTTCTCCTATACATCCCCCTCACCAGGCTAAGGCTCACAAGCACTTCTCTAATATCAAGTTAAATGTGTGAGTTTGTGTCAATTATGAATTACATCTGTCTGCAATATTTTACATCCCCCTCCCCACAACCCCTTCAACCCCCACAACCCATCCCTACCAATATATACATGGTGAGATCCATCAAAGACATTTGACATCAGTTGCACTGCAACTGTGACTCTTACACTGGCACTCTTTTTCTTGGCTTGTACAAAAACTTACTTTTCCGAGTTTGACCACCAAGCAGAAAAAAATTACTTTTCACTTTTCTAATCTTACAATAACTTTTATCTAATGTCAGAAAAGAAATCAACAACAAAAACTATTTTCTACTAATTTCAAATTAAGTTATTTATTAATAATTTAAACAGGGTAAATCATGTGAACCTAAACTGAGTTTTCACAATCAGGTATACCTAATCCTAGTACGGTCCTTTTACATAACCAAATGACAATTTTTTGGTTAATCAATTTTTAAATTAAAGCAAGCTATTCCTGCTGGTTGACCCAGTGGTAGATATCTGTGATGTGTAACATCATGAAAGAATGTACTACTAATTTGGAGGGGCATAAAATTTATTGATTTGCTATGTTTTAACTGTTCTTTTAAGTAAATGCAAATGAATAACTCACCAAATAGATCTGAGGATAGAGGCAAAAGGAGTGATTCCTATTCCTGCACCTACACACACTGCTACCTGGTACTTGAAAATATCAACACTAGCAGTACCAAAAGGCCCATCAACTGCAACTCTGTAGAGGTCAAGAAATGTCACATACAGCTGAAATTTTTGTAAGCTATTGCTACAACTGTGGCAAGAAGGATCAAACAGAATAGTAAACACTGCTGGGTGAAGCAGCTGCCCCCGCCCCACCCCCTTCACCTTTGCTCAAAATCATGTACTTATACCCATGAAAATAGATGTGTATTTATACTCTTAACAATACACCTTATGCATTTGTCGTCACAGACCAGAAAGTGCACCCCCAATGGAGGCAAGTGTGTATCTTTGCAACTTACACCAACAAATGTCAACAGCTGATTTGTGTACAAGTCGAATACACTTGTAGTCTTCTATGAGCATGTGTGAAGTGTAAGTTTTGCATGCAGTGTGCTTCACTGTTTTGCCACCAAACTGACGTCATGTGACGTCAATGCATAAAGTCTATTAAAAGACTCATAATCATAGCATCGTACTCCCATGCACAACAAAGCTTTTACCAGCAATGACTAATTTTGGAAAATGCCCATACAATAAAAGAGATCTGACAATTGTGCCAAGGTGGGGAGTGTGGTGCTAAACAGCATGTTTTGATATTGTCCAATGAATACTTATAATATAGTAGTGCTACACATAACGGAATTTCCCAGGTGGGTAATTGTAAGATACACAATGGTAACTTCATGTTTTTAATAGCATGCAGCGCAAGTTCATCTGTCAATTGTAAACTTCTTTAAGCAAAGAACTCCAAAGTTGTGTACATGTTCAGATAAACAAGAAACACATTTACATATAGTCATATCGTTACTAAGTCATTTGTATAAATTAACAGCAATACTATTTTGTTACCTTCATATGCAATAAGGCTTACTTATTGCTTGTGAGTCTATACCAACTGTATGAATATAACACAAGTCAGATCCTTTCGTATCATATTTGAACATTTTGCTGAACCCTTTATTCTCACAATAAATACGTCAGCTTGGGAATCACATTGCATTTCAGGTTCAGTTGATTTAAGTTTTATTTCTTGTTTTCAAATGAAGTAGGAGTAAAGAAAGGACTTCATCTTCATGCCATGATATACGGTACACCTCTCTGTCAAAAAAAATTATCTGACACCCCAGTACTTCAAAGCTAGAGTGGGTATCATCATGTACAGCTTCAAATCTCATCAACAGATCCATTCCTCCTAGCTTAGAGAGATTGAATTTTGAAGCAATTGCTTGACGTAACAGACTACCATTGAATAACTTTCTCAGATGTGAAGATAAGTTGTATCCTGTGTCTTTGCAGTGTACTTCATATCTTCCCTAAAGTGATATACGGTGTAATCAAACAAGAAAGCAGTGTGTGTATAATTTTAGAGGAAAAGCCTCCTTATGTTAACCAACATAATCTGATAATCACAATACAGTTAGGGTGGGATTATATCTTCATATTACCTTGGTAGGTTACTAGGGTCAATAGCAGTATCACTATCAGCACCCAGCACGTTGGCCAAAGACTTGGTCCAGTCTCCAACTAATCGGATGTGAACACTGAAATGGTCTTGTTCAGGAGCCTGTTTTGATAAAGAGAAACATCTTGAGGAGAACGGTATACAGGCGTAGCTGAAATTTTCTGTCATTAGTGTTTGTTTGCAACAAAGAGTGTGATGGACTATTGGTTAAGATGTCAAATTCTTATTCAAGGAATGCTGGTTTTATTCCTGCCTAGTTCATTACATTGTGACCATGGACAAGGTGCTTTATCTCACTTGCTCCTCTTTTCATGATGGGGTTAAGGAGAGGCCCATAGCCAGAATAACCAATGAGGGGGGGGGGCACATCGATGCTGAAGTTTCACTGGCCTGGGGGAGCGGTGTCCCCCTCCTTTGAAAATTTTTGCCTATTTCAAAGACTCTAGATGCAAAATGGTGTGACATTTCCATTTTTTCTGCCTATATTTGTATGTCAAAAGGCTGGTCTCCTAATAAATTTTTCCTCCTTCAGTGCTAGACTTTTTATTGAAATTTTTTTTGGGGCACGTGCCCCTCCCATGCCCTGTGGCTACATGCCTGGTTAAAAGAGCAACTGAGTGTGAGGTTACTTTCCTTAGGGTCAGTGTATATGCATGACTACAGCATCCTGGATTGTGAGAAGGATAAAAAATAAGCTAATTGGCCGGGAGCGACAAAAAAACAAATTACCTGACATCTGCAAAAGACCCTCAAAACACAACCCAAAATATTTTTTACGGTTTTCATTGGAAGGGTTTGTCTTGCAGAGCATTTTTCTTCAGAGTGGTGTGGCACATTTGGCACTTCCTAACATGTAATATAAATGAATACTAAGAACCTAACCAACAGCAGTGCATGTGTGTTACCTGCAGAAGTTACTGTAACGGCCTCGTAGATTTACAGGAATGTGTCATTCATTCTCACACATGTTAGCAAGCATGGAGAGTTTTATTTATCGACACGATGGCTTTTCTTCTTGTTGAAAGCTTGTAAAAATCTTATTAAGTGTTTGTCCATATATATTACTGTTACAAAAGCCTGATCCAATTTAGTGTCTCCAAATTAATCCATACCCAATGGCATTACTTGAGCCCAACACCACTTTAGATCATATGTCAAAGTCCATTGTGAGGATAAATTGTTCATGGGCACCTAGGTGGAAATAGATTCCATTAAACCCCCAACCTGTGCTACCCCTCTCTGTCCTACCTTTCAAGTTGAACAATTTCAAAGAACTTTGAATAAAAATGATTTTACAATGAGTATTGCAGTTCTGAAGTACCCCAAGGATGAGAAAAAATTCATTAAAGCAAGCAAGATGGAAAAACTTCCTAAAACAATATACTGGTGATATATTCAATTAACATGTAGCATAGAATGTAGCACCATTTTGCATCTAGTCCACCTTACATGAGCAAAAACTTTCCAAAGGGGAGGGAGAAACCCCCTCCCCTTAGATCCCTACTCCAGGAAGGTGATCACTGGTCTCATCTACCAGACAAGAGAAAAGCACCTGGACAAATTTTGACCTGCTGAAAACACTGGTTCTGGCTAATATAACTTCATAAGAAAAGACTAAAGTGACCCTGCCAAAAACACCTCAGAAAACAGTTTATATAAAGAAACAAATGCAGGAAACACTAAGCTGCAAAACTCAGGGAAAGAGCCAGAATGTACACTTTGGGATTAACAATTATTCAAAAGAACTTTGACTGAGAGGAACTTACTGATGTTAAAGTGAAAGGATGCCACTGGACATGTGACACCGATGGACATTTCAAGAATATATACTGTCCAGGTTGCATCCTAAAGCCAGACTTCTTCATCTGTAGTTCCACCACGTTGGACGGATGCTTGACCACTTTGGTTATGGTGACTGTTAGGAAGCTCCTGATGAAACGGATGGTTCTTTCAATAACATAGAGGGCGATTGGACCGATACACCACTTCCAACTCTGAGAGTGCAATGAAAGGGAATTAATGATCATTATTTTGTCCCTTTCAATTCTGGAAGTGTAACAAAAGAAAGTACTGATTGTGGAATGGGCAAACTGTGAAAATTGTTTTTGCCACTTCCAACTCAAAAGAGTGCAATGGAAGGAAAGATCTCCAAAGAGTAATGGGATGAAAGTAATGGCTATAATTATTCTGTCAAAGGTATACATGACTTTGACAGCCTAGAGGAGAGGACTAGGGGATGTATATGGCCTTTAGGTTGTCCATTGGTCAGTAGTGGTTGTACATTACCTTTGGGTCAAATGGGGGTGGGAGGTTACAGCTGACCTACTCCAGTTGTGTCAAATAGCCTTAGCAGACCATCTGCATTCCACACTCGGACAGGAAAGGAGTTACCAAAAAAATAAGAAGTGAGCATGTGCAACCAACATTTACCTTAAACTCCTAGACCAAAATTTCCGAACTTTCAATAATCGTATTAGATACTCATTAATGTGAAAACAGCACTATAGTATACTAATACTTACACTATACACAAGTGTACCTCAAGAAGCCCATGATCAGGGTGGAAAATATGTTCATTCCCCAGGGATAAAGTGAAATTTCATGTACAGTACAAAAACATGGTTAGGCCAAATTTTCATTCACAGCCAAAATTTCCCTCTGATATCCCACACGGGCTTCCCAGGTTCCAAATCTTCAGCTCATGCCCATGATTCCACAATAAGGAGTAGTCACTCCACTGAGAGTGGCCTCAGGCTCCAGTATGTGATATAAATTTTCATCATTATATTGAAAGGCATAAATATACACCAGATTTAATTTTAAACTACAGTATGATAAATGAGGAAGTGCTGTTTTTACTTCAACCACACATTTTTCTTGTTAACTACTTGTTCAATTGTACAGTATGGCTGGCCATTTGTTGAACTAACATGTACTATATGAGAACAATGAGAGTACACATCATAAATCAATGTTCCAAAAAAAGGAAGCAAGGACAGGAAGCTGCAATGGACCTTATGCATACGACATTACTGAGCAGAAAATGGGCCCTCGGTTGGAGTCAAGGGCATATCATTACAACTTACACCACCAACAACTGCAGGCAGCTGATTTGTGGACATATCACGTAGTCTTCTTCATGTATGAGTAAGGTCTACTTCCTGCATGCCATGTGCTCCATTGTATAGTCGCCAAAATGATGTCATGTGACGTCAATGCATATAAAAAGTCTATTGCAACCTATAGCACCAGCAGTTTTGGACCTGTTTCAGCCCATGATGAATAACTTGTCCAGTCGGCCAGGATTTAGTACACTAAGTGCTCAATTCTCCATTAAACTTACCGCTGGCAGGCCATTAACAAATGTTGGATATGGACATCCGGAATCAGTCTCATTCCAGCTGTTTGGTATCTCTTGACATTTTGTAATGTTGTGATAGTTTCCACTATCACTTTGAAAGTTAGTTTGAGGACGGATGATTCCCCTAAAAAGGTTGAGTATAAAAATTTTCAGTTGTTACCCACACTTTATTCTTTCTGAATATCAAGGAAAATTTTCTTAAAGTAGTTTACAGAATGCATAAGAGTAGTGAGCTTGTGACACTTCTGCAAAATTATTGACTTAACACCCCAGTAAATCAATACCTTAGTCTGAGTGATGTAACTCAAATCTATAGCTAATTAATGTATGGACCATTGCTCTAAATTACATGTGTAGGTCAAAAGCAGTCGCCCCAAACTTATTTTGAAAAAATAGCATAATGTCACAAATTTCTTCTTATTTCTCTTCCATGTATCATTCACAATATTTTAGGACATAAATATTGCATATTCAAGGTAAATCGAGCAGTTTCTCCTTGTAAATTTTACAACTGAGTTAGAAAAATACTGTCACATGATTCTCAAGAGCCATTCAGGAAATAGGATAGTCTACTATACAATTCTTTTTTGGGGTGACTGCATTCTCCCTTTAAACAGCAGTGTAGCATGCTACTCTTTTCTATTCACAGGAAACCCTCCTACTGCATAGTTCTTCTGTAGTTTAAGCCCATCAATAGTCAACTGGGTGTTGTATTTTATACAGAATGCAGTCTTTCACAAGGAACTGAAAGGCACTTTCTCTTCAGTTCAACGTCGGTGTTCATCATGTCAGCCCACTAGTACACTGTTTGTCCCATCAAGTCTAGGGAAAACCTTGGTATTGATTAGTACTTAAGAGTAGAAAATTCCAAGACATTTTTTGATGGCTAAATGACTTATAGAATGTTTACGCAAACTTGCGACTTCCAATCTTGATTCGGTAAAATTTGGTGGGATTCTCGTAAGACATTATAGCTGACATGGCTTGATAGGTCAGCAGCACTAGCAAATTCAAAAAAGTACTAACAACTAACAGTTCGTAATAGCCACCAAACTCCTCTATATTTCTTTGAAAATGTCCTTGCCAAAAATAATACACTATTTATGATATCAGGTTGTGGGGGGGGGGGGGGAGGGGACTGGCATGCACTTTTACTTCTGCATTACAACAAGATGGACTTACAGGATCTCTCACAAATATGTATGCCTCATATAATTTTTACATGAAGTAAATGTTATGATCATGTAGATGCCTCAAGAAATGGCATAAGGTGGGCAACACGGTTTTGAATCTGAAGACCAAAACTCTCCCTGTGCATCATCAAGTTGACCTCTTTAAAGGGAGAAGACCCATAGTTATTTTCAAAAATCTGCTGAATCTTACAAATCTCCTCTTATGTCGCTCGCAAATATCTTTTATTATGTTTCTGTGTAAAGAAACTGAATACTGAAGGTAATCCAAGGAGTTATTCTGCATGCCGGAATTTAACAAATAAGCAACAAAAATATTGTCACATGATTGATATGAGCCATTCCTGAATTAGGATGATGGGGAACACTAATTTTAAATTGGGGAGGGAGGGGGGGCAGGGGGACTGCAGTTTCCCTTTATGGAACAAACTTGGGCCAGGCTGATTAGTAGATTATTTGCTTGCCTTCCACAGTTGAGAAGAACATGGCTACCACAAGCAACAGCTCTGATTACATTCATTCTTAAATTAGCACTGCAAATTATCAATGGCATTATGCAAGAAACTTGAGAGGCCAGTCCGTCAGCCAAGTTAACAAATCAATTAGCACGCTTGAAAGGAAACAAGTTGGGTTACCCATCATTTCATATCAAACCATGGAGAAGGAGGTAACAATTCCCTAACGAAGTTGAATGAGATACAAAGACCAATTTAAATAAAAAACTGATGAATTCAGGGAATATGGAATTCACTTCTTCAAACTTGTTTACTACCTCTCATAGCCAATTATATGTTGTTAGAATGACTTTAATGTGCAGTGGGTTACAGTAAAGCCGCGGTCACACTACAACGAATTCTGATCGGATTCCGATCCGATTTTTGTGAGTTTTTATTAAAATCTTCTCCATTTCGGGTCACAAAGAGCCCAAAATTTGCCAACCAGTGTAAATATATGATTTGCATCAGAGGTCTATGAAAATGGAATGTTAACTGATTTTTGCATGACATCACATCGACAGACAGCTTTTATCGGACACGCATAGCTCGATAAAAGCTGTCTGTCGATGTGACGTCAAGAAATAATTTGTATAAATTTAATTTTCGTAGTCCTGCGATAAAAATCATACAATTACACAGGATGGCAAATTTTGGGTTCTTTCCTACCCAAAATGGAGAAGATTTTTTATAATAACTCACAAAAATCGGATCGGAATCCGATCCGAATTCGCTGTAGTGTGACCGGGGCTTAAAAATGTCCCTCCAAAAAGCACAAAATTGTATAGGCCTATGTTCAACATCTGTGATATTATGGTTAAGTGATTCTGTAAAAAGTGCTGAAGCATGTAAATAACAATTACATTAGAAAATCAGAAGTCATGTGTGTCCAGCAAAGGGTTACACATATGTGCTAGTATATTTCCAATCAAGTACACCATGAACAACACAGGTAATTTTGTTTGCTTCACCTGCAATAGCTTGCTAGTAACTCCTTTCAACAAAAGGCAGCCTACCCTGGTATGACATGATATACAAATGGTTCTTTTTTGTAAGTCCACTGCCAAATTATGGTAGACCTATCTTAGTTGTTACAAGTGCAATTGTGTTACTATGATACACTTCACTAAGCTTACTTTTATTACTGTGAAGGTCCCTGCTTTCCAACAACTACTGTGCCCATACACTGTCATTTGTGTGAGCTGAGTTCGAAAGAAACTACTGCTGTGAATCTTGTATAATTATACAGTGCTAGGAAAAACTTGTTTACTTCCCAGGAAGCCAGGCAAATCTCCCTCAATTTTTACACAATTGTATACAAACAAGTAAAACCTCCCTACAATTGCAAAACTTCCTACCAAATACAAAAATATCCTGGGATAGTTTCCCAGCTTTTTGCAATCATGTGTACATGTATAACATTTTGTACATAGGGCCTACTGTACAAGCCAGGAAAAAATTATCTGAGACAATTTTCTGCAACCCACTTCAATATTGTTTTTGAAGGTGAATAAAGGCTACATGCTGAAGAAAAGAATGCAACCTTTATTCGAAAAAAAAAGGGACCTTCCAGGGAATAATTTGAAGGGGTATCACATCCCAATTTGCTACACAAGGTGGCCAAATTGCTACACAAATGCAAGGATATGTACCACTTCTTTGTGTGCATAACTATAGGGTTTTCAGAGATTTTACACTACAGAAGGCTACGCAAAATTTGAATACTAAATTATTCTCTGCCTTCATTTTCTCAACACGGAATAAGTAGCAGAGGTGAAGACATGCTGAAAGTATCTGGCAGGTCTGAAAATGTCCCAAATTCTGTCCAGGCTTGTAGGTGCATCCATAGTTTTGTGTCACTGGAGGGTCACAAACGAAAATATTTAGAGTGCTACATATTTAATTTATACTGTATCAAATCAGTTTGTTGGGCAATATTTGAATAAACGGGCTAATATTTACATCGTCATGGTTTATACAATTTCACAGGTTTGCAAAGTATGCATTTCTGTCCAAGCATTATACGTGCATTGCACACTTATGTTTGTCCAATGGTTATGTGGGAGATTGAACATAGTTTGGCACTTTTTAGCTACAACAATACTGCAGAGGAAGTTTTTGCAGTGATACATTATGATGCAAAAATTTTAAGTTAAATATGACTAAACAGAATTCATCTTGCTCCAAATTAATGTTTTACTAAAGTGATCAATTACTGGAATTTTATGAGGAGTATCTGTCCTATCTTGAATGCTATGGAACATGGATATTATAAGCAATCTTTGAGGACTTTTTCACAAAACTCACCATATATCATCTCGTCCATCTAAGATTAAAGGGAGAATGCAGTCACCCCAATAAAGAAATGTATAGTAGACTATCCTATCTCCTGAATGCTCTTGAGAATCATGTGACAGTTCTTTTCTCACTCAATTGTAAAATTTACAAGGAGCAACTGCTTGGTTTACCTTGAATATGCAATATTTATGTCCTAAAATATTATGAAAGATACTTGGAAGAGAAATAAGAAGAAATTTGTGACATTTAGCTAATGTTTCAAAATAAGTTTGGGGCGACTGCTTTTGACCTTTAATACCAGACAAAGAAATGCCTTTTACAATAAATACAACAATGGTCAATAGTTTTTGTCAAGTTGTGGGAGCTTTTACACCATTTAACTGAGAAATCTGCCTAAAAAATATGGCATATTTAGTTTCTGGAGACAGTGCGCTGGTAAGACAGCTCTGTATTTGTGGAAAAAATATGCAATTTTGTTTTATTTATTATTAATTTTTTGAGTAGTGGCAAGTAAAAAGAAGGATAAAGTACAATTTTCAAGAAAAAGTTAGGAGGAAGGTCCAAAAATCAGGATAAAGTAGGATATCCAAGAGTCACTTGAAAGCCTGTAAGCTGTCACAGCCCCCCTCCACCTGACCTGGAAAAATGGTGCCTGTTCCCTTATGGTAACACTTCACTGGCTACATACTCTGTCCAGTTTTAAACTTTCCTGTGGAATTGCCTCTAAAAGGGGACCTTAATAAGCAATACCTTGATTACCACTGGTTTTTTTCCTTTTGAATTAGCCTTTCAAATCTTTTAAATTTTTATTTTATTTTCAACTTTAATTACTACATTAAAATACACTGTGGCAAATCACTGTTCACTGCCCCCTTCCCTTCTCAAAGGTCTTTATCCCTGCATGTTGCCATCATTATCATACAGTACATCAGCACTTATATCTTATACTACCCTTCTTTGTAACTTCCTTAATGAACAAAATACCTGCTAAGGATAGGTGAGGATAATATTACCTTTCTTTCTGTAACCTTCACCTAATATTTTGACTAGCATCATCCAGGCATGGCTAATGTAAATCTCTTGCTAGCTTTTGTTAAACTGACAACAGGTGTAATCAGCCAGAGAGTAAAGGTAAAGCAACGGAGTTGTAAATAGATTAAAGCTGTTGCAAAATGCTTTTATAATGTTTCAATTTTGACAGAATTGAAAATAGTCAACACTTTATCAATACCAAATAGCCACCTCAGAGCAAACAGGTACTGTGTTTATTTACGTGGTGAGAATACAGGTGACACCTATATCCTTACAGACCCTCTTACAATTAGGTGGGGGGATGGGGAGGTCCGGGATAGGTGAGAATGATTGAAGGGGGGAAGGAAACACTACTGTGCAGCCATAGTAAACTATTAAGCCATGCTGCTGGTTGAATTAAAGTAGTCTTCTGGAACTTCCTCGATTTGTTTGGCGGGTTCAAAACTTCCCCTTTTTTAATTTTTGGAAGGGAGATACCTAAATCAAATCCCTTATCTTTCATTCCTTTTCCAGCTTATTCATTGAATAGCAATTAAGAGCATATACACCTGCACTCTGATCAACACAGTGTGACAGATGATGGGTACAAGACATAAAAAAAAAATCAATGAACTTAAAGAATATTTCAAAAACTCCACATATGTATCCAGACGATGCATGGGAATTATTGTTTTCACAGATCAAATTATGAAAACTTCCTCCACACTTTTAAGAACACATGAAAACTTGTCTGGCACATTTAAAAAGGTTGAAACAAAAATTTCTGCCCATGCTGGCCAATCTAGAACTGTAATCATAATACTGCAACCATAGAAATCTTGCATTTATCTTTCTAATTTAAAAATTAATATCACAGCCATCCTCATGTTAAACTTGCAAACAAAAGGGGTTCCAAATGTAGCTCACAAAGAAGAAAAAAGAAAAAAAAAAGACATTTAATCAGGAGTTTACAAAATGTCCAGTCAGTTATGGAAAAAAAATCAAGATACCTTTCGACACAAACATCAGATCTGAAGCTTACCCTGTCCCATGTATCAGGAGCATGGCAAAGTAAATAGCAAACAAATGATGTGTCACCCAGAATGTCTCAAAATAGGAACGTCTATGAATGAAAGCAAAAACAGAGGAGCAGTGACAACATTGATAAATGGCAAGCACACAAAAAACCTGTGACTACCATGGCACTGCTAAATATACCACATGATTTTGCAGATTGATAACCCTATATGCATATATACTTGGGGTATAGCACTGTTAAATATACATTTTGCAGGTAACCCCATATGCAGCTACTGTATATAGCACCATTTCCATTCTGACTATAGCCACATACTATTTATGTGCTGTATTTCCTTCAAACATATAAGTGTACATGACAACATTGCATTGGTGGGATGAACACTTTTGCTCAAAATTTTACTGCATGAAATATGCAGGCCTTGAATTCTGAGGTGTGTGAGTGAAATCACACACCACCACTCGCCTCAAATTACTGCCAGGAGTGCAATTTTTGTACACCTATATAAAGAATGGGAACTCAGATAAAACTATCGAGGTCACCCTGTAAATAAAATAGGACACTTGCCACACTCCTTAATTTTCTGAGGAGTGTGATTTTTAGCATATCTGGAAAATCTAAAACTCTAATTCCTGAATAAATATATATTTTTCCCTCACATAGCATATATTTTACCCCAAAGAGCAAATATTACGCCCAAATGGGGGGCAGTGGGGCTACGGCTCCACATACATACCCTCAAATCTGATGTATAGCTACTTTCTCACTCTGCTGTATATAGGCTTAAAGACAGACCCTCACCACTCTTAGTACATTTTTGGTTGGGGAAACCAAAGTTCTTAACTGATGACTGGTCTTTGATTGAAATCAGAGTCAGAAAAGCTCAAATAAACACAGAATGCACAGAGAGAGAGGCTTACATATGAGGGACTTGTATGCTCACCAGGATATGGCCCTTAGCAATAAACTAGGTTTGTGTCTGCACAAGGAGGAGATAAAGACAGTTTTGGGAGGGGCTAGAAGTAACTTAGTTGGGAGAATTGGAACTGTCTGGGATGAGATTTGCCCTTTAATACCCCACAGTTACTTCATACTCCCAACTTCAAAAATGAGCATATATTTTGACAAATATGAGTGAACCATACATATAATGACAACAGCCACTCTTACGAGCCCATTCTAGGCTTGAGCTTCCAATATTTGTGGAGTCTGGTAACCGCAGCCCAATAAGTTGTGACTCTGAAGTTATCGCGACTCCCGTGATGATGCCACAACTGAAGTAGGAATATAGAACACATCAGCATGCATATGCTACCAACTTCTAGCCTATCAATGAGTGGTAACGCACTAGTATTTTCACACTACAGACTTTTCAATCAGCCAAGTTGCTGAACCCCTAAGGTCTGAGGATCAAAGTTCACTTGCAACATGCACTAAGCTAGGATGGCCATTTCCACATCCCCCAAAAGGACATGACCACTATACCATATCAGGTCACTGCTACACACCAGAATTGTGTGCACATGATTTGGGAGTCATACCGCCGAAGTTTCACATCAAATGCCTCAGCTAATCAAATGACTGTGCTTGTAGGATTATAATATGGTCTTCTGTGAATGTGAGTGATCCATAATTTGTAAGATTTTTCATTGTGACCTCCCACAGAGGAGGAAAAATCAACAGCTGGCTTCAAGTAAGGCCAGATGGAAGACAGGCCACCCCAAAGGACGGACACATCGGGGAAAAGCGGGACATATGGCCACCCAACACTAAACACAGATACAAACCAAAGGAAAGGGTAGGAGCATCTAACTAGAGCACCAATGGTGCTGAAGCTCATACCTTCAACCAATTAAGGGTCCCTGGCCTCTAGTATTTATTAGTACAAGCATCATATGACTTTAAATGATGTCAAATGGCTTATGACCCCAAATCTCACATACCCTGATGGCACCTTCCCGAATGTCACAAAAATTTTGTCATGCTATTTTGTTTTGTAAGTTGCTTCATGAATACAATTTAAGAGAGCAAAAGCCCCTAGGGCCCATCTTTGGCCTTGGACCCCAAATTTCAAGTATCATTATGACAAACCATCAACATTGTACAAGAGAATCTGTAGTTGAAGATGCACTTTTCCAGATTTCATAAAAGAGCCATAGGGTCCACATGGGATCTTGGACCAAAATTCCAGAAAACCATAAACAAATCACTAACCAAGCATCATTATAACAGATCTTCAACTCAAACATTAACTGGAGGAAAAGTTAATCACTTGCAATACTACACAAAATGGACCCTATGGTCCATCTTGTGCCTTGGACCCCAACTTGTTTAACACCCTGAAGGTACCACTACCCGAATATAATTATGAAAAACCATCAACATTGTACAAGAGAATCTGCAGGAGTAAGCAATTTGCAAAATGTCATAAAAAGGGCCATAGGGCCCATATGGGACCTTAGACCCACACTTCCAGAACACCATAAACAGATCACTAACCAAGCATCATTATAACAGACCTTCAACTCTGTTAAACATTAACTGGAGGAAAAGTTAATCACTTGCAATACTACACAAAATGGACCCTATGGTCCATCTTGTGCCTTGAACCCCAACTTGTTAAACACCCTGAAGGTACCACTACCCGAATATAATTATGACAAACCATCAACATTGCACAAGAGAATCTGCAGGAGTAAGCAATTTGCAAAATGTCATAAAAAAGGCCATAGGGCCCATATGGGACCTTAGACCCACACTTCCAGAACACCATAAACAGATCACTAACCAAGCATCATTATGACAGGCCTTCAACTCTGTTAAACATTAACTGGAGGAGGAATTGAACATTTTGCAATATTTCACAAAATGACCCTAGGGTACATCTTGGGCCTTGGACCCAAAATTTCTGTACACCCTTAAAGAACAATTGACAGAGCATCATTATGACAAACACACCAACATGCTCTGACAATGCACACAGGGTTGACCTCTTCTACACAGACAGTTTTAAAGAGGGTGCAGTACACAGAAATATAGGAAGTAAAGTGACCAAATAACAGATAAAGGGACCAATAACAGAGTAACATTATGACAAACCATCAACACTGTACAAAGGAATCCGTAGGAGGAGAAGCATTTTGCAGAATTTCATAAAATGGGCCCTAGGGTCCACATTGGACCTTGGACCAAAAATTCTTGAACACCCCAAATGGCCCACCACCCAAGGATCATTGTGTCCAAGTTTCAAACAATTCCATGAAAGCATGTGGGAGGAGAAGCATTTTGAACAAGTGTGGACAGATAGACAGACAGACAGACAGACAGACAGACAGACAGACAGACAGAGTGACGCCGCATGATCACAATAGCTCACACCAGCATGCTGGTATGAGCTAACAACCAATGTAGAAAGTGTAAGATACTATAGCTACTGTGGGAGAAAGTGTCTCAAGTTATTAATTACATGCAAAGTTGACAAAATACTCTGAGGTAATAATGCGGCTCATACCTGATGAATTCTGTTGCCGATGAAAACATCACTATAAAGACAACAGTTAAGATGGCACCAGTCCATCCAGCAATAGGTATCAGGCCTTGCTCGATCAACGGCAAGCCGAAAGGTAGTTTCTGTTGAAAGTGTGCAATGTAAGTCACATGTATGAGAGAACATTGAGGCAACAAGTGAAGTATAAAAATATAAACAAAGCCATTAAATACCAAATATTAAAGAGATAAGAGGAAACTGCAGATTGACAGAGACTATTTCATACAATAAATGGTAGTTTCATGTTGGAATACAAAATGTACACAGCACAACTTCCCATCCTACACACTTCTCAAATAATGGGTTTTTACAAAATAATTGAAAAGAACAATGGATTTACCCATACATTGTCAGGGATTTTAAAAGGAGTTTTTGCCTGACCCCAAACATATTCAGGAAGCCCTTGGAATAAATATTTACAATTGGTGACTGCACTTTGATTGACATAAATTTAAACAATAGATCCTAATAGTCTATGGATATCTGATTGGTTTATGATTACTTGTACTGATTAGGGAAATCAGGGAGTTGTTAGGAAGGAGATTCAACGTTCTATAGACTCTTTGAAGCAATGTTCATTTCCGACAGTTATATTGCCTTTCTTCTCAAAATTCTTATCTCAATACCCACATCAACTAGGATCAGTGATGCATTGTCCAAATGACAATGAGAAGACACACCTCTTACGCTAAACTCGTTAACTTTTCGTTGCCAGCCATCATGCAAAAATGGGAAATTTTAACCTTTCGTCATTATTCGTTACACTAAATATCATTTCATATATAGTCAGCTAAGAATTTCTTTACAACTTATTTTTCAAATATGTTTCTTAATGATGGGAAAATCTGCCAAAATCTAAGAGAAATGTATAGGTTTGAACAATGTTTCCAGCAGGTAACGTATTAAAATCATGGGGACACAATTGAAGTACAATATTTGAGCATTTGTTGCCAGTCGTTTTACTGAAAATCCTGATCAAAGTTTGCTCATTGGCAGAAACAAACCTTAGTTCAAAGCATGTATAGACAATGGCCTTTGTCTCGGGATTACTTGGAAAAGGAAGGGGAAGATCATCATTAAAAGGGTTTAGTCAACAGAGACAACAATAGGAACAAAGTGACCTGTCAATCAAATGGCAGTGCCTGAAAAGAATTAAAGCATTTTCAAGTACATATTGTCTGACAGATTTGGCTGTTGTATCTCCTTCCTAACAACTCCCTGGGGAAATCAAGGATATGGTAAATAGTGTAGCCCATTGCATAAACAGATTTGACTACAGTAGTGTACTAAAACAGATAAAAGTTCAACCAATTTAAACTCAGTACAGGCTTCTTTAGTTTTGTCTGGGAGGTGCAACAGATTTTTTATTTATTTTTTTAATTAGGTTGGGGAGGAGAGACTAAAAGTAGAGTTAACTGGGAGAATTTTAACTGTCTAGGAAGAGATTACTTTATACCTTTAATTTTGTATTGGGTACACTTTTCTAATGGCAGATAAAGACTGCAAGTCTATTACAGTAGGTACATGAAATCTGTCTTTTATAATGTGCTCTGGCCTTTATACGAGAATATAACAGCATTTGAAGTAATTACAAAAGAAGTTTGGGGGTTTGATCCTTGCTACGATATAAAAAGTAAGAATGAGTTTCATCAAAGGGCAATTTATGGTTTTTCCATCAGCCTTAACCTTCCAAAAACTGATAGGATTTCAAATTTAATTCAACAAAATTTTTAATGTAAGGCTAGCCACTAGACATGAGATGCAATCCACAAGCCCTCATGGGTTTCTTCTACATTCATGATTGCTATTACAATTTTTGCTTACATTTGTCCTATAGGACTGAAATTAAATTATGATTATTACTGCTACTGTAGAAGTTACAAGAAAAGTATTAAAGAACCCCAATATTCCCCCATCTTGACATATTCATGACATTTCAATTTTTCCTTTACCTCAAAAAGACCAATAATCTTTTCAAATTTTTTTTGTTTTTGGAAGGGGGAAAGGGGGGTGTTCTCTGATGAGAAAAGTGGGTTCAGTGAAGCTCTATGCCAGTAAATGTTGGTAGTTTGAGCAAAATTTGAGAAATTTGAAGGAAATACCATACTTTGTTAACCAAAACATGTTCAAAGTTTTTCTGATTTGCTCAATTTGACTCACTTTCTGGGGAAAATAATTTTTTGTCCTTGATGTGTTTACATATGGAAGAGCACATGCAGGGATCCATCATAGAGTCTATAATTGAATTTTTTCTGGAGGGGGGGGGAATTGCCCTAGGGCATGAATGTAACCCTTCCCCTTCTTAACTGTATGGTAGCACCCACTGTTATAAATGAAATATATTTAGCATTACCTCATTTGCATCCATGATAGGATTTATCCAGTAGGGGCTGTTATCTCCCGTCTGAGGATCACTTAAATTTGCCAACCTTTGAAGAGCACATGATAAGTTTGCTTCGGCATTGTTAAATTCACCTTCACACTCTTTGTAGTTATCATACAGGTTGCGAAAATTGAACATGTGGGCCACAACGTGTATGACAGTCCATAGTGCAATCATGTAGGCCACACATTTATGGAATGTAATATTCTTGTCAAGCTGGCGACGAATACTTCGACGGCAAAACTGCAAAATAATTCAAGAGTTAGACTAATAGTTATTGAACTAAGAATACTGTTAACTCAAAATTGTAAATTCAAATTAAAACTGAAGGGTTTTGGTACCACAATTATTCAAACATCCAAAAGCAATGCAAAACCTTTTTCCTGTTGGAGATACCCTGTACACACACAGCACAGTATAGCTACACAAACAGAGTGCACAAACTGACCATTCAAGCAGGGAGCTGCCACTCAGATTCAAGTGAATCAAATACACCTGTAGTTGCTTGCTGTTTAAACAATATTCAAACTAAAAATGACAGACAAGCAGGTCAGGAGTATTGTCTCAAAAGATATAAATCACTCCCCCCCCCCTTCTCCCCCCACAAGGTCAGAAACTGTCTGTGAAGACCTGCTGGAAAGAATACCTTCCATGGCTTTCACACTTCTGAGATCCAAGGATAAAACATTTTTCACAACCACCCTTGAAATTTTGGAAGGAAAAAAGTCATTGTCTTTACAGCATAGATTTATGTACTGTGGCACTAGGTGAAGCAACACAACCCAAAGTACTGTACAGGAAGTATTTTCAGTTTTCCAGACCATATATCAATTTTTCTAAATCATACAAATGCCTAAATTTCAAGGACTTTCATGATCACACAAAAATTTAAGGTATTTTGTTGGATTTTCCCATTTTTTCCCCTCTTATGTGCAGGACCCCTGATCATCATAGCTCATGCACCAATAGCAGGATACCACTAAGCCATGCCCACCTGGGTGTGCAACATGCAAAGGGCCTGTGGAATAGCCCCATAGTTACAAATACAATTGGTGACTGCCTTTTTAATATTGCCATTCATTCAAATGACAGCTCAACTTGGAATAGTCAATGGTGACTTGCAACAGTCAGTTGTGTTTCCAATTAAGTTCACACACAGTTGTGTGTCAATATGGTCTTGAGGAATTGAAACTCAGTGCAGACTACTGTGGCTCTGTCTTAGAGATGTACTAGACAGGTGTTTTTGTTTAAACTGAAGGAGGGCCTAGAAGTAAACTTAGTAGGGAGAATATTTACTGTTTGGGCTGAGATTGTAGAACTTTATAAAGTATTTAACAATAGCAAACCCACAATGGTACACAAATTTGTTCACCTAGATATATTGATGTTGTTATAGTTAGGGTACCAGTATGTTAAGGAGTTAATTACTGGCATAATAGACCCTTTGCATTGACAATGTCATGTACGTGGGCAATTAAATAAGCTAGATAAGGTTCATGACTTTGGTACACATACTGTACACACAACAAAGCCTTTGCACATGCAGGTAGACTGGGGCGCCTATCTGACCACTACAAAAATTAGCTGTCTGCATTTGAAAGTTGGTGCAAGTTGGTGTAAGCTTAAATGCTATGCGCTTTATACCTCAGCCGAGGGCGCATTTTCTGTTTTGTGATGTCACATGCATACTGTCTAAAACAACTCCTTGCAGGTTTATACTTTTCTTGTCCCTCTAGGACATCATTTTATAAGAGTTGTTAATTTGGTTTCATCTCCTGCTACAGGTACAAGTTGTTAACACAGCTGAGCCCAAACTTATAAATACCATGTGACAACCACTCTAACTTGCAATAAAAAATGCCAATAGATTTATCAGAATGAGACAATGTAGTTAGTTAGTTAGATGGAGTTTTACGGCCCAGTTTCCAACCTATTGGTTCAAGTCGAGCCGGCCACGGCCTTTTTTCCAGTTGTGGCTCACTGGCTTGTTTTCCCTACTCCATTGCTTATGCGGAGCATCATGCACAACGGCAGTAGGTTCCATTTTTAGAGTCTTTGGTATGACAATGTAGTACTTACATAATATTAGACCATTCACAGTTACATCACTGGTTGGCACAGAGCATGCGAAGAACTTATATGTGCACGTTGGGTTTTGTGCGTGCATACACTGAAACAATTGCACACAGGATGCAGATGAACTAGAATCTACTTTTCTTTGTGATGACAGGGCAAGTGCCTCTTATCAAGTCTTTTGCCTGCCAAGCCTTGACATCATTTGTGTGTAAACATGAATGAGTCTATAATGTACAAATTGTACAGCACATTTACTGCATGTCTGGTCTCACAGTATGCTTGACCTGGATCTAACCTGCTCAGTATCAGATCCTCTTCATGGGATCAAACACTGTGGTGTAAATGTATGGTAGGTATCAAAAATGGACTGGGGCCATATTGATTTCAATAGGACTATTGCATACTCATACAACAAAATTATGGTTGAGCTTGCATGTCAACTCTTTATGCAACTGACAGGGTCTTCATCTGATCCTTCAATTTTTTACACTGGCAACTGGGGAGGAGCTGATTCAGAATAGAAAATCAATTTGTACAGTAGTGTTAATCCTCTGCTAAGATCAACAAAGGAACTGATATCAAGGACACTTTTGACTTTCCATATTGTCCTTTAACTAAAGCACTGGCAAAAATTATTTCAAAGACTTTCATAGCAACACAGCTGGTAAAAAGTTCTGCTTTAGTGCTCAGCAGGTCAAGCCATGCTTAATACAGTACACCAAGTTCCATGTAAGTCATATGGTTTGATAGGTGATATTTCTGATAGGATCAGATCAGATCTAGACAATATCAACACAGTGACACAACACACATGACGAATGAAATGGGTCTATTAGAATATACCAAATATCCATCACGGATGTTACAAACAGGAAGCGATGTTCACATTTAGCTCTGCAAATTCGTAGAATGCAGCCTGCTAGTACATCTTTCATTTTGAAATCAAGCTAAGACTGCATGCTGAAGATCTTTCGTGGAAGATAATACAGAAGACTACAGGTCTGCGGTCACTTTGACTTATTTCGAATCTGAACTGCTGGTAACTTAGAACTCAAAGTGATTGATATCAAAGTCAGTTGCTTTAAGATGGTGTATGCAGTAAATAACCTGCTCCCTACCCCCAATAAAATACAATAACCGCATGCAACCATGATCAAGATATTTAAACATGAGCCATTATCATTCATTATATCTTACACAAAACACTGTTGAATATTAAATAAACCGAACGCACACTGACAACAGAAAATGCAAAAAACACAAAACAGAAAACACCTTTCATGTTTACTGACATCCATGTGCATTGGCCGACAACAGAAAACTGTGTTTCGCAAAACAAGCACTGCTTGTTTCACAAAACAATTGTTTAGCTAAACAAGCGTTTCACTATTTTTTGTTTTAGTCCAACGCACATGGACGTCAGCGTGTATAAACACGTTACGTGTTTTGTAACATGTTTGGCGTATTCTGTCGTCCATGTGGTGCATTCAGCTTTACAGTACACTATTGCTTTACCTGATTTGTGCTGCAAGAACCCCTGAAGAATGATATAAGGTTACGACAGACTGGAAGCAGTATCAGCATAGAGTTGAGATTGAGTACAGCACCCCCGGCCTTTGCTACTGAAACTCCCGGCTACATAATGAAAGACAAATCACAAATATTTATAAATACAATTTTTCCAAAAGTGATCACATTGGAACTAGAAAATATTGAATGCTTGGGACACAAACGTAATAAATCTTGTAGGTACTGCGGCCACAGTGTCCCAATTGTTTCAGTGATTCTGCTGACCACAGTAGCTTGCACATTATCAGAGTGCTGTTTGTACTGGTGGACACTATGACACAGTACATACCCAGTTGATTCTCTCTACGTACATCACTGTACTAGTTGCAAGTCTACCAGCTAGAAAATTTTATTTAACGTACAGGTTAGTTTAATCTTGTAACTTTATTTGCAACCTTTGAATATAATGTCATACTTTTTGCAAAATGTCTTTGCTGCTTGATTTTGTATTGTCATGTTGTCATAATTCAGTATGTATATCAAAACAGAATGTTCTACTTATATTATGAAAACTTGTTTGAAGCCAGCTCTCCTACCCTCACACTGCATAGGAAATTCAAGAGCAATGCCCCCAAATCAATACAAACCCATGACTTTAATAGCAATCCCTGTGATACGGGCATGCAAATGACAGTTACCATAGCAACTACCTCGCTGGTCTAATTAATGTTTCAAAGGTGAACATGACTTCTTATGCTTATGCTTGCAGCCAGAGTAACCAACTTGGGGTGAGGGACATCAATGCATTCTGAGGAATTCTGTCTCAGGGGAGGTCTGAGTGGAAAGGGGTTTTCCCTCTCTTTTGAGAAATATTTGTTTACTTCAGGGTAAAAGATGTTAAATGATACCATAACCTACATCTTTTTTTGTCCATTTATTTTCTGCTTTTCTTTCTTTAGGGGGCCTACCATAAAAACTAGTGATCAGAAAACAGGAGTGGGAGGGTGGAAGGATGGGGGTGGGGACATTCCTATTCTGTCCATTTGTTGTCTGTTGCCTTTTTTTGGCAGACTATAACTAGAACAGCAATGCTGTTGTGTAGCTCACACAATTTCTCTTGTCTGTTAAAAATAGGAACTCAAAGAACCAAATTTTAAAATTTATTCATCAGCTTCCACAAAACCTCCTTACCTTACAAAGGCAAAAGGTAAGAGAAGAGCATAATGATAAATGAACTCAAAACCCAACTGAAAAATCACAAGCACGTTCAGGCATGTAAACACTGCATCTGACACCGCGTTTGATGACAGATCTACAAATATCACTGCATACTTTTTAAAATCAAGAAGGCCTGTAAAGGTTACACACTTTAATTAGCGGCAAGACTGAAATTAAACTGATGTTATTAAACTGTTCAAGTTTGCAAAGTAAATTTAGTTGCACCTACAACTCTACAAGCAAACACTGCATAGGTTTGCACTCAATCAAAACAAACCACAGACTCAAAAAGCTGCTACTGGAGTTGAACTCAAAACAGTTACAGTATTGCAATTACTTGACTTGACCATCTCAATTGATCCAGGAACAAAATGGGACATATCCCCACAACAGGTTAAACCATTTTCCTTTCTTGTAAGCCAAACTGACCACAGATTTTGCTTCAAATTTTGTTATCATGAATCAAGCAGCTGCTCAATGCAGGGAGTTCCCATGGAACTCCTTGCTTAATGAACCTTGATAATACAATTAGTTATCCCAAAGCATTGTGATTGCACAGGCCTGCTGAACAAAGACTGATGTGTGTGAATGGATCAAATTTCAAAACAAACCTGCACAGGCAGTTGCGAGACAGCAACTGAACACACAACCAAGTACACCTCTATAAGTGCAATGAATAAACAGCTACCTGTTCAGCAGGCACAGTGAACTCAGCTCTACAAAAATTGCTTAAAAACCAAATTTAACTTTTGTATATCAAAATGCAAATAGGCAAGTTTTATTGCTCTATCAACAAACAATCATATACCAAAATTTCAGCTCAAAATCTCCACACATCAAAAGGCTGAAAACTTTTGTTGAAAAGTTGACGACATCTGCCCCATTTTATAACCTCACACATGTACTGTGTACAATGTGTGAGCTAAAAAACCAGTGATTGAAAAACAAGAGTGGGAGGTGACAGGGTATAGGGCCATTTCACTCCGACCTATAGCTGCAGGCCTGCTAATGCCCGTATACAGACAGAGCTTTATTGTACTGCTATGTACAGTTACAGACTGTAGCTCAGCTTCATTCTGTCAATGTATTTATTTCCGTTAAACTTGGCACCTCCTGCAGTAATATCACACTCCAAGACACAAGAAGTGTGACACATGTTCTATGTCATACAAATCATGAGATTCTACTATAGACATGCAAAAAGCCATGGTAGCACAGCCAGTAAAAATAAGAGCTGGTTTTAGGTTCAATTGTTTCCTATCCTAAAGGTTTACAATGATACTTTAGACTCAGACAGTACTCAGGAATGTTTGTAGAAGCCTGTTTTTACTGAGGGCCTAGGTAGGTCACCAGGCCATGTTATTTTATATGGGAATGTGTTAGAACCAACAGAGTATAAACATCCCTCTTCAGGATATTCCAACCAGGCTAGTATTACTAAACACTGTGATAAATTACCATAAACTTCATATGATGTCACCACATGATAGTACTAATTTTAGAAAAACAGAAGGATCTTTCAGATCATGTTTTCAGTTTTCCAAATTTTATTTTTTGTAAGTCACAACATCCCACATTTGTAAAATTGTTACATGAGCTTTTTTTTCTGTTGATAGTTATTGACAATACATCCAATTTAAATATGTAAATATTGATTCTATTATCAGATGCTAGGTGGTACTTTTCTTTATTCAACTTGGCAACTCAGCCAAAGTGCTGTACTTGCCATTATATTTGTTTTCATAATCCTTTAGTTTGGTTCTCAGTGAGTAAGTCAGTGTGACATGTTCATCTCAGTTGATGACATGGGCAAACCGATACACTATTAAAGTACCTCCAGTACATACAGCTGCAGCCAAAAGGGTGAGGGAGCATTCCAGATCATGGCCCCAAAATTTAAGGATTCCTCCCCCCCCCCTTTACAAAAGGCTCAGCTTTTATTCCAATTACAGCTGTAGATATGTCCAAGCATATAAAGCCCTGTCATTCACAAACTTGACTAGTAAAATCAACAGTTTTGTGATATACTGTACATAGCAAGGAGGTATAACAGTGAGAGAACTGTGCTGCTTTATCAACTTTTCATTGATTCCTCCACTTATTCACAAATTATGGGGACAAACTCACTGGATATGATAGTACACACTCCTCAACTTCTGTACTCATGTACAGTATTCTTGTCTACTGGAAATATTAAAAAAGCAGCATGAAATATGGCCACAATCATTATCCCATGCAATCTACCAACTATTGACCAATTTACACAAGATCATCCCTGTTTTACACCCAATTCATGAATATATCAATTGGCTGAGTTCACTTGGCAAATCTGTGATGTGGTAGGATTACGGAGGTGCTCACAAAAGATTTTTTCAAACTCTATTTTTAATATTTACTTTATATTTCATGTAATTTATTGAAACTATGTTAAATCTTCATTTCAAGGTCAGATCTACCATTGACATGCCCTGAAGGGCAAGTTACAGTAGTTTAGAAGCAGCAGTTGTCTTTTCGAAAATGTCAGCATCACACACCAAGGGTGCATTTACACTTGATCCGGATCTGATCTCCCTATGTTATCAGCATATCGAATTACGTGTATGGCTTGATCCTGGTGCATTTACACTTGTCTCGTACTCTGATCCACCTCCCTGCATAATGAGTGTTTTATGCAGAAGTGACCTCCAAATAATTTACGTTGAATTACCGTTGATCTCGTGTCACCGTTGATCCGGGGAGCATTTTTCACTGCAAGTTTGATCGCCTGCGCGGGGTCTGATCCTCCCCCCTTACTAGGATCAAAATCGGGCGATCAGATCCGGATCTGATCTGCATTTACACTACAAATTTGATCTCGAGCAGTGGATCAGACCCCGCGCAGGCGATCAGATCCGGATCAAGTGTAAATGCACCCCAACTTGCAAAGTAGCCTGGCAGGTAATGACGATATAATTTATTTAGTAAAAGAAATGTCAATACTTTACATTTACCATCATTTTTTCATACATGTATGACTTCATCTTTGTCAGAAATGGTCTGACGGCTTAGAGGCGGCCCAGGGTGGTGCCATAATTTGTCTGATGGGGGGCAAGCTCCCAAATAATGGGGGGGCAACAACCTGAAGCCACAAAATGGTGAAAAATTTTCTAAAAGGATCTTTGAAAGCATAATTTTTGGGAGGCCAAAGCATGCCAAAAATTATAGGTTTTGTTTTTACAAGAAAACATGAAAAAGTTGGGATTTTATTGGGGAAATTAGAAAATTTGGGGACTTATTGCAGACAATATTTTATGATTTAGTTTATTAAAGAAGTTACTGTCCTTGAAAGCAAAATCATGTGAACCCTTGGGTGACTATTCATAGTCAGTGATTACATGTTTTCTCTGTCAAGAGGTCTACACCCCCCTCCCTGTCCCCCATATGGTATTAAGGACCCCTGAGGAGGCCATATTAAGCAGTGTTCCATCAGGGGATGTAACTCCTTGGGGGCAGCACCCTTTCAAGGGGATTGTTACCCTACAGCAGGAAGATGAAGGGACTTTTGAGAAAAAAATGACTTCATCTCAAAAATGATCAATATTTCAAGAGATTTATCATGAAAATGATGTCAAAATAATAATTTTTCAACATTTCCTGTAAGCCATACTGTAGCACATGGACCTCTTTTGGTTACATGTCTGGAATCCTTATCCTTTTAGTGAACAACTTAGCAGTGTGTAACTTACCCCTGTGAGGTACCTAATGTAATAGTACCTCTCTCCTTTTTCATAGGTCAGTACTGTCCTGACAACCTGGTAGATATTCACTCCTAACCAGATAAGCTAGAATTAAAGAAAGACAAAAAAAAATACAAATTTTTGCATCATTACACATTGTAACACTTAAGAGAGATATAAGGCAAGGGGAGAAGGAAACTCTTCATGCAAAATGCAAAAGATTTGCAACAGATCTACACATATAAAAATTCATAAAAAGGGACTGGCCTGTTGCCAGGAATTATGCATGGGAGAGGTGCATGGCACAGGCAATTCAAAGAAGCCCCTTTATCAAGATTATTCTTTGTAGGTAGTACATCATTTTGGCACCCAATGTACTAAATCAATGGCATGGTGAAGGTCTTTTCCCCTTCCCACCCCCTTCCATAAATAAGACAAAAGTGTTGAAACTTGAAAAGTAAAAAAAAAATGCATTTCAGGTCTTTACATCATAAATGGGAAAAATAATGGGTAAGCAAAGCAATCTATTTACTTCCTTTTTCTCTTTTCTAAATTCAATAGTTCCCACTCTAGGGCAACCATGACTTTGCAAATAATAGTAGTCTCTCATTTGCCATAGAAAAGTGACTGTAGAGGTACGATGTACTTTATGTATTCACGGAATTATGCTGTACTAGATGTACAGCTGTAGCATAAACCCTCTTTTGTAACTTAAAACTGTGTATACTATACTTCAACACACAAAAGGTTTCTAAAAACTCTACAGTAGCTGTTATATGCACTGGGATGGATTTAGCTGCTTTTATTGAAGCTTCCAAAAATAAACTTTTTTGAAATATTGAGGAAATAGTAGCCTGTAACTGCTTATGACAAAAAAACTTTTAAAGGCATGCAGTCATGCAAATCTTTCAGGAAAATGCTGTGGTTTGGAGAAAACACCATTTTCAAATTCCCAGGAACCACTTACTGTGTACACCCACTCATTATTGTACACCCACTCATTACTACTAATACTACTGAATGAGTATGTTCAGTTAGTAAGAATGTAAATGAGAACAAACTTCTCTGATTGAAATGGTTGTAAAAATGAGTCAGGGTTGGCACCAGTGAGAGTCATCCTGTGCATAACCCCCTACCCCCCCCCGGGGGAAATTTTCCAATTTCTTCAAGGAGTCTTAATCCATACAATCAAATATGTAATCCTGACCATCTGCTTCACTTTGTTCTTACGAAGGGCAAAATCTTCAATAAATAGCCCAAAGTTTCCAAATTTCCTCATGGAAACCCAAATATTTCAAATTTCTCCAATAAAAATCCACATTTTTCAAACTTTTTTCAATAAAAATCCAAATTTTGCAAACATTTCTTAATAAAACCCCCAAATTTTTGAATTTTTGTACATGAAAACCACAAAAATTTTACCTTCTATACTGACAGCAAACCAGTCACCATTGTCGGGGAGTCGGGTTGCTGGGCCTCCTGTCAGGGAGCTCGGCCCCCCTGCTGGGCACATCCTGGTCCCAGCATCCCTGGTCTCAGTATATATTCTAGGTGTAAACCAGTGAATTGTAGGCTTACACTACCTTGCTATAATTTCTATCACTATCTCTGTCATGCAAGATGATTCACTCTAACCCTACAGTACCATATAAAGTTATTTTCTACCATAAATATAGGCAGGGCTCCAAATAAGCTTGAAAAAGGGCACAGCCAAAAAGAGCAAATTAGCCGTCGGTCTGTAATTTCATAGGACATTGACTGAGGGTCACCACAGCCATCAGTAAGGGCCTGACAGCCATGACTTTTGGTGCTGCCCCTGTATAGGAGTATACTGTAAGCTAAGGTAGGCTGCTGTTTCAGAGATACTGACTTCCATGGGATACTTCAGCAGTTAGCCTAGCCACTGAAACCATGCAGCATGTCGGCTGTAAGCCTTTTGTCCTCACTACAATTTTCTGTGTGCATTGTACAGCTACATGAATACAAGTGTAGTGTATCAGACTGAATAGCAGTGGGTGGACCATTTTTCTGCTGCAGTGACTATTCTGCACACTGTACTGAGCTCCATGAGTCAAATATAGTGCATTCAAGAATGGTAGACCTTGACATCATTGTGCTCAGTATGTAATCATGTGTCTCTAAACAGTGACATACCTGTACTGTGGCTGAAGGAGATGTGAGGGGGGCAGCAGTATGGGGAAGCAGCCTCCCAAATTTCCCCTCCAGGTCACACTATCGGCATATGCAAAGAAAGAAACTATACTGCTTCTATATATGAAGCCCCCAATGCCCCCCCCCCCCCGGCCCCCATCATGAAATGAAGCCTCCCTTAATTGTGCCTTTCATCAAAACTTTGTGGCTACATAACTGACTGTAAAGCTGTTGACTAAAGATTTACATATCAGATCAAAAATGCATACCAATTCCATATTTGAAGCTCCCAGTCTCAATCAAATGATAGATCCCCTTCCCCAGAAGTACTCCATAAAAACTGACTATGCCACTGAGGAGAGTGGTGCTCTCTGGATGAAACCACACCTATAATCCTGTCCTGGCTCAAACCAAATTTTTAACAATTCTGATCATAAAATTGCTTCAAAATGGTACGGTACCACCTTAAGCCGCTCAGCCGGGGAACAGGTTAACTTGCATACTCAAGAGTTTTTAACTTCTAGACTTTGGCTAGAGAAAGTATTGTGACTACAGACCAGTAATTTGCCATTGTTGTGGGGGGATATAATTACTTAATATATGCAACACAATGGCCATACTGTATGTACAGTAATTAACATTGCTGACTTACAAACAATTGTGTTATTTCTTTCATAATTTTTCTCCAACTGCAGAGTACAGCTTTGCAAGCTAAAAACTTTGCTGCTTTGCAAAGGTTCTAGTTTGATATTCTTATATTGATTTTAACATAACATAACATAACAGTTTAAAGAGCAAAGGACGGCTAAGGCCCCATAAGATGCCCTGAAGTCCATACAACCTTAACTAAAAACAAACAACCAACCAACACCGAACGAACCCAGCCCAATTAGATTCGACCACAAATATGGAAGAACTTGTCAATGTTAACCTTATAGCAGTGCACAGATGTGGAGTTAACTACCCACTCAGGCAGACTATTCCACTCGTTAACAACTCTATGAGAGAAGCCGAACTTCCTAATGTCGAGCCTTGCAAAACATTTAACTAGCTTCTTAAAATGGCCTCGAACCCGAGAATTACTTTGAACCTTTAAATAATTGCAAGATGACAAAGGATTCCTTTCAGAGAGAAATTTGTACACCTGAAGCATGTCCCTCCTAATCCTTCTCAACTCCAGGATGGTAAGCCTTAGATGCTTAAGTCTAACATGATAAGATAGGTGTTTCACCTTGGGTATAAGGTGAGTGGCTCTCCTCTGAACCTGCTCTAAAAGAAACTTGTCCTTTTCATAGAAGGTAAAACTACTGAAATTCCTCTTGATCAATCCAAGCACCCTATTAGCCCTAGCAGCAGCAGCTGCACACTGTCTAGATGGCTTTAAATCGCCTGTAATAACTATACCCAGATCCTTCTCAAAAGTCACATCACTCAAAATACTACCATTCATGTTATAATCATAGCTGAAATTTTTAGGATCAAAGTAAAGGACTTATCTGCATTAAAAGACATTTGCCAAGTCTGAGATCAAGGAGATAACCTATCCAAGTCTTTTTGCAGTAATGAGGCATCATCCTTATCACTAACCTTCCTATAGAGCTTAGTATCATCAGCAAACTTACTAATACTAGATGTGAGAGAGCTATCAATATCATGGATGAAAATCAAGAAAAGAAGCGGGCCAAGAACAGAAACCTGTGGAACTCCACTTGTAACTTCTTTCCAAGAAGAGAAATTACCATTAACAACAACTCTCTGAGATGTACCATAATGAGCCATGAATTTATCCAGTCAGCACAACTGCCCTTGATTTTGTAAATATATGCAGTAAGTCTGAGAAGTCACTTGTACCTACTGTATACTGTAACTCCACAAATGTTAATTTGCTTAACAGATTTTAAACATAATACACATATTACACTTTTTCATATATTTGTTTTCTGACAATTTTCTGCTCACATAGAGTGAAATGTAACATATATATATGTATCAAAGAAAGTCAAACACGACCATTCAAACTGAGGCAAAGGGGGCAACTTTTGATTATTCTAGGTCAAATATAGAGGTTACACTATTGTAGCAGGATGGAAGGTTCCTAGGAACTAATTGTAAGTAGGTGTGAAGACAGTTGTGGGTTTGGAAGGGAAACTCAATGCCAGAAATGCTGTATTAAACGATAATGCAAACAGGAAGAAGAAGTTTCAACTACTTTCATAGGGCCACTGATTTTCTGCTTCACAAATCACAAAATTCCATTTTTAACTAGTTTCAAATTCTGCAAAATTCCATTTTGAACATAACATTTCTGTGATTTTCTGATTTTGGAGTAATTATGTTGAAAACAAGTCCTAAACTTGTCTGGTTTCGATCCTGAAGGCAGCAAACACTTTTAACACACAAACAATCTAGCCTAACACACTATAGTACAGGCAAACTCAGTGAAGCCTACACCGCCAAAATTTTGCCCATTTTCGTACACGTACTTATTGTTTACTGATCGTAACTTGAAGGGGTTTTGGTGATTATAAGTTGATTTTGCCACCATTTCAGATGGTAAAATGTCTGTGTATGTCTTTAGCATGCTTGCAAAAAGCACCCAAGAAGTTTTGCAAGTTTTGCAGCCACGGTCTTTGGTTAATGCAGGCATTTATTTGACAACAAAAATAACTCAGTTTTTTGTCAAAAATTTACATGTATTGCAAGCCTGATAATTTTTGCTACATTCCCTGAAATTCTGTGCAGAAAAGTAAATTCCATTTTTTTTTCTGCGATCATGGAAAATCCTTGGCCCTACTTTCAGTGGCATTGCCAAGGAGGGATGGAAAAGTTTGTGGTGCCCCCACCATATCAATTCCGGATTGCTCTTTCCAATAGAGCACAACGGCTCACGAAACCTTCCCACCACTCATGTACAGCCATTTACGGCATACCCGTCTTCTCCTTCCAAATTAACCTCCATTCTATTAATTTGTCTCTCCTACTTCTCTCCTGCCTTTTGAAAGATCTTTTTGTTTTCTTTCCAATGATACCAGATTCATAACCTAGATTTGTGATTCTCCGTCGGACTTGGGGTTTACAGAAGTCTACTTCTCCAATTTTTTCAATTTTGTTGACCACATGATTTTCGACGGTGTTTACCTATATATCAGAACCCAGAAGCCTTTGAAAGTTGTACTATACACTTTAAACCAATTTCCTGCTAGAGTAGTTGCCTCTTGTAGAAGAAGAAAGATAACAAATTCTTCTTACTATCCATATATACTGCATTGCCACTGGTTCTTTTTCTTCATCAGACCAGGGGATAGCAAATGAGAATCTGTGTTACATTCAGTAACACAATAAGTGTACCTACCAGTAATGTGCGTGAACACTTACAAAGCATATCACACAGGAAAATGGAAAGTTTATCAACTGTTTTTAAGTTTCAAACATATTTCTTTCTTCAAAACAAAAAATGGGGCTGAAATAAGAGTAAGCAATATCATTGACTTCTTCATTCCTTTAAAATGATCCATAACCACAAAAAAGGATTTTTTGAAGAGGAGGACTTTTTTGAAAGCTAAGAGGATTACCTAGGACTGTTCCATTACAGTATAAGAAAGGTTAGGCTATACTTGACGAGGCTTAGCTGTCTCAGTTCTGTGTGGCTCGCAAAAGGGAGATACTGTACTGTAGTTGTAAATAACAAAATCTCAATGTGTATACATATATGTAATTATATTTCGATACACTTAAATATTAATTTAAATCTTTATTTGTCTTTAATGTCTAAATGTGAAGGGAGAGAAATCACCCGCAGTTTGTCCAGTTTTGTTCCTTCTTACATTAGTATGCAATTGTATTCTTTTAATCTTTTTGCTGAACATCTTTTCCCAGTTTAACATACAATTTGTGGCATAACACATCTTATGGTACGTATGTTAAAAACACAGTGCATCATGTAAAGTCTTTCTTTGAGTTATTTGAAACCCCCCATACCTGAATAGATTGGCCCAAGGTCAAGTCACACACACACAGAAATTTTGTTCGCTAAGGGTGAGATTCTAGCGATAAACGGTCAAATTTCTGGTGGCAATCACTACTATAAATCTGGCGAAACAGTTGTGATGTGATCAGCATTCAAATTAGTGAAATATTTTGGTGTACAGTAGCAAAAAGTGCTATGTACACAAAAATGATTCTGTATAGCAATTTTTCATTTTGGTGTATCAAAAAACTGACAAGGAAATTCATCAGTTTTCAACTGTTAGGGTACACAGTATAAACTAAGAATAAGAAACAAATGACAGTTTTGTATTATGTCGTTCTTGCATGTATTTATTGATGGAAAATAACTTAAACGCAAACTTTTGGAATGTTCCTTACTGTTCATAGGTACGGAGCCACAGTAAATATATAACTGTTTTTCTGCTTTGATTTTTTAATACCAGAGTTTCGTAGAAATAAAAAGACGTATGTATGTCAAAGAACAGACGAAATATTCCTTGCAAAATCCTGACAATAAAAGTCATTTATATGGACTCTTATTAAATCTTACTGCCTTAGTATCCTTGGGGGAATTTCTTACCACGATGCACAAGCAACGTTGACTTCATCCACACTCGTGTACATGTACTGGTTCAGTGCCCAGTTGGTTACATACAGTGATTTATGGCGCTGTACACAAGAAAGAATAGTACGCCCACTACAACGACTACTTCATCAAAACAATTAAGGCGCCAACATTTTCAACATGTTTACAAACCAGTCAACATTAATGTTAAAAATCAGAATAAATAAATAAATGGAAAAGTACACTTTCATACACATACACGGTTGGGATTTATTCACTGAGAAACTTGATGTAAGATTATGAATATTAATTTCATTGCAATTAAGTCATCAGCATGAACATTGCTTCAATGATCTTTTACACAGTGAGTTAATAGCACTTCCACACTTAAGTGTGTGCGAAAGAATCATTACGAAGAACATTTTTTCAGCAATTTACACAGGGTCAATAAGGGTTCTCCATTGACTTAACTGTATGTGAGAGTGATCACACAGTAAAATCCCATACAGATGGTGTCCTTGTGGTTGCTTTAGTCGATGTAAATTTTATGTAATAGCTTGAGAAAATTTTTAATGTGGAAACCCCTTTCTAGAACTAGTAGCCTCCTTCGGAAACATATCAATGTACAGTTCTTTGAATTAAGTAGTGAAGTATGATGTCATATGTCACATACCATATATGGAAAAGGAGTTGTTGCTAAATTATAGGCCGGTGTAGGTATGAGACTTTCATTTTGTGTGGACAAAGGACCAGTTACATAATATATGCCATACTGACTGTACAGCGTATACATATATAACACACATAGGCTAGATTGGACATACAGTCATGTGTTTGCGAAGGCACTGCATGGAGATCTTGGCGCTCCCCTTCTGTGTCATTGATATGGAAATACATTTTGTAGCTTGTGGTTTGGTTTTTTCTTCTCAAAGAATGATTGCTGAAAATGTGTCCATACCCGATAAAAACTCAGTGTGTGTGTGTGTGTGTGTAATTGTTACTTCATTCTACTGCGTTTTTTTTTTTTTATAATTTTGCAAACACAGTCCCTTGCATTCTTATGCTTTGCATTCCGAGAAGTACATCCCATGTGCAAGAAAGTGTGTCACACATTTTGGGATGCAATGCCAGTTGTTCTGAAAGCTGGATATGATGCCTGCCAAATGAAACATTGGTTATTTAATTCAAAGTTATGAACAAACATACCATTTATACACTAGTTTGGATACAAGGACCTACTTACCCCTTCAAATTAGTCCATCAAGTGAGCCTAGTTAACTGCATAAATTGTCCTCAAAAGTGCATCTTTGTGGCCTGCTTTGCAAAAATCTATTTTATGTGAAGCACTATCTAACTGAGTAATTTCAGGACAGGATCGTTTCCTTCATCTACGGTACTTTCAAGAGCTAAAGGACTACTGCAGCCATGGTTCCGATCCCCACTCAACAGTTCTATAACAGACTCTTTTCCCAATAGGAATTACAAAGGATTGTGGGATAGAATTTTGGTGTGCATCGTTTTTTGCCACAGCAAAATGCCAATTGACAACAACATCGCCTACCAGAACTCTGTCCCACAATCCATTGCAATTGCTATTTGGAAAAGGATCAATTGACTATCTATTAGTCCCATTCTATGTTCCAAAACTGTTAAGATTCCGATCTTTGTTGCCCGCCTACCCCAGCTTGTACTCCTATGAGGGAGCTGTTTCAAAGAAAGAACACGCCCTGCCAACCTGTCACAAAATAAAGCTTATTTGACCTTTGTCAGATTATAAGTAGACTGTGATGACAACATGGTGTACTGTGTACCTTGAAATTCTCAGAATGCTTTATTTACAGTGTCTATTGAGGGGATCTGACTTCACCATCTAAATCACTTCCTGGAGATTAGATTGTCTGTATTTCCTGAATTTCAAGGTGACAACAACCCTACTTTAAATAACAAAGCAGTAGGTACATGGTTACAAAAGGCTATTATATTTTCTCAACTTGCACATTAAAGGGCATGTGGCATGCCCCATGTAAAACCAGGGAGTTGTAAGCAATTCTCTGCCCAAACATATTTAGGAATAGCACTACAGTTATACAGTTGATAACAGTACTTTGGCATTCATTCAAACAATACAGTTTCACTCTGCACTCTAAAAGTGGCCGGTTCAAATTTCAACTGACTGGGGTTGGAGGGGTAACTGACCAAAATCTGTTCCAGGATTTGACTAGATTTGGTTCAAAGTTAAACCAACTTGGTTCAATTTTGAACCAAATCTAGTCAAATATTTGAACAGACTTCAGTTAGTTGCCCCTCTGATCCTGGTCAGTCCAAATTTGAACCGACTGTTTTGAGAGTGGTTGGTCAACAATGACTTGTACAGCTTTTTGTGTTCCCAATTAAGCCCACACAAACTGTGTTTGACAAAATTGCCTCGAGCAGGCTACTGTGGGTCTTTTTAGAGGTGGACTAGGCAAGAGGTTTGGTTTGAACTGGAGGAAGGGCTAGAAGCTAGCTTATTTAGAAGGGTGAATTCTTCCTGTCTGGGGTGAGAATAGAAAGCCTTTAAAAGGAAAACATTGATTTGCATTACATCAGCATGGGTTAGACAGAAAACACCCTTTAATTACCACTATTAAACTATTCAGTCTCACCAAGATAATGTGGCAACAACTTTAATTGTAACCCAAAATATTACACATTAAATGAGATATGAATGTTTCATCATCTGAAAATTTCAAATTTTGGGTCAACACTCAACACCTTACTCATGAGTAATAAAGCAGTGATGTTCTTTCTTTGACAACCTTACTTCTTGGAAATGAGGTAACCTAGCTAACTTATTTTGAATTATCAATTATACTACTATTATCATTGTTTTAAAGATATACATGACAATTCTATGCTTCACACACAATATTACATACCTCATAGGCTCACAAAAATTACAAATCTGCTTGCACCCTAAAAGAATGACAATGCAAAACACCTAAACTACAGCCCAAGAGGAAATCATTTCTCTAAATTCACCAGGAAGTGACTTCAAATCTTTTAGTGTCAACAGTTTTAACAGTATCACTCTGACCTCATCCTACTGCCAGCTTCACCTATAAGCTGGGATATTTCTTTTGTTGTTCAGTCAGAGGATTACTTCCATTCAGTAAAAGCTATTGATCAAATGCTAAAAGTCTTTTAATACACCACACAGTGACAACTGCTGAGTGGTGATTTTATTTACTCAAATGCTGTAAGAATACCGCTTTCTGTTAGTACTGTATCCTAGATAAGAACCATACCAGGAAGTACCTAACTTAAGTCCAAAGGAGAAAATCACGATAAAGTAGCATATGTACCTAAAAAAGTCCTTTTTTTTAATTTATTTTCCTTCCCTTCCCCCTTTTTTTTTTTTTTTTTTGCTATTTTTAATGTTGTGTTGTATGTACTTGCATTAGTCATGGATGGAGTATGCATTTTACAATGTTCCCTTTTCCTTTAATGTACAGTCACTTTTTCTAAAACCTTTTATGATTCCATGTAAATTTTACAAACTTTAATGGAATAGTTGCTTATAACAGAGGCCAACAAATATAAAGTCAAGGAAGTATGTATGTTAAATTTGCTTCAAGACTCATACAGTACCACTAGCATAAACTGGTGAGAAGAATGGGATAGGGGGAGGGAACAAAGAGAAGACACATTATGAATGTAAAAACATTTAAACAAATACAGTATTATCAAGATCAGCCAACACACTGACATACCTCCCTGGGACTAAAAGAAACAGGCAATCACCTTGCTCCCGTTGGTCTTTTATGCTAAATCAGAAGCAGATTTGGTAGAATGCTATAGACAATGCCTTCTGGCAGTATACATTAAGTTTTAGAGCAATTCTACCTGCCACTTCCATGATTTTTACATCACGATAGAATGTTGGGTTGGTTCTGTAATGTTTACGATGAAACTATTGAACACCTATTTTGGGGATGCCAAGTAATCTCTTCTTTCTGGTTGGAAGTAGAGATGTGTTTTAAAAAGACAGTTTTTCTTTTCAAAAGAAGATACTGTATATTATTTTGGTTATAAGCTATTGACTAGAGAAGGCACCCATATAATTTTTTGATCATAAATGTTAAATCTTATATTTTCCAGCAAAAGCAAAGCAATGCTCTCCTTAAAATTGATGATTTCTTTTTTAAATTTAAATTTTCTATAGAAGAGGCAAAAAGTATTTCACGAAGCAATTGTGGTTAAAACTAAACGTTATATTTCGTATGAGGAATTAAAAGAAGCCTTCGCCGATCGTGATATGTTGTTTGGAGATGACAATTAGTACTTTATGCATAGGTTCTGTTGTACCCAATGGAAAATGAACTTACTTCCGATACATTGTTTCCTTTTTCCATACCTGTATCTGTATATAGCCTTTGTAAAAATTTTTTACAAATCTTTGCAAACTTATTGTGGAATGAATGAGATGGAAAAAAAAAAAGAATGTTGGGTCCAATGG
Organism: Holothuria leucospilota; assembly: GCA_029531755.1. Lineage (NCBI taxonomy): Eukaryota > Metazoa > Echinodermata > Holothuroidea > Aspidochirotida > Holothuriidae > Holothuria > Holothuria leucospilota. The sequence goes on from CM055976.1 coordinate 35,436,655, forward strand.
GCACATATGACTGAGGAAGAAGCCTTAAATATCTGAAAATAGCAAAACAAGGAAAAAACCCATGTAAATCTGTTGCTTTTAAAGGCACAATTATAGCTCATTCCAATCTTTTATACACAAAGTAGGAGCTTGCAGTCAAACACTTTGTATTCTACTACATACAGTATGTATACATATACGTACCTAGATTGCCACGATGTCCCATAATACAAATTATTGTACACAGTTGGCTATGCATCAACGAGTCACCTAGTGATTCATTGGAAACAATCTATTCAACCAGGACAGTGACTGGCAACTTGTTTTATGAGGCTCATCATGGGTGGGAAAACTTCACCAGGAAGCTGAGCATCTTCCTTGAGAGGAATTTTGGTATAAAGAGGGAAATTTTAGCAATTGGATGATTGTTTAGCTTTTTACAAGTAAAAATATAAGAGTAATTACAAAAAACTTGACTTCTTTCCTAGGAAATGAACAGTTTTCCAGTCCTGGGACCAGTCCTTTTTAGGGGCAAATATAGACACCCCAGTCTGATTAAGGATATCCTGGTATATTATGTATGGCTCTTCATACAATGAGTTTTGTTACTGAATTGTTAAAGTCTGCAGAATAACTCCATGGGTTACCTGTAGCATGCAATATGTTCCAAAATATAATGAAAAATACTTCTTTAAAGGGAAATAAACTTATCTTATCTGATGTTTCAAATTGAAGGTGGGGGCAACTTTATACTCCCAATGATCCATTACGTTCTGGTGAAAGGGGAATATGTTGAAGGTATATACATACAGTACCATGCTGTATCCATTGCAGACATGATCGAAGCCTTAAAGATAAAATCACGTTTGGTATAATACTGTAGTATTCCAAGCTCAAAGAAACTACATGTACTGTACATTGTACAGTAACTCATAAGCAGTATTTATATAAGATCTTGACATGAACACTAGCTTGCTCCAAGCTGGTTTTGCAGCCAGCAGTGTGGTATAGACCTGTAGATGTTTATAAGAGCAGGGGGAGGGAGGAGGGAGCAGGGGGAGGGAGGAGGGAGCAGGGGGAGGGAGGAGCGGGAGGGGGAGAAGAGGGAGGGACACAAAAACTACTGTATAATGTCCTACACTGAGTGCACATAAAAATACTGAAATTTTCACAACCTTTAAGAAAAGAATTGGACTATACTGTAAACAGGTATAGCTATTTTTAGCTCTATAACCAAGGGTATTACACAAGGTGGAAGTAATGGTCAAGATATCTCAGGCTACACAAATTATTTACAACAAGGTATCGCACAATTATAGTAATATACATCACAAGATTTAAATGGACGTCTGCCATGCAAGCCAGAAACATGCAACTTGGAATATCAATTCCATGCGATTAGAGCTGTTCGTAGAGCTCTTTTAAGCCATAATGGTCCAGTCCAAATGTAAGTATGACAGGTACAGTATGTTTGTGCATTTACATAATAACACCCAATATCAAATCTGGGAAGTATATATATATATGATGTGAAGGGAGCATGTTCCACTGATATTGTCCTGCAGTGACTATTGGTTCAAGTTGTAACATTAAGAGCATATGCTCATTCAAGTGTCAACAAGTACAATGTTTTGGAACATTCTTAAGCACAATGTCTCTCAGGCAACTCTCTCCAACGACTTCCCCATGACAATTCTCGTCCCAGACAGTTCTAACATGGAGTATTACCAACCAAAACAATTACCCCTTAAGACTTCTGGCCCCACCAAAAAATATGAATATCTCCTGCAGGGCTGAAATTTAGCACTCGTCCGATCATCCGTGACGGGTAAAACTTGCATCGGACAACCACTTTCTCACTTTGAACTTGTCCGATGGACGAGTAGATTTTATTTGTAACTGAATGGTTCCCTACATCAGCAGGAAAGTATGTCATAAAAATCCCCTTAAGAAGTGGCATTGAGACAATGGTACTGACTACCATTCATCATTGTACCATGCCAATAAATATGGAAAAATGCAGAATTTAAAGTAAATGTTTTCTATGGAAGAGACAGGAAATAGAATTGTTCATCTCTTGTTCGTCACTTTCATTCAGACAACTAAAAACTATTTCGGACAACCTAAATTAAGCTTCAGGTTGTCCGATGGGCAACCTGAAAATTTCCTTAAAAATCAGGCCTGATCTCCTGGGTCGCACTTATCCAAGGGACATACCACCTGGTAGAAATTGTCCAGAGTGAGATTCACCTGTTGGGTATACTCCTGACTGGAGTTGCTAGGAGGGGTGCATTGTCTGAAGAGAATTTTATGGCTGGGAGTTGTCCTGAACTGTCCTTAGTACGGTAGTAATAAGACTTGTTATATCAATATTTCTTTACAGTTTGAACCAAGTTACCAAACAGTGCCCAACAAAAGTTGCACTCTGAGAATGTCACTTATAAATACTTTGAAACAATTTACTGCATGTCCTTCAGTGTATGAGTAGCAGAGTAATTTCCACTGCCATACACCAAGTGCCTGCATGGATTTGAATCCTATTTTAGAGAGGTAGGTCTTTCTCTGAGCACTCTCACTTTTGACTTGACTTACTCTGAATTAATCAATGACCAGTTGAAATAATGAATGAACATTCTGTCTATAGATGGAAGAGATTAGGAATAAATCTCATTCAATTTAACTTTGTAAATCTAAGTTTGGGCTTTATGAACTGGTCGCTAATTGGTCACTCTTTAGATTTATTTTTCAATTTTAAGAATTACTTAGACAGTATATACTGTAGGTTTGCCATTAAAACCGGTTTAACCAGTCAACAAAGTTGGTTGCATGCATGCTACACTGATGGACCTCTGGGGGATGAGCAAACAAGCTGACTTTATGCCTATTTTTTTTTTTGTATTTTTTCATTTTTGCGTCTTGAAACTTTTAACCAGCCATAAGTGGCCACTTACATATCAAGCACCCCCTACTGTCAGCATACCTTCTTGGTTTGTTGGTTGATGATCATAACACTGATATCTGGTAACTTATCAAATATACTAAAAATGACAAAAGAACACAATGTGATACATGCTAGCATATGAAATATAGTATACAAAGAAAACAAGATCATCCAAAATGTCCTAAATCAAAGAATCTAAAATACTGTAGCTGAAACCCCTAATCAAGGTCTATTCAGGTACTTGCAAGTTATATTTACTGTAATCCTGAAGCACTTATTTATGGTTGTAAAAGTCATCCAGGCACATCTATGAGGCTTGTATCAAACAAGGGAGATAGCCATTATAGGTCCTGTTTGTAGGTCATGGGTTGTCTATATTGTGTGAATACATAGTCCAAGTGGAATAAAATCATGGTAGGATGTAATTTCATTGAAGCTGTGAGTTTGCTTTGCTTGTACTGTATTCATGTAGGTCCACGCTCTTAAAATCTTTTACCAGGAAAAGGATCAGGAAGGGAAAAAAATACTCATCACAGATTAAGGAGGTGCTTTCTGCATTTCTAATGAGGAGGAGTATAGGACATGGTCATAGGTACCATAAAATTGTTGTTTGCCTCAAAAAAAAAAAATAAAAGTAAAAAATACCAAGCCTGCTCATCTGCACTGTGAATTAAGGCAACTTAACATACTAATGCGTCCTCATGTTCTTTTATTACCATACATCTGTTCACGTTACATTGCACATAATAAAAACTTGTTTACGGTTGTTACAGACTTTTGTATCTGAGTCCATTGATTTTCAAGTATCTTACATGCCTTAGGTGCATAATTTGCAATTTTTAGTCTGACTTTATACAGGCTTCGACAAATCCCCCGCCCGACAGTCCGGGACAAGTAAAAACTTACTCAGGCAAGTGCATTGTTCAATATCACAGCCCGCCGGGCAAGTACCCTTGCGAAGTCTCCTCCACAAGGAGTTCAAAGGCATCTTAAAAGTGGACAAGTAGATATTCATGCGGACAAGTAGACTAAGAGAACAGCTAGCCTGATGAACAAGTAATGAAAAAAGAATTTGTCGAAGCCTGCTTTATAATGACACACAAGTTAATATCCAGCCTGAGGTCATGCTGGCAGGAGGACAGATAAAAAGCTCAAATACTGGACAATCTAGCAACACAAAATGGACATGTGACAATGGTACCACATAATAATAAATAAAAAAAAAAAACAGAAAATGCAAGTTGCAAAATCCTTGCACTATTCATGCAGTAGTCATCTTGCAGTTTGCTGGCCTTGAATGAGGTGTCGTAGGCCTATTATTACTGCAACCATTTAGGCTACACTCATCTGTCCAGACAAGGTTAAATAATTATTGCCAAGGGGATGATCAACTCATTTTAACCACTAAAGGCCGTGTTCCCATTTGAGTAAGTGTTGTGGATCATGGTTTTATTGCCCCACGGGTGTTAGTGAACTTGATCCAGAGCCGCATCCACATTTGAGTGAGCGCGGTAGATCAACGTGCTATATGAACACAATGTGCAAGCATGAAAAGGTCACCAATGTTTACAAGTCGGCAGGCCATTTCGTCACGCACTGTGCCATACCACACAAGCACCGGAGATCCAGGTTCACTCAATGTACCAATTGTGTTCACATTATAAACTTTGATCCAGTGCGGTCAATCTGATCTACCCCAGTAGGTTGATGAAAATTGGTGGATCTTGATCTTAAGTGAGTGTTGTTGATCTGCATTCCCATTACAGTTTGATCTACCGCAGTAGATCAAGATGCACCGCACTCACTCAAATGGGAACACGGCCTAACTGGCCTAATAACCAGTTGCACTGGCCAGGTGTCCCTTAAGCAATTAATCACATCTGACAAACAACATTTTTAGGCACAGGCTAATACTAAAATTTACTGATGGCCTACCCATACCAGTGTGGTGGCCAAGTGGATAAAGGTGGCGGCATTTGAAGCGATGAAGCTTGGCAACTGGGAGGTTTGGGTTTGATCTCCAAGCCGGGTCAATCAGGGGTCGAAATTTAATTTTTTTGCTGCTGTTCCACGGAACAGCGCTTTTTCCAAAATTACTGTTCTGGATCAGATTTTACTGTTCCGGAGCACACTGCCTCGACATACGTACAGTCCGTGCACACATGCAAACTGCGAAGGTGCAAATTGCTGTCTACTGTATTCGAGTGGTATGACTGCACGACTTGACCATAATGTGGAGAGGGTGAATTTTTGCGTGCAGCGGGGATTAGCCAGTGGGATATCCTGGTTTTCTTTTGGTTCTTATTTTTTAAGCACAAATTTATCACCAATAATCTTGCATTGTCCTGAGACCTAGCATTACAGTGTCCCAAAACCTGCTGTAGGATGAAATACACTCAAAATTGATGAGAAGGCACAGCAAACAAGGCAAGTGGGATTTGAGTGAGAGCAAAAAGTTCCTTGATTCATCCTTTGAATTGCGGTTTATTGCTATAGCAAAGCAATGAGTGGGTTCTCCAACATATGAGTTTTTCTCGCAGCAAATTTATGTGAAATCGTTCTAGTCGTATCCTTCGCCATAACCTTGATTCAAGTATCATTCCACACAGTAAGTCAATGGAAGATTTTGTGAGGAAACACTTAGGACCCATTGACTTTAGTTGTGAGATATCAGCAGTCAGATAAAAAGTCAATGGTGGGCTTTTCATCCAAGAGCAATCTACGGTTTTCCCATCTGAACTGGCTTTTCAAAAAGAAACCAGATTTGATCTAAATTTTTGAGTTGGTTGGCCACCTGAGGCAAAGTTGTTAAGCCATCATGTAGGTGGTTTCCACATTTGAGGTCACTTAGCATCATAAAACAACTGCTCTCCATGGCCTCTAAAAGTTTTTTAACCCAATGCTAGGCCTAGCAATTCCTTAAATTGGCTGTTTAGTTCGGACATTCAGATTCTGATTAAATTTTGCATGATGCAGTTGTACAATCGCCATAGGATACCCTGGACACTAGCAGAAACACCGACTAGGTCTAGGCTAAATGTTAATCAATGTTAGTGACCTTAAGTGGCAAAAGATAAACAGAAAACATAATTAACAGAAAATCACAATATTTCCATGATATCTGCTGATACAGGGTATAGGCCTTAAGCCAGGCTATTGCCTAGGGCTTGTTAAATCATGGTTTTTCTGGCCCGGGGCCTATATGCATTTTTGGAATCACCTTAGGCTTAGCATCATTTTCTTGAGATCATCTGGCAAATTTTATCAGCGGGTAGAGCAATAGTTGTAGAATAACAGCACAATATCTTCACACCAACAACTAACCTAAGCCTAGGGGCCTAGTAACTTAACCAGAACTTAAAATCTGCACCAATTGTGATATGATATCCTTCAAGCAGTTACTGGAGACCCACATCTAAGCTAATTCCAGCAAAGAAGGACCACACGTCAACAGCCCTCCCGGGTGATTTGTGTGGATCAAGATAAGTTCAAGATAACGAAAACCTTCAAGTTGTCCGACGTGTTCAGTGACTAGCCTAGGTTACAGCTGTAACCGTAGGCCTAACTTGTACCAAGGGAAGGGTTAGGGGTCATAGGCCCACAGCACTCAATTTAGACTAAGCCTAACAGTTATGTATACTTACGACAATTAGCCATTTTAGACCCTCGTTGATTAGTTTGTCGCTCATCTTAGAACAATAAGAAAACTTTCACCGAACTACAGTACCAAGCAGTCTACAACATTCACTCAACGCTCTGACTGCACGACTCTTCCGGTAGATTTACAAAGCGCCCAGGGTTCTAGTAGTCAGATCAGGCAGTGTACGACTTTTCGCACGCGGATTGTAGTATCAAGTGAAGTGGCACAAATTTGGATCCAAAATTGGTACAGTGCATAGGCGGCCTACGTTGTTATTGTTGAGTCGATACAAGTATGGTGGTAACGTCAACCAATTATGAATATTCAAATAGTAACTTCATGGACTCTTCCAAAAGTTCTTGGCAGGGGCAAACTACCTTTGCAGGAGGGAATACCGGGAATTTTCCAAGGGGCAAATTGTCAGGATGGGAATTGTCCTGGGCGAAATATATAAGGAATTTGTCCAGCGAGATTTTTCGGGTAGAAATTGTTCGGGAACCCAGGTTATCACCTCCTTTGTTTAAACGAAACACCTTGCCTACACCTCGCCAAAGAGTGAGCAAATAATGAGAATTTCTATATCTGTTATTAGCATAGAAATAAAAGCAAGGTGGTCATTGGTTAGACTTTGTTTGCTCAGCCTCTAGTTTTTAAGGCTTCCCAACAGGGGTATGACTGAACAAGGAATACGCGGTGGGCCTTCAGCCTAAAAAATATCGTAAAATAAGGAAAAAGTGAGTAAAATTAAAATTTAGCTGACAAGGGGCAATGTTACCTCAGATTGGGTTAATTTAGTTTGTCCTTTCAAATAAAAGGAATAAACCCCAACAAAAAATGACCCAGGCTCGAATTTATTTTTTGACAGGCTATGCCAAAAAAGAGCTTAAATTTTTCTTGGTTAAGAAACTTCCATTCAATTTCTATATTCCGTTCTTCATATATTAGCAGCTTAAATTGCCATGTATTAAGCAAACAGGTGTGATATCATTTATGGCACCATATTGATTACTTTGTTTCGTTTTTCTTTAAACTGTTAAAACTTACACCAAATTTAATTCTAAAAATAATCGGATACAGTATATTCAAAGCATAGGCAACATTCTGAGAACTGAGATTTTGTAAGCTTTACATTGCTTTGGGCAAATTTAAGTAGCAACCAGTCAAGGTCAATGCAGTAGATTGAAAACTAGGACAAATTTAATATCGAGCCAGTTGGCAAGTGAGGGGGAAGGGTGTTCGAAATAAACTGGATACAACTCTGGCTAACCACTTTTGAGAGCGGCATGGCTTTTAGTCCTGACTGCTTGGTTGAGGCACTATGTGTTTGCGAAAGGGGCAAAAGTGACATTTTTTTACAAAAATGGGGGCCGTATACTGTGCCCTTGCCACTTTGAAAGAAACTGTTTTTTTATGATGTTGAATAAATATGCTGTGGTGGTATTAGCAAATGTCATTTGAGGTTACTAGGGATACATTCGGTAATGTAAATGTTGTAAGTGCACGTTATTGCAAGTTGCAGTGGTATATCTCCTTTAGCCAATGAAGTTTTGTGATAGCAACCATAACTATTTGTGACTTCTTCCAGTTAGAGGCTGAATTTAATGCAAAATATCCCTACGTTACCCGAAAATAGTCATACATCTGTACATTTTGCCGGAAAATAACACAATTATTTTACCCGTATGGGAGATTTCAGCCCCCACTCCACCTCGTTTTACGCCTATGATTTTGACACATAGAGTAACATATATAAAGATTTCATTTCAAAAATAGCAAAAGAAGGAATTTACTGGATGACATCATCACTAATTTTGGTAATCATATCTTCTGAATACACATACCGGCTGAATGCACATTATGCTTTGCCTATTACCATTAACCCGGTGCTCATTGTACATCATCAAATCACGGCAGGTAAGATTTCTTGCAAAATCCGCGTTCCTTTCTTTTCAATCAGAAAAATTAAACCGACGTATGAACCAAGGTCCCTGGTTGAGCTGTACACACAGCAAAACTTCACTGCAAATTGGATCAGATATTGACAGAATGTCGGCGACATTATAATTGACCTTTTGATGAACCAAGCTTTTTAAAAGGTCTAGTGACAATTTACAGATGTAAAGTACAAACAGCTTGTATCATAAAGTAGTTATTGTATGAACGATTTCAGAATCGGAATGGCATAACTAAGGGTCGTGGTTTTAAGGTTACAAGACAAAACTGTCGTCAGTCATCGTTGTAATTGCTGGTTTATATTTATCTTTTCGAAACAAATAGAAGGGAAATGCCCCGATAACTTTACCGACAACGGTCTCATTTTCTACCTTCAGGAAGCGGTCGAGTCAACAACTTTCATATTCTTGTTAACAACAGTGCTGGTCAGATTTATAAATCACAGGGAAGAAGACGAACGCAAGTCTTTCTTAATGGCATGCAATGGAAAGTTGTCTGGAGGTTCAATTTTCTGGAATTTTGCCACCGTTTATTTTGATTTATTCGCATCTTATGCTTACTTCGGTTTGCCGATAAATTGCTAAATTCAGACATGTCACTGTTTATTAAATCCTTTCCAAACAGGAACTACAACGGATTATGGGACAGAGTTTTGGTGTGCGTCGTCTTTGCCAATGGCATTTTACTGTGGCCCAAAGACGCGTATCAAAACTTGATCTCATATCAGTTCGTCCCCTTTTTGGCGTACTGACGTATCGCAAATTGGCATAGTGATGAATCTGTATATTTGGTCATTTTGGCATAGTGACGAATGCAATATTTGCCCGAATCTGTATATTTTAGCATTAAATTTGAAATGACATGGTAATATATTTTTCTTTTCTACAATTTAAAACATATAAACGATTAATTTAGCAAAAACCCTTCAACTGAGATAATATTCGTCACTATGTGAAATGGAAACACCACAGATTCGTACAATTTGGGTTTTGGCGATTCGTCAGTACGCCAAAAAGGGGATGACTGCTGTAACTATTACTTGGGAAAGTCCATGCTGTGGTACGGCACCGATCGACTTTTTTCACTCTGTTTCACAAAGGATTCACCGGAAAACGTAATTTACCACACTTTTCCGTCTAAATGACTACCAGAAGGCATATGTGTAATTTTCCAAAGGAGAGGAGGGGCGTGGGGGCAAAGTGGGACCTGGCGGGTAAAGAACAGCTCGTTCATACCGTTGCAACCTCATTGAGCGACAGTTCTTGTTAGATTAAAAAAAAACAATAGCAGATAATAACAAGTAAGAAAACGAGAATTTCTTTCTCAATTGGACAGGCGGACAGGCAAATAGGACAACAGACAAAATTTGTCCATGCACATTACTTGAATTCAGTTCACTTTTTCAATCAATGTTCATGAAATGCTATTACGCATTACAATAGAATGTACTAAAATTAGACCAATGTATATTTATAACGGACCAGCAAAGTGCTGAGTGGTTTCCCAAAGTAACTTCAAACGATGAAATTTGTGTAACAGAAAACCAGCAAAATTCTGGTCACGAAAAGTAGCAAATGCGCCACAGTAAAGTTAAGCCAAACACATATTGGGTTGCGGTGAATGCAGGCGTCTGACTGACAACTGCTACTTGAAATATCAGTTGCCTTTTTTCAGGCCTGTGAGATTTGAAAACTAAAATACCATTTCTTAAAAGAGTCATCTGTCGACAGTTTGTGACGAATTTTACACTAAATTTGAAGGAAACCAGACTATGCTTCGAAGTACTACTTCGATCATTCCGTGAGAATTGGAACTGAGCTATAAGCTATTTTATTGAAACCAATGTCGGAAAATATGGCATGTCTATGCTTTCAATGCTAACACATTACTGATTATTTTGGTTTCCCGAAACGGACGACCTATACAGGTCACTCGCCGAATGACTTTTGCAAAACCACGAGCAGTGGCGTAGGTAAGGCCGGGGTGCTTGGGAACGCTAGCTCCCTCAACAGTCTCTGTCTCGCACCAATATTAGCTCTCACCCGAAGTTCAAGAGTGGAAGAAACATGTGGCGTACACATTTACCCCCTCCCCTATGCCATAATAAAAACCCTCACGTTATCCCAAAATTTTTTTCTGGCTACGCCGCTGAAATCGAGAGTATTTTGATAAGTGTAAGTGTTGTCTACAGCTGCTCAGGGACTTATTGTATTTGCAAACCCTACATCAGCTCCTTTAAATGTGCAGTAGCACTGGCATTAATTCAAAGTACATCCCAACGAGGACACTTTACTCACAAGACGTCATTCAGCAATTGTTTAAAAAACTCCTCCAACCCCTTTCCAGACAATTCCCACCCCTACAATGTCCTCTAGGGCAACGCCCACCCTGCCCAATTCGATATTCTCGGATGGAAAGGTTGTCCAAGGGGTTATTGTCATAGAAGGGTACTGCCTGGGGAGGGAATTGACAAACGGGTAATGTCCGACAAACGGGTAATGTCAGACAGTTGTCTGAGGGAAATCGTCCGGATGCGAATTGTGGAGGGACAGTTATTCGATCACGCATTCATCCTTACTTCTATTAGCCTGATCTCTAAATGTTTCGTTTCATTTCAGTAAGCCTTCATTGATTGTAACGCAATTGGTACATATTGGCCTACTTTTCAGTGAAATAATACCAATGTGCTCATAATCGCTTAGTGTTATGCCTTCGGGAAACTTCCTTTTACATTCCAGTTTCGGTTCCGTTAGTTGCCAAAGATCTTGCTGACAAGGCTTGAAAACATGAACTCGTGTTTTCTTTGACATCAGTCCTATATATTAATATAAATTAAAATGCAACCTATCTAAGTCTTTTATCCGTGGGTTGTGTGCTCAATTTGCTCAGTCATACCATTTACTGAAGTACGTATTTCCTTATTACTCTGCCATCCTTTAATGTGAAAAGCGGAAAAACGTCAGCACAGTAAGCTTGATATAGGGGGCGTGAATCTGCTGTGACTTCTAATCTCACGTACACTTCTATGAGCTTGCCAAAGAGTGAACGCGTCTAAAAACAGTGTTAGCTAGCGCCCTCTATAAGGCGGCTAATGATTCAACGGTAAAAGTTACGGTTAAAGCTTATTCCGACTGTGTTCAATTTCTGTATCACCTTACACAAATTATGATGGAACCTAAGTCACCAGGACTTTGCTCTCTTCTAGTCTGCTTCACAGCTATAAAACTCTCTGTTTTGAAATCAAGCGGGCACTGAGCAGCTCGTAAGGAATTCAACAGACGCAATTTACGAACAGTGATGACGCAAAACAGATAATATGAAAAAAAAAGTTTTTTTCTAAAAAAGATGGACATCCCAAATACTGCAATGACAAAACCACAGTAAAGGCAATACATGTTCAATAGTGTAACTGAAATACTGTCTTGATACAGTTTCTTAGGGATGTAGTGTGATACTCGCTGGGCGACACATTTTCATCAATTTTTATTGATTTATGACTGCGCAAGCTCAAACCGGGCGTGACTAGGACAGGTTGGGCTGTTTGCACCCTTGGGAAGATTTTATTAACACAATTCACGTTGTCAATGCTTTTCGTGTGGGTAATGTTTTCCAGCCTTGAGGGAATTTCCTACTTAACAAACAGATACCATATTGAACAAGAGGACTGGTAACCCCCTTTTCTTCACAGGGCAAATGCAGTCCCATTTAAGGGCCCTTTAGTCACCCCAGTTTGGATTTACGTACCCGGGTATGTCAAAACAAAATTTTGCTCTTATTCGTAACCACCTTATAATGTTTTTTTAAATAAAACCTGGAATTCCTTCTCTCTGTATTTACTTGGCAAACATAACCCTGCGTAGTAAATTGACACAGGTGCTTTTTAGCAGTTGTCATTTTCTGAGAAAATGTTCACGCCTTAAACTGGTGGTACAATACCTAGTGCCAGTGGCATGTTCTGAGTGAAACAATTAATGCCATAGATTTTGACGTACTTTAATTTCTTTGGTAGAAGCAAGCTTAGAGGGCGCGCTATTCAAATGAACTCCAAGAATATCTTCTTGTTTGCTCGAAATTCGAAATACGCTGTTTTCTTATCCACTTAAAAAAGGATTTCACCATAGGAGTATTTTGCAGCAAATTATTTACTCTTTGACTGATATTTATAAGACCATTAAAATGAATGCCTGACTCATTCTCTTTGCGATATAGACTCAAACCATCGTCTTTTTAAAACTGTCAACTCTGCCTAACAGAAAAAAATTATAGAACTCATATAAATAAATGATCAATGTCATCAATTTAATATGTTAATTTTCACCCTGGCTTTGCTTTGAAATTCAGCACTATGGAATCGTTAAGTTCTAATTTAACATGTTCACAAAGCTGCAGTAATCTTAAAGGTACTTACAAGTTTCCTTACAAAATCATGACTTCAAAAGTAGGCTACCTTGGAATCTGCACTATATTTTCTGAACCCCGGGACGACGTGAAGGAACACAGTAAGCATCTTTCGATAAAAGCGGTATTTGTGTAGTAACGTGATATGTACATAATATGTGATGTAATAACACGAGGCCAACTATGTCATTAATAGTAGAAATGCTGGTCATGAGATCCTCTGTCTATATGTATAGGATGTCTGGGTAAAATTCCCATCTTCAAAGGACATTCCTTTGCCGACTTAATCATTCAGTCAAATGAAAATGAATTGCGCAATAAGTTGTAATGTTTCTCTTGCGCACCTCAAATTACAATTTTTGCTTTGTTTTTGCTAAAGCCACTAGTACCTTTGATCAAAACGTGACAACTTTTTCATCGCTAGGGAGTGACTTGACTAAATAGCCCTTTCCTCACAACACGTTTTGCAAGAAAGAGTATTTTGTTCCAAGGCGAATAAACAGTTTAATTTCAAAACGACAAAAAAAAACTTTTAATATGATTTGCACAACAATTAAGGACATCACAAATTATCGCACAATCAACTGTTTCAAATGCGGAAGTTCTGCGTTTTTAAATCCCAGCAACCGATGATAAGCTATGAATATGGGAGTTAGACCGCTGAGATATCATTCCATGTCTGTCATATATATATTCTGGTACATTCTTACAGTTTTAGACTTTAGATAAGCCTACACTTTGCAGGGTCTCTTATCCTCAAATGTTGTCATCACGGGAAGAATGATTACAAAAGTACGTTGCACGGATCAACGCTTTTCACAATAACCCATTATGACGGTGAATTAAGGCCTTATTATGTACGGAAGGCGTCAAGCCTTGTCCGGCGGATAGACTCATCATCACGGAAATTTTGAAATTACACTCTGTTAGATGCGATTTCTTGGCATCTATCAATCACAGAAATGAGGAAACAAATTGTGAAGTGCAGCTTAGAGATCATATCAAAACGAAAGTAGTAGCGAAAAGGGGGTCGTGAGGGCACTCCTCAAATCCCTGTATACCTGTGACTGGGGAGTTATAGCATGCACGTGCCTTGGTTTCATTTTGACCATTCAAGTTTATGAGGAGAGTATACTTTTAATTAACTTTTGTGAGTTTAGTTGTATGTGTCTGAATACCCTCTTATCTTTAAAAATTAATTCGGAGTGAATAGTGTATGTATGCTATATACTCTTTCATTTGAACTCACTGTTTCGATTACCCTTCCTACTGAAACCAGTATACTGCGTTTAACAATAGATCACAACTGTCGCAATCGACAAGTCTTTGTTTGAACTAGCGTCCAGCGATATACCTCACAGTCCTTCCGAAGGTATCTGACAATCATGGAATGTTGTACATTGAAATATCGCTGTCCTCTGAAATAAGTTGCTAGGCTTTACACATATGTGGACTTTGTCCTTAATGCTAACTATACATTGCACACAATACAACGTTAAAAGTCGTGTGACACGCCACCAAAAAGAGTTGTTTCACTTGTCAGTTAAAGAATTAAGTCCTCCAATCAAAGATCCGTTGGAATTATTTCAATATCTTTTACCGTTCTCAAAATATACGTCTTCAAAGTTTGATGGTTTCTGAAGAAACTAATTGCCTATGCAAAAATAATGATGTGGAGCGTTGTACAGTGCTATGATTTCTTTTGTTAACCCTATATAAATTATCTCTTAATTACTGATCATATAGATTACAGTTTGGAAAGTGATATCAATATTTTTCAAGGAAAAATTTAACTTTTGTAATAAACCCCTCAGGGAATAACAATGCTACCCAGTGTCCTTGAAATTAAGGTTGACAAAACAAAGGCTAACATGTGCCATATATGGTATGTCCCTCTTTCGATGTCACATATTTGCATATTTAACTCATGTTTATTCATGATAAAAGTGTGAAATAGAAATTTCCCTGTATAATGGTCAATAATTGATGGATTTTAATGGAAATTGCTGCTATTTTCTGGATTTTTAACGCTTTTTACATCAAATATCCAACTATGTTATTTTCATTTCACACGACCTTTAAAAACATATTTCAGTAGCATTTCAAAAGGGTCCTTTGTGAAAAAGGAAACAATCTCCAGTACAAGTCTTCCATACCCTGTATAGAAATACTCTATTCCTTACTCAAGATATCTCAGTTTAAAGAAATACGTTTATCCCTTATCAAGGGCACAAAATGTTTAATATGTAAACTGAGAACATTGCATCAGATTGATTTTGTTATTCTTTGTAATTTAATGTCCTGCTTGTCCCTGAAATTTGACACTGTTGGAATATTGAATATCTGTTTGTGTAAAGAGGTGTTTCACAGACGTTACTTGATGGTGTGTCTCCTTGGTTTTGAAGGGCAAGCGTACACTGTGTCACAGTAATTGTATCTATGGTTATGCTGTGCGCGTGTGCTGTAAATATGCTTACTGGGAGTGTGTTTTGTCCTTCACTGCCAGACAATCTTAACCGCGTAACGTCACATGAAATCCCTCTATAGATCTGGCATTCTAGCACCATATGTAGGGTATAGCAAACAAAGTTATTAAATATTCCATCCAGCAGTGTCAATATCATAAAGAGGCCGAAGATTATGTAATTCCTGGCATATGTCTGTAAATCCATGTAAAACTAAGGTTGTTGGTTTTTCGAAGGTGTAAATTACGAAAATTGCAACTTTTCATTTTGCAAGGAAAGTAATTGATGTCGTTGATGATTACACCTATTCGGGTGTTACCTTTAATAAAAATAATAAATATACCAAGGCTTAAAGGTGATCAGTCGTCTTGAAATATTCTTTGTGACGTCAGCCTTTTCTTGACATGTTTCTGCAGTCGTCACTGTTCAAGGATACACCGTGCTACTTGTACGGTGTATCCTTGAACAGTGACGACTGCAGAAACATGTCAAGAAAAGGCTGACGTCACAAAGAATATTTCAAGACGACTGATCACCTTTAATGTAAGCAAGTAAATTCAGCTAGAATAGCATTGTACTGTTTACTTACCAGATTGTACAATCTAAATTTGCCCATGGATTTGTGGTTATGGTTTTTTGATCAAATTGTTATTCCAGTGTTGTTATAAGGTTGTGAAATTATAGGGTCACGAAGACACATATGGAAACCCTTCCTCTTAATATTTGTGAACTGATTTTAAAGGTTAAGAAAAATGCCACAAATTGTCCTGTTTATGATTAGCTAGCGAGATACAAATTTGCAAATACAGTAAATTGAATGGTGATTTAAAGACAGACAGTCATCACCCCAAAGTATATTTTTAGTGTATGTATATCAAAATTCTCAGTTGGTGACTGCTCTTTGATTGACATCAAAGTTTGAAAATTTGAAAGATGCAGAGTAGCTCACATTCCACACAAGGCAGAGAGAGCACTTTTATTACATTTTATAGCCTTGTATGCTCACCAGGACATGGCCTTAAGCTATAAAACAGGTTTATTCTTGCACAAGGAAGAGCCTCGTACAGTTATGGGAGGAGCTAGAAGATGCATAGTTGGGAGAATTGGAACTGTCTGGGATCATGAAAATTCCCCTTTAAATTTCGGGTGGAACCGTTAATATTGATGGTAACAAGTTAGCATATATTATCTATAAGTTTTAGAGAATCCTTCATGGTAAGGGTGTGTGTAGTTCCCCTTTGGATAAATACGATTTATTTAGCAGGACTTGTATATATCTGGCAGATCCTAAACGACTCCCACGCTAAGTTAAACTTAAAGTTGTAAAGAAAGGTACCGATTAAACAGAGGTTACATGACAGCTTTTAGCTAGAATGGCCAACTGAAATACATAATAACATCTAATTTAAAATTTATAAAATACTTTAAACCCATTTGCATCTACAAGGGTGCCTCACTACCCTATCGTTACCTTATCGTTTAAATTAAAGATTCCGTTCTATTTACAGTAGAATTCTTCCAGGCACTGAAAGATGTCAGAACATTTTGTTTATTGAATCCTTTGTGTTGAAATCCTTTGTTTCTAGTAAAACGTAGGTGATGAATTTGGGACATATGTTTGAATTTTCTCGTTTTCCGATCGAGAGATTCAATTTTATTAAACTCTTCTACATCCCTTTAAAATGACAGAACTCTTCTAAACAGGCAATATTACAACAATGAACCGACGTTTATATTTCAACAAAATTTTTGCAACAAATTTTTATTATGTATCCCATCCGAATTGAACCAAGTCAATTATGTAAGGTTGGAGACAAAAATACTTTTTGAGTTATACTTGTTTATGTCCTACCAGAGGAATTACAGTGCACTTCGTTAGGTCTGATGGTATCTTCACATTTGTAATGTAATTCAATTCTAAAATCAACGTTTTTCATGCATTTTCTTTTATTCTCTATTCCGCTCTTACTTCTCGCACTTTTTCTCTCTCTCTTTTTTTTTTTTTTTTTTTTGCCTTCCATTTGTGTAATTATTGTAAACTGAGTCTCTCACACCTCAAGAAGAGGATAAAGAGAGAATAATCTGAAACTGAAACAGTAACGTGAGAGATGAATGTAGAATTTGCTGTGAAAACCCATTTCAGACCCAGCTATTTTAGGTGGATAACTTTTCCTGTAACAACACCACGTTGTAATTTATACCAGAGTTGTAACGAGTCACTGAATTTTGCAGTCGAGTCGAGTCATTAACTACTTTCAATGTGAATCGAGTCGAGTCAGTGACTCGAGTCATTGTATTATTTCTATGAGGAAATTTATGATACAATTGTTCGAGTCATTGCCCTTTTGAAAATTAGTGACTCGAGTCATGACTCGTTACAACACTGGTTTATTCGAATAACCACATAAGCAAACAATCTTTAAAATGGAGTTGTATATTTTAGTCAAGAAATGTTTAAATTTACATAATATTTCCACCCTGTGTGGCACAGATGCGGAAATCTCATAAATACCTGCCCACTTTTACAAATATTTGTAAGTTTACAGAAATCGTTCAGTGTTTTTGCTCATGTTTACATAAATGCATTGTTATTTAACCCACAGTCGTTCTTTCAAGTAAAAAAAAAATAAGAAAATAAAAAAACAACAACGAGCAAGCAATTTTCAATAGTTAAAACAGACAGTTTTGTTAAAGTTTAGTCTTAAGATATTTTTTTAAGAAATTTACATTCCTGTTGTAAAAACATTTTAAATTTGCATTAATTGTACAAAAATCTGTTATTTAGTAACCACCTTAATGAAACTGATCTTTTAACATATTAAAAACTATAAGATGCTAATCTGAAAGCTTTCTGAGAGTGATGATGTCAAATCAGCACTTAAAGTGCTTAAGTACTGATTTAGTTAATTATTTTCCTAGCTTAAAATTGATTGAAACCGATATATTAGTATTAGTATATAGTTTGTAAACAATTATATTGATTAGGGCCTATTCGAAAAATGTTCATATTTGAATTGTAAAATTTCCAAAATAGTAAACCAATGTTATGATACACAAAATTGCCTGTTTAGGGCGCTCTTCATCAAAACTAACAGGAGAGGTCTCTTTTAGTTATTGTGCCATCTTTTTACCAAGGTGAATGTTTGATGCATTAATGCCCAAATAAACAACAAAGAAACAAATAACAAGGGAAAAAATATAGAAACTCGAAGTTTGAAACAAAGAGAAACGATAGTACACATAAACATCATCGGTCGTGAATAAACATTTCAAAATTTACATAAGAAAGAATAGTGCTGTTTTTACCGTATTGCTTAAAGAAATCAGCTACGGTACTTCGCTAAAATGTTTTACAGAAATTTTCTATGAAACTTATGCTGACAAATATGTAAAAACATCATTTTTTCTTTCAGTTAAGCAATTTCACAGGTTGTCTGTAAACATAACAGGCATCGTTTGGAAGTTTTTCCCAATCAATATTTGTTAAGTTATTGTTATTTTGTTGCATGATTGTTTTGAGTGTTTACAAACACTATGTAGCTTTTGTTGTCAGCATGAATCATGGTGCAAATTTTACTTTTCTCAGAGGGTCTCTGTTTAGATGCTTTGGAAAGGAAATTGTTGTCTCTAAAGAGTTTGCGTGGGTTACTTGAGGTCTACATTTCGTTGGCAATTGTTTAGGAAGAGAAGAGGGCGATTTTTGTGACATTTGACATTTGTCGCCCTCCTCTACGTTTTTCTGGGTGTGATTTTGGTTGCTTTAAGAGAATTGCCTAATGTCCTCGGTGGTATATTTTGTATGCTGGAACAAGTAAAAGGTTACGTATCTGGACAAATGCGAAAATTAAACTCATTATTGCGTTACAAGCAGTTCCTTTATTAATATTAAAGGTACAGCTTCAAACCAGCTTTAAATTACACGAGGCGACGGACAATACACCCATGCGGTGACCAAAATCGCCACAAAAAAGACGTTTAATAGGCCGAAAACGTCAAACATCACGAAATCTCTCTCCTGCACTTCTATAGAATGGACAAAAAGTAGCTAATAGCTCCTGGACCCCAAAATAGTCCCTCAACATAGTTAGGGAAGACATTTTCCACCAAACATTTGAAAGAATCTTCTTGAAAAATTAAATTTGAATCTTGTCTAAAACCGATATATCGAAGCGACCGTGGAAGATAGTGAGGTCATTGTATATGTGTTTTTCTAACCTTGCCGGTTGCACCCTGCCATGAAAATATTTGTATCATCTGCAAATAGCAGAAAAATAGTATAAATTCATCTATCATGAACGTATTGGTTAAACAAAGATTGGAGAAGAATTAAACCCTGCATGACGATCCCCCCCCCCCCACACACACACACAAAATAGCTGTTATTTTCCAAAATTTTGTCTATTGTCGTGGAATGGGGTAACAGTCCGAGAGATTCTCTCATTTGGGGGAAAACCAAGTTTCTCGAGAAAAGGGGAAACCTTTGAAACCCATTTTATAGGCTTGCTAGCCCAACAACGACAAGGTTTATCAAGAACGAAGATCATTTAAAAACTTGCGTTTTTCTCAAAAACGGTGTGGTGAACCACCGATTACGACGTGGCTTTTCGGTAGCTATGACAATACACCTACCGAATATACATTTAATTACATTATATTTGCCCACAAATTTTTCTCGGGGTTCCAAAACCAAATTCGCCACAGACAAAGTACACAAAAAACACGTGGAATTGCGGGTAAAATACACAATATGGCGGCACCCGGGTACCCATGACCAATTTTTCTCCAGTTCGGGGAAAAATTAGATTCTCCCAAAAAGGGGGGATTTCTCCCGACGAACTGGTAAAAAAGACAGTTCGAAGACAAAACAGACTGGCACCCAAGTCTTCACAGGACTGTAACGCTCGAGTCCGCTGGACTCATTTCGGGACTCGAGTCCGTTTTTTTACTGGGTTCGTAATTGTCACGGAATCGGCTGCAGCTTGGTTCGGACAGGGCACTCTAAGCCGATTCCAGCCGAGTCCACAAAAATGAAAGTTACAAAGATGTTACGTAAGGTTTCATTGTTACTGGTACACATTTTAATACACGAATGGTCCCCAAGCGGTAAACCTGTTTACAGGATAGGCCAGAATGTGAAGTAGACTCACAAAATGACTTCGGCTTTTAAGTTCGCTGTACTTGAAAAATACTACAAAACAGTATTTGGAAGATAAGCTTTACATTATCAAATAGCCTGGCCTGAAATGGTGGCCAAATGAACAAGAAATGGCTCGGAATCGGCTTAGGTGGACTCGAGTATAGCCCTGCATCTTCCACAGAAATGCATTTCAGAGCTTCTTGCATTTTTCAACGGGCACAGGCGATGGTGTTTGTTACATGATTTACCCCACTTTGACAATAGAATAGTTGGGTTGGAAGTAAACCATCTTAACTCAGTCAAAACAGCATGTAAGGTACACCACTTTGACATTTTATCTACCTCTATAACTTTAACTTAGGTTCTTAAGTAGCGGCCCGCAGGCCATTTTCGACCTACAGCGTGAATACACTTGCCCCGGAATCAGATTCGAGGTCTAGCAGAAACTTTGAGCAACAACCCTACATCTTTTACTGGATACTCCAGTATATTACATAATATAAAAATTAAGAAAAGCTGGCCCTCGGCTCAAAATCCTTGAGAACCCCTGATCTTCAAAGGCAAGAATAAGATTCTTCAAGAATGTTTTAGATGCTCTACACTCTATAAACATTTGGGTCACGAGGGAACTAAACCAATATTTTGGGTCAAACATTAACCTTATTTGGGTCAAATGAAGCCTTATTTTGGGTCAATTGAACCAAGTGTTTTTACAATGTAGAACTATGAAGCAAAAGAAAAACCAGCAGCAGGCCGGTTCTTTGAGTTGTACACTACAAATATTATCCAATCTGCTTTCTTTTCAAACTTAAGTGGATAAAACTTAACATTTTTCAGCACAAAATGATTTAGTGTATGTGGTGGCGGGGGTGTGGGGAGCAGGGTGTTTGCTGGCAACCCCAGCAAAAAGGTTGACTTTATGGCCAAAATTATCGTTTTCAGGGCAAACACCGCATCATGATTCTTCGCCAGTGAGGGAAAAACTTCAGAACAAACACCCTCCTCTCCCTTTTCTTCCCATATCCTGGTACTGCAGTTAGTGGGGAGCTCTTGCTTTTCTTTTTTCAACCTTTGCAACACACATTTTTGTTCCTTTAGACCATAGACGTAAGCAGTGGCGTAGCTAGAGGGGGGCAGGGGGGAAATTTCTAGTCTGTGTCGGAAATAAATAAAAACAAGTCATTTGAAACACATACAACACTTCTTATGCATTTAAGCAGAATTACACACCGACATGGCAACGTGAAAATCAAAAGTCGGTCTCAAAACTGCCCGAAAAGAAAAAAAAAAAAAAAAAAAAAAGGTCCCCAGATATTCGAACAGCTATCAAGATAATAATCTGTCGGAATTTTTTGGCTTCGCCCCCCCCCCCCCACGAAAAATGTCTAGCTACGCCACTGGACGTAAGGCTAAGTCGAGTGCCATCAAGTACTTAGGGGGACCTATTAAATTAAACCTTTGAGTCAATGTTTCACCCAAATAGTCAAATTAACGCAAATGTGAGTCCAATTGACACATACTTTGGTCGCTATTTGACTAAAAAAAATTAAGTCAGTTCCCTCATAACCCCTTTTCGAATTAAATGGATCCAAGTTCTCTTCGTGCTTTTAGAACGTGTTGTATCAAAAGTGTTCTATCTATATTAAAGCCAACAATAATATTTTGTCTTTCAAAGTGAAAACAGAAAACAAAAGCAACGTTACTTATCGAAGGAAACTGTTCAAATCCGTTCGTGTTTTCAGACTCTTTGTATACCACTGGAGTCAAATTAGAATGGCTAATTAGAGTGGCTTGCGTACTTAAATGCAACACTAATGGTTTTGCAAATCGGTCAGAATAAAGGAAACGGTCTACCTAGAAAAAATTCCTGGGAACAAAAACTTTAGGTAAAAGAATATGGTCTTACTTTCTCTCTTAATGGAGAAATTCTGTCTGCTAGACCGACTTTCCCAAGTAAAATGGTTCCGAGGACCGTTTCTTTCTCTAGAGGTCCATACCCCCCTGTCACATTGGCACTTATCAGCTAAAGTACATCTGTTATTTATGTATTTACTCACGACGAAATTAGTCATTTTACTTTAATTATTGCAACGATCAATGTCGTCCTAGCTTTTTTGTATGATATAGTTTTCAGTCTGAGTAGATCCTCTATGCATATACGCGAACTCGGCTATACAACCTCTTTTCATACACGCCAGTGCCGTGCACCTGGTAGAGGCTGCAAAGAGACGTCATGCGATCGTTATAATTACGATCAATGCAATACGGTGTATCTGCCTAAGGGTAAGGGTCGACAACAAGTTTTCATGAATGCACTGACAAAAATATTAACACAAACTTAAATCGTCTGGAAATTAAACGAAGGAAACTTAATTTTGACGTTACTTCACATTAAGGAGGCATTGCTGTATACTTGGGTCAGTGTAACGTTCGGCCCGATAAAACAGAAACAAACCCATTTTTACTGGCTAACGTGATTACAGAAACTGTCATTTCTTCTTGAATCTTTCTTCTCACCGGTTTAAGTCTTCGAAGAAAGCCGATCAGAAAGCCGGTAAGGGAAAATAAATAGACTTGTTTACCTTCCTGGATCTGTACATGTGTTATGTGCGAGCGTGTGGCTGCGTTGTTATACCAGATGTGCACGAATACAAGTGTTCTGTGAGCCCAACTTGGGCTTGTCAGGACCCACTTTGATCCAAATCGGTTAGCCAAATTGGGACCTTATTATGACCGAACTAGGTGGGTTGGCCGGGGAGTACGTCTTTTTACGAGTACGATTACATTTTACACTTGCAGCAATGCCTTACACTCAAAAACTCTGACTTCGAATACAAACGCGAAATCCGTTCTCTAGAGAAAGAGATACAGACTGGTATGACCAGAGACAGCTCCATAGCAGCCTGTCCCTTAGTCAAGGGGAGAGGCAAGGGACGACCCCCTAGAACATTTTTCCCCACACTTAGAATTTTTTTAATTACTATCACCTTAATACATCTTAGGAAAAAATCTATGATTGAATGTAACGTATTCCTTGGCAGCGTTAAAGCTGAACTTATCAGTAATTACACGTAATTTATTTCAGATGTCACGTACGTTTGCTATTTATTATATTTGTTCTGAATCTGCTATGTCTTCTTCTTTTCTAATTTCTTAGCTCTTCTCGTTCTTTCTCTTTCTTTCCTTCTTCCTTTCTTGTCTCGTTTTTGTAAAATTCTTTGGGGATCAGTTTTTCCCCTGTTTTTGTTTATAATATTTTTTGTGCTATTCAATGGTCACTAGCTTTGTTGATAGTATGTTTTGTGCTATTCAATGGTCACTAGCTTTGTTGACAGTTTTCTGTTTTTTAGTGTCCTTCATATGTCCTTAATGCTTATTTATTTATTTATGTAACTTTTTACTGCTTTTCTTTGTTCATATGAGAAATAAATTTGAATTGAATTGAATTAACGCATTTTGCCTCACTGAAAATTGTTTCTCCCACCCCAAGTCGCTCCCCCCCCCCCGCGAAAGCTTTCTCGTCCCCAGTGCCTTGTCTGGCTACGGGCCTATGGCAACTCCCTGATATGAAAAAAAGCGTTAGTATGAGAACGTAGCCTAGCCACTGCGCAAGTCTGTATGCTGTTTACCAGAGACATGCACCAGACTAAGAAAATACTTATCTCCAAATGTTAAACTGTCTATGAACTACGGGTCAAGTCGGATGGCAGAACTAGATAATCTATTATTTACTCCTTATACAACTTTTGTTTGCCAACCCTAAACACGTACCGTTTGGTTTTTATAAGTAAGCACTTAAACTCACATCACAAATTCCATTTAAAAACAACAGTGCTGAAAGACACGTCACAAGCCATCCTCTGTTACGTAGAGATGAATGCAACTTACAACGAAGTAAAAACTGTACACTCTCATAAAGCGATTAACGTATGAACTACAAATCATACTGAATAAAAGAGTAAGGCAATTCTGAAGTCTGAGCACAAAGGTACCAGATATATATATATATATATATATATATATATATATATATATATATATATATATATATATATATATATATATATATTCCTGTATTACGCAGTGTTATTCCAGTGTTCGAATCTGGTACGAACGGGGGGGGGGGGAGGCGGGGGGGGAGGCGGCTCCGTCCTGGAGGGACTGGAGTGGTGTTGTATGAAGGGGATCCATATAACCACATTTCCCCACGTGGGGTCCTTAATGTCATCATCTTTCATAACGATTGGTTTATACATGAAGTTCCATGGTTAAAAGAACAAGCAACCGTTTGTATTCCCCCATGGGTCGTCGAGTGGCAGAGTGATCTATTCCAGCTGCTGTGCACCAATGTGTTTCACATGTGCGTGGGTTCGAATCCGGCTCGATGTACGTGGGTTTTTCTCTCGGTACTCCGGCTTTCCTCCCACTTGGTATAGGCTTGCCTCTAAATCGGTTGCCCAGCCGACGAAGTCGGTTGCGCGCCGGACTGAAGCGCCTTCGGGTGGACCAGTTAACTAGCCGACTTTGCTTTTGTATTCCCCCTGCCGTTGGTCTCTGCAAAAACATTTGCCTTTTTTACTGAAGGGGTCAACCACCAAACGGGCCATGATTCCGAATATTGAGTACCCTATTTGGTCCAGAAAAGGCCGCACGTGTATGTTGCATTTGATTGGCCTAATTGTTCGCTTGACAGTGTAATTAGGGCATCGTTTTACATGAAACTGCCGAGTCATTTTAACCACGCGTGAAGGCTAAAAACTAGAAAGTCGCGCTTTTGATATTCTGCAGAAAGATGAAAAATATAGACCACAGGCCTTCAGATTGTAACCAGACTCTTGTAAACTGGTATTTTATCTGGAGTGAATTTGAAACATTAAATGTCAGAGCCTGGTATTTCCGCGAGAAAAGAGCATTTGTCGTGTGTTTTTTGTTTTTATTGCCTGGACATAAATTTAATCTGCTACGTTTCTTATGTGACCTGATGACATACTTTAGTTATCTTGTACATATATAGCTGACCCCTGGCCCACCCTGGGCACCAACAAAATGAACGGCGTTTTGGCAAACCAAGGAAAACGTTATTTTATATACCCACGTACCTATCTGCCTATTGCAATAATTTAGGCAAGCATTACAAATAGTATAGGTCATTAACCCATTAAACTGAAGTTAGCAACTTCTTTTGACTGTTTAATTTCTTGCAGGAATATTACTGTCGTCCTCTGCTAAGCGTCTCAAACCGAACGCCACTTCCACTGATGATTCAAACGTACACAAAGGACCAATTTTCAAATGTCAAAATCACACCTTTTCCCCCTCTTTACCCAAATCCACCTCATCCCTTTCAAGGCGTCCTCCACTCCGCCACAGCAGAGTTCCCCAACTTCGTTGGTGACCAACGAATTCACCACATAGCCAATCCCTAGTGAAAGTTACCATTGTGACCCCCACCCCACCCCTTATTACACAGGCTATGTAGACGTTATGGGGTGGTTTAGGGCAAGGTCGCAAAGTTCTCCATCCTCCCAGTCGTTAGAAATGTGACTTAACATTGGGATAGTCCCCCTCTGTTGTATGAGGACGTTAATTGGCGGTCCCATGGGGAGAAGGAATTGGGAGCGATAAATACATGCCAGGATATTTATCTTCTCAACTAAGAGTGTAAACGAGAGGGTGATGTAATTTTGTCTGTGTTCATCCATAATCCGCCAGAGAGGGTCTTTGATGTATTTCCCATATCACTTCTCCGGCAAGTAACACCCACAGGAAAATTCCTCCCCGACAACTCCTCTTGGCAAGTCCCACTCTGTAAATTCCAATCTGGGGCAAATCCCATCCCGGACAATTCCAATTATCCGGGTGGAAAATGTCCGGGAGAGTTGACCGGTCACGATTTGATGAGCCTTGATGGTTTTCCTGGCCTGAAGTTAAACTAGAATGAGCTAAGGTAAACCGACTTAACATTGTCTAGTGCTCGATCTCCGTCTCATGTTCGCAATAACAGCGGGGGCAAGTCGCCCCCCGCCCGGTCCCACAGAAAGTTCCGTCCACTCCAACTATTGGAGGGATCGGCTACCTTCAGACAATCATTGTTTATTCAAAATTGTTCTCAAATAAAGCCCCCTTAGCACCCATTCCCAGGGATTTTATCACATTGTTCAGAGAAGCGACCATCCTGTTACATCAACTGGTTCCGGGCATGAAAGGCGCTACAAAAAAACTTGTATGCGCCAAGTCATTTCTGCTTCGTTGACTGTTAACTACCCCCATTAACCACAAAAATTGATCCCATAACAATGATTCCGCAATATTTTTAGAATTACCTACATCATGGGTACCGTACAAATCACATTTCCTATACGTATTTCACATTTCCAATGTACTAAGGAAAGACAGAACACGACTTACCGGCAAAAGTATGTAGTCGAGTGAAGCCCAAGAAATCATTGAGAATGAAGACAGGCAGTATAATGATCAGAGGAGTAAAAGATCACTACAACCGGCAAAATAATGTTTATATTTCCAATGCACGTATTTTTTTCAAACAATACTCCCCGTTGCAAACTTGTGTAATTTTTGGTAAGTTATTGTGCTGCAGTCGGCATTTTGTTGGCTAGAAACACCGGATGATGACACAGAAAACTAGAAAACTGCTGTCATTCTGGGCACTTTTCGCGTCAGTAGAATGAGGCTCAACAATGAGGGTGAATAAAAGGCTCAATCAGTACACGCACAAGTCACCGTCAATGGATTCGCGTACGTTACGGTGCCAAGTAAAAGCCACATGTGATAAAACTTACTGTTAGTAGCGGGCTCTTTTCTTTGTCTGGTTATCTAATTGGGCGAAGCTGCACCCTTTGCCTTCGTGCCGGTTAAGTGGAGCTGAATACTTGGTGGCGTTTCTATACAGATTACTGAAACAAACAGCTTCCGTGCGAGAGGTTGGTCTTTCGTTGACCTCGTCGTTGGGAGTTTGGTGGGTGGGCGGGCCGATACCAGGTTTCGAAAAGTGGAGGGAGACCAAATTTTGTTCGGTCACTTTCAGAAATTTGATAGAAATTTTCACACCTCAAATCTAGCTAAATAAGAAAAATTAATTCGCTAATTCAGTTTTACAGGAATGGCCAATCAGGGGGAGGAGAGGAGCGAGGACTTTTGGAAAGTTTCTTTCTTTCTTGTCGTAGACACCACACTTTATAATATTTCCATATTTTGGTGTATGGTCATATTTGCCCTTTGGTCACCCTTCGAGTCCCTTGTATCCTGGATACGCAACTGAACAGGATTTAATATTACTTCAGTTTAAGTTTAGAGTTTAAATGCTGATCCAGTGTGCTGACCTTTTATTATGAAGGGGCCAGAAGGGCCATTTGCACATTTGTAACATCATTGTACTCCGTCAGGGAGGGGTGGGGTGTAAGAGGATGCCAGGTTTCCTCCCTCCCCATATTTTGAGAAAAGGTTGCTCTCAAAAGAAGGCTAACAAAAGTGTAAAATTGTGCCCTTATTTTGATTTTGCAAGTGGTTACCTAAACTAGAAATTCCCATAAAAATCAACATTTTTTGTAAAAAAGAATCGAGAATACAAATATTTTGTTAAACTACGTAGAATGTATTTTGGAATGAAAACATGAGGACTATTTTATCACAAGCACTTCTATTCATTCCGCAAACACACAGCCAATTCAGTAGGAGTTGTAATAGGTTCTAGCGGCGTATTTATACAAGAAAACTTTCCTGAAAGGAAAGCAGGTTAGGTCTAAAGTGCGTCAACTTTTCAAAAGTGGGAGAATAACATTGGCCACAGCCACCGAAAATTTTTGAGTTAGATGTTCCATGGCGTAATCTGAGACACTTTCCCACCATTTTAATCCATGTTTAATCCCCCGCTTTTGGATTTTCAAGATTCATTTTATTGAACCAGCTACTGGGAGCTACACTTTTTAAACCGTCCGGATGAAAGTTGAACCCAATAAGGCTCGGAGCTGCAACGACCCGGAATCAGGATGATCTGTTTGATCAGATTTTAATTCAAATCCGGATCATTCTTATCCAGATGTGATGAAATAAATGACCCGGATTCCGGATCGGTCCCCTTTTAATGCGGATATTGTAGCGTCAAACATATGCCTTCTGTTTTAATTAGGACTCTCACAGACTGGAAAAAAGACTGGGAAAAAGTATGATATTCCCCACTTAGGAAAGTTGGGGGTGTTCCCACCCTCTCCCGTTGACAACCATGGCTAAAAGATAATAAAAGCAATATTTTTTTTTTATGAAAGTACATTTATGAAATGCCTCGAGGGCTGGATTAAATAGTCCCGTCGGCCGTAGGCTATACAAGGGATGGGGGGGGGGGGGTTGAACGTTCCCCACCTGTGATGTACTGTGTATTACGCTTATACATTTCTGTTCTTGTTATCACGAACTTGCCAACAAACTGAGCATATTCCCAAAAAGACTGGATTTACCTGAAATGTTGACGCCAATAAATTCATCTTTACTGTGTTGACATACATTTTTATTGAAGGTTTAATCAGGCAGAACCAGATGCATGACTAAAATGGTGGGGGCGATAGTTGTTTCAATCCCAATAATTGCACAATTACCTTTGCTTGTTTTATACCATCTAAAGGAGCAAGAGTATCGTGAGAAAGGCACGCAGAGAAATGGGAGATTTTGATATGTAGTATAGCGTAGTTACACTCTAAAAAACAGTTGGGTAAATTTTTACCTAGGTTGGTTACGTATGCCTCTTCCTAAACTGTTGGTAAAAACTTTGCCCTCGTTGGGTTAAACGTTACCCAGCAATGGGTACTTTGTAACCAACTTGGGTCATTTTTTTACCCAACAGTTTAGCAGGAGGCATACGTAACCAGCAGTTTTTAGAGTGTATACGAAATATGACATACCCCCGTGTAGGGGGCGACAAGGGGACGCCCCTAGAAAATTTTCCTTCAGAAAATTTAAAATTGCTGTTGCCTTAATACATAATATGATCGCTCGTCCCCTAAACTATTTCCGCCCCCTGGAACATTATTTCGCTCACTTCAGTACCCTGTCTGACTACAAACCTATAAGGTACCCCCATATCCAGAAAAATATACGCCTACCCCCACCCCCTGAGAAAAATGTTAAGTTAAAATGCAATTTAAGATGATTTAATTTTTTGCCTCTGAAAATTGTGAGGACACATGCCCCACTCGTGGTTGGGTTGGGTGGTGGCCGCGTGACCTGTGCGTGCATTACCATTTCAATTGCATTAAGTAAAACACGTCGTGCACTGAAGCCTGCGAAGCTGGCCGCATTATCTCTACCTCAGGCTAGTGAGGTACGATACCTATGGTTAATGAAGCTAGTAAAT
Organism: Holothuria leucospilota; assembly: GCA_029531755.1. Lineage (NCBI taxonomy): Eukaryota > Metazoa > Echinodermata > Holothuroidea > Aspidochirotida > Holothuriidae > Holothuria > Holothuria leucospilota. The sequence continues at coordinate 35,466,532 of CM055976.1, forward strand.
GATTGGGGAGACTAGTCTATGCTTCTGCAAGATTCATGTATGCATGGCCTCTTCGCCAAGAAATACCGTATGACGTTAGACTCTTGTTAGTAGTACCCTAACCCTTCAGTCCAGGGGCGTAGCCAAGGAGGGGCAAAGGGGCAGCCGCTCCCTTGAGCATATTTTTGGTATTTTTAATGTTTATTTTACAATACTGCTAGTGTTTCCCCATTTATATGCGGTAAATAGGCATGGAAAGTGCCATTTCCGGCGATCTGGGAGGCATTTTGGGCCAAAATTTTCTTGCGCTTCGCGCCAACCCATGGTGGCGCGGAGCAATGAGAGTCTGTCTATAAGCTTCGCCCCCTTGACAAATTCCTGGGTACGCCCCTGCTCCAGTCAGAAGCACTGATCACTTTCACAAAAAAATCGATTGGGCTAATGATTCATTAGACTCATCACAATACTGAAAACAGATAGAAACACGTACAACCTCAAACATTTCATTACAGTACGGGCTGTGTTAACTTTATCTGGCTTTACAGAACTATTACGTCTTGTAGCTTCAGTGTGTAAAATTAGTTCAGGACATGCAGACATTTAACGTGAAGGTAATTTTACAGCCGGAATTTCCATCCATTGGTTTATTTATACAAATATTTGATTTCTGTTCCATGAAATGGAAGAATGCCAAGTTTACTCGGGTGTCGATCGTTCATTTTATTTTTCCAGATGTTCAAGTGTGAGCACAGTATTAGACCAATTTTACATAAAGTGTGTAAAATTAGCTTAGTACATGCAGACACTAATGTAAAGGCAACTTTCTAGCCGGAATTTCCATCCATTGGATTAGTTATACAAATATTTAATTTCTGTTCCATGAAATGGAAGAATGTCAAGTTTACTCTGGTGTCGCTCATTTTATTTTTCCAGATGTTCAAGTGTGAGCACAGTATTATTTTACATTAACCATGATATATTTGCAGGAGTTCAACTTGTCATCTATCCCATTTTGTTCACTCTAGTCAATAAACCAGCGCTATTGATATGTGGAATCCAACCCATACCCCCCACCCCCAGCCCACCCACCCCCAGTATTTCACCCTACACCCTGCTAACAAAAGATTAACCAAGAGAGCATAAATGGAAAATTATTTTTATACATAATGTTTAATACGAAACTCTAAAAACGTCCAGATAAAATTTGAACCTAATCCGGATGGGGGGGGGGGCACCGACCCAAATCCGTGTCATTTGCAGTAATCAGATTTGGATAAAAATGACCCAATCCGGATCATTTTTGACCTAAATCTGATGAAATAAATGATCCGGATAAGGGGTCGTTACCCCTCTGATCCGGACAGTTTTTTAGAGTGTAAGGAACATAGCCGTAAGAAGCGGAACAGCTTCCCCCAGACACTTTCAACGTAAATTTTTATCACATCCATCTGTGTATAATTTCCGAGATTTTAAAATGTAGATTGTTGAGATGAAATTGATAAAGCACGTACAGGTGCCATTTCCGCAAAATGGGAATCGTTTTTCGATGTTGCTTTTCGTTGTTCACTAAATCATATGCCAACTGATGATGGCCCTCTGCTTTGCCTGTTTGAAGAAACTTTTCTGCAAACGACCATGCTTATTAATAGGTTACATCTTTGTCTTTAGTGTACACTTATGCACGTTTCTATCTTTCTCCTTTTTTCTTCTATAGTTTTAGTTTTATGCAGGAAGTGTTCTATTTTGTTATTTTCTTAAGCTTGACGTTTTTTAAGACCATATGCTTTCACAATTGCATGTTTATGTTATTCGAATTAAGTTTATCCTGGTAATGTACACTTTTGCTTTTGTGAAGAAATAAACAAATAAAATAAATGAAATTAGACCATGTTTTAATCGACACCTGACACCGATTGTTATTCGGGTAGTACATTTGTAATAACACGAATAATGGCATAATCATCTAGGTTTGCAAATGATAGATTTAACTTCAACATTTTATATCCCAGCCATGGAACGCGCTGTGTAGATGAGGATGGATAGAGTGACTTTAACTCTCGATCTTCGCAAATTATTTTCTAAGATAAGAATCTCTTCTGGGTTATGTTTGTCCTCTACACTCTACAAACATCCTGCTAACTTTAACCAGATTCGTGATCGCGAATCATCATCCATCCATTTCCTGGTTAAAAGTTACAAAGTAATCTTAAGAGAATGAGCCTATCTTGGTCAGATTAACGACTGTTAAAAATTCTGGTAAAAAATAAACATATTAATGATTAATTTTCAGCAGGGTTCTTGATTTTGAGCAGCAAATGGTAACAACGCTATCTTGGTTCAATTTAATCATGGTGTTTTAACTAACGTACCCACCACACAAGAACAACTAAAGCCTCTTGGTAAAACCCTTCATAATTTTATTTAAATAATTCCCACCGGGACTGACTATGGTTACTGGAGCAACTCTTGTTGATTAAGTACCTACTGCATAACGCGTGGGAAAATAAGTATAGTCTAACTAGTCGAGCAGTTGCCGTGTTGGTCGGTCGAAATAGGATTAGGGGTTAAATAAATAGTGTCTTTTAGGGAAAATAAGTATAGTCCATCTTGTCGAGCAGTTGCAGTGTTGGTCGGTCGAAATAGGTGGAGTCCAAGATGATTTTTACAGGAATTATCCTAAATAAGCAATCCGTTGTGGTACCTCCTTATCAGGACAAACTCTAAACGAAATCACGCGGCTGTATTAAGCTAAACATATGCTGCAAAGCGTTGGAGGCTGTAGATCCCAGGCCAACCCCAACCAGCAAGCCAGTGTGTTCGACTGTTCGAGCACACCTTTTAGTTTTCCCAGATGAAAATCAACTGGGTCACTCGAAGTTACCCTTGACTAAGCTCGTGGCGAAATATGTTATAGCTACAACGATTTTTTGTTTCCAAATTATTAAGGGGCGATAATTTTCCAGGGCGCACCTTTTCGCTCTCCCTTGACTATGAGTATGAGCGTCGCAACTCCATTTCGGAATGGTTTCAATGGGAGGAATCCCACATGACTTTTCTTAACAAGCAGCTTCATCGTGGGACTACCCTCATTTCAACAAACTATACAGCAAAAGTGCGAAGTGCGCTTTAATAACTACTCTAGTTTACTTATCTTCGTATGATGTGTCAACTAAAAGTGCACACCTCAATCTGAACATGGAAGTATTACCTCCGTGATCCGAAACTGCATTGCTGGTACATACACGTCCGGTCGTTGTTTTCATTATCGCATTTTTTGATACAGTGCAATGTACCCGAGAGTGAAACATTCGATACTCGAAAGGCGATAGCACACCTCAGCATGTATTGAATTACATGTAACTGCTTGTTTTGATGACAATATGCACGAATTACTTCTGATGGCAACTCCCTGGTGAAAGTACAAAGGACAGTATGAAAAACCTGCTCCCCCGGCAATTCCCACCGTGACAATTTCCCCCTCCGAACAACTGCCCCGAGGTAATTTCTATCCCGGACAATTTCCCATCGGACAATTCCTATCCCGGACAATTTCCCATCGGAAAATTCCTATCCCGGACAATTTCCCATCGGGCAATGGACAATTCCCATCCAAGACTTTATCCACCTGGGCAGATTCCGTCCATGACAATTACCCCTCAGAAAACGTGTTGTACCAGAAAATGTTCTGGGCATGAATTGCCCGAGGGTAATTATTCGGGACAGTACATTGTCGTCTCCCGAATAATTGTAAGGTCGATAGGTTATTTCCTTGGCAATTAGTGCTCTTACAAACCACAAAACTACCAGGCCTGTAGCCAAACAAGGCGTTTAAGGGGGGGGGGGGAGATTTTAAGGGCCGAAATAATTTTCAGGGGACAAGATATGTCAAGGCAATTGCAATTTGCGTAGGGGTGACGAGAGTTTCCCTAGGAGGGCGCCCCTTTTACCCCTCTTGGACACGGACTGGAAACTACTGCGAATGGGCCCGTTTTTGTTATACGAGCAACTCGCTTCTTGTTTGGCAAAGATTACGAAGGAAGAGGCCACGTTGTAAAGAGGTTACGGTATTGCTGTGTAACCTTGCCTCTCTCTGGCTATGAATGCAAACGAGTTTGCAGACTTTTAAGTGTTCTAATGTTTTCATTCAGTTACATTTTCAGCAATCTAGAAAAAGAACCCGTTATTAACAAGTCAAGCCAATACGATTACAAGGGCCACTCCACATGACCACAAAATAGGTAAGTCTTATTAAGTTCATTAGGAAATCTGATAAAGCGATTGCTCTAAATCGTCTTTCATGCTGTTAAAAATTAGAATATTTGGTGCCAAACCATGGTAACATTTTCACACTGTGCTTAGTAGGCTAACGATAATTTTTAAAAAAAAAAATAAAAATATGTTAGCCTGTTATTTTTTGTGTGTAAAAAATAAATAACTGTGAAACAGACATAGAAATGTCAACAGATAATAAAAACGATTACTTTCATTTTGTTCTATATTAAGGTAAGGGTCCATGGAACCCGGTGAATGATCTGGGAAACTTTTGTTTCATTCCGCTTACAAAAGATTTGACGTCAGGGCGTCTCCGATCACTATGTTGATCTTCCCAGCCAATGACAACACTGTTTACAGTCGGTGAACTCACACAACAGGACCTTATATACTATTTTGATACAAGGAACGCCTGGCTGTCAAAATATTTAACAAACGTAGCGACATGTCTTTGAAAAAACTTTATAGAAGAAAAATGTTTGCTTCTCAAATTTACATTAAGTACTTGGCATTATGTAAGTAAACTGGTGCAAATTGACCTATTTTACTTGGCGTCATATTTGTTTACGAGCAGGAGAAGGGAAGGGGCCTCTCCCGTCGCGAACGGTCGACCTCCTTGTCGGAGACATTTTCTAATTTTGACGAGAAGCCTTACGGGGTATGATAAGTGGGGGTGTAGCCAGATGGGGGGTCAGGGGCATGAGTTCCCTGTCAGAAGCGCTTCCCCTCCCCAAAAGATGAATTCTCCTGGGAAAGCACCTGTTTTTGTAGCAAACCAGATCTTTCTCTCTCTTCACCCCTCTCTCTTCCTATATAGATATATATATATATATATATATATATATATATATATATATATATATATATATATATATATATATATATATATAGATAGATAGATAGATAGATAGATAGATAGATAGATAGATAGATAGATAGATAGATAGATAGATAGATAGATAGATAGATAGATAGATAGATAGATAGATAGATAGATAGATAGATAGATAGATAGATAGATAGATAGATAGATAGATAGATAGATAGATAGATAGATAGATAGATAGATAGATAGATAGATAGATAGATAGATAGATAGATAGATAGATAGATAGATAGATAGATATAAATAAGCATGAAAAATCCAGCACTCAACAAATAACGAGACGAACTGAAGAACTCCATAACAGAAAGTCAGCAAAATAGATACAAGAGAAGTTCAAGGTCGACCACCACACATACACAGTAAAAAAACTACTAGACGTTTCGAGCAGGTCTACTGCCCTTGATCACTAGTGTAAAAATGAAAGAAGACTGCAAAAAGATCAGTACATATATATATATATATATATATATATATATATATATACATACATACATATACATATGTAATAGAAATATGGTCCACGTGTATTCCGATAAATGACAGATAAACAAACAGAACGCAAAACATAGTTGACAAGGCAGGAATACTATAAAAACAAATTTATTGTTGAAATTTTCGGTCCTACCTAGGACCTTCATCGGCAACTAGTAGCCCACTTTAGTAGGTCCTCACTCTTCAGAAGCCTCATGTAGAATGCTCCATTTACAGGTTGAGCACTTTATGATTGACTGGTTAACACTGTCACGAAAATGTATATGTATATGAATATGTATATGTATATGTATATAAATATATATATATATATATATATATATATATATATATATATATATATATATATATATATATATATATATATATATATATATATATGTACAGGGCCGTAGCTAGGGTCATATGTTTGGGGGGTTGGTTCAAAATTTCGACTGGCTGGATGTTTTTTTCCAACTGAATGGTGGTGCGTAAATTGCACTTTTTATGCGCCCTACGTTTTTTGTATACAGCAGTGGGTATCAGGGGTAGCGCCAGCATTTGCCCGACGAGGGGCAGACTCCCTGACGGGGGCCAGTGAGCCGAAGCCCCAACAATCCCAGTGCCGTCGAGGCGTTGGTGAGGGGGATTTGAAGAAAACCTGTGTACTATACCATGCCACTGCGGGGTATATATTGCATAAAATTTGTATATACTAGCGGAACATAGTTCTGAGCTGATTTAATGCTTTTCCCGGAATCTAAACTGTTAAGTTACAACTTAACCTTTTGTTTTTCCTTTTCATGTCAAACCCGTCTCTACCTCATGCCCGAAATGCAGCCTGTCTTAGCGATAATCTTAATTTCCATTCTTCAAATGTTGTAAGTAATTCGATAACAACTGATGATGGTTCTAATTTAATTGATTGACCATCAGACTCCTTCTATACTGATACAAATTTCCTTCGTAATTTACCTTATCAATCCAAATCTGACCTAGCGCTTGCTCATGTTAATAGTCGTAGTATCTGGAAACATCATCAGATATCTCTCAATTACTTTATAGTACCGAGAGTATGTTTCATATAGTAGCCATTACTGAAATCTGGATTCAACCAAATACTCCTCCTATCCAGATGTAAACCATTCCTCAATACAATTTTATTTATAACGACAGAAGCACTAAACGAGGTGGTGGAGTTGGTTTTTATATTCGTCACGACACCAAGTTCTCTATAAGAAGTGACCTTAGTTATTTTTCAACCCATTGTGAATCTGTGTTTCTTGAGATAAATTGCGTTAATAAGACTGTTATTGTTGCAGTAATTTATCGAACTCCTGGAAATCCAGCTTCTCATTTTGGAAGTGATTTGGATCATTTAATGTGTAGACTAAATGCTGAGAAGAAAGTCTGTTACATCTTAGGTGACTTAAATATTGACATGGTAAAATATGGGACTGACAGTAATGCTACTAATTTTGTTGACCTTATTTATTCATTATTGTTCCTTCCACTTATCACTAAGCTAACTAGAATAACTGAAACCTCAGCAACTCTTATTGACAAAATACTTTGTAATGGTATAGGCAGCAACTTTACATCAGGAATAATACCTTGTGATATATAGTGACCACCTACCCTTCTATTGTATTCACCATCAAAGTAATTCCATTCGTTCACATCAAGACTCCATTCATTTTGACAAAAGGGATGTAAGTCCTATGAGTCTTCAAAATTTTGTAGCAGAACTAAGTGTTTTTGATTGGGACTGGCTTTATGATATTAAAGATGTGAACCTAGCGTATAATAATCTTGTTGGAATAATTAACAAATTTTATGATAAACATTGTCTATTAAAAATGTCAAGAAAAAGAAAACTAAATCAAATGAACCTTGGATTACAAGAGGTATCCTTGTGTACTAAATATAAGCTTTACCAAAAATATATCAAGTGTCCTACTTCTGTTAATAAGCAAAAGTTTGTATACTTCAGGAACAAATTAACAACCGTCATAAGAAATGCTAAACGTTTCTATTATTGTGATCTGTTTATGAAAAATAAAAATAATTTGACTAAAACTTGGGATATTATCTCGGATCTAATCAAGTCAAACAATGGCTCGAAAAAGATTTCCTCTATTTATCACAAGGTAAAGAATGTCACTGACAGTGTGGGAATGGCAAATGCATTTAATGAGGTTTTCACTAATATTGGTCCAAACTTAGCCAAAAACATTCCTCCTGGTAATGTTTCTTTCTCCCATTTCTTGCCTTAAACGTCTAATAACAATTCCATTTTCTTGTCACCGACCACTCCTTCAGAAATTTTCAATATCATAAAAAAATTTAGAGAAAAAAATCTTCTTGCGGTGTTGATAACATCTCTTCTCTTTTACTCCAGACAGCTAACATAGCTATTTGCGAACCTTTATCTTACGTATTTAAGTTATCTATTTCAAGTGGCATTGTTCCTGACCAAACTTAAAATTTGTTGTGTCATTCCAGTCTATAAAGCTGATGATCCTTCGACTTTGTCGAACTACAGACCTATCTCTGTCCTTCCAACTCTCTCTAAAATTCTTGAAAGGTTACTATACAATAGGTTTGTTGACTTCTTCCTCAAGCATGATGTACTTTCAGATTCCCAGTTTGGATTACGCAGAAACTTTTCAACCTACATGGCTGCTGTAAATATTATCGATTACGTCACTACAGGTTTTGATTGTAAATAGTATACGGTTGGGATATTCTTAGACGTTTCAAAGGCTGCATTCGACACTGTTAATCATAACATTCTATGTAGTAAACTTTATTATTAAGATATTCGTGGGAAGGCGTATGATTGGATCATAAGTTACCTCACTAATTGTTGCCAGTTGGTCTCTAATGGTTATAATACTTCTTATAATCATACCGTGTGTAGTGTACCGCAGAGATCTATCTTAGGACCTTTACTATTTTTAATTTATATCAATGACCTTCCCCTTTGTTCTAATAAGCTTCAATTTTGTTTGTTGCTGATGACACGAGTATACTTTTCAAAAGTGATAGCATAGCCTCTACTATTAGAACTCTTAATGAAGAGCTTATTGTTGTTTTTTCTTGGTTCTGTGCCAATATGTTGTCACTGAACACCAAAATGACAAATTTTATGGTTTTTCACCCTCCACAAGTTAAGCTTAATAACTATACTATTGTGCTGAATGGCTCTACGATCTCCCAGACTGATTCTACCAAATTTCTTGGTCTTCATCTTGATACTCACATTACCTGGAAGATTCATATTGATTCAGTTTGTAATAAAATCTCCAAAATTTTAGGTATACTTCATAAAATAAGGTGTTTTATTCTCCAGAAGGCACTTCTTTCCTTGTATTATACTCTAGTCTACTCTCAAATCTCTTACTGTAACATTTTGTGGGGGAATACCTTCCCCTCGTATAGTAATAAGCTTTTCACTCTCCAAAAGAAGGCAATTCGCATTATAAGTTTTTCTGATTATTCTGCTCACGCTGAACCTATTTTTAAACGATGTCATATCCTTCAGATACATGATGTATTCTAGTACCAAATAGGCATTTTTACGTTCAAGTATTTCCACGGACTACTGCTAAGTATCTTTAGTAACTGGTTTCAACCAAACAGCACAGTGTATGATCATTTTACCAGGAGAATCTAGCCATATTCATCTCAACAACATCTCACTCAAGTAAAAGGTCGGTTCGAGTCTTTGGAGCTCAGTTCTGGAACAACATTGACTTTAAAATTAAGAATAATCCTACTCCCCAATAGTTTTAAGATCCACTTAAAGAAGTACTTGCTAAGTTGCTATTGTTAAGTTATAATTATGAACTTATCAATTGCATAATTGATTTGGAATGCTTTTTATATAGGCTATTTTCCTCTTTGTCCTCCTTTTCCCTCTCTTCCTCCCTCTTTCTCTCGGTCTTTGTTACACCCTTTCTTTTATTTTGTAAAATGGGAAGTCTGCTTGGAATAAGCGTTACTTGCTTTTCAGATTTTCCATGCTCCCTGTACATTGTATATTGTGTATTGTAATTTGCTTTACATTTCTACTACTTTTGGGGGGTAAGCCTACACTAAAACGAATCCGCTGTACTTATTTAAAGCTTAACATAGGTCAATTGTCTGGGCATGTCCCATGTCATTGCAGGGCATATTTTGCATAATATCACTTAATGCTCCAAGAGCCGAGTTGCGCACCGATAGTGTTCTTTTAAATCTGAATCGTGTAATTGGAAAGCGAGCGAAGCGCGAAAAAATTTGTAGTAGGCTTACACAAAGAGCATATGTAATCATTATGAACAAAAAGAAACAAATGAAAACTGTACGCCTAGGGGTTGTAGACCGTATCGGGGATAACGTACATTGTATCGAAATCACCTGAACTACCCGATGAAATAGCCAAACTTGGCTCCCTGTGTAGCTCAACAAATGAAAGTACCGCATGACACACACAATAGAACTGCAACTAGGCTTTGCTATGATATGAAATTTACGCCCTCTGTATAAACTGTGTACTCTGCCTACATGTCACTTGGTAAGGTGGACAGGACTTGTGCTATCTAGCTATGCAAAATGGATCTTTTGAAAAAACTGGAGTGACTCTACAGCGCGCCGAAAATTTGGGTTCTTATTAGAGAAATTGTCCTCTTGAGAGCAAAAAAGCAGGTAAACTCCCCCCCCCCCACCACCACCACCACCTGGCGCCCCTCAGGCTGGTGGGTATCCTCCGTCTCTACATAGCCTAAGGATGCCATCCTGAGGGAGGGGTCTAAGGGGGGTGTTCCCCTCCCTTTTAGTGAAAAACTCATTAAATGCATTTGCCATTCCCACACTGTCAGTGACATTCTTTACCTTGTGATAAATAGAGGAAATCTTTTTCGAGCCATTGTTTGACTTGAAAAAGGCGAGACTGAAAACTCCGGTATGGAGACCGAGTAAAACCAGTAAAAAGTGAGTCTTAAAAGGAGCAAGTTAAATAATGTCCATCCTAACGTTAAGAACGTGTGGAGAGAGGGTTCCGAGCTTCACGATAAGCCGGTTTTCGGCAGTTAGACGATCAAGGTCTGAACCTCTGCATTTTATGGCTGCGGTAACGGCCAAGCCCTTTATCGAACATGGTGATGGGAGATTGAAATGTGTGGCTACCGGATAACCTTGGAGGTTTTGTTTGATGGACCTGATGTCTTCAGTGACTCGGCCTGCGAGGCGGCGATTGGTCTCTCCCAAACACAGTGAGTTGCAACGTCCACAAACTAAAATGTAAACCACATTCGTGGAAGTACAGGTAAAGTGCTGGTTAAGAGTGAATCTGTTGCCGTTAGGACCCAAAATTTTCGTTTTGTTTTCGTTTCGTTTCGTTTATTTTTGCAATTACAGTACATGCACTTGTTTATACAGAGCAAACAAATATTTGACGTAAGTATCAAAAGAAAAAACGGAGCCAGATGAAGCTAAAAGCTTTTCTATAGGTCCTATCCAGAGGTTTTCGTTTAAAGACAAAACAAAATATCACTTGTGCAGCTATGCATAGAAAAGGAATTGGTAAGGTTCATAATACACAAGGAACAAATAAACAAGATACAGGCAAAAGAGAAATTGTTTGAAGTACTTCTTAAACCAATTAATATTAGCAGAACTTCGTAATTTAGTATCAAGGGAATTCCAGAGGTGCACACCACAACTTCTCACGTGAGAGTGAGCAAACATTGTCCGTGTGAAGGTTGTACATTGGATTATCTCTTCCGTCTTGTTGGACAGTTATGATGATTGCTGTTTGGTTGAAAGAAAAACGAATTCAAATCATGGGGTGGCTCATTGTGGTGTCTATACAGAAAGATGCTTAACTGGTATTTATGGTGATCCGTTTAAGTAAGAATATTAAGGTTATAAAAATACGGAAGTGCATGGGTGTATAGCGTGGAGCATTTGAGACGATACGGACAGTCCGCTTTTGGGGAACAAAGAGTTTGTCGGTGCAAGTTTGTGAAGAATCACCCCATAGCAAGATACTTAAGTAAGATAAGGAACTACTAGAGAATTATAAATAGTTAATAAAAGTTTGCTGGGAAGATGATATCTTAACCTATTCATAACACCAACCTTTCTTGAAACGGATTTTGCGACATTGTCTGTGCGATTCTTCCAAGAAGGCTTACTGTCGATTGTAATACCCGGTATTTAAAAGCCTTGTAAACTTACTGTTTTTTATGATAGGACCTTTGAAATTTAAGGTGAATTGAGGAGTATCTCCTCTGCTGTTGTAAAAAACCAATAACTTTGTTTTATTAATGAATGTTTAACGATAACCTGTTTGCAGCTACACGGTTTAATTTTAAAGATGCCACTTAAAGGGCTTCGTTAACATTAGAGTTGTGGCAGTTAACAGTTAACATCAGCAAAGAGTACAAACTTAAGTAGTCGACGATTTATACCTATCACTGATATATAATAAAAAAGTAACGGTCTCAGTATAGAGCATTGTGGGACACCGACAGTAACTTCCTTAATATGAGAATCTTTACCTTTGTAACGGACCAAGTCGTTGTCTGTTTGTGAGATAACTTTTGAACCAATAAAGTGCCACACCCCGCACTCCGTACCTATATCATTTTATGGAGTAAAATACTATGTTTAATAGTATCAAACGCCTTGGATAAATCAACAAACAAGGCTACAGTGCAGGTCCTATAATCCAAATTACATACAATATCATCAACAAATTTTAAGGCAGCCATGTGGAGTGATTTTCCCTGAAACGATACTGTCAGGTTATAAAAGATTATTCCTATTAATAACAAGTTCTGTAATGGGGGAAATTAAGCTCAGTAGGGTTTCTTTTATACACGCAATACAGGATATTCTTCTTACGAACAGATTTAAGAATACCAGAGGTAATCCAGGGTGATTTCTGTAAATTTTTCCTGGACTTAAAATTCCTAGCAGGACAGTTTCTATTGAATATTTTACACGAAACGAGAAACAAAACAAAAACGAAACGAAAATAACATGATCTAGTTTCAAAAGGACAGATTAAAGCTTAATTTAATAAGGACGATGAAAGGTTGGGGAAGATAGTGTATAATACTTTCCAAAATAAATGAACTGTTGTTGTGGGTAGTTTTTACAGAGACATGACCACAATAAAAAAAAATGTCAGGGAAGCAAAGGCTGCATCTTCGTAGGTGTGGCAGGCGAAGCCTTTGACCGCAAGTGCCGAAGACCCGGATCCCGAGCCTGGGGACTAAGGGTCCCCCGAGAATTTCCTAAATTTTATGGCTTTTTCGGCCATTCTGAAACATTTCTGGAGAAAATACTGCGTCCCCAGATATAATTTGAAAGGCTAATGAAATAATTTTCTTATCGATATTGCAAGTTTCAGATAGTAACCCTCAGTCATTTTTATGAGGATTGTGGTAGCTGGTAGGGAAAGTGAACAGCAGGAGGGGTTGCAAGAGTTTGAAATAGTAATGTACAAGGGACAACAGTACTAACAAGACACCTACTTCTACCGAGCTCACCCGAAAGCACGCCGAAAAAATTATTGAGAATCGCGGTTCCCTATAGTCGGGTATGTTTCTGAATTGTGCGTGCAAGGACCATGAATGGTGCGTGTAATGACGTACATTTAGTGACCATGAGTGACCCTTATGTCAGGGCCTCACGTCATAACAGTGTAACGGAGAGCCAACGCCCATGCTTTGGAAGAAATTTTAATTAAGGTACGTAACAAAGTTTTCAATAACAACTGCCCCTTGCCTTTCTAACTTTGAGCTATCCATGCAGGTGCGCGTGAAGTGCGCTGAGAAAAATATTTCTGGTTTGCTACCGTGTGATATTTGAAATAAATGCTTCCTTCATTTTAAATTGCAAAATTTACAATAATATTAAAACTTCCCTCATTTCTCAGGTCTCTCTTCCTTCCGTTCATTTCAAAGTTTTCATTATTTCTATTATTTTTTAAGGTCTGGAGAAAAGAAGGGGGAGGCAAGTGTGCCCTCCCCCCCCCCGTAACCCGCCTATGCCCACAGTCATGTCTACGTATAAGCTATCCAAAATAATAAAATTTCATGTAGGAAAGTATACCTAATGCTCAAACAACTTAAATATAAAAAAAATGTTTTGAAAGATTTTGAAATATGTAGCACGGTTTTGCCTTAAGCGCTTATATTTCTTAGAATTTCCAAAGTGTGGCGGTTTCCCTCCTCTAACACGTACCCCCCCCCCTCACACTTGACAATCATGCAAATTGTTCCTCCAAATCTATAGTTCGTCTTTGTAAGCTTCCTAGATCTCATCTGTAGGCACTGTCACTCAAAAAAGTAATGAACTATCACTCAAAAAGTAATGAAACATACCCGGCGTACAAGCCAGGGGCATTTGGGAGGGAGATGCAACCCCTGGAGTTGGGGTGAAGCCAAGTGTAGGGCAAAATGCTAGACTAATTAGGAAAACCTGTTTCCAAGAAAGGATCCAAGTTTCCCTCTTGCAAAAAAGTTCAACCCGTGCAGACAAATATCCAGTGCGCTTTTAAGTAGTAAGATTAACACCAGTCACCTGGTCATTTAATTAATGGCACCGAAACTAACCCTGTTCGTATCGAAATTACTATTTACTATTTTTTATATTTTAAAATGATACATTACAAAAATCTAAATCAAGTGTATTGCTCTTTCTTTCTATGTCAACAGTAGAAACTATAGCCATCTCGCCAAGAATTCCAATTAACAATTGCATCGGCTTGCGTAAACGTCCCTGACAAGTTAAGAAAAAGGTTCAGAAAACTTTTCTCCTTATCGCGCCATAGGAAGCTTCCTATGCCTTATATACACAGCCCTGACTATAGAGGAAGTCGGAGTTACCAAGACAAGTCCTACAGCCCCCATGCTGGAGATTAAAATATTAATTACTCAGTGTTTAATTATTTTATGTTCTGTCTGGAGCATGACAATATCATTACGACATCCCCACTAACAAAAAAATTCCCCCCAAAAATGTACGTACGGATAGAGAACAAGAGAGAGTGGCCGATTAGAGAGGGGAAGAGGGTAGATCAAATAAAGTTCACGTTTCACAAATGCAAGCCTACAGTGCTGTCGTTGTCAAGTATTTAAATTCTGACTCTAGCTCACTGTTATCCTTTTTGATAGCGTCTTCGATATAGCTCTACATGCAGACACTGTCACTCGGATAAGTGCGTGTAACCCGGGGAGTGGAAGAAGTTTTCCTTTAAGCTTATCCATTTATTCCATAGATAACAGGAAAACCCAAAGGCTTACTGATTTCTTGCCGAAAAGAAATGCTCTATTGCACTGAGGTTTATCCCTCAAAATATCCTTCTTGAGATACCATGTTTTTACGGTGTTTTCACAATTTGACCTCTGGTGACCTTGCATGACCTTTGAACTCTACAAAAATCGAAGAAAATAATAAAAAGTAAATTTCCTAATGAGATTCGAACCAGGGACGTTTGTGAAAGAAACCGAGCACTTTGTACTACACCATCGACACACGTTCAGTATTTTTAATTAGGTCACAGCATCCTTCACACGTGTTCATAATTAGGTACTTAAAATTAGAACTGCCAATTACTGCAAAAGTTATGCTATTGAAAAAATATAATTATCTTGTTCTCTATTATTTTATCTTTGCAATGGCACAAAAATTCAGCCCTAACTTTTCTGTGGTCACGAAAGCTGCAATTCGGAGGTATCGCCCACTGACTATTTAGTTTTCGAGGTTTTCATAGTTTCACCTCTGGTGACCTCAGATAACCTTTGACCTTCAGAAAAATCCATAGATTCTCTCTGTCTCTTGAAATGAAATATCTTTATACCAAGTATGAAAATGTATACATCATCACTTTCTTGAAATATCGTGTTTTCCAAGGTTTTCGAATTTGACCTCAGGTGACCTCAAATGACATTTGATCTCCCCTGAAAAGAATGGGGTTCTTTCTCTTAATATGATAAATCTATGAACCAAGTATGACAAGTGTCTATCATTGCTATCTTGGAGATATCGTGTTTACAAGCAATTTTTACGAATTCCGTATTTTCACCTCCGGTGGCCTTAGATAACCTTTCACTTCTCCTAAAACCAATGGGGTTCATTTTCTGACTATAATGCATTTACAGGCCAAGTATGTAAAAGCATCCATGCTTCCTACCTTGTGATACGGTGTTTAAACGGGTTTCGGTTTATGACCACTGGTGACCTCAAATGATCTTTGACCTCCACAAAAGCAATAGGAATCTTCCTCTCAGTATATGCCAGATATAAGTATCCGTCATTGATATCTTGGGATAACATATTTACAAGTCAAGCGTCACAAACACACACTTACATACATACGTACACACATACATACAAACACAAACTGACTCACATACATGCACTCGCCAGCTTATTGCATAGATTCCTTTCGCCTTCGTGAAGGATCATGAAGGAATCAAAAACCAAGGAGAGGCGACAGCTCCGTTTGGCAAAAGCCAAAGAGAGCAGCTGCACATGCTAAGTTAGATGAATATTTAACTGTTCAAAACTCGTGAAATAAGTCATGTAATAATTGTCATTTCAAGGACCTCTTCACAAACAATACCTAATAAAATACCACCTCCCTATTGTCTATTTTAAAATATCATAGAAACTAGCTCTCTCGACAAATATAAATGATTGCCCATCCGTCCGTGTTTAGACTGAGGTTCAGATGAACAAACCATACTTCCTAGTTATTGTACGGATAGAGGAGTTTCATTTAAACTTCCTCACAGTTACATAATAATATTGTTTCGATGTTTGGGTTACAGGGAATGCAACTCATATTTTTCGGTTCCATTGATTGCTAAGATTAGTTCCGTACCTATAATGATAATAATGATTAATTCAAGATTTATTTGAAAAGCGAAAGACTCAGCGATTCTGGTTTTGCTTTCTTAATCTTTCGATTGAGTGTTCGTTAAAGTGACAACAGACGTACCTTTGTAAGTAAATTTACACAGGACAAGGTTTGCAGTTGTTCTGAGCGTTCTTTTTAAGTATCATCTGAGCTCTTTTTCAAATTGGTAATGATATAACATATAAAAATATAACATGTATAGCGTGTAAATATATAAACGTAATATCATAATTGGTTCTAATAAAAGAACCTCCCATCTCCAACACCAAACATTACGATATTGCATCCTATACCAGAATATCAGAAATTCCTTCCATTCCAAAAGATTTCCACATGAACATAGGGGTAGGAATCCTGGTTAATCCTCCATTCCAAAAAATAGTGGACTAATGGGAACTCATTTTTTAAAGGATATTCTTGAGGGCGATTTCTCACCAAAAAGATGAAAACCTAAACTTCGTGACTGACCAGCTGGGCAGGGGTGGTGGTTGCCGGGTGAGGGTGTGGTGGCGGCTGCAGCCCAAAGATATTACAAGCATAGATTCCAAACTTAAAATGGCGCGTTGACTCCTCATGGAGGCCAATATATCGGGGCGGAAGTGCTGATCACTGTTCAGTCGTTTTGAAAACATACAGGCAACTGAATGTCTTACAAAAGTATTAATACTTGTTATTTCGGAATGTTGTTGCCTGAAGAAGTACTACGTCTCCATTAATTCCACTTAAACAAGAATAACTTACTTCTTCAACGCGGCAGTCCACGTATTTACACTTGAACATGAACGCACAATGACTGGTGTTGCAAGTTCATGGACATTCATTGGTCAGTTTCTATGGTATCTTCAAGTGACGCACTTTTATATGCGCGTTCAATTACTAACGCGCTCACAACGGGAAAGCAACTAGCGCGTTTGTTTCCAAAGCGCGCAGAACTGTGCGTCAAATATT
Organism: Holothuria leucospilota; assembly: GCA_029531755.1. NCBI lineage: Eukaryota > Metazoa > Echinodermata > Holothuroidea > Aspidochirotida > Holothuriidae > Holothuria > Holothuria leucospilota. The sequence continues at coordinate 35,484,009 of CM055976.1, forward strand.
CCGTATAATGCACAGAGAAATTTATTCTGCGCGTATAGAACGCGTTGTAAAAGTGCACCGGCGCTAACCTCTTTTGAACAATGGAATTTTCTATGACGCGTTCTTATTTTTGTACGCAGATCGCGGAATATAACGGCGCGCATGTCAAATTAACACTTCCGCCCCGATATATGAGTCTCCATGAGGAGTCACTGAGCGTAACAGTGTAGGTATAGGAGTTTGGAATCTATGCTTATAATATCTTTGCTGCAGCCCCACCCCTCAGTTGGAGAAAAACTAATTTATCTGGCTGGTTTTTGGAAAATGCCATTGGACAATTTTCTCGGCTTGCTCAAGTTTCTATTGCGACAAGAGGCTTTACCCCTTCCGGCCCAGCCCCTGGTAAAATATCCCGTAAGGATAAGTTGAACTTGCTTCAAAGAGCTACGACACGTAGGAATACTTTTAACTGCACAACAGACTGTTAATATGCAACAACTGTAGGCAGAGGATCAATACTTTTGTAAGTTGTGCTTTTTTCGGCTTTAGCGATGTCCATTACTACTTTGACACTAATCATGCACTCTAAAAACATCCTGGTTAATTTAACCAGGATAGGGGTCAGTAGTTGTCCATACATTTCCTGGTTGGAAGTGACCACGAAATCCGGGTCATAGAAACTTTTTTCTGGTTAAAGTAACGACTCCTTATAATATCTTGGTCAAAATTTGACATTTTCCTGGTTAAATTTGAACAGGATCTCCTGGTAACTTTAACCAGGAAATGTATGGACAACTATTGACCCCTATCCTGGTTAAATTTAACCAGGATGTTTTTAGAGTGCATGATTAGTGTCAAAGTAGTAAGTGCATGAAGTGCTCACAAAGTTTGATAGCCTTCGACGGCGAGGACGACCACGACGACGATGATGATAATGAGCCCCGGAGCTTTTGTCGAGTGGATATTTAACGTTAAGTAGCAATGGAAGCAATTGGACATAGCATTTATGAGATTTGAGGTTTTGCAGTAGGTCATATAATAAGGTGGTGTAGGCCTATGCATCAAGGAGAAATCTACAGTTTTCCTGCTTCCAAAAAACATTTTACGTCGAAAAAATTCCAGATTTGAGTTATATGTCGAATTGTAAGCCACGCGACGTGACATTATAATCCTTAGACTACCTAAGGGGATAGGTGAAAATATCGGGGGGGGGGGGGGTAGGGGGCATACTCCCCACGTTTTTTTTTTGAGATACTCCCATTTACTTTCATTTTTTACACGATAAATTTTACTCCTAGGGTCCTCACCTACCCCACCCACATACTTTTCATACAAATTAACTGAACTTAAATTACTAACTAAATTGACTGCAGTGGCAGATAGCCCGCGGGACTTTTCTCGAATAGTCTATAGCCTATGTGGTCATCTCTGTTGGCCAACCATGTAGTCTCGAAAATTTTAGGACAATTTTAAAGTTTATTATCCAAGAAGTTCTTAGCCATTAAACATCGTGAATGACGCATGAACTAAGTAAGAACACCGGTGTTTCAAAGTTTGCTTTGGCGACTGCTGGTATATATACCCTTAACGAAAATAGTGGAAAAGTACTTACCATTAATATGGCTGGCGGTATGTTCTCCAATAGCCACATGGAACGACGTGTTCGAGGAGGCATGGTGACAACTCAGGTCTACAACTCTGATGGTAACAAGAATGGAACCTATGGTACGAATAACTTCCTCGTTATGAAATTGTAAGCAACACTTTGAGGTTCAAGTTGTTTCATCACGTAAACGAGAAAGAAAAAAAAATAAAGAATAACTTGTACCGAAACCTTTAAGTGCCATCTACTAGAATGCTGTAAGTTACGGGCTAGAAAACTTCAAGCTGGCGCTGGTTTTAGGTAAATGCAACTGTGACAGTGCATGAGAACAAATGGTTATAATTTGGCTTCATAAGCGTAGGAAGCTTTTGAAAGTGGGAGCGGAAGTGAATATTAGTGATCAGTGTCCAAGGGAGGGGTCTAAGGGGAGGTGGTTCCCTCCCCTTTGGAAATTTTCTGAGTGACTATTTAGAGTGCCCCAGATGCAAAATGGTGCGATGTTTGACAAACTATGAAAGAACTTCATCCTATTCAATGCCATATTTGTGGCAGCATGTCATCCAAAGTGGGGGCGAAACGAGGTTTCCGTCCCCACCAATCAAAGTGCGGGGGCGACGCCCCAGACCGCCCCTTTTCCTACGCCTATGAGCTTGGAAAAGACACTCTGACCAGGGAGTTGCGACTCCCTGCTCTGACCAGAGAGTTGTTACCTGAACTCTCTGCTTTGACTGAGGCTGGCCATGTGCATAAGCCTAGTCAGCTACTTACGCCCATGCGCATCAGTCTGCTTGCTCATCGCTTATACCAAGACTTACTTAGAGATGTAGATCACACAAGCTGCTACGCAGTAGAGGCCTTTACTCAGCACAGCTAAGTACTAATCTTCAATTTTTTTAAGGGGGAAGCAGATTGCAGAAACGCATAAGAGCAGGGGCGTATATACATGAATTCGCAGGTGGTGTGAACTATTTTGGGACCAACTACATTTCTTGGGACCGACTCACATTGACATGGTTGTACTATCCGAATTTCCTAGATAATTATACAATTTACAGGACGGTAGTAGTAATCATAGGCGTACGGGACTCTTCCACTGGAGGGGGGGGGGTGCAGAATTTTTTGCCCGAATCTCAGAAGGTTGCCCGAAACTGGTTGCAGTTCAGGTGCATAAAATAGACCACTAATCCACTACATACGCTCAAAGCGCGCGAAAACTTTTGCACATTTTTCGGGCATTCGATCAAAAATTCGGGCAATCTTCACTTCAGATGTTGTTCATGTCTGGTCTACTGTTACAAAGGCACACTGAACTGGATTTGAGACCGACTTTTTGGCGCTCAGAGACCGACTTTTGATTTTCACGGGGGGTGTCACACACACCCCCACACCCCCGTATTTACGCCCCTGCATAAGAGGTAAAGGTTATAACTTTTAACCTCCTCGTGCTAATGATGTATGGCCTGACAAGAAACGAATAGATAGCACAGGTCTAGATCTGTGAAATGGAGCTTGGACATTTTATGCTAGGCCTAATACAGCTGAACAACATAGTGACTCAAAGAGTAACTGAAACAGAGTAATGAAATCTGAAGACTGAACAACCTGCGTAAAAATGAAACTAAACAGCAATCTGAAGCAACCGTGACCGAGGGAACCTGGGACAAAAGCAGAGTGTAAGGGCAGCGACTGTTCTTATAGCCAGAACACAGTTGCATGCCGTGCCAACTTAGCCGCCTGAATACTAGGTGCAGCCACACTGCTCTCCTTCTAACGCATGGTACTTCGTAGTAGAAACCGGAAGTGGAGCCAAAATTTCAACGACTGAGACAACCTCTTCGAAGGAAGAGGGGGATCAGCAACCTGAAGAACCGACGACGGACACGAGGGTGCTGGAGAAGTGGCAACAGGGCGGGTGGGTTAGGAAGGAGACGAAGAGCAGGGGAAGGGAACTCTTACAAAATCATTTCATGTCGAAGCTTATTTTTCACAAAGGTGTACTGATATAACGAAATGAATGTTGGCAAAGAACCCACCAAAATGTTAGGTGCTGATAGAAGAAAAAACATGTAGAACTACGTATTGAAAGCAAAAATTAAATTTGCCCGCTTTCAAAGCAAAAACAGATGAGCCGTAAGGGGACTGACCACCGTCGAGGATTACTTACTTTATCAGATTACTTACTTTATCGCATCTACTCTTAATATTAATGCCTCAATGCCCCAATGAAATTGGAAACAAATTCTGGCTTCGGGGGGGGGGGGAGGGGAGGGGGACAGCCTCCTCAATTAAGAAACTGACGGTCATTTTCTTATTTTCGGGTAGTTGTTTAGACGTAATAGTTTGCCATCTAGCCCCTAGCTGCGACTCCATAAATCGTTCCGCAATCACTGGACTACCCATCCTTATTACTCCAGATTCTTATCACTAGATTATAAATAAGGACCCGAAATAAACGTCCGAAACTCCAGAAAAAGAGAGGGGCACCGGCACTTCAAATACTATATAGGGAGAGGAGATCAAGGTTATCCAAGATAAACCATGACAGAAGTTTTGACAAATGGGGTCGGAGATGGTGGGGGTGGAAGGCATGGTAGTCTGTACTGGCAAGGGGCAAGGCTCCCTCTGCCTACCAACCTAGATTGAGTAATAAGTGTGTGGCTATGCTAGATTACAGCTAACCTATAGTTTACTCACAGGCGTATATAGGAGGGTATTTTGAAGTGGGGGGGGGGCGAAATGAAAATTTGTGATAAGTGTCCTACGAATGAAGAGGGGTGGGGTCCGGGAAATGTGGAGGGGGAAACAATATTTTGTAGGACACTATTGAGGGTGACTTATATGTGACACTATTTAGGCGAAGTGCTACCACCAGTCTGCAAAGAGGCTACCAAGAAAATTCCCCCAAATGGCTCCCAGATTGCAGGAAATGGCACTTTCCAGACCTTGTGAGTGCATCTGAACATTCCTCACTTCTAAATTTGATGGTGTATGTTTACACTTCCAACTGCCCAATGGGAAGGTAAGTTAACGTGTCTTCACAAGCATGCTCTGGGGTTGGGGGATATTTCCTAAGAAAGATTATTTCTGTCTTGGAAGACGCTTAGGAACAAAATGATGCTACTTTTTCACCATGCACCAGAAATTAAGGCTGGTGTCAAGATTTTCCCGACCGGGGTAAAAGCTCCCTAACGAGAAGGCCAGCGACCCGCAGCTCTGACGGATTGCCGAAAGGATGGGGGGAATTTTCAGGCGCGCCAAGCGCGCCGAAAATTTTGGGGATTGCGATGAAAACCATTTAAAAATTTGGGATTTTCACAAGTGATAACTAAAAAAATGAGGGCTTTTTTTTTGCAAAATCATGTGTACCACTCGCAATTGTTAAGGTTTACATACGTAACTCTTCAAGGCTTCACGACGAAACTGGACAGCCTTTCCGACGAGGGACATGCCCCCCCCCCACCTGGTACCACCTCTGCTAGAAATTATCATTTACTGTCCAAGCAACCAACGTTCTTTCGAAACAGAACAATGTTTTGGAATAAAGAAAATATGAACCCTTTTTCTCCCTGAGCCAAATCTGTATCGATTATGAGCAAATTGCAAAAACAGAGCCCTCCCCAGTAGAGGATAACTTCTTTTGCGGTTCAATTGCAATTCATCCTACCTTATACAAAAGAAAAACTTGGCCATGCTGTTGAGGATGAAATTTGCAACCTTAACATAAAAGTGCAAACGCTAAGTGTTGTTGGGGTACTAGGTATGATGGAAGGTTTTCCCGCACAGCAGCCCATACTCTGTGCTGAGCTATTGGCTAAAGCAGTTATTAGTAATGATCGTTTTATGGGCATTCCTATTCTTGCTAACGAGTATTAATTATTAAGCTCCGCATGGGCGTCAATCATGGGGGAACAGGGGGACACGTTCCCCCCACATTTTGGAAATACACCCATTGACTTAAGATTTTTACACAGTAAATTTGTGACAAAAGTGGCCATGTCCCTCCTCCCCCCCCCCTACGCGCACACACACACACACACACATTCGAGTAAAGATTGACGCTACTGAAGTTACGCCGATGGCACAACGTTTATTCTTGATGGAAGTGCATCCACGTTTAATGAAATGATTGCTACACTTGAAGACTTTAAAAAATGCATCTGACCTTCATATAAATTCTACGAAATCCTATTTTTTCCGTTGGGTCCCTATGTTACGAACCAACCAATTCACCTCTCGGACTTTAATTTCGCTTTAAGTTTTGGCCAAATCAAGTACCTATCAATCTTCTCTACACATAACTTGAAAATGATTTATTTAGACTCAACTTCCTTCAAAACCTTTCTAGACTTAAAAACTAACTTCGAATCTGGTCCAATCGGGACCTTACCCCTATTTGAAGAAATGTCATTGTTAAGTCTTTTGCTTTGTCACAGCTAGTTTTTTGTTTCAAGTCCTCCCTGATCCCCCTGCTATTTTATCCAAGAAGTAGAAAGTTGTATCTTCGATTTTATTTGCAGCGGGAATCTGGATAAGACTACAGGTAAAACTATGGATAATCCCATTAGCCGAGGTGAGGGCTGAACGTTGTTTCGAATTGCTGTCCTGAGGGACGGGTTTAAGGGGAGGGTAAAAGTTTTTGACTATCTGAGGGTCCTCAAATGCAATATGGTGCAACATATTGAACAAATTCTGGGGTAAATTACTGCAATTTTTTGACATTTCTTACGGGGGGAAACAAATAAGCTGTCTTAGTCCTTGGATTGAGATGGGGGAAGCATGTAGTTCCGCCCCACCACATTTTTGACGGGGGTGGCTAACACCCCTAGCCCCCTCTTCCTACGCCTGTGACTTCTTTTCGTTAATTAACGTACATGTCACGTACACTGCACGTTGTTTGACTACACTTTTTCGTTAAGTGGACTCGTCAATTCTATATTCCTTGCATTAATACATTCAAATAACCACGACATGCTATTTTTATAGCCATGCTGGTTGACAATGATCACGCACAAGTGCTTAAAATGTACCTAAAGTTTAAAATTAAAAAGAACATAAATGTTACAGAGCTTCTAAAATGAATCCAAATAGTCTAATACCCATTTTCACAGGACATTCCTGAGCTGAGATATAAAATGTTAAAGCAATATCCACTCAATTTAGAAAGGTATATTGCACAATAACTTGTGATGTCTTTCTTATACTTAACTCAAATTACCGGCTTTTTTTCGAAAGCCACTGCACCTTGTGCCAAAACGTGATCACTGTCTAACTGTCATAGGGTGACTTAGTTATACATATACAAGCCATCCCCGTACAACATGCTATACAAGAAACAGTTAGCTTTTCAAGGTCATACGAAATTTTAATTTCAAAACTAAACTAAAAGCAGGTGGAGCGAGTTGTACAAGTTAATGAGGGCATTCAAATTATTGCGCAATCGACTATTTCCGGAATGAATTTCAACACAGTTACATCTCTGAAAAGTAGTAAGCTATGAAAATGGAAGTTGAAATGCATGAATTCATTTTCCAGCCTCTAATACATAAACTTTTGTAATTCTACCGTCGAGTCACAATTCTTCTATACCGACGAGCTAAACGGAAAGCTTTGTTCGCTCCCATGGTCGTACAAAACGGCCGCAGCAGGGGCAAAAAGCTCTGCAAACCTCCAGAAATCTTCGAACTAAATTTTTATCACATAGATCTTTGAAACCTTTAATTATTCAAAATGCCAAAAGATTGTTTAAGTGCAACATTATAACGCACGGAAAGTGTAATTTTCGGCAATTGAATATTGGAATCGTTTCTGGCATTTTTTTAAGGGGGGGGGGGTAGGGGGTAGGGCCTACACTATACATGACCAATAACAACGACGCCCTGCTTAGCCTGTTGATTCCATCCCCCTCCTGTCGGAAATTTTCATCGTACAGCCAAGTTCGCTCCGCATGTTATACGTCACTTATCACCGTACATTAACATCGTTTTCATTTTGCATTGGTGCACCATTGCAGCAGAAGCTGTACAAATCGTTATACAATAGGTACACAGGGCTTTTCAATACAGCTGCAGTAGAAACGGAGCAGTATGACGGTAGAGGCGTTGTTCCGACACAAATGTCAACAGTTTGACGAAGAAAGGTCTGTGACAAGCCTCATTTCACCAACCTTTCGGAAAACATTTCACAATTAAATTTTTGATTGAGTGTATTCAATTATGGGGAGATAAAATGTTATCAAATGTCACCCTCCTATCAAAATTCTGCGACATAGAATTAAACATTTAAAATTGCTGTACCCTAAATGCAATTTAATACATCTCGCCCCTCTGTAAAATATTTTGCGGCCCCTGGAAATCATCTCCCCCTCCCCCTTCAGCACGTCTGGCAAAGGCCTGTAAATCATACATATCTTCCTCCTTTCCTTTACACAATCTTTCACGATGTTTCGTCAGGCCCGTAGCCAGACAAGGTGCTGAAGGGGCGAAAAAGCTTCAGGGGGCGAAAAATACTAAAATGCATTACGGCAATGCTAATTTTTGATCTTCTAGGGGGCGAAAAAAATTTCAAGGGGGGCTTCGCCCCCCTGCCCCCCCCCCTTTGACTACGGGCCTATGTTTCGTAACATACATGATTTAGTTTCAGTTTTTGTTTTTTCTCTTTTCATTCTCCGATGAGGTATTAGAGCCAATAAAAATAACATTAGTAAAATTACTTTCATTCTACAAAGAACTTCACAAAGAGAGAAAAATGAAAAAAAAAATAATAGTATAGAAAGAAATAACATTAAAGCTGAAACAAGGAGTTATCCTGCATGAATTTAACAACTACGTAACAGAAATTTCACAGGCGACTCAGTAATAAAAAAAATACAATGGGTGTTTTGAAAGCAGGTGGGAAGGGGTATGCTCCTGCCCCTTCCTCTTTTAAGAACAAAAACTCCTTTTTTCTCCACTCTGTGAAATTTATAAAACGTTTCAATACAATTTCAAACCTTTCACTACATATATGTCAAAAAAAAAAAAAACTGCACAAAATATAGCATCAAATTGCATCTATGGACCTTCATCTTCCCTTCCAAGATGGAAGTCTAAAATGTTCATCTCACTCCCCATAGCTGCAAAAATATCAGCTTAGATGTCAACTCATAACTAGAATGCCAACACCAGGGGCGGCGCCAGGGTATTTTGAAAGGGGTGGCAAACGTGGAGTGAGTAATCGCCGTCCTGCGAGAGGGGTCGAAGGGGAGAAGGATACCCCTCCTTTTTGAGAAAATTTTGTTAATTTAAGGTTGCTTAGATGCCAAATGGTGCTTTCATTTGTTATATTATTGTACTGTCACCCCACCCCCCCAGAAGTATGCCTTAAAAACGTTATTTAGACTATTTTATTTTTTGAGCTAAAAGCCATAGGGGCGGCAAATGCCTGCCCTGCCACCCCTGTGGTGCCGCCTCTGGCCAACACAACTGGAATTTGAAGTAATGAATGTATTTTGTAACTTCAGTTCCATCAACCCATAACAGCTGTCATGCTTCTTAAAAAGACACACACACCATGTCATCATTATCATAAATAGCACCACAACTTCTGGGTCAGGTTCTCCTCCCCCCCCCCCCATTAAAAAAATCTTAGTTTCTTGAGATGATTCACTTGAATTTAAATTTTGAATAATGACCCATGGTGAAGAAACAAGCTTAAGTGATGTTTCATATCAATTCATAGCTGAGAAGCAAAATTAATTTATCCCAGGTTGGCAGGAGTTCCCTCTGCATATTTTAAAGTTCATACTTCTCTAAAAGACATTAAGCAAGAAATGACAAGCAAAAAGGTCAGTGACTTTGTAAGTGTACATATTTATGTACGTGTACAGTCTTGAAATCTGACATATTTACCTGGATGTACAGCTTGTCTAAGTACATTATTTATCTTATTAATGACTGTCACTGGTTGTGGGATGAAAATAATGCTTCCCTGCTGAGGGAGGGGTTCAACCCTCAGGCAAACATGATTCTAAACAAAGAGTACGAAAGGTTGAAATAAAAAACTCAATTCCAATAAAATTTGGCTTTTCATACATCTATCACAAGTAGGCCATTTCTTAAAGTGTTAAAACTTGAGCTTAAGTTTGATTTCAAAAGAACTATTTCATGATATTCTTGCTAGATGAAAATTAAAATTCATCCTAATTCTTTATGAAACAGGCCAATGGTTAGATAAAACATTTATGGCCCCTCTAATGAATGCAAACCTTGAATACAGGCTCAGTTCTGGCAGAATGAACCACTTAGTGATGAAACTTTCGAGTGGAAAAATGCATATCAACTGGAAAGTTCCATCATTTTGTTTTATAAGCTCAGTTCTGTTCTAGGAACCATCAGGGACAGACAGAAACGAGCAAATTAGGGCTACAAGAGGGAAAGGAGAAGGAATTGTTCTTGCAAAAATATTACTCACTTTAATTATGTATCTGTAGTGACTAAAAACTGCTTAAGAGATAAGTGCCCTTTCTCTAATTATTAGAAGTTCTAATGTCTGGCATTGCTTCACCTGCTTAATAATGAAGATGCCTTTAGGTTTTGTTGAATGTTGATGGAAAGAGATATTGGGGCATTATTCACCTCAACTTCCCAATAACCCTGAAGCAAGTGCCATACCAACAGAAAACTGTGTAGCTGAAGTATCTAAAGACTGGTGTGGACTTGGCATTAAATTATAAATACTGCTTCTTTCCAAGGTAAAAGTTCAAGGAAAGAAAAGTCACATAAAGCAACAAGTCAAAGAGGAAAAGCTGCAGCTGCCCCAGCAAAGCTGCAGCTTGGCTGCCATGCTTTGTTACTATACAATTACAATTGCTTGATCAATCCTTCTACTGTAATATAATAGTGCAACAAAGTATTGCTATAGCCGCTGCAGCTTGGCTGAGGCAACTACAGCCTTAAGTTTTGTCATAAACTGTCATAATACTGAAGAGCAACCCTTATTACTACTAATGTTAAATAAATAATGTATGACTCACATGAACTGTTATACTAGAAAGATGTGTGATGACAAAGGTTCCCTTGAAATCAGTTGTCATTAAGCTAATTACATGAATGAAAAAGTCAAATAAAGGTACAATATGAGTATTCATGACTTATCTCACAATAACATAATGCCTATAGAAGTTTCATTTAGGCTGTATTCAACACCTTGTTCTTGACTGTTCAGGAACATGACTAGAACATGGAAAATCGTTCTGCAGTGTCGATCACGAACCCTACACAGTGCAGGTACAGTTACCATGGATACACAGACTGTACACTTTAGTCAAACTTCATAGCAGTTTCAGGCACCTCAAATGAGTACATGCATGATATTCATAACCATACTCTCGGTACTATGTACACCAGTGGTATACAAAAGTGACTGACAATACTGTTAAGCTTATGTACAATATCTGGTCTAATGTCGACGTCACTCTACATACATACTACGTACATGTACTACGTACTGTACATAGGACCTACCATGCCTCCGTACTATTTCAGACTTTCACTATTAACTTCGTTTATTTTTCATAAGCCCGCAAGTCTGTTGTTAGGTCATTTGCTCCAGCCAGGCACATGTTCTGCTTAAGTTGTTGTCATTTGAAAAATGGCACAAGTACACTTTTGAAGGGCATTGTGCTGCAATTTCCCTCGCATTTCTTCCGTGGGAAGACATTTCCACCATCTTTGTTTATGTTCGTTCTTGCTGCACCACCAACCGAGGTGGTGTGAGATTTGGGTGCAAGAACTGTTAGCAAACATATTCTTTCATAATCAACTCACACGAGAACACTGTTCTCTGTTCCAGAACAGGGTGTCGAAAACAGCCTTAAAATCAACGAAGTGTAATGATTGAGAAACCAAAGCAAAACTGTGCATCACAACAAGTCAGAAACATAGCATGCATAGAACTGTGAAAAGAACTTTTCTTTATGCAAGGAAACCCCTTTTAATATGAAAAGTATGTCTGAGAGGTAGACAGCAAATTCAAAATAAAACTTTAACTAGTTATATCATCCTATATCAAGTAAAGTGCTGTAATGGTTTTGTCTAATTCTAAATAAACCTGCTGTGCAGAAAATTGTAAGTTCAGAACATTAAATGCGCCTTCCTTCACCTAAAATCACAGCTGCTTAAGAGACAGCACAGTCTGTCCACGTACTTTGGTGTAGAACTAAGATGGTACAAATTATGAAGTTGTACAATTATTATATCCATCCATATTTGTTACTTCATAATAACATCCTTTCAAAGTGATACTTAAACCCAATTTACTATATATATTAAGTAATAATTGTTGAAGTACATTAACTTTAAACATATGCATATTTCTGCCTACAAGGTGTACATCTTGAGTGCAAATCATTGGTCAAGGACTTGATACCGGTTCAGAACTACAGTTCTTTATCATGAATTAAGTGAAGCATTGTATTATGTGTAAATCGTAACTATACAGCTGTGCTATGTGATAAATTTCGAAGGCACTGACAAAAAATACAAAAGGTGCCCTCTATGAAACTGTGAAGCAGAGCAACATAGCAGCAGGTTTTCAAGCGGACCCATGTGACTAAAAAGTAGGATAAAATGAGGGTCAAAATTCTCAAGAATAGAAAAGCATGATTTTAGAGAGCAGAAGAAGGACAAAAGAGAAAAGTAGGATACTTGAGAAGATAAAAAAAAGGACAAGAGTATGAAGAACTACAATTTTTCAGTAGTTTTATCAACAAATATCGATGCTGACAAAATTGCAGGATTTCTTTCAACTTTTTCCTGAACTCACAGCTCACATTTTGAACCTGCAATGACTACTTACTGCTATGGTACCCAAGCCAAGTTGAGTTGGATGTGGACCATTATTAGTAAAGCTGTCAAGCTGAACTGTTTTAATTTTTAGACCCCAACTAGCAGACAAGTTCAGCCAACTTCAGCCCCATCGTGATTGGGACAGAGGTGAGAAACTTTTGAAAATTTTGCCTACAAAATCAGTAGCAAATGAGCTCCTGAGACAGACATTCCTGATACACTTTACACTGCACATTTCCTATCAGAAATGACCTTTTTGTGGAATATGTAAAGTACTGACAAGTATGAAATTCCAACACTTTTTGTGATAAACAAGTAAACTTGTTAAGAGGTATTTCATTGTTCAATCTAGCTTTGATCAGATTTGTGGCATTTCTATGAGATCTTACGTTTTCAAGTTTGGTATAAATTCCTTAAGACTGCCTAAATCTGCAAGACTTGGCATATCTGTATTAGGGAGAAAGAATGTGCAAATTTTATTATTAATTTCATTTTTTTTTTCCGTTTAGTGATGGCAAGTCAAAAAGTAGGATTTAGTACCATGTAGTAGGACTTTAAATGCAAAAACAGGTGAAGTCAACCCTTGCCAAATTATTATTTATTAAGTAGGAAAGGAAGAAATGGTAGGATAAGTAGAAGTCACTTGAAAACCTGCACCAGGCATCAGAGGTCTTCAGGCCTGACCTCTTCTTGAAGCTGGTCTGAATGCCAATTTTTGCTGCCTCAGGCTTGGTCTCACATGGTGATGCCTCAACCTCATAACTTCTGGCTTCATAATTTACATGAGGTCTGTTGGACAGCCTGTTGCAGCCAGATCCAAGGCTAGCAATTAAATGCAACCAAACGATGTTCCAAAGATTCCCTGCAGAAATGCACATGTATTTTACCCTATAAATAATTTTACTGTTTGCAAATGTTTCAGAGTGTCACATATTTACTATATCCCACAAAGCAGCCAATGCTAGGAATCAAACATTGGGTAGCCTGTGAACAAAGTCTGGGAAAAACTGCATTACATCACGTCAGACCAAGGTGTGAAAAACAGTAAACTTTTGAGTTGTATTCTGAATCTTACTCTTAAACCAATACAGGGTTGTTCATGATCTGAAAGACTGAAGCACACATCCAGTACTTATTATTCTACACAAGTGCTGAGGATGTCCTTGTAAACTTCAGGTTATAACAATTGAAGCTAGTTCAGAGAAATGATTAAATATTTACTTCAACTAAACAAATCCTATAGGAATACTGACACTGATAACCTGTAATGTACTTTGGCACGGATTATGAAACTGAACAAGAACTAGCAATTCTCCGAATGCTTCACAGGTGGGTTTACAATCATAATTTTGACTGGGGTAATAGTTTGGGGTCTGTGACAACTTCCATCATGATGATTTCCCTACAGACAAATTCTTCTAGGTGACTTCCCCTGAACAACCCCACCCAGTGGAGTCCCACTCCATTCCCTCCCAGACAATGTAAACTAACCACTACAATTATTCCTCTCTTATCCCGCAGGAAAATTTACAACTGTTCATAGTGCAAATTGTTTGGTAATTGTCCAGGGTGGTAACTGTCCAGTGGTAATTGTCCATGGTGGAAATTGTCCAGGGTGGTAATTGTCCATGGTGGTATTTGTCCATGGTGGTAATTGTCCAGGGTGGTAATTGTCCAGGGTGGGAGTTCTCTAGAGAGTAGTTTTGCCGGGGAAGAATTCTCCAGAACACATTGTCCAGGTAGGAATTGCCAAAGGAGAGATGTCTGGGAACCATTTGGGCAAGTACCTAAAATTACTATTGGGACTTTTCTATTTGAGGGAAGCAAAAGACCTCTCTTTTGTGATGACTAAACCCACTGGAATACAGATCAGATTATAAAGTTTACAACAAATATAAATGACAGCAGAGAATTCATACTTTTCTTCTAAAAAAATCACAATATCCTGATTTACAAATATTTAAAACCTTTTATATCAAATTTCCTGCCAGGTTGAACATTTTGCTGCATTTAGGGAGTCCAAAAGATGTTGAATCAACCAAGCTCTCTTTAGATATACTTCTCTTGACTGGACCTTCTTTGCAGACTCATGGTCGAATCAGAAAACTCTTCACTTCGTAGCTGATTTGGAACCACTGCAATGAAAAATATAAAAACAGGCAAATTTTATAAATAATTCTAAAGATCTTTGACAAATTAATAGTTGTATAATGCATCCTTCAATTTTGCTATGAAAAGATTTAAAGGAAGTTTAAGCCTGCCGCACACGTGGGGAAACTAGCTCAGCAAAATGCCTCACGTGCCACTTTGCTCAGCTAATTTCTCATGTGTGCCCCCGAGTTTTGGTGAGATTTCCGCCTCGGGAGGCAGAAGACTCAAATATCAAATGTGTTTGATTCTTTCTGAGAGGAGTGCCACTTTTCTCACCGTGTGCGCCTGACCTGAGCATTTGGCTCACAACTGTAATCCACTGCGCAAGCATATTCTGAATGAATAGACCTAACTTTTGGCCTACTCATTCAGAATACGCTTGCGCAGTGGGATAAAGATGTGAGCCAAATGCTCAGGTCAGGCGCACACGGTGAGAAAAGTGGCACTCATGTCAACTTATCAAACACGTTTGATATTTGAGTCTTTTGCCTCGGAAGGCAGAAATCTCACCAAAACACGTCTGCACACGTGAGAAATTAGCCAAGCAAAGTGGCACGCAAGGCATTTTGCTGAGCTAATTTCCCCTCATGTGCAGAAGGCTTTAGTTTGTACTTGTAAAACTATTGATTTAATGAGTACTTTGAATCTTAAAGAATGTATTCATACACATGTTGGAACATATTCAACATAATTTTCAATACACTTTGTATATTTATTCATTTCTCATTTCATTCATTCTTTTGAATAAATAGACAAACTTGTAAACTACATAATGTTTAGTATTAAACTTATTTAAAGGTGAAATGCAACTGACTGAGGTGAAATCACAAAGAGAGTACTGTCCATGTTTCATGATGGAATGAGAAACAAGGAAACAAAAATATATTGTACCAAAAATTTACAACTTCACAGCTGAGAGTACAGTAGCTTCAAAAATGAGCCCATATGAGATTCCCAGTGGTAACAACAAAGGGGAGGGGAAATGTGACCCCCTCCTCCAGGAAAGATCTCTTGCCCCATATACCCCTCAGTAATTCCACAAGAATTAATTACTACATGAAGCTGACACACTACTGGCCCAACAATTTCTACCAGGGGAATGCAACAAATACACCTTCTTTCCTTGTACTGAGACTGGAAACTTCTTTTACTGTACATTTCCCAAAAAAGTTCAAGGATTATGCCATGATGTTCATCCCACAAAAGCACCTCACATCTGCAAACTGCATGGATACAGATGTAAATACTGCTCTCCATCTCCAACCCCTTCCCTCCTCTCTCACCCTCTCCAAAGCCTGAAGCAGGCCCATAGCAATGGGGGTGGGTCTGGGGAACCAGATGGAAGTGTCCCCCTAGAAAATTCAAAATTGCTATTACCTTAATGTGTCTTAGCATATATCACCCCCTAAAAATATTTTTGCCTCCTGTAACTGGAAGTTATCTCCATCAACCCCCATTGCAGCACCCTGTCTGGCTACAGGCCAAACCTGCAACCACTACAGGTGATTTCACACACTTGACTCCTGTTCAAAAGCTGATTCCAACAGTCAAGGAACCTTTAAGACTGTCCTTTCACTTTTAGTTCATATATTTTAGATCCTCAAATTCAACATCTAGGGGCTTTCAAAAGAAAGAGAAATTATCACAATACAATAAATTTGGCCATTTAGCCAGACTTCTGAACTTCTTACATCTAAGTTTCTCTGTTTTAAATGTCTTTATAGTATGCAATTTTCCTATACACTTTTGACAAATTCACTTGTGATTAAACACTGCAAATTCCTTTTATAATGTTATGGCTACTTCAAATGAGCCCCTTGAAGTATACATTTTGCCTCTTCTGGCTTTCTTTTGTACACCTTCAATGCATAATTTGCAAACCCCTATGAATATGCATCACACAGTATTCTGAGCATGAAAGGTGATTCTTGTTTGTAGCACCTTGACTCCTTTTTTGTAAATTTCACCTGCAAAGTTTATGATTTTTACATGCTAATTTATGCTTTATGCTGATTTTAGTAGAAATTTTTATAAATTTTATGCTATTGTGGAAGTCCTACAATACAACAGTTTCTAATGGTGAGTTCTTTACCTTTAAAACACGATACAATTACAAGACCAAGCAGTAGTTAAAGACATATGTGCATGGTACTAAAAAGTTTCTATTTTTATATAAGTATAATGCTATTGTTTACTCTGTCTGCCCTAGCTCTCTCTGACAGTCAAACACTTTCAAAAGGATTTTAACTGCTGGTGTCAGTTTGGAAACTGGTTTAATATGACACTTAAGTCATATTTCACATATCTACCCTCTAATCTAACTGTGTTCACAGTTCAGATTCAAAATTATTCCACGTGCTAATTTCACTTTCCAGTACAACATGAACTGTTTTTGAGCTTACAAAAATGATATACTAGCCTATTTGTTTAGTGTGTGCTGCAATGATGAAGTGGTTTCCCATAACATGTTTACATACAGGTAATGCCATAAATTTGGCAACCATTACCTTAACTAAGCATTTCTGAAAACATTCTTTCTTCCCAGATGTTAAATAGTCACATTACTGTATTGCACTGCTTCCACTTTGGGTTCAGAAAAGGTGACAAAAGTTTTGTGCATGTGTGTGTATGCACATACATTGATGTGGTTTCCTATGTTCTTGTTGTACAATGACTGTGCGATTTTTTTTGTCAATTAAAGCATTTTTTAAACATTTCTCACAAGAAATGAACTTTCACCATGATGCTGTTTTCATAAAACTGTTATGTTCTTACTTCCCTTTGGTTTCCAAAAAAGACAAATGTTGTGGATGCAGCAGTAATTCTGGTTTTCAGGTTCACTTTTCTAACTTAACATTGTTAGCAATTACTAGCTGTGCACTATAATAAAAAACAGTACTGCTGTCTACTATAATAAAAAACAGTACTGCTGTCTATGCTAATATTTACACAGCAGCATCATTATGAACTAAGCCAGTGTTACACATCACATGGTCTAATATAATGATTCAGCAATGAGAAAGCCTACTGTGGTGTAGTCTACAAAACTTTTCAATGGTGTAACCAATGGTCCCCTGGTTGAGAAACATTGGACTGTGGCACCGGCCTCCCAATACTCTTTTCCAAATAGTAATTACGAAGAATTATGGGACAGGGTTTTGGTATGCGTCGTTTTTGTCAATGGCATTTTACTGTGGCCAAAACTGACGCACACCAAAACTCCATCCCACAATCCTTTGCAATTACTATTTGGAAAAAGGTCTATGATCATTCTCCTTTACCACCCTCAAGAAAGGTTGCCTTCTATTTTTCTTGTTACCTTCCATACTACATAAATTTTCTTTCGTGACAGCACATGACTCCAGTTAGAAAAGGCAGAAACCCTTCTCACAACCTCTGGGCACCACCCCATCCCCCTTCCCCCATCCTTTGGTGCCACTGATATGTTTCGAAGTCAGTCATGCTCCTCCTATGATATGAAAAAACTCTACACTGCTTGTAACTAACATCATGAGCCCCCTTATATCTATTCAAGTGCCTAACGAATCATATCTGCCAACATACAATCCCCCAAAACAGAACATTGTTATTAAAAGGCAGTCCAATGTACAGTATGTGAATTGTGATTGGAATATGACAATTTACATATGCCCTGTGCATTGGTTATACACACATGGAGAGTCAGGGTTGGCAATTCTTTTGAGTTTTAAATTTTTTAAAAAAAGTTTTTTAAAAAATCTGATTTTTCTTTTTATTTCAATCAGATTTTTTTGGATATGATCTATCTTTTCATTTTATTTTATATCATGGAACAATACGTGCACTTTAAATTTTTTCGCTAAATATGTCCATTTTTGCTAATTCTATCCTTCTTCTGTCTAACATGGAACTTTAACACAATACCAGCTTGTTTGCAAAATGATTCAAAAATCTTGGAGTAGCAAGGCTATTTGTTGTGGAATTCTGTTAATGCTGACAAAACTCTTTTATATATTGTAACAACTCTTGTAGTAAAGCTCTCAAGGAAAACTTTTAGAACCATATGTCTTACCACTGTTTTTAACAATGGATATCTGTAGTTTGTAAGATCCCAGGTCCTGTACCTTTTTCTATGCAAAGATAATCTTGGACAATGGAAACCATATTCACCAACCATTGCATAAAGGAACCACCACTGATAACACCATCCCCACCATGGCCGAACCACAGTGGTTTGTCTCTGCCCTAGGTAGTATGTAATAAAACTCCCAGACTTGTTCTTTCCTTGACAGCATATATCAAAATTTCCTTTTCAGATTGTAGACCACTTGCTCGTATGCTTCTCCACTAATGCCAATGATGTGGTGCACCCCCTCCCCTCTCTTTCAGTTTGCACCTGTAGATCCTAGCTTGAGAAACACATAAAGATGAATCTTCTATTGTAATTGCCACTTTCTAAAGGTTGTGGTATACTGAGTAGAATTAGAGAGTTTCTGTGAGATGAGGATAATGCTATAATGTAGACAAAGTAACTCATAGTTACTGAGCAAGATTTATTCTCAGCTTAGTTGATACTTCTTGCTGCAAAGTACAAGCCACACCGCCAAAGAAAGAGTTAAGAATATGCAGTCACAAGTGCAGCACCCATCGCTGACTTTTTTCATACCATGCTCATAAAGCATTTGCTTTGCACAGTGTTTAGTATCAAAGCAACATACAACATTGCTGAAAGGCTCACCACGACGGTCTTAGGAAAATCAGATAAAAATGAAATTTAGCAAGTTGTTTAATCTTTTTCAAGAGCTGAATGGAAAACTTGAAGCAATTTTCAGTTGAATTTGTTTTTTAATTATGGAAAAACCTTAAAATGTCAAATTTGTGATTTAAATCAGTGATTTTTAAAAAATTTTAAGTGATTTGAATTGCAATTTAAATCAGTGATTTAAATGGACATGATTTAAATACAAAAATTATGGCATTCTGTCCTGGCAGTTGCTGCACAATTTTCCTATTCCTTTGTTTTTTAATTTTTATTTATTGGAAATCTGAAAACTGAACTTGATTTTCATGTGTTTTAAATTTCAGAAAAAAAACCTTCCCCTTTTCACTAAAACAGTTGGCAAGTTCTATTATTTTGTGTAAATAGTTCTTCGCCCCCCACCCTTACCCCACAAGTCATGAATATTCATGTATAGATCAACTGACAAACATTCACCATCTCTCCTAGTACTGACATCGTAGAGATAAAAAACAAAATATGAGTCTGTCCGACCCAGTTCCTTGGAGAAATAGTTACCACATAACAATTTAAAATTAAGTTTTTAAATCCAATTTCATTCATAGTGCTTGCTAGATGCACCAAACGTTTCATATTTCACAGAAACAGACTGATGCTTTGGCTGAGTGGAGAAAAGTGGTGGCGGCACTTGCAGGGATGAGGTTCATTGTGACCATAAAAGGTATGAACCCTGGCTAGGCCACAATACATTTGGTTGGGTCACTGTAAGATACTTCTTTCTTCTTCTTCTTTCAAGAGGCAGCACAAATGCCAGAAAAGGCTTTCCCATGCTGTTCAACTAGGGCTATAAAGGCAGTCGGATGATAGTAAGTAAACTAGCTACAATGATTAGGTCAAGGGTCAAGAGCTGATTTTTGAAGCTGTCCACTGATGAGGCACAGCGAACCTGTTCAGGTAACAGGTTCCAGCTGGGGAAAGTCCCTGGATAGAGAGATTTCTGATAACAAAGCTTGTTTGTGGAGGGATGATGGTACAAGTATCTACCACTAATACGGCCTTGTGTTTCTTTATACATGATAAGGTAAGCTCTAAGTCATCGAGTCTCGAGGCTGTCCCATTTAAGATCTTTAATCATCTAAGAAACACTTGACTGGTGACTGTAGTTGTAAAGATGAATCTGGTAGAACGCCTCTGGACATTTTCTATCGTAATCTTTTCACATTGAGAATGGGGGGGGGGGGGTTTCCAACACTGTACTGCAGTAATCAAGAATGGACTGAACAAGAACAAAGTACACTACAGTCTTAGTATCTTTGTCACAGTGTGAAAGTTTTCCCCTCAGTAGCCCCAAAGTCTGGTTTGCTTTAAATACTAATTGGTTTATATGTCTTTTCCAGTTCATACTAGAAAAGAGTTCAACTCCTAAGTAAGGGTGGTGATTTACATGTTCTAAAGTGTGGTTACACCCATTTGGTAGGAATGTGGATTTGCTTTATGGGAGACTCTCATTGTAAAACACTTAGATTTATTAAACCCCATCTGCCAGATTGATTCCCACTGACACAAATTGTCGACATCATGTTGAAGAATTTTTGTGTCCTTTGCATTCTTCAGGGGTCGAAATTCCCACTGTTCTGCTGTTCCGAGAACAGTGCTTTTAGTGCCGGAACAGTAACTTTTCAAAAGCCACTATTCCGTGGAACAGTGTTTTTTCCACAAGAAGCAAAGTGCATATAAATATATGCACATGCTAATCTCTGATAAAGTATTCCCCGTAAATTTTGGCTTAAGTATGAAATGCAATCTCGTTCCACCGTTATCAATTGAAGTCAGTTACACTTGCACATGTTATTCCCTATGCTGCATGCTGCGAGGTACTAGCATGCTGCATGGTACAGTACTGTGTAAACGTACATACTGAAGTTTTACTACCAAACGCAGAAAAACTTTTAGTACAGTATGTCATTATTGCCCTGCAAGTGAAGGTCATCTTGCATCACCCTTTGTCTTGCGTGGTTTGTTCCAAATGACCTCTTAACTATTCATTGATATTCCCTCCACTTTATCGTGTTTTTAGGGGGTTTTGTATTAATATTCCCTCCAAGCTAGCAACTAAGCACCGAAACTTGAAACGACTAAAAGCAATTCTGACTGCTGACATCTTGCAACCAAAGTCAATGGGTCCTAAGTGTTTACTTTTCCTAGCAAGATCTTCCCATTGACTTACTGTGTGGAATGATACTTGAATCAAGGTTATGGGCGAAGGATACAACTAGAACAATTTCACATAACTTTGCTGCGAGAAAATAACATCAGTATGTGCACTCATATGTTGGAGAACCCACTCATTGCTTTGCTATAGCAATAAACCGCAATGCAAAGGATGAATCAAGCAAAAATATTCCTTTACGGTGGAACTTTTTTGCTCTCACTCAAATCCCACTTGTCTTGCTTGCTGTGCCATCTGCATCAATTTTGAGTGTACTGTATTTCATCCTACAGTAGGTCTTGGGACACTGCAATGCTAAGTCTCGGGACAATGCAAGATTTTAGGTGATAAATCTGTGCTTAAAAATAAGAACCAAAAGACTAGAGCACCAATGGTGCTGAAGCTCATACCTTCAACCAATTAAGGGTCCAGGGCTGGCTTCTAGTCTTTGTTAGAACAAGCACCATACGACTTTAAATAACGTCAAATGACTTATGACCCCAAATCTCACATACCCTGATGGCACCTTCCTGAATGTCCCAAAAAATTTGTCATGCTATCTTTGCTTTGTAAGTTGTTTCATGAATACAATTTAAGAAAGCAAAAGCCCCTAGGGCCCATCTTCAGCCTTGGACCCCAAATTTCAAGTATCATTATCAGAAACCATCAACACTGTACAAGAGAATCTGTAGTTGAAGATGCACTTTTGCACACTTCATAAAAGAGCCATAGGGTCCACATGGGCTTTTGGACCAAATTCCACAAAACCAGAAACAGATCACTTGCCAAGCATCATTATAACAGACCATCAACTCCGTTAAACATTAACTGGAGGAAAAGTTAATCACTTGCAATATTACACAAAATGGACCCTATGGTCCATCTTGTGCCTTGGACCCCAACTTGTTAAACACCCTGAAGGTACCACTACCCAAATATAATTATGACAAACCATCAACATTGTACAAGAGAATCTGCAGGTGTTAGCAATTTGCAAAATGTCACAAAAAGGGCCATAGGGCCCATATCGGACCTAAGACCCAAACTTCCAGAACACCATACACAGATCACTAACCAAGCATCATTATGACAGGCCTTCAACTCTGTTTAACATTAACTGGAGGAGGAATTGACCATTTTGCAATGTTTCACCAAATGGACCCTAGGGTACATTGGGCCTTGGACCCAAAATTTTTGTAGACCCTAAAAGAACCATTAACAGAGGATCACTACGACAAACCCAGCTGCTCTGACAATGCACACACAATTGAAATACCCAATGGAAACCCCATTAAGCAGCTCCCTTTAAACTAACCTAAACAAATGCACAGGATTGACCTCTTCTACACAGACAGTTTTAAAGAGGGTGCAGTACAAAGAAAAATAGGTAGTAAAGTGATTTTGTGAGACTGGCAAAATAGAGGGGTGGCACAAAATTGGTTAGAAAGGTATCAAAAGTATTCTTCATCCCAAATTGGAGAAGTAATTTGTAAGGACCATTAACAGAGCTTCATTATGACAAATCATCAACACTGTACAACACAATTTGTAGGAGAAAAAGTATTTTGTAAAATTTTATAAAATGAGCCATTGGGGCCCACATGGGACCTAAGACCAAAATTCAAGAACACCATAATGAGATCACTAACCAAGCATTATAATGAGAGGCTGTTACCTCTCTTTAAACATTAAATAGAGAAGAAGTTAATTACTTTGCAATATTTCACAAAATGGACCCAACGGTCCATCTTGGGGCCTTGGACCCAAAATTCCTGAACACCCCGAAGGGACCAATAACAGAGTAACATTATGGCAAACCATCAACACTGTACAAAAGAATCTGTAGGAGGAGAAGCATTTTGTAGAATTTCATAAAATGGGCCCTAGGGTCCACATTGGACCTTGGACCAAAAATTTCTGAACACCCCAAATGGCCCACCACCCAAGGAACACTGTGCCCAAGTTTCAAACAAATCCATGAAAGCATGTGGGAGGAGAAGCATTTTGAACAAGTGTGGACAGATAGATAGATAGATAGATAGAGTGACGCCGCGTGATCACAATAGCTCACACCAGCATGCTGGTATGAGCTAAAAATCAGGATATCCCACTGGCTAATCCCCGCTGCAGGCGAAAATACACTCTCCCCACGTTACGGTCACGTTGTGCAGTCATACCACTCAAATACAGTGGACAGCAATTCGCATCTTTGCAATTTGCACGTGTGCACGAACTGTACGTATGCCGAGGTACTGTACTCCGGTACAGTAATTTTGGAAAAAGCGCTTTTCCGTGGAACAGCAGCACAAAAATTAAATTTTGACCCCTGGTTCTTGATTTCACGGTACAGGATACAGTCATCGGCAAATAACCTGACGCTTGATTGAATATTTACCGGCAAGTCATTAATATAGACTAAGGAGAGTATTAAAGGGTCCCAAGAGAGTGTCCTGAGGGACACCAGAGATGACTTGGGATTTATTTGAAGACATCCAATCAATTAATACCCTCTGGTAATGGTTGGTTAGGAATTTCTCAATCCAATTTAAGATGTTATTTCAGATTCCAACATGCTTAAGTTTGTTCAGAAGTTGCTGGTGGGGAACTGTGTCAAAAGACTTGCTAAAATCCAATATAATTAGGTCAGCTTGGCTTCTGTTATCTAAAATCTTCATTATATCATCTACAAGGACAGAAAGCTGAGTTTCGCATGATCTTCCTTTACAAAAACCATGTTGAACATCTGCAAGTGCATTAAACTTGTCAAAGTGATCCAATGATAATATGCTCTAAAAGCTTGCAGGGAATGGATGTCAACGAAACAGGCCTGTAATGTGCACAGTCCGATCTTTCACCCTTCTTATAAATGGGAGTTGTATTTGCATCAAGCCAGGCTGCTGGTAGACATCCACTTGACACCAACTTTTGGAACAACTTCTGAAAAAAGGGGGCAATACTGTTGGCACAGGACTTAAAGACTCTGGCAGTGACATTGTCAGGCCCAGCAGCCTTGTGCACTTTAAAATCAGTTAAAAATTTAAGACACCGGTGGTTGAAACTGTAATATCGCCTATATCAGGGACAGGACTAGAGTTGATAAAAGGCATACAATTTATGTCTTCTTTTGTGAATACAGAACAAAACTGGTTATTTAAGGCTTTTACAGTAGATTTTTAATTGAAGAACAATCTGTGGTTTTCCAATCTGCATTGACCCTCATGCTAAATTGAAGACGGAATAAAATGGTGGTTGTCGAACCTCACTTTTCTATTGTTTATGTGTGGCATATCTTATTACCAAACCCACGGCTTTAATTCCCAAACTGATTTCCCCTGGTAATCAGATGATTGTTCTGTTCATAGAGTTTAAGGAACAATTAGCACAAGCTTAACAAAGCACTCTCTTCTCCTTTGTTCTAAACTTTTGTTACAGTTCTTTGGTTACACTCCAAAGTGAAAGTTACCTGTATCAGGTATCCTCATTGAGGTAACAGATGCAATGAAATGAGATATTACTGATAAAAGTGGTTTTAAATGCAAACGTTTCACCATGTCTTAATTGAAAAGATTTCAAATCTGCATCAAGCTGTTTGCCCAGGAGCTATGTAAAGTAAAGTTGCAACTCCTAAGCCCTTGCAGGCTTCACCTACATTTGCTGTTAACTTTAATAACAGTGTCATAACCTTACCCCCTCAAATCTTAAACTATTATAAACTTTGACATATATTCACTAAGTAAAGACAAAACACAACTGAAATATTGCCCCAGGGTCCTAAAATTTTGAAAGGATATTGATTTACAATCACAGATAGCTGTTGTCTAATAGCAAGTACATTGTTTTTAAATGCACACTCTGAATATTTAACTGTCTAAGGCATTTCTAACATAAAACCTGATAAACATCACCTAAAAGACAGCCAGTGTGTCATGCACAACATAGGTTATGGAAGTAGGGTGGGGGCAGGAGAAATTATCAGGGACCAAAAGCATGTCAGCTGAATTGTTTCATGTTTAGGAAATGATTGGGGGTGCAAGTGGTACCTGGGACAAGAAATTATTCAGGGGGAGGACACATATCCCCTCCCCTTGGCACTGGCATTGATGACATTTGTACATCACTGATTCATCTTCACTCTTTTTTCAGTTTCCACTCTTTTTTTTCGCAGCTTCTCTGTTTCAGAGTGTCACTAGTATAAAAAAAAATCACTACACTTACTGTCTGTTTTATTTTGTTTTCATATTATACCATCTCCGTAAATGTGTCTAAACTCTTGACTTAAACTTAAAAAAAAACAAAAATTGAAAGTTTTCGTGTCCATGGAATGGTTCAAAGGAAGTCAAAAGGTGTTGTAGCTGGTATGAGAACCATTACAATTCATTCATGTCCATTATTTTTTGACATTTTACACCAACTCCACAAAATGTGTCTAAAACTTTCACTTAAACTTTAATAAACAAACACCAAGGAGTCGGACTAGTTCAAAGGAAGTCAACAAGGAGGAAGAGTTGTAGCTGAAATGGGTCAGATCCAAAACCTGTCACCCCAAACTCCAAAAATTAATTTATATATTGTGGGAAAAGTTTTTGTGTGGTGGAGTAGGATACAGATTGAAGTTTGTGGGACCATATTTTTTTTAGCGAAATTGTTCCAGGTTTCCAAGATATACGCTCCGAAAATTCAAAATGGCGTCATCGAGCGCAACAGGACGGAATTTGCTCAGGTTTGATCCTATTAAAAATAAATAACTTTACAGTGAGATTTTCTTGGGCATTCTATTTATCATGTAGAAAGGTACTTCCATCAATATCAAGTTTTTTTCAAATCCCCTATGAGTTGGTGGTGGACCCTTTTAAATTGGCCCAATTCCGTCCCGTCGCATTTTGACATGATTTTTTTCTATTTTACGTATGATACAGTCAATGAATCCAAACAGGACTTTGTGAACTATCAATGTTTCAGGTCCTTAGGATCACCAACTAGTATGTTTTGATATACATTATCTCATAATGTTAGTATGTCTATTTGAAATTTTCATGACGGGACAGAAATATTGTGCGACGGGACGGAAAATGGTGCGACGGGACGGAAAATTTGCAACTAGGGGTGTTTCCTATCACTGCTTAAATTGCCCTCTGTTTAATTAAACCTAGCATAGATGTTCTCTGTGATGCATTGTACCATGAAAGTTATGTCAATGTAAATTGACCATTTTAATTTAGAGTTGCTTAAATATTGAACTACGTAATAGAATTTACACTGTTGCCTACAGTAATTACTGTACATATGATAATACAGTAATTGCACATTAAAATACACATAACAGGTAGTTAACACTGAGATACACCAAAACTGTTTTCAAATCATTCTCAGTTGAAATCATAAGTCAATTTAAATAGTAATCAACTATTATGCTTTGCAAATTGACCGCATTTATTGTAGCATCTATAGTCACACCTTTTGCTAGAGTAAAGGCATTCAGGCCATGTTCAACTACATTACAACTCAAAATAGTGTCATCATCAGTCATCATCAGCTGTATTCAGTAATTATGTGTGGGTATACTGTATGTGGTTAAAAGCAGTTCTTGCATGTTTAATTACTAGGCCCTACAGAGGGACTTCATGTGACATCATGTGAGTGGGATTTCCAGGCATTGAAGGGCAAAACAAAAAGGCAGCAAGCATATTTACAGCACAGGTGCACAGCATAACCATAGATATTTTTGTGACACAATGGAAGCTTGCCCTTCAAAACCAAAGAAACGCGGGATCCTGCCCTTCAAAAAACAGAGATGTGCAATCATGTGACATCAGTGAAACCCCTCTACAGGCCTGCTTTCTACAGTTTTTATCGGGATATTTGAATCACAAACACGACAGGAAACAAAACTCAGGTAACACCATGGATGTACTAAATTTTGTGGTGTGGTGACACACACAACTAACCCCACCCTTTTCACTTGCTACAGGAAAGATACAATTTTAAAGCAAAACAACAGACATCAAAAACAACCAGAGAGCCAATAGGCTTTGGTTTAATTCCTTGCCTCTGGAATACAGTATTAATTGGTAGAGTCATTATGGAGTTGATTACTGCTGACATTTATAGGCAGAATGAAAGATCCATGGAGAGTTTGATATCATTTAGCAAGTGTCAGATTCACCAAGGTTACCAAGTTCTCAAGTGAATTATCTTTACAGCTTAATGACCTATTGACCTCTGGTGACTCAAATGACCTTTGACCTCCATTATAAATGTTACAGAGCCACACAACATGGATCATTCTTATGCTAAGTATAAGATACTTCACTATGTAAGCCCTGTTGAGATACTGTATTTAGCCCTTTTCAAGTTTTTCTCCACAACAAAACCAGAATACAAAAATGCAGTTTTGTGTTCACATTTGACCGTGGGAATTCTAGATAAATTTTGCTTTTTGACCTCTAGTGACCCCACATGACCTTTGACCTCCACCATTAACAATATAATAGGTTCTTCCTATCACCATAATGCATCTGCATACTAAGTATGAAATTTATCCAAGCTTCCCACCTTGCAGTATCGTGTTAACAAGGTTTTCAGAGTTTGACCTCTGGTGACCCCAAATGGCCTTTGACCTCCACCAGAAACAATAGGATTCTTTCACTCAATATGGGGCATCTATGTACCAAGTTTGAGAACTGTCGGAGTTTCCCTTCTTGAGATATCATGTTAACGAGCTAAGTGTCACAAAATCCCCAAAACCATCACGCACACACACATACATACAGTACATACACGTACATGCTTGCATAAATGCATAGATTCCTTGACCTCATGGAAAGGAATCAAAAATCAGAATAATGATGATGCTACTCTCCTTTTAGGGTATCTAGAGAAAAGCTAAATTCCAGACAAAGAAGTCTGAACAATACAGAGTAATATATTGACAAATTTCTGTCCCGTCGCGTGTTCATTTTTTTTAATGTAGTATTTTATAATTAAAACAAATACCAAATTGTGATGACTCAATGTTGTAGTTAGTAGGTTAGTTGTACTTTGTGTTAATATTGAAAGTTGTATTTAACTCGAATTAGATTTGATAAAAATCAGTACTTTGTCTAAAGTGTGAATGCGTCATCATTTTATCATTCCGTCCCCTCGCATTTTTAAGTTTTGTTCCCATGGCAACATGTAAATGAGAATTGAAGTTTTCTTTGCTGCTAACTATAAAGTGTGACCAACTTGTGTATAAAACAAAGAACTGTAGTATTATCTGTAAACCTTAGGAAAATATTGAAGTAAGAACTATCAATTTCCCTCCCGTTGCGCCCCAGGTAGTTTTGGATCTGACCCAAATGAGGAACCATTACAATTCCTGTCCATTTCATTTTGTTTTCATTTTACACCAACTCCACAAATATTTCTAAACTCTGACTAACAACCTTATAGAAAAACAAAACTTGACAGTTTTCACATCTATGGAATCGGTTCAAATTAAGGAAGTCAAAAAAGAGTAAGAGTTGTAGCTGATATGAGGAACTCTCAGACTAAAGGTTCATTGATGTTTGTTGATTCATACCACCCTAACATAACACCCTGTTGCTATTCCTACCTATTAAAGCAAAAATTTTCCCAACTATTGTTACAAACAGGTGAAGCTTGTTAAAAAGGTTGCTTTTCTTGATTTCAATATTCATGAAACCTTTGCAATTGTGTTTAGACAAGACACCACAGTTCCTTGAACTATATAACACCATACACAAAAAGGAAACAGGACAAAAAAAAGTAGTAAATGCTTAACCAAGTGATGCACAACAAAGGTAAAAGGAAAGAGGACACTGTATTCTCAGAAACACTAAGGAAGTTGGGTGTGTGTGTGTTAGGATATGCTTTGACACCTTTTTTTACATGATTCACTTCTGGCTGTTTCTATGTTGTTTTTCGATACCTTATGCCCCCCCCCCCCCCCCCCAAAAAAAAAATGCCTAAATGGTCACTTGAAGGAAAGCCAAAAAAAAACTTGCCCATCAGATATGTGTCCAGTATTAAGTATAAGTATATAGCAGCATGAATGGTTCAAGGGGTAAATACTAGCCACTTTGTATGTGGTTTAGGTATTGAAGGCAGTAGTATATCCAATACCTTAAAATGTCCTGCGCGTTATTACGTATATAAGTGTGCCTACAAACTCTAAAGCCATTCCCACTGACAGGTTTGTTTTATTTTAACCAGGAGGCTCTTTTCAAATGTTTTGAGAAACAGTTTGTGGGAGCTATTATGGGATCTGCATAGACTGTTTTTATCGTTCATGTTGACAATCATGCAGGGCTATTTTGGCACCCTCCTCAACATATTTCTTGGGACTGCGAGGTGAATTAAAGGTCACTCCGTGTATTTTATTATCACGCTTGGGTGGAAAGCAATGACCTAAGCAAGCTCTACCATGCATTAGTGCGTATATAGCATGTAGGCAAGTTAGGGCTAAACCCACCTCCCAGGTCACATACGATGACCCTTTTCATTAGAATATAGTAAAGATAATGTTTGGGCATTGTATTATCTGGGCCTAAAAATAACACAAATAAATCAAGTTATTTCGAAGCAATGCCAATAATGGTGCAAGAGTAAAGTACGGTTAAAACCTAAAAAGGGAGATCTGAGTCAGAGGACCTGTCATCTACTGTATGCTAGTGTTGTAACAAGTCATGACTAGAGTCACTAATTTTCAAAAGGGAAATGACTCGAGCAATTGTATCATAATTTTCCTCATAAAAATAATACAATGACTCCATTCACTGACTCGACTTGAGTCACATTGCAAGTAGTAAATGACTCGACTAGACTGCAAAATTGGGTGACTTGTTACAACTCTGCTGTACACTAAGGCCAAGTATTATAAGATTCAAACATCCCCTAGAAACTGAAGGCTTGTGCATGATTTCACTGTCTGAACTCTCTATGACCCCAAATGATCTTTGACCTTCTTCCAAAGTACAATTTCAATGACCTATCACCTACTGAACATTTGACCAAATCTGATAGGATTTGGACACAACCCCCAAGAGTTGAATACTCTTGCATGATTTCACTGTTTGACCTCTTACAATCCCAAATGACCTTTGACCTACTGCCTGTTACCATTATTATCAAGCCCTTGATATGTATTATAACCTTGCCAACTTTGACAAGAAACGGCCACAAAACCTTAAGCCTTTTCAACATTGATGACAGACAATGTCAGTAAATGTGGTATACACAAACAGAGAGTAGGCGGAAGTCCTAACTCACTTGGACCCATATAACTCAGGTCTGTTGTGAGCTGTAAAGTACATCCCATGTGACAGGAAATAGTTTTGTTCTTTGCTTCCTTGTCTATTGTCACCTGAAAACCATGCTTCTTCCCTCCACCCCTACCCATCACTCCAGCCCCCCCCCCCCACCACCCCACTTGCCTGGCAAATACTTTGTGACAATACTCACTAATTGTGGTTGATCCACCTTCCCAGCTGTGTCAGCTGAGCTCCTTCATTTGTGAAATGGCAGGCAAATAGGAGCATGTTTCGAGGCTGGACCTTGATGGCAAACCTCATAAAAAGTAGGGAGTAAATACACAGAGCTGTAGGGAAAAGGAAAGACATATTTGCAATCATAAATAATTGATTTATTTACATGTTTGAGTTTGCTAGGGGCCAACAAATGACTTAAGCTATACCATTTAAGTACAAAAATATCTTTTGTCCCTCCCACTTAAAGTAACTGCTGCTCTCCAAAATTTGTGATAAATTTCATTTATCTGCTTAAATCAGATTTTGCTTCAGAATTTGGGTCACAATGGGAGGGAGTTGCACACACATGCCTTATTATTTAAAATGAGTTTCAAATATGGCTATTCAACAGCCTAGAGAATGCTTCTCAGGAAAGAGTGTTTACTTCCCTTTGCCAAAAATTTTAATTTTGACATTTATAAGATATAAAGAGGTGCAAAGTTGATTCATTTAAATACTTGTTATTGTACTAAACATGCTGCCTTTATGGATTTGTAAAAAAAGAACAAAAGGGTTGGGGTGGGAGGTGGGATGTGAAAAGATGGCCATTCAAATCACAGCTGTATAATTCTTGGACTCAAACCCTTTTTCTATTAACCTAGGTAGGATGGTTATTCGGACACTTGGGTCAAAGGTCGAGCTGACGAAGGAAACAAACCCGGCCAGATCACATTGATGCATAGAGACACACGGTATTTATTTTCATCAGCACTTTTGGGTGACCCTATTGTGATGTCACTGGCTGCACCCCCTCCCCCCATTGCTAGTGGGGCTCAGGCTAAAGGTCCTGGAACCTTAATATTTCCACTATAGCAATCATTTTAGGATGCGAGAAAATGTGCATGACTGGAGCTTACAAGGCCCTATGCGGGCACCTCACTGATTGACAACATGACATGAAAGTAGGTAATGCTTTAGGTTAATTTAGTTAAAGCAGGAAGAGCTAGCTGGATGAAGACAGCAGGTCCATTAGTTCCATCTGCAAAACTACTGCAATATTGTTAATATTATCTGACATATACACACAAGATTAACAAACTGTTGGTTGCCGTCCAATAATCCTCTCTGTTAATCAATAGACTCTACTGGGACAAAACCTACATACCAGTTGTCATACGTGGGCTGATGATTTCAGGATCCCTTTTCATGTCCCCTAAAGCAGCTAATGGTATAGCCCAATTCGCCACTGTAGGCAAAAAGAGAAAGAATTAAGTTCAGTAATCAAACAAATAACAACTCAAATTGTAAATCAAAGATGCAAACTGCAAATGCCAGGGACTCCCCCCCCCCCTTATGGGACACATTTTTTTCACGAAAAAGACAAAAAGAGTTCTAAATTCATACTCTGAGAACTCTATCGACTGAGTATTGACCTGCTGCTTTAACTTTCTGTGTTCTTGCCATAGTTAGTTACAACTAGGTTAGAAATACTATGAAGTAAATGCTGAATCATGTGTTGAAGTATCATAAAAAGGTCGCTGAATATTTTCTGCAGCCCAGTCAGCATGGCAACCAGGGAATCACCTGACATGATTGACAGGGGATGGGGACCATATCATGATAAAAGAGTGATGGGGCAGTGGACAAATGACAACTCAAAATTTAATTTCAGAAAACTTCGTAGCTGTTTACATGTCTCAGAGAATTGTGTTTCATTTGTAGTAGACATACAAATGTCTTACCGTAGGGGCATTTATATGTAAACAAGTTACAATTTGACACTACTCATTTGTCCCCAAGAGTGGGGGTAGTGTAGAGGCAGTATTAAAGGTAAGGACACATGTTAGATTTGTAAATCTTCCTAAAACACATTGGAGGGAAACATGACAAAGGTGCATGGGCACCCTTTTTCTCTTTTGTAAATCTAATATTGTTACTTGAACATATGATTTGAATTTACAAATGTCAATGAGAACAGTGAGCATAATATAACAAGTGCATAAAGCTTATAGGGGATATGTAATCCTCCCAAACCAGGGAGTTGCTAGCAACTCCCTAACCAAACATACAGTATTTAGAAATAGCCCTGGAGTTCTAAATACAGTTGATGACTACACTTTGATTAACACATTTATTCAAACAATATAGCTTCACTCTGGTTGGTCAACAATGACTCGCACAGTCAGTTGTGTTCTCAATCAGGCTCACACACAGTCACTGTGTGTCAATACAAACAGTATGGCCTCAGGCAAATTAAACTAGGTGCAGGCTAGGTACTGTCTCTGCCTTGGAGGTGTGCTAGACAGGTGCTTTTTGTTTAAATTCGAGAGGGGGCTAAAAGTAAATGTTGTTAAGAGAATTTTACTGTCTGGGGTGAGATAAGAGAGCCTTTTAGGAAAAGAGTTCCTTCTTTTGGTCAAAAACAGCAAATAGCACTTTTGTTGCCAGCTACTGTACATTCTTTCAACTTGGTCTATCATAATGTTACACATAAAGTGGCCATAAAGAAGTAGCTGAGTTTTCAAATGTTTTTGCAGTACTTGGATGCAGGATATTGTACAGAAGCTAGTAGTTCTGCATGAAGGAGCACTGAGTAACATGAACAAATCTTTAATACATGTTTGATACATGGACAATGTGAACTGGGTGTCTTTCATTATGAGGTTTCCACCAAAAGTTGCACTCAACTGCGATCTACTACTAATGGGCTGCCATACTGTCAGTACTGCATAGCAGTTGTCACTACAGCTACATTAATACTGTATGAGGACCTGCACATCCTGTGCATTACGGTTGAAGATATGCACTGAGCCATGTACATGTTACTGTATATGGCTTCAAGTTGTGACTTGTGTAATAAAGCTGGACCGATTATTGATATTAAATATCGGCATCAATGGATATTCCTTATATTTCTCTATTGTTATTGGTAAAACTTATCTAACATGTCGATACCAGCTCCCAACTGATATTACCTACAGGTATGTTGCATACAATTTATACAAAGCTATACTATTTCCATACATCTGACAATAAGTTCCAATGTTTTCCCTCACGTATATGAAATGATACTGTAAAGTGCTGCACAATAGCCTGGACAGTTTTGTGCACAATATGCTAATTTTGAAAATACTAAAATCGGCCAAGAATTCAGAACTGAACTACCAAAACCTACTAACATCTGTATTGAAATACATGCTGCGATTTGAAAACAGCAACTTGGGTTGGGGGATATAAGATATATATCAATATCGCCAGAAGTCCATATCGCGATATGCAATATGAAATACCCTTATCACGATATGACGATATAGTAAAAACTAAAATTTTGGGGGGACTGAAATTTCAGTAATCTAAATTTTAAAGATGAAACAGTGTTTATAATTTCAGTATTCATTCATCGGTTTTGTCCTGATTTAGAAAATCAGCTGTAAAACTTTTTTTAGGATTATTTCAGGCACATTTAGCCTTGTCTACAACAGGTCTTACTCGTTTTGGCAATATATCGTGAAAATGTTGGCGATACTATCGGGATGTATCGATATGGATTTTTTTTCATATCGCCCAATCCTTACAGCATGCCATGGGCATTTTGGGCTGCCTTAAACTAGTGAGAACTTTTCTTTAACATGTTGGGCCGCTTTGATGATTAGGCCCCCCCCCAACTTCAAAATTGGGTCCGTGCTCCCTGTAACAGGCAACACAGCTTGGGTACCCATGGTACCCTGACAAAGAACCTGACAGCATGAAACTACTGTATCAGTAGTCATGCTTTCCACATTTCTACATTATGGTGGTCAATTTCATTTACAACCGGCAAATTTAGAATCCTCTTTTTCACATCATCTGCATCACTGATTTCACCACACAGCTTTAATAAATAATATGTGAGGGTATTTGTACATGTCATCACTGATCATCAATCAGAATGATACTACTTGAATATGTCAATCAAGTGGTATGCTCCTACAAGTCTGGGTAATGGACAGCCCCTTTTGACATGAAACTTTCTCAAACCAATCAAATAGTGAGACAGAAGCATTACAATAAACACACATATATATACAGTAACATTTGGAGGCACTCCATAGTGACCAACCCGAGATGATAACAGAACAGTACTGTAGTGCTTTCATAAAAAGGAAACACTTTCATAAAATTAAATATAAAACAAATAATTATCTCTCTCACCTGGACCCCAAAATTGCTGCAACATAGAAGAAAGGGAAAGAATAAAAGACAAACAAGTTAAACTTTGAATGACAAATCTTTTACATGAGAATGAAAATTTTCAGTGCATGTTTACCTTAAGTAGAGGGCAGCACTGCAAAATATAATATAACAAATAAATGAAAATTTTTAAAGTATAAGGTAGCAGGGCTTTTACCAGAAAGAAATCCAGCAGTTCTTTAGATTCCATGGGATCCTGGATTGCCTCGTCAGGTAGTTGCTACCACTAAATATTTCAAAGCAAGTATTTCACCAGCATTACCTATTTTGAGTTTTGGACTCCCTGAGCTCACTATTCTGGCTAAATTAGAGGGCAGTATTGCAAAATTGCTGAAGTTGCCAAGCATAGTTGCTAGATATCTTATAGTTTTGTACTTTACACTGAAATATGAGGCATACCTATGACATGTTCATGCATTTTGTATTCAGTCATCATTTCCCAATAACCTCAAAACCAACTACTTAAACTGAATACAGTAGAAGTACCCATTAAAGTGTACCTAAAGTCTAAAATTTTGAAAATATATGTTACAAAGTTTGAAAAATGATTCCAAATGGTCCAACTCCCATCTTCACAGGCCATTTCTGAACTAAGATATAAAAAGAAGCAAATTCACTCAATTTAAACGTTAGATTGTGCAATAATTTGTGACGCTATTCTTGTATTACTCAAATTACTGTCTCTGTTTTTTTCTTTTTCAAAAGCCATGACAACTTGTGTCAAAATGTCATCACTGCCTAACACTGTCACAGGGTGACTTTACAAGCCCTCTCCATACAACATGTTTATATGCAAGACAACGGTCATTTTTTCAGGATCGTATAAACATTTTTAATCCAAAAGAGAAACAAAAGCAGGTAAAGTTTAATAAGAAAAATGAATCACAAAAATTATTGCATAATCAACTATTTCAGTTTAATTGAATAAATTTCAACATCTTATCTCAGCAACGGATTAAGCTGTGAAAATGGGAGCTGGATGAATGAGGTTGTTTTTCCACCCTCTTCAATGTACACAGTGCATTCAAACTTGCAATTCAAGACTTTACAGTGGTACACTTTAAATAGGTTCACACAGAAACCACATTGTCTCGTTCAATAAGTAGACATGACAGGACAACTCTACAATGGTTGCAATGCCAGAAACTATTTTGTCAAATTTTGTTAGAGATACTGTATGGCTTCAGGCATATGTGATGTATGTTTAGAATAGTTTAACTTTCAAGCTGAAGAAGTAATTATTACATTGAGCACATTTTCACATAGGTGGTAATGTCAAAACAGTTACTTGTACTACAAGATTCTTAAGTACTGTTGTAATTACAGAAAGTTGATATGTTTTTTTTTTTTGTTATAAACCAACTTGTAATTTTTAAAAGCACAAGAGTGGTCTCAGCATGCAGTGTTTTAAACAATATTCTGGCATTATTATGCAGCATATGGGCAACAAAAACAATAGGGAACAACTTCACACCTAGTACAGGTATCCTGCACAACAGATCTTTCCTACTATGAGTTTGCTTGTATACAAGCATTATCGTCCATTTTCGATATTAACCTTGATCACTCATCAGGCCTTGAATTTTGAGGCATGCGAGTGCGATCGCGCACCACCACTGGCCTCAAATAACTGTGAGGAGTGCAAGTTTTTGCACACCTAGATAAAGAATGGAAACTAAGATAAATCTATTAAGTTTAATAAACCAGCACAAATACCAGACTCCTTAATTTCCTGATGAGCGTGATCCTTAACTTCCTGAGGAGTGTGATTTGTAGCACACCTGGAAAATCTCAAAACTGAAGGCCTGCTCATGAATATTAATTAAGATCTGTGATAAACTTTGACCAAGAAGATTGTACCTCTACTTGTAAGCATAACTCATGCCAAATATGAAGATGACCAAACATCTTGATTGACAGATATAGACATCTTAAATTTTTTTGAATTAACCTCACTCACCGAGTATCACGTATGACATTGGCAATAAAAGCAATAGGGCACAACTCCACACCAGAAAAAACATACTTGCCAAGTATCGTGAACAGCAGACCTTTCCTACTATGGGTTTCTTTTACGTCAGCATATTAAACCATTTCAAAAATGATCCCGCCCAATCATGAATATTAATTTAGATGATGAACTGCTACAGTACCACAAAGCTATACCTCTACCTCTACTAATCAGCCATCCTGACTGCAAGAAAGTGCCAAATTTTAAAAATTTTCTAGCCCCCCCCCCCCCCTTCACTCATTACAGTACTTTGCATGATATTAGCAACAAAAGCAATAGGGTACAACTTTGCACCAGGGTCAATATACTGTACCAACTATCTAGCACAGCAGACCTTTCCTTCCATATTTTTGCTTGTACACAATTTTGGGCATCACATACACACATACACACACACACTCCAACTTGACTGCAATGGTTTACCATGTGCTGCCAGTGGCATATCATAACCAAAAATGAATTCCTGTACCATGGGCGAGAAAAGGGAAGTACAAAAATAGATCCTGACATCATGTCCTCAGTAAGGGGGAAAATCTAAACAGTGAACCAGCTTCATTGTCCAAGAATGACATCATTACACAAAAAAGTTTCACACTGCCAATTACTATCCACTGGGGAGGTTTGCAATAGAGGGCAACATTACAAAATATCAAACTGAGGAAAAGTTTCTGATAAATCTAGAGGAAAGAAAAATACTGGATTATGAGATCTAGATTTTATAAACCATACATATTGATTTTTCCATTTTTTACAATGTTCCTCAGCAGAGGTAAAAATATAGATCTAAGCAGGAGCTAGAGGATAGGAGTGGGGGTGGAGGGCTTCTTACTGGGATGCTCCTTATAAAAATTCTTGTGTTTGTACAACTGATGTACTGTACAGTGGCAGTGGATAGAAGTACAGTTCACTCATTACATAAGTTGACGTATCCATGAACAGTTTTATAATCCTGTGTGATCTGTATTTAACAGTTACAGTGCTCTACCTGAAGGGTATATCACAAATGGCCTCAACCTAACCATTTTGGGAGCTGAGGTGAGGTCAAACTGGGGTGTCTGTGCTAAAGATGGTTGAAAATGACACTCGCAATTGTTTTTTTTTTTTTTTGTTTGTTTTTGTTTTCTTGTTTTCCTTTAGTTTATTCCTTTGTTCTGTCAATGACAATTGTTTTTGTTTTGTTTTTGTTTTTTTGTTTTCCTTTAGTTTATTCCTTTGTTCTGTCAATGAAAATCAGAATAAAAACAGTCTTGGCTTGGCAAAGTCTAGTTTTGTGTATCAAGTTTTTGGGGAAGACCTCCCTGCAGACATCTTTGCCCACACAGTCTGCAAACATGCCAACATACATACTAGAGATCATATTAAAATGCAGATCTAAAATCAGAGCAAAGCACTCAGGACTGCAAATAACAACCGTACTAACTGATGTGGGAAATCATTTCTTAAACAACTAACAATGGTCCTCCCTTTCATAACACTTTTCCACTACTGTACTACTGTAGATAAGGAGAAAGAGTATGCCAGGGCTTGAGATTTTGAAGCATCACTACTAGCCCATGGGGCACTTCATAAACTAATATAGCCCAAAGGACACTTGTGCTAGCCCTCAAAGGCATAGGCTATTAAAACCACACATTTTGCACCAGCCCATGGCCGCTTTTCATGGTTAACTGTCACTAGCCCATGTGTGGTTTGAGTTAGCCCCAGGCTAGCGGACCTACCTGTACATATTCATGAAGCCCTGGAGTATGTGTAATTCTTATTATAATATTACCATTGAAGCACTTTGTCTTTGTATCTGGCTCAAAATATGCTAATGTGTTATAAAACTGTAACACAGTGGTCAATTTTTAAACTTTATACTTTTTCTCTTTCATCAACTTTAAATAATAATAAAAAAATATTGTTATTACAAACAAAGGAAAAGATAAATTTTTGATCTTTACCTTAAAAAATGTAAAAAATTCCATTATTCTGTAAAATCTCACAGTATGTGTGTTAGTTTTGAGGGACAAATCACATAATTGGACTTATATTCATCACAAGTGAGAAACTGGATAAGAATATACATATGAAGACATATAAACCATAGATTAAACTTTTTAAGACCAAAATCTATCTCTTAAAAACAACAGCGACTAATTTTAGCATAAAAAAGTTATCTCAAATATTGTGTGCGTTAGTTTGACGGACATTCCATTTTCTGCGTGTCAGTTTGACGGACACATATTTTAATTTTATCTTGTTTAAGTAAGAAAGATTCAGAAAAATAAATGAAGATAAAAGAAACTGATTTAAAACTTTCATGACAATATAAATTCTGAAAACAGTAATACTAAATACCATATAATGGCATAAAACGATAATTCATGACTTATGTGCATTAGTTTAATGGACACATACAATTTTGTTTGTGTTAGTTTGACTGACATATGTTTAAATTTGCCTCTTAAGTTAGAATAATTGGCTACTGATACAAAGAAAACTGTGTAAATTGTAGAAACTTTTGCATAATCATGTAATTACTCTACTTTTATCAAATGATTTCCATATTATCCAGTCTAATTCAACATAATGAAGTTGGCCTCTTGCACGCCTTAATTTTTGACGGACACTGCTTTTTTCATCTTTACAACTCAATAATGCTTTCTTTCAACAAAATGACATTGCAAAAACCTCAGGATATCCATTCTCCAGTTCCAGTTTGTAAAATAAGCTTTGTTACTCACATTGAGTAAGATCTGCAACATGATCTTATGTGTGTTAGTTTTTGACGGACATTTTGTGGCATAATTTGAAAACTGCAAAAAATTATAATAAACCAAATACATGCAAAAATGTGATATAATATATGGAGTAAATAGTATTTTCAAGAGGCTGATCATTGAAAAAAGTTTGCATTAGTCATTTGTTAACGAGAAATTGTGGTCTAAAAATTAGTGTTGGGTTTGACGGAGACACTAAGGCACGTACGGGGCAATAAAAATTTGTTTATCTGATAATCCAACTATTCAGAATGTCATAAATACAAGGTTTAATTTTTATATTATGTGTACTTTTAGCCTCCAAGTGATATATGTTGTCTGTGACTGACTGACTGACTGACAATAATTAAATACAGACTATTTTAAAAGTGCATTATAGAATGTTACACATTTTTGGTGTGAAAATGGCTAATTTTCACTACTTTAATTTTTTCCACATTTTACCAATTTAGAATTTGAGAAGTTGAGTAAAACTGTGTCTGTTATCTCTTTGTTGGTCAAACTTGCTTACAAACTTGTATATACCATACTTAAATTATATAATTTGTATTATTATTAGAATAAAAAGAAATATGGCCATTATACTGTAGAGTATTATATTATAACACATTATTAGCATATTTTGAGCCATCTTGCACATTGTCTTTGTATCTTGCCTTCCCTGCCTTTCCCAAACTAATTAATTTGTATATTTTGTGTA
The DNA here is from genome assembly GCA_029531755.1 of Holothuria leucospilota. Classification (NCBI taxonomy): domain Eukaryota; kingdom Metazoa; phylum Echinodermata; class Holothuroidea; order Aspidochirotida; family Holothuriidae; genus Holothuria; species Holothuria leucospilota. The sequence goes on from CM055976.1 coordinate 35,524,661, forward strand.
AGAGGCTGCTGTAAACATCATTTAACAGCAGTGCATACATATATGTATACTGTACACTCATAAATATTGCCTGCCTGCATTCATGCAATAGTGTGCATGTATTCCTTATACAATCCTCCTAGCAGATAGAATATTAAAGCATATACCACACTGTAATTACACAAGACTGGTATTTACAACTATGAAAATGTCCTCGTATTCAGGATATCAGACTGACAATTCTTAATTTCCTAGGACATGTATGTTGCATATTAGTGCACTATTACAGTACTTCATGGAGTGCCACAAGGGTTTTTTAGGTTTTATATGATCCCTAGAGCCTTACAAGTGTATGATACAGTATCTCCAATATATAGGCTATAATATAGTACTTTTACTATACAGGTACTGTACAGTAGTACACAGTACTGGATAGTTGCTGTAAGTAAAGGTCTTTTGTGAATATCATCCAGTGAAAATTCTGCCACAAAATTTTTCTTCCTCATCATGAGGAAAAAGCCATTTTTCAGTATGATTCACTCAATGACAATTCAAGGTTGGTGAATGGGTTCTGTGTATACAGAGATGGGCGACAATCAAGAGAACCAAGCCATTTCAGTACTATTCACTCAATGACAATTTGGGGAAGGGAAAGGGTAGGGAGGCTCATGTAAACCAGACTACTTCAGCCTTAATGACAATTAAATGGTCAGGAAAAGGGGAAGGAATTGTGAGCTGGGTCATTTAGTACTATTCACTCAAAAACATGGATGGGGGAAGGGGACGGTGGCAAAATACTTGTTTCCAGTTTAACAGAAACCCCTAAAATTGCTGTAGTTAAAGCCATGCAGATATAAAAGACAGTACTGTTTGTATTGTTCAAAGTAATACTTCTTGATGTAGATGTACAGTACAGCTCAAATATGGGAGTGCATGCAGTGCACTAATATGGAATAAATGTGAGATAAAACTATTTGACTTGTAAACAATCTGATAATTTTCCAGACAGATTCTATATATTCTGAAATTCTGGTATCAGTACATATTTGAACTATGATGAATTACAATAGCAGTTTATTGATTATCTAGAGATAACCTCATCAGAACTGGTCTTTATACCGGTATCAACTCTAGTATATAGGGGCTGTGGGGTATAAAAAGTACCTGATTTATGTTTAGAAAATGTGAAGAAATGTATAGTACATACAGTATACACAGTCTGATGTAGAGTAGATATATTTAGAATACTTTGAAGGTAAGGACTTATGGTTGGAGTACGTACGTGTACATGATTTATATCTTCAATGGTACTGGTAGAGTAGAAGTCATGACTACAGTTTTAGGAGCGAGTATGATTATAGCCAAGCTGCACAATGTGGAGTGGATTACAGCTTTATATTATGTATGTACCGATACTATATGAATAAATCACACATATCTGACTAAAATGCAATGCTCACTGTTCTTATCATTCATTATAATTCAGGCTTTGCAGACTACAAGTTTTGATGTTAAGCAACCATCAATATGACAGAATCCTGTGTCTCCAGTGTAATCTAATGGGGGTTTAGACTACTGTACACTCCATCCACAATTGGATGTCGCTACCACTTAAAGGAAGGGCACGTGTATATGTGTAAACTTAGTTTTGATACGGTACATGTATGTTAGGGGACTACTCAGTCTAAGCACTCTGGTGAATTTTGCATTCACTTCTTATTTGTGGTTCTTAGGATAAAAAATAGCAAATAAAGTTGTCACATTTCAATTCAAAGCCAACTTGAAGCAAGTACATATGACATTAAACTTCATGTTAATCAACACCTTAATTTTTTTTTTAAACTTCATGACCTATTTTCTCCTCCATTAATTACTTATTTAAACTGTAATGCCAATGCATGAGAGACATGGGAATTTTGAAAACTTTCCATGTTCCCCATGGGAAAATCATCTATTTCAAGGTCAAAACAATGTATAGAACCAGAAAACCAAAAGGTTTAGTGATTCCTTGCCAAATTGGAATGCTTTGTTGAACTAAGGTTTATCCCTCAAATTTATCTTTCTTGACTATATCATTTTATGTTTTAATAATTTGACTTCTGCTGACCTCACATGACCTTTGAACACCAGCAAATATAACAAAAAAGACAAAAGGAAGTGTCTTAAAAGGGACTGGATGTCCAACAGATCTTGGATCTTGAAAATTCTTGCAGAATTTTGCTTTTTGGCCTCTGGTGACCCCAGACGACGATTTTGGGAATTCTCGGGAAATTTTGCTTTTTGACCTCTAGTGACCCCAGATGACAATCTTGGGAATTCTTGGGAAATTCTGCTTTTTGATCTCTGGTGACCCTAGATGATCACCTTAGGAATTCTTGGGATATTTTGGTTTTTCAACTCTGGTGACCCCTGATTACGATCTTGAGACAAAAACGTAACTTACCAATGTGAGGCTGTGACACTACCTGCTTCAGGTTCACTTTGAGTAACAAATGTGACAACTTACAATACAGTATTCTGAGAACCACACATCAGAACCAAATGAAAATTTTACCAGAATATGTAGTAAGTAACCAAGTAATGACCCAAGTAACACTACAGTAACACTGACTTCATGCCATACAGTGCTAAATAAGTCACATACTGAGCTTTCTAAGTATTACTCTATTATGCAACGTAAATTACACACTGCCTTTGAAATATTTGTAAATTTAAAAAAAATGGTGAAAGAAATATCCAAGTTGACATTCACAATGGAAGCCTCTTCTTCATGTAGAGGCTTCCTGTTCGCAAGCAAACTCAACTTTATAGTTATGTACAGTATGTACAGTACTTACTGTAGCTACCTGTACCGCTTTCAAAAAAACTAGAATCACAAAAAAGTTCCCTTAAACTTTCTACTGCATTACACAAAATAGTGACTGAATTTTCAAAACTGCCACTAGGATATGAGCAGCGGATTTCTTAATCAAATGATCATCATTCAAATTTCTTATTTGAAAATGTTTGTATCTGATATGGTGTACGGGGCTGCAGGTCCATTTTATTTCCAATTCTTTTTCAAGTGCATGTGAAATGAGCATTAAAGGTAGTGGTTGTAAAGATCATTTTGGTGAAACATTTTTACTGTTTCAAACTTCAGTTAAAAGTACAGTTACTCTACAGTGGAAAGTTATATTAAGGAAACTGTAATGTGACACTTAGTGTTTTCAGAGCAACTGCTACGCACTGTACAGGTCTGCTAAGGTTAAACAGTTTATAAAGACTTAGCAAACAGAGAAAAACTTTTACATCAATGTATTGAAGCCCAAATTGTGATGACCTAGAGCCTCCATTCCCAAATAGTGGGTCGTGTACCAAAATTGGGTTGTGAGATAAAAACTGATGGGTCCCAAGCCCATCTGGGGGTCGCAAGGGTGGCACAGCCTTGGGATGGGTTTACAATGCATTTCATATCCCTCCCTGCAGAAAATTTTGCACATGTCCCTTAAGTTGGGTTGAATAATGCCAAATCATGAAAGATGGATCGCTGGAAAAAATCGGTGGCAATCACTGACCTAGCAGAATACAAAACTATGTGCACTGCTGAGGAAACTTGCAAGTCTAAATTATTCACAAATTGTGTTTGGGGGGGGGGGACTTCAATCTTCCCAATCTTGACTGGATAGCAAACCACTCAGTATTAAGGAGCTGGTGTCTGTGGTTATGAATTTTTAGAAACCATAAGGGATTGTTATCCCAGCATACGTATCTCTTGTCCAACTCGAGGATGAGGAGCTGGTAGACCTTCAATGTTATATTTGATACTAGTAATGAGAAGGAATGATTGATGACGTACAGTAAGGTATGATGCAACCTTGGGTAAAAATGACCATTCTGTGAAATCTTTCCTTCTACTGTACTTACATGCTTATGTTGACGATTGTAATTACAAGACATGGAGACATCTGTATGATATTGCAGATTAAACCTCCATGAAGGAGAGGATTACACTACTGTACCTTGGGAAGAAAAACTGTATGGCCTTACCACAAACAGGCAATGGGAAATTTTTGTGAAGGAGCTTAAATTGGCAATAACTATGTTCCTGAAACCACAAAGGGCAAAAAAGGAAAGCTAATTGTCGACAAAAAACTGAAGTCAAAGATCAAGAGAATCTTGACATATTTTGGATTCAGCAACCCAATTGACGAAAGTGAACCAGAAAGCCAAAGGCTTAGTGGTTCCTTGCCATATGGATGTATTGTAACACACATGAATCACCCACATGACAAGCATGAGATCCCTGACAGTTATCCTAATTGAGATACCATGTTAATAAGGTCAAAATCTTTTGAAATCTTGTGACCCTACGTGCTAAATATGAACAATCAACTGGCCAAGTATGTGATCCCTCATAGTTACCCTACTTAAAATATCACGTTTACAAGGTTTTGACCTTTTGTGACCTCAAATGACCTTTGACCTGCAAAATAATACAGATCATCTAATCAATACGAACAATCCACATGTCAAGTGTGAGATCCCTCACAGTAATCCTTCTTGAGATATTGTGTTTACAAGGTTTTGATCTTTGGGCCTCTGGTGACACCAAATGACAGATGATCTACTCAATATGGGCAATACACACGCTAAGTATGAGTTCCTTCAGAGTTACCCTCCTTGAGATATCGAGTTTACAAGGTTTTGACCTTTTGACCTCTGATGACCCCACAAGACTTTTGACCTCTACCAAACATAACAAGGATTATCTACTCAATATGGGCAATTCACAAGGTACGTATGAGATCCTTCATAGTTACCCTTCTTGAGATATCGTATTTACAAAGTTTGACCTTTTGACCTCTGGTAACCCCAAATGACCTTTGACCTCCACCAAAAATAATAGAGATCATCTACTCCATATTGGCAATACACATGCTACATATGAGATCCCTTAGTTACCCTTCTTGAAATGTTTACAAGCTTTTGACCTTTTGACCGCTGGTGACCCCAAATGAACTTTGACCTCCACCAAAAACAAGAGAGATTATCTACTCAATATGGGCAATCCACAGATTAAGTATGAGATCCCTTACAGTGACCCTTCTTGAGATATCATGTTTACAAGGTTTTGACCTTTTGACCTCTTGTGATGCTAAATGACCTTTGACCACCACCAAAAACACTAGGGATCATTAACTCAATATCTGCAATCTACAGGTCATGTATGAGATCACTTGGAGCTCCCATTCTTGAGATATCGTGTTTACAAGCAAAAGCCTCACATACACACACATACAGCATCACCATGGAATAGATTCCTTTGACCTTCGGCAAGAAATCAAAAAGCTGGTATTAAAGGCACATAGCCATCTATGTACAGTACTTTGAGTTACAGTACTATGACGGTGATAAAGCACATACAGTACAGTACTGTATAGTACCGTACCATGCAGAAGAGTTGAGTTGATAGCACAGTACAGGATAATACAGTCCTGACAGTAGAGTACCATACCATACAGTACAGTATAGGAAAGGATAGTATAAAACAGTACATTACAGTACAGTATGGTACAACAGTACAGCCAACCTTCAATATAAATTTTATCCAAATTTCCCTCAAAAATTCTGTCATGTTTGAGAAAAATGAAAATAAATGTATTACAAATCACAATTAATTAAAGCATCTTGCATGAATTGAACAATTCAGTAACAAAAATATTGTAACATGTAATTCATAAAAAGCCATGCACAGATGATTGGGGGGAGTGTATAGGAAACTCAAATATGGTTGATATTGTGCAGGTTTTTTGAAGAAAAAAGGAGGAAATAGGGCTTTTGGTTCCACATGTTATGAGTGCATCTGGTAATTTGGAGAGAAATATTGGCAACTGGCGAGAAATTTACCTTCCTTGTACATGAAAATATGTACAAAATTGTTGAAAATTTGACTTTCAGCCAAGACAATGAGCACTTCTCACCATGGCCAGAACTTGGGGAGAAACATGCTGCCATCTATGTATGCAAGCTATGTGACAAATGGTCTTAAGTTATTCCACATCTTTGAGGCTGAGCCATGGAACGCTGCTGTACACTGGCAGTACAACTTTAAGTTTCTCTCAATGTCCACCTGCTGAGGGGGAGTATGATACAAAATTTAGGAAGTGCTCAACATGCAAATTCCCTACAGGTACATGTGTACAGCAATATTTGTTACATAATACAATACTAACATCTGTGCCACTTTACAGCACATTATAATAGCACTATCAAGACAATACAAACAGAGACTTGGCAATAATATGCTGGTATGTATGATATTAACTTGAGATACTGTACTCAAGTACAGTAGCTGTATAATTAGCAAAGATGTACTGTACAGTGTAGTCCTAGTAGGCAAACTTCAACCAAATCAGCTCCGTCCTCCGTGTTGTAGTTGGGAATTTATACTAAACACTGGGAAAAAGCCCTTTGTAGCTACTTTTAAAATTACTCCCCGCCATATCAGGCATACCGCAGGTACCTTGGATTAAGCCAAGTTCAATAGAGCTTATGCACCAACATCACGTTTCTCTATTTTTCCATCCAGGCATACATTGTGCAACAATTGTTACTAAGGTGCTGTTGTGAGCGCGTATCTTTAACACACCTACTACGTATGGCAGTTCCATCCAGTAAGTCAAATTGAAACGCGCTGACGTCACGTGCATAAGCTCTATAGAGTACAGTGTATGTGCATTCACCCATTCACTCAGGAAATGTCCGGTGACCAGCAAAATGGAAGCAGTGTGACAGCATTCTTCAATGAAGCTGAACACAATAACCACTGTGGCTGTCAAGATTTCCTGTTTTTTCTGCTTGGGTGATTCAACTTTTTTCAATTGAGCTAAGGGCACTTTCCTCTCATGTAAAGTTAAAGGCCTCACCCTCCAGGTCCGAGGGACTGGGGGAGCATTCCCAAGGCTGATGCACTACCCTTTGCTGCTGACGTCGAGTTCAAGGCTGGCAGCCTGGCTAACTGTATGTTGCTACGATTGATATGACATGACTGAATGTAATTAACAGATAATTTACTGTATAAAGGATGAACAACAGAACTACAGACCCAGTGCAACACCTCCCCATCACAATTTTTGCACAGCAAATGGAAAATCTCCGAAAAGACCAAACTTTCAAAAAGTATGTATAGTATCTTGAGAACAGTAATCAAATAATTCCAAGAGATTTTTTATCAGGGAATCTTAATCTATCGTTGTTGAGAAGAACAAGTTTTGATTACATGACTACAGACCTGTAACACCCTGTGCCTGATGTTATTCTCATGGCCCCTATTTGATAAAGTTACTGATGATCGAAAAAGTACCCACTACTACTAGTTTATACTGTGCACGACTATTTGTGCCAAGCAATATATACTGTATGTACAGTACAATCTATGGTAGCGTTTAGGTTAATGTCTGTGTTCGACCAAGTGGACTAGTGGAGTATACTTTTATAAAAAAAAAATACAAAAATATTTCATTTCGATTTCATAGTAAAGGCCTACTAAGGGAATAATTTAGTATTCAAATTTTGCATAGCAGTTTTGAGAATTTGTTCCTTCTGTAGTGTAAAATCACTGAAAACCCTACCATTATGAACACAAAAAAGTGCTATTGCATTTGGGTATAGCAATTTGGCCTGCTTTGTAGCAAACTGCGATGTAATACCAGATAAATTGTTCCCTGCTACTGTCCAGCATTATGAAGCTTAAGGAACAAGGCTTCTTGTAATATTCTCGGCAATGTGTTCCTACAAAATATGGAACCTCAGTTTAAAAGAGATATTGATTTGGCATTATTCACAATGAACCACACTTGGTCAGACATCTTCTCACTGTTGGTTATTGTTATTCAAATTTCTTCCGGTAAAAAAGCACACAACATTACATGCTTGTTCATGTACGATTTACTGACTGATACTTTATCTTGCATGAGACGCTTTCAATGCCTTGCATGCAACACACGTTGTAGCTGATTGGAAAATCATAGTGATAAAAAAAAAAGACTTAAACAGCCAGTTTTGTAAGAATATTTTACTTAAATATTGAAAATGATTACAAAAATCATAATATGGAACTTTTGTACATGTTTTTGACAGTACAGATAATTCCCCAGGATTTGGGACTCCAAGGAAAGTACAAGGTAGTGTCTCTATTCCACTCCTAGACAGAAGCTGTAACTCTGAAGTGATGTTGGGTTAACCCATCCAAGCCCACAGCATATGTATATGCACCTGTCTGCAATTGTACAGCAGTAACTAGGACTTGAACTACATGTGGGACAAGCCAAAGAGAGGAGCAATGGGGATGAATTCAGCTTCCCCCTCCCCTTGAAAGACAGGATATGAAACATTTAGAAAAGGTTGGAATAATGCAAGGGCCTTCCTTCCCCCTTGACCTCAATTTTGGAGCAAGAAAACCTGATGACACTTTACCAAAGATCATTGTTTGACAAACTTTCAGATTCAGTATTAGTGTTGAAGATTTACTGGACCATTTGAACCACCATAAGTTGCTCTTGTATGATATGTCCACCATACCAGTGGTATGGCCACGGAGTTTAAGCACTGAACTCCCAATCTTCTTACAAGTTTCACAGATACAGCAGCAAAGTACTTGTCTGCATATATACAGTATCTCTTGATACTGTAGGATGACTAATGACATTGAAAAGTGATTTACTGGGCTTACCAATACCAGCACTAGTAGAGCATAATCATGGATTTCCATCCATCAACAGTACTTATGTGCAGTACATCAACCTGACAGAAAAGTGAATATGCATTGACATCAAGTTTGTATAGGGCTACAAAATGGCAATCATCCAGAATTTAAAATCTGATTCACTTACCGTGCTGTCGGTTGCCAGAGGACATAGTGAAATCGCAAGTCAGAATATCACAAGCATGTTGAGAAGGAAAAAGAAAGAAAGATGAAAAGTTATTTCACAAAAGTTTGGAACCTTCCTAGATACAAACTTTTACCTCATAAAAATTGAGCCATAACAACTATTCTTCTAAAAAGGAAGCAGACTCTTTTTGTGTTACTCAAAACGGTGCCACTTTTAATACATTTCAGTCATTTAAATATTAAGTGGCATCACCAAGGGTCGGGGGGGGGGGGGGGGGGTAGGGGGGATGGGCATGAGGAGCAAAATTCCCTCTCTTGATAAATGAAAGTGTATTGTGCAAGGGCTATGTACAGAATGTATACCAAAGTTGTGTACCTTAATATCCACTTGACATTACAGTAGCACGAATTCAGTGCAAAGGGTCTATTATGCAGCTATTATTTCCACTGTGTACTAAGTTACTATACATTTATGTTGGAAGCACCTCACAAAGCCATACTGTACGTGTTCATACGTATTTCATTCATCTCGCACAGTGTATTGTGTTTGTCAGGCTAGTGAATGACAGCAGACAACATTGCTGGTTGTTTACAGTACAGACAGGAGACACAGTATGGATGGGACACGAGCACAAAAAGCTCACATGCTTATGCCCATATGCTTATGGCCAATATGAGGTTCCCAGGTCGAAGTCAGCTTCAGCTAGAATTTGGAGCTTGTTAGGTTCTGCCACATGTACATTTTGTGGATGAGCAGTATTTAGGCCAGATCCAAGCACTTCCACTTTGAAAAAAATGTTTTGATTTTGTGCTCCCCCTCTCTCTCTGTTGTGTGTATGCCTTGGGGGTTGTCACTGCAGCCTAGCTTCCTCTCTCTGTCTTGTGCATACCCCCCCCCCTTATAGATGCCTAATATGCCTATAGGAGGCATTCTGCAACTAAAAACCAAGATGATGAATGATATGACTGTCAAATTTTGTCGTAAAAGGTTGCTATTTGGAACTGTGTCATTAATGACATTACTGTACATTTTGACTGTGACATTACATTTATAGTAGCATAATTATTTTTGTTCTTCTTGTACTGTAGGTGGAAGAATCTGAGTTAACAACTATTTTTTCCCTTTGTACACATGTGTGTCTTCACCTACAGTATCGACCCCCAGAAGACTAAGCACTAGATTTAAACAATAACACTTGAAGATTAAATTCTTTTTAAAAACCTTTTCAACCTTCAAATTTATTTCAACTTACAAATTGCAGAATAAGTTGTTTAAAATGTCACTTCCTGAAGTTAACCTCCTTCACTGGACACTCAAGGATGCGAAATGAGATACTTTAATCCAATAAATTCACAAAATCGCTTAATAGGCCTAATATGTGAGTTCAATAATGCCATATTTTCGGTTGGGTCAAAAGGTCAGCTGTTACCTTGACAACTGTCTTAGACCCATGCCTATCATGCATTGTTGGCAAACATTTCTGACCCCGGACATTGGACCAATTAATTCTTCCTGCAGGCTACATGACATTTCAGAAACACAACATAAAAAAGTTCATTAGGCTAACAGAAATCTTTACTATTACTTATTTTATTTCTTTTAACATTAACAAGAGGGTGGACAACTTGGTTAGCTAAAATCAGCTCACCCAAGGCCTCATAGAAAACTTACTGAAAACATAAAAACACAAAAAGAGTAAAGCACAAAAATTACAAAGCACAACCTGAGGGAAGCATAAAGTAGTGAAAGGGTAAATTATGAGAAAACGGGAAAGCATTATTTAAGAGCCATGTACTTAATAAAACAATAAAACTGGTCATTACAGTACATAGAGAAAAAAGACAAAAAGGACTGTTAAAGCAGGTGAAAATGATATTCAAAAGCAATTAAAAAGAAACTGAGCAATAATCACATAAAACATGTAGGATATAAAATACCAAACATGAACGAATTATTAAAAATTATAGATAGAGGAAGTAAAGCAGGCTTCCCAGCCATTTCTGAGAAAATTTATTTCTGATTTTATGCTACTTTGATTATGGTTTTTATGTTTTTTCATGCCATTGTCTTTGATTGTTATGACTATATTATGCCGTCATCTATGCTAATTACATTTTAGATTGTCAACTGCCTTCCATGACCTGTTCCCTTTAGTCTCTTAACTTTAGTTTCATATCATACTGTATCCCATTACAATGTTACTGTGCAACACTCCCCACTCTCCAGACATACCATACTATTACTAAATGTAATCAAGCCAATCCATTTTAATGCACTATGGTTCTGTAAGACTTGGTGCATGCCCACTCAAAGTATTACCCCTAAAAACCAGTGTCCCTAGTTTTTAGAGGTCAAAGTCTTTTCCCACCCTACAGTACAGGTATGCTGGACTGGATATATTGACTTTGCATACTGTACCCAAATAATAACATGAGACTTAAGCTGTCGTTTACAAGCATAAAATCATACTGAGGTCACCATCGACCATTAAAAGTGCCCCATGTAACACTAAAATAAAGTGGTAAAATGCAAACCATTGTAAAAATGAGGTACCCTGTAGGTCTACTGGTTGTAATTTGTTACAGTACAGTATCTATTAGTTATAACTAAGATTTGGCCTATCAGTTTGTGTGCTGTAGCTTACAATTAGTGTTTGCAGAGGTAACCTGTGTACCCGGGTACACTCAATGTTCTGATAACACAGTTCCAAATTTGAAGTCCTAGTCCTACTTCACTCGGACACATTACCCTTCCCTCTGATGCATGATGTATGCGACACAGCTGAAACATAAAGATATTATATTTGTATTGTTCTAACGCAGTACCGTGCCCAACATACTTACTCTAGCCTACGTAACTTTGCCTGTGATTACTTTTTGTTACACACTAAATTCTGTGTACCCATTAATTCTGTTTTCTCCTGCAAAAGTATTTTAACACTGTATAAAATTTTTATGATTGGGATCTACCAGGTATAAATCATTGGTCTGGAGGATTTTAAGGGCCGGTGAATGGAGGCCTGGCAGCATTTACTGCTTGTATAGGGAGGGAAAACATGCACATGGAATATCTGCAAAGGCTATCTCGTGTGGGCTTGAAATATCATCCCCAATGGCTCCCCCACACCAACTTCTGGTTGTGCTTTCTGCAACGAACCATAAGCTTGAATGGTGTCCCCTGCAGTGTCAGCCCCCCCCCCCGCGCGTGACTGCACACTAATTCCTGCCTGTGAGACTGACATACATGCCTTCAAGAGTGCACGTTTTCCTTTCCGAAAAATGTTTTGAAATGTAAACACAACCCTAAAGCTTAAACATGTAGTATTATATTTTCAATCAATGTACTATGTTCTTTTAAAAAAGAGCGAGGGAGTTCCTCTTCCCCTTAAACCCATTTCCTAAACAACATTCACCTTCACTTGAAGTAGTGACCCTGGCGTCCCAATTCACGAGTAGCTACCACATTACATGAGATCCCAAACAACCACATAACTAAATTAACACCCTTCTCATTCATGTCTAAATCTCTCTACATTGATCATAATGGTGGGGCCTAATATTAGACCTAAAAATAAAACCTTTCTTTATCTGGCAATCATTCACTGGTCAGACAATCATTCACGCACAGGTCAGGCATTCATTCACAGGTTGGGCAATCAATAACACATCACTGGCAATCATTCACACAGGCTGGACATTCATTGTACTGGTGAGCAATATTGGTCATTCATTAGTACGACCCCGCTCCATGTCATCATTGTTGATATACTGCACTTTGTGTTAACACTTCCACACTATTAAGTACGAGACGTCCTGTTCATTGTTGTGTACAGTATACTTTTGTGTGTACAGTATACTTTTGTACATAGTTTTATTTGTACACAAAGTACTGTTTTGGGCCTTCAAATGATGACAACAACTGGGAGTCTCAACGTCTTGTTAATATAAATGTGAATAGTGTTCTTTTAAACATGTATTTTTTACACAAAGTACTGTTTTGGGCCCTCAAATTATAATGAAAGCAACTTGGAAATACAACATTTGTTCAGCACTATTCAAACTATCTATATAAAACTTTTCAGCACATTTAGTGCACAATTGAACGAAAAGAAGGGATTTTTATGTTTTCAAACAAAACCCTCTCCTGAGGTCAAAGAACATTTATATTTATCAAAAATGGTTGCATCACAAAGATATTTTCCTCTTCTACAAGCCACTCAAATTTCAGTCAAATCTATAAAGAAATAGTGCAATTCCACGCATTTAAACACAATGTCGAAAAGTGACGAACATTTGTCACGTACGATAGCTACAGCTCAGCTGAAGCTTTCAGCTGAGCTAAAAACCACTACCTATTTATTAGTCCCCCAGATGATTGAACCATTCATTTGCTTTGTGCTAATGCCAACTGACAAAGAGATTAAAATAACCACAAAATTAATAATTTTGGAGTTGTTCTAACTTCTTTATCGTGCAGTAGATTTATATCCTCCGGAGGTCGCTATTGGATCTCAGTTTTCTACAAAACTGATCTGCTAAGTCCAAATTCCACTGCCAACATGCACTGATAACACATGTCATGTTACCACACTTACAGTATGCTCAGTAGGTAAACTACTGTAAGCTTAGGAGCTATTCCCAAAGCAAAACATTACTTTTGTCTGTGAAAAATATAACAAGGTCACCACTACATAGCACAGTGGCTTCTTTTATAAGATTCTTGCCAGCCACTGGCTCATGAAAAGTAATGAAGAGAATCCTATTTCACAACTAGCTCAAATAGTTGTGTTTACATTTTCGAAAATTGGAATCAGTTTAACCTTCAAATCTTTCATCAAAAAGTCAGAATTTTTCATAAAACCTCCCCTCCCCCAAAAATCATAAAGTCTTCCCCTCCCCAAAAAACATCTGCCCCAATTAATCATTAATTTATGAAATCATATTGGCAATGCATCAACTCCCCCTGCTTGCAAGTGTGACACTAACAGGGCTCGAAATAACCGGCAGCACCGACAGCCATGGCTGTCGGGCCCTTACTGATGGCTGTGGTGCTCCTAAGTCAATGTCCTATGAAATAAAATAGACCATCAGCCATTTTGCTCATTTTGGCTGTGTCCTTTTTCAAACTTGTTTCGAGCCCTGCATTAATACAGTAACAGTCACCTACAGGATATAGGCCTACAATGTGCAAAAAAGGATTAGGTTGACACAGCAGCCTCACAAAAGTTGCAACAGGATCTGGCAATGCCTCACACTCTGCTAAACATCTCGAGGGTACCAAATGAAGACAAATTGATTAACAGTTAAATTTGTCCCTGTTATGCAAATTAACTATGTGGCATGTGGGCAGTACTATAATAAGGCCATTGACTGATATCAAAAATATTCATGAAAAGTTACGGACTAAGTCAGTTTGCCGAGCCATATTTTTACAACCAGTAAGCACCAAAAATGATGCTCATGCAACGTTTTTAATAGATTGAAGGGTGCCCAAATGTCAACAGCAGGGCTAGGCTAGCCATTGTACATACATAAGGAGATTGGTGGGCTTGATGAAAAAGGCAAAAGGCAGTAGTACCCATCAGCATTATAAACTGATGGCATAGGGGTTTATGTCATAAACAAATGTTTGACTGTATGGTATGTACTACATGTAGAGTGACCATTTCCAATTTCCCAAAAGGAGGATGTGACAATCTTCAGCTATACCAGTTCACTGTCACATGCCAGAGGTGTGTATAGTACTGTACACCGACACTGTGATACATCCCACCAGGCTAAACATTGCACGCTAAATAGCAAATCAAACTGACTGCTCGTGCAGGAATATATTCAGATCTGCAAATATGTGGCTGACTGATGGGTACTGCTTATCAGTATATATTAAGATATTTTTCCTTTTCACCTCAAAATATTGTGGAATGAATTTATTCATGATTTATATTTCTATTTGAAATTTGTAAAATATCACTGTTGACCTTGCAGACCTTCAAAAGGAGGGCAAATCAACGTCCAGCAACAAGTAATGCTGGACAGATGACAATCTGCCCAAAAGCTAGATATCATGAGAGTTTCTGCCAAAGGGGACTATGTTCGCACCTTTTGTTTGTCTCCACACTTCTGCTAAATCAAACTGTCAGGTAATCCTGTCTGGTCAGCAAAATGTTCACTTGAAAGTGAAATGGTCTTGCAGCAGATGTTTGCCTAGCCATTGTATTTCTACAGAGTAGTTTTTTAAGCTATTTACATTTAAACAACATGTGCAGAGTAGGGAAGTGTGGTTTTCTGCAGTCTACAGTAGAGTAAAACATCTGCCCAGTGGCAGATATTGGAGTGGATTTGAGTATCAGTAAAAACAGAGCATGGCAGCCACCCTAACTATGTAAGCAGAGGCACATATTCCTGGCTCTGAATGCAGGGAGATGCTGTACTAGCTACATGGCATGCTTGCTGATAAACACATGCAAAGTACCGGTATGCATAACACAAAGCTTTTCAAAGAAAGTTCAAAGGAGCGAAGCGTTTAGATTTGCAGGAAGCTGCCCAAGAACCACGAGCCTGTTTGTCTTAGTACAAGAGAATACCCCGCATTTTGGGCTCTGTGGCTTCTGATTGGTTGAAATTACTATAACATGCTCTAAAAATCTCATCAGCTTCAAATTTGGCTTGCTCTTAGTGTCAGACCTGAGAAAGTCATACAACCTTATAAAGTATCCACTTTCTTTATTTGGTTATTTTCTATATCCTTTCTTATTTTGACAATTTTTGCTTTGAAACGAAACAAAATGAATGAAACAAATTTTGGGTGGTACAGTAGTTTGAGTCTCCTTGATATGAACCCTACCTCATTGATACAGGTTTACATATCAAGGCTGTGTTATGAAGTCACTGTGCACATGAGAAATGACCTGTCCTTAAAGTCATCATGATATCTGGTACTGGTACCCGGCACCCTACAGGTATGGTGATCAAAAAGTGAGTTTGGAAATATCTGCACATAATGCATCATGGGAATGGACCTTCATGGGAATGGACCTCCATGGCAGCTGTGAAAGATGTGCCCCTTTCAGACATACACATTTGTCATTGGTACTTTTATGAATGCAGCCAATGTGTGTGCACTGTATGTGAAGGAGGCTAATATACAGAACTGCACACTACATGTGGGTAAGTGTAAACACGCACACGAACACAGGCAAGACAGTTGCCATGGTACAGCTGACTAGAGTGCCCCAGGGCAGTCTAAGGATACCTCTTGTTTTTGCTATATACAATGACCTACCCAACAACTTAAAATCAACTATGTGGTTATTTGCCAACAATTGCCTTTTCTACAATGTACCATCTCAACTGTCCAGGATTCTGATGATCTATACTGTACAGAAAGATCTATATCTCTTAAATGCTTGGCAAAACAAGTTGGGAAATGTGCTATAATCCTAGCACATGTTATGTCATGCACATAACAGTCCACTCTCACCCTTATCTTGGTATCCATCTCCAAGATAACATGAAGGAGGATAACAAGTTGCTCACATGACTACAAATGCTAAAGGGGTACTTGGCCTCCTAAAGGGGAATCTTTCCAACTACTCTGATCAACTTAAAACTTCAGCATATACCAGCCTACCCTGTGGAGCAGACTCTGTTTGCTCAGCTCCTCAGCTTCCCAAACCACTGTCCACCAAAGCGAAGAGGACTGCATCCAATTTTAAACGCAAGCTTCATTACCATAATAGGACTTATTCATGTACTCTCTCATTATTCATGCTATCGTATTTGAGTGAGTGTATGTACTCCTGAAGTCGTAAACTGAAAGCCTTGACTGAAACCTGAGAAGTCCTATCATTGCTGTGTTGCATAACCACCTGTGCAGTGGGCACTACCAGGGAGTGGGTACAGTATTACAATGACATACAAACTCTGTGGGTGGCATAGGCTATTGGAAGATTTAAACAGGACCAGATGTTGCCATCTAATGAATATTCACTAACATTCAACCAGTCTTGAGGCCACATCTATGAATATCCAAAAGAATTTGTTCGGTGTTCACTTTGGCAGGCGTTAGGGATATGACTGAACAAGGAATACGTTGTGCAGCCTGCTACGTAGGCAAATACCAGCCTACATGTAGTCAGACCTCATTTAGAGTATGCTCCACCTGCTTGGGACCCATATACTGAAAAACACTGTAGAAAGTGGAATGGGTATACAACAAAATGCCGCAACATTTGTTTAATACAACTACTGTACCTGTATTGTAAAACAGAAGTCCTGAGCATGAACAAAACTCCTCTATGATCTTAACTGCACAACCCTGCAAACTAGATCTGCACCATGATTAACACTTAAATAAAAAATAAATCACAATCTCACTGATATAGCCTACCTAATGTTAGAGGGCATTTTCTAAAGCCAGTGGCATGGCTTTTGCAGGAGAACGCGAAACTCCCATCAACCTTCATGCTGTTTTAGTTTTATCTGTAATATTACAGCGTACGGGTAGAGCATTTGGATCTTCCTACATTGATTTATTGGCAAGCTAGAGCTGATGCCATCCAGACTCACAAAAATTTAAACCCCTAAGAAAACTTGATCAAAGTTATTGCTTTGCATGAAGGCACACTAGCTATTATACCAGACATTCCCAGCAAAGCCTTTACAAGAGAAGAGTATGCACACAGTTACATCATCATTGCTTCTCTGACAGAATTACAAATTTGTGGAACAGTTTACCTTGGCATGCAGAGTAACCCAGGCTGGAGCTGTGAACTTTATATTCATGGACCATTACCGAAAGCAACCCTGGAAGATTAAGTCCACTGCTACAAACATTTTGTCCCAAAATTGATGATCATAGTGGGCATTACATTTTATTACGAGGCTGTTGCCTTACAGGCCTGGATTTCAAGTACAGTAAATTTTACAATTGTCCATTGGACAACCTGTCTGCCTTTTTTGGTTATCCAAAAGATAATTTAAGTAATCCGCAAACAAATTTGCAGTAACCCTACAAGCAATCCAGATGTTAACTTGTTGCATGAACCTTGGTTGTCTGATGGATAACCAGCCCACCATTTTTTGGGTTGTCCCTCACGAAGTTTGGTCACACAGGCAACCGGACGACTGTTAAATCGAGCCCTGCCTTATTCTTGTGCCCCAGTTCACCAGACTGCATAGTTTGTTTAATAACTGCGTGCAGAATTTAATTGTTGACTTCGAAAATGCATGCTGACAAACACATGGGGTGCAGGGGCCACACTGAGATGCAGGGGTGAAACCCTGCTGGGGGTCCAGGGGACATCGTCTGCTATGAAAGATGGTGATTATTTGATTCTTTCTGAATTGTGTACTGAGCGTAATTTTTTTGAGTGAGTCTTAAGCATTGTAATTTCGCTTGCACTGAGCTTATCTTTTGCTCAATTCTTTGCCTGGGTGCCGCACGCCAATTATTGAACAAAACTGAATCATTGCGCGCCAATTCATTGTAAAATCGGTAAATAGGCCTAAATTGAAAATGCATGGGGAAGAAGTTCCACGCAACTGACAAACTATGCAATCCGGCTAGTTCATGAAAGTTACTTTCAGTAAATATACAAGTAGCCTACTTCTTTTTTCTAAGAACTATATAAAGGAGTGTAACAATTGACCTGAAGGGACTGTCAATGCCAGCAGTATTAACACCTAAGGCGCACCTCCTTTTCGATTAGTACCGTACCTCCCACACCCCTGGCTTAGACAAATGCTCATTTTTAGAGCCCTGCCACCACCCCCTCTCCACAAACCCTGGCTTATGTACTGTTTTTAAGAGCCCTGCCAATACCCGACAATAAAGAAGCAGGCTTCGACAAATTCTTTTTTCATTACTTGTCCATTGGGCTAGCAGTTCTCTTAGTCTACTTGTCCGCATGAATATCTACTTGTCCACTTTTAATATGCCTTTGAACTCCATTGTGGAGGAGACTTCGCAAGGATACTTGTCCAGCGGGCTATGATGCTGAACAATGCACTTGCCCGAGTAAGTTTTTACTTGTCCCGGATTGTCCGGCGGGGGATTTGTCGAAGCCTGAAAGAAGACATTGTGACCCCACCGGGAGTACGAAACTCGATTAGGCTATTAGCCTACCCAGTTTCTGTTTTTTGTTCCTGTGCCAACACTCTTGTAGCCTATTGTTAAAGTATTGGCCACACCATGGGTAAAAATGTCAGTTTCCTCCATAGTAACTTGGGGAATAGGCTAAGTAACATTTTTAGGGTGGAATCTAACCTTTCATAGGGGAGGAAACTAAGGGGTCCAGAAATGTAACTTAGAATCAGTGCCCGAAGTGACGTAACCTGGTATGCATAGGGATAGGGATATATAGTAAGTAATCATGAATCAATTGGTATCATGAGTTGATCACTGCATTCTAAATGCCAGTACAGCGTGCAGGTGCGATAAGATTGCAATGTAAGGATGACCAGCAATGCATTTTCTTCAAACAGTATCAAAAAGAATTATTTGCCTTATTATTTTTGATGTTCAAAGCAAAAATGTTACTCACGGCCAAATTTCCAAGTTTCTGCATACATATGAAATAGAAATTTGCAAAAATTACCAAAAATGGTGACCAAAGTGTCTTTGATGAAGCTCTGATTAAAAATTTTGATAAAAAAGACATTCTTCTCTAAGATTATTAACATAACTGTTCTTGAATGTGGTAATTTATAGGATTTTATTTACTTGTTTTTTGGAGCGATTGACTCAAGATTCCTTCACAAGCAATGTTACATGCACTGCCACCTACATTCCAAAATTCATTTTCTACGCATTACGCCATCCAAACAACACCAAAATAAAGCACAATGAGGAAGACATATAACAAAATATTACTGCAAAGTTTTATTGATTTTTGTAAATGTTTTAATATTTTTATGGTCACAATGTTTGTTAATTGATCGACTCATGATACGCCCAGTATATATGTGGGTAGGCATACGGATAGGTAGGGTTATATATGTGGTGTGCATAGGGATAAGGCTAGGGTACGTGGTACACATACAGACAGGGATAGGGTTATATACGTGGTACACAGAGAAATAAGGTAAGGATACCCGTAGGGATGTAGGCTTAGGCCTATATGTATACATAGAGATATAATATGTGTGTATAGACATGTATATAGGCAATGGCGTTAGTGTGTACTTATAATATTTAAAATCATTTGCTGGCAGCCTGGCTCACAGCGCTATAGGTTAGGGCATAGACTTGTGATACTGCAATATCCTACTGTACATAGGGTAAACTGGGGTAAAAACGCCCATGGGGTAAAAACGCCCGGAAAACTTTTTTTCTCTGCCAGTAAAAAATTACATGATGTGTGATGGAATGGAACATATTTATATTGAAAACAATGTTAATATATAGTAATGATAAAAAGAAAAAAATTATTAACATATTTCAGGGGTACTGAGGAACTGTTGAAAAAAAAATGCCAAAAAAAGTTTTGAAAAATTCCCGTCACAAGTTTAGCCTTCATCAGTTCATATTAACCCCATATGTAAATGATGTTTATTTTTTATCATTTTTTAGTTGATATATGTTAAGAAGGGTTACTTACAGCAGTATGCTTAATCAGTATATAAGTATCTATTTCTATGTATACTTAATACCTGAGATTAAAGTGGGCGTTTTTACCCCGGGCAAAATCAACTGCCATGGGGTAAAAACGCCCAGCAACATCCTTCACATGCAGCTATAACTATATCCTCATTTATCTTCAACCATCACAATATTAGACCTTTCTACAGCTATTACCTATCAATATTAGCTATTAGGGACCAACTACATAGATTTGACAATTTAATTCTTACTTAATGTTCTCCAGGTATTATTCAGATTCAAGTTCAAGTTCGTTACAATTTCGTAATTTCTTTTATGATGTAACTGACTTTCTTCAATCATCATGTAACCCTACCCCCCTTATTTTACTGAAGATACTGACAATAAATGAATTCCATTTTTCCAATCAATCTGATGAAAACTAATAAGTGCCATAAAATTATTTGTAGGTGTTTCTAAATCTATGAGATCATAACATAAGCGCTTTTTGAGTACAGCCAAACATTCATCGCACTGTAATGACTGTGTGTGGGAAGTTTCTCTTCATTGCAATGCAAGTGTCCTCTCACATGTACAATACATATACAAGTTAGAGACTACAGATGTACCACAAACAGACAAACAAACAAACATACAGCCCAAGACACATCTAACAGAGCAAAATTAATATCTGAAGGATCCTCAGTTTCACTTCAGGTGGCTTCACTAAGGACTCCAGAATCAGATCATCTGAAAACATCACTGCAAGTAACTACTGTACCGTATGTGGGAGAGTACTGTATGTGGCAGTTATACATAATGAGGATTAATTAATTGAAAAAATGATGCTATCCCAATGTTTTAACTCATTTGACCATCTAGTACATGCATCTCCATAGTACCATTTCAGTAAGCCAGAAACAAAATGGTAACATTCAGTAGACTCAGAGATGAAGCAGAGTATCATTTCACTTTGCATTGCAAGTTGCAGTCTATCATTTTGATAACAACATGTCAGTGAGTGGGGTTTGAAAGAGGAAGACTAAGCAAAAACTTGTTTTTAGCAGATGAAGATGCAGTACCAAAAAAAAAAAAAAGATTCACAAAGTCATCATGGGTATTAGTTTGCAAGGACCCAAAGCCTTTGTAACCAGTTGTATCTCTGTTGAATCTCCAGAGTGACAAGCTAATGTGCGAGCCCATGCTCATTGTGCTGTACGTTAGTGCTTCACTTTCACATACATTTGTGTCGGGTACGTGTACTGGAAATGACTTCATATTCATAGTCCTCCAGCTGTGATTGAAATGTTTGTGGTAGTTAAGGGTGCATTCCTCAAAATTACATAAAAAAATAAAAGAAAAATAATAACTTTACCACAGGGGAACCTGTGGAATAGTCATTTGTTTTAAAGGATAGGGGTGGGCGTTTTTACCCCGAGACCCGGGTAAAAACGCCCGCCAAAATTGGTGTCAAAAACTGAGGAAAATTCCTCCTTATCAATTTCATAACCATGATGTTATATAAGCAAATTATAAAGAAGACATGTATTGCAAAAAGCCACACTTTTGTTTCCTAAAGTCTGCAAGGAGTACAGAGATATTTACCAAAAACCTCAAAATCGGGCGTTTTTACCCCAGTTTAACCTACCACATTCGTATTCTTGAAGTCCTCCGTGTTTGAATCTCACTATCA